>JAHLSL010000007.1:19097916-19126834 GCA_025920805.1 Petroica traversi
GCATCGTGCCCGGCCAGAGCGGCTGCTGCAGCTGCGAGGCTGCCCCGGCTCGGGAGCCGAGTGCCGCAGGTTGCATCCGGACAGCACTTGACCAGCTGCTTTGTATATTTTCTAATTCCGTGCAGAACTGGGCAGCGGTCATAGAGGTAATCTGTAGATCCGTGGCTTTAAGGGATAAATTGGAGCATTGGATTTGATCCGTATTGCAGTGGATTAGAGCAACCTCTCCCCCCTCCCCTTCTCCTCCTCCCACCCCTCCTTTCCAATTCACTCCCCCCTCCTCCAGCACCACCTTTTTTCCTCTCATGCAATACCAAAACTGACCCTGCCTGGCAGAGAGACTCTGCTAGGCGAACAGAGCAGTGCTCACATCGCCAGCACACCGCGGGAGCCGCCTCTCCCCTTCCAGCCGCTGCAGCCCCTCCGGGGCACCGCTGCTGCAAGTTCCCCGGAGGCTGGCGCCGGGGCCGGGGTGGCATCTCCGGGAGCGGGGGAAAGGTCGCTGCCCACGGGCTGTCCTTTTGCCTCGGCCCGGCAGGGGCCGTGGGGCGGCGGCGAGGGAGAGCGGCCCCCGGAGGGCATTTCCCGAAGGCAGCGGGGCCGGGACCCGGCAGGAAATGGAAGGATGAAGTGTGCAGCCGGAGCGGTGATGTTCCTTCTCTCCTTGCTTTCCCCCGCAGGAACGTAATCCGCAATGCTAGTTCTCAGGTTGCTCAATGTTGTCGCTCCAGCCTACTTCTTGTGCATCTCCCTAGTGACCTTCGTCCTCCAGATCTTTGTCTTCATCCCCAGCATGTTCAGAGACCCTTCCACCACCCCACTTTTCTCGCCTGCTCTGCTGCATGGGGCCCTCTTCCTCTTCCTCTCAGCTAATGCCCTGGGCAACTACGTCCTTGTGATCCAGAGCTCCCCCGAGGACTTGGGCAAGGACTTAAACTTGGGCAAAGGAGCCGAAGTGGCAGACTGGCTGGATGGAAGCAGGTCCCCTGCCTCAGCCTTGCCCAGCACTCACTTCTGTAGACTGTGTGCCAGAGTCACCCAGAGGCATGACCACCACTGTTTCTTCACAGGGAACTGCATCGGGAGCAGGAACATGCGAAACTTCATCATGTTCTGCCTCTACACCTCTCTGGCTTGCCTCGACTCCCTGGTGGCAGGCATGGCTTACATTTCCGCTACACTTTCCATGTCCTTTGCGGACCCACTGGCCTTCCTCACTCTTCTGCCTCACTCCATCAGCCAGTTCTTCTCAGGTAAGGACTCCTTGCTCAGAGATCAGGAGCAGGTTCCTCCTCCAGGGCTCCTGGGATGGGGGGGACCTGATCTTCCTTGGATAGCCATCTGTGTGGAGATGTGGTGTGGAAATGGGCAAGAGGGGTAATTGGCCTTCTTTGGAGGCTACAGCCAGCCTTTTCAAAAGGCTTTGCTTCACCTGAAATAGAAGCTGGGACCCACTCCAGGTTACAGCCATAGCCATATTCCTAGCGCATCAGACTCTGGAAAATGCCCCATAACCAACTTGGTGGTGATTGAATGGGGCTATCTGCTGTGCAGGACATGTGTTGTAATGGACAGAGGAGATGGATTTCACTGCAGGGATGGGGGATCTTTTGCCTGTCCTACAGGTAGAGGAGGGGGTTCTGTAGGTTTTTGTACCCTACAAATGTGCAGGTTCCCCGTATCCCAGCAGGTATATCTTATCCAGGTCCACTCACTCCCTTTACTGTCACCCACCTCCTGCCTGCTGGCAGTGCAAACTTACTGAGCTCCTTTCATCCTTCCAGCACAGGAGAATTGGGGTTCAGGCAGCAGAAAGTGGGAGAGGAGTTAATGTGATGTGATTAGCTACCTATCTTGTGACCCCAGTCTGGAACACAAGTCCACAGAGAAACAGGGGAAATTCTCTGTGCTGCTCTTTGCATAAGCTCCACACCAAAAGCAAATATCTCCTTCTCCTTGCTACCATTCCTTATCCTTCTTTCTACTTCTTCTCCTTTCCCCTCTCTCCCTGCCTTTCCGTAAGTCTCCACAACCTTTCTCCATCCCTCTCTTAATTTTGCTGCCATAACTCATCCTCTGCTCTTGCAGAGCATGAAGCCTTGCCCCTTCACCTTTCAACACACCCTCAAACTCTCCAACTTCAACCCTTTTTCTGTCCTAATCCAAGAGTTAGACAGATCCTGACCTCAGAGAAGGGATTATGCAGACAGCCCAGACTGTTACTCTGCCCTGAGAGCAACTGCAGAAAATTACCATCTCCCCCCTATGCAGCTCCTGCCTCATACCCTTACATCAGCTTTTACTAGACTAAAATAGGTATCCCATATATTTTAGCTTTGCAGGTTCAGCTGAGCTCAGAAACAAGGGAGTCTCTTTTGGCTTCTACACTGCCACCAGAAGTGTTGATTAAGATCTGAGTGTGGAGACTCCACTGCTGGGGAAACAGGAGCCAGAGAGGCCACAGCTTGCTTTTCAGATTCCAGGCTGGGTTACCATCTGAAAACAAATAAATATCTCTCTACTTGGCAAATTAGCAGATTTGTCATGGTAATCACTGAGAGACAATAAACATGAAATCCTGCCATGACATTTTTATGGAATCATTTTTCCAACTAGAAGAATTTTTGTAAATAATGTGGCATGAGCTTTACTAGCATTAAAAACATTGGGCATGATTTTCCCCTGTGCCTAAGCTCTGCTCAGCACAGCAGTCTGGGAGGGGGAGCAGGGATATGGGAGGAGATTATCAAGGAATTAGTTCTCTCTGACTCTGAGGGCTCATCTGCACAGAGGTGCAGATATATTTGGCATATATTTGCAGAGACACTGAAGTGCCCCAGCTCTGGTGTCAGCAACTGTGGTGCCAAGACAGCATGTGGGCAGTGTTGGAGTGGGACACAATGGGGCTGAGTGCAGAGCTAAAAGCCAGAACACCCTTGAGAGGCAGCAGCTTCCAGCAGCAGCTCCCACCAAACCTCTTGTTCTGCTGAGAAGAGAACTGCTGCCTCACAGAGTAACACACAGGCATGTGGTGTCTCGATTGCCTGCGAGGAAGGGCCCACTGGGTTTCTACCAGAACATTTAACCTCCATCTCAGGAAAGAAAAACACTTGAACAGTTACCTGGAAGGGTTGCTCACACAGTATTCTTCAGCTAATGTAACTATTATTTAAGGGTTGTTTTATGATCCAAACAGAGAACTATGACAGCAGGGAAAAACTTTATCTTTCTCTTCTCCATCATGCCCACTGTACTGCAGAAGTTGTAAAGGAGGATGAAGGGAAAATCAGCTTATGTCAACTAAGTGTTCCCTGCTTTCATGATGGGAAAGTTATCAGCTGTCACATTCTGCCCAGACTGCATGGATTTCAGAATCTGACCCAAAGTCTATAACTGCAGCCTGCAATCCAGCTTTTCTGGCATAGATAATATATAGCAATATAAACTTGAGATCACGCTGGGTCACTCAGAGCAAAAATGAATCTGAGACTAAGAGAGACTGTGGGGATGGGGACAAATGGAGAGGCTCTATTGTAAACGCACCAGATTGGACCCACAAAATAAATTATAGAAAATGCTTTATGTAGGTAGCCTGAAGAAAAGGTTAAAAAAATAATGTATCTGGAAAGGATGGCTCAGAGATGCTCAATATTTTAAAGGAGAAACAAAGGTAATTACTTCCTGGATTTTGAATTTCAGCTAGCCATATATATAAAGCTTATAGCTGCCTTGCAAAGGGTCTAAAGAAAATGTCTCTCTCCATATCCCATTTCAGTATCAACTGTAGGAAAAAAACCAAATGTCTGTGATATTCTGGTCCAGTAAAAGAGGAACAGAGAATCCAATATTTGGCTCTGAGCTTCCTACCTGGTAGATTAAGTTATTCTGACAGAATTGGTATGAGGATTTGTCATCATCCTAAGGGGCTTGTTCATCTCTTGCTGTGTTGCATACGGAGCCCACTGAGCTGAATAGGATCTAATAAGAAGGGAAAGATGACATTGCATTTAGGAAGAAAACTGAATGATTCCTGTGCCTTTTTCCAGTGAGGACAGTCTCTGAAAGCTTCAGGCTGTAGTCAGTGTCCTTACAAATTATCCTCAGAGGAGCCTGCCCCAATCTCTTACTTACAGCACTGGCAGGTGGAAAAGATGGGATTCACAGATTGCAAAACCAGGTGATACCACCTAATCCAGCCTTCTGCAAAAGGGAAGCAAGAGATGCATATCCAGTGACCTTTCTGTTGAGCTAAAAACCTGAAGCACCCATGAGCCTCTTTTAGGCAGCACACCTTTATTGTCCATGCAAGCCCTGCTCTATCACATCTGGTCTTGTGGGGCTCATGGTCTTCCAGAGGAACCGAAGCTTGTGAGAGCTTTTTTTATTTCTAAACCTTACAGAAACCAGTGAAAATATATCAGCTATTTATACCAGTATTGACACACATTTCATTTCCTTTGTGTAAATATGCCCGTGTGTAAATATGGGTGTTAAATAATATACCAATATGCACAAAATACGTGTGTAAACATCATATGGGCACCCAGAGAATATTATATTAATGGGTTTAGATCTGCTTACAGACTGAAAGGTCACTCAGTGACACCTGCTGTTATACTAATATTTTCCAGAAGGAGTTCTAAAATCATTGTAGAGGAAAGGACCTACAGAATATTTTTATTCAAATATATTAATCAGAAATATATACTTAAAACCTCCCAGTTGAATTAGGAGCTTCAGATATTCAAAGTATTTTGAGTATTCTAGCAGGAGCTAGTAAAAGGAATTTGGATTGTATTTTAGAAAGATTTCTGTTTCTTTCTTGTATTCACATGAAAAGTGCCTTGTCCCAAAGGTAGGAAAGTCATTATTGATTTATTTTTCTTTTTAAACATATATATATGTATGTATGTATATATATGCACATATGCTCATATAGTAGAGATGGAGAAAAAGAGAAATCTCAAATATTTTTGCCTTGTGTTAACACAAACAGTAAGGCTTCTAGAAGGATCTACATGCTGCAGGATCCACTAGTCTTTTCAAAATCTTAGAAATCTTAGATTCATTGTGATGAGCAGGTAAATCCTCAAATAAATTTATCATTGTTCAAAATAGTGCTGGAGTCTTACAGATATGCTTTACTTCTGGCTGAATTTGTCCCTGTAATCTAGAACCTCACATTCACAGCAAAAGGAGAAGTATACAAGAGACCATTATAATTTTAGTATTTCCCCAGCAGGTCCAGTGCATCAGACACTATGAAAGAAATAATTTAATTCAGTTAGAGCAACCAGTTTGTTCCTACCTCCCCACTTGTGGCCAGAGAAAACAGGTGTTTTGTTGGTTCCTGGGGCTGCATTACACTGCATGTGGGGTGTGTATAAGCTCTTTCTTTTATTGTGCTCCCTCCCCCAACTCTTGGTTTGCAGGAGCTCTCCTTAGCTCTGAGATGTTTGTCATCCTCATGCTGTACCTCTGGCTTGGCATTGGACTGGCCTGCGCTGGCTTCTGCTGCCACCAGATGCTGCTGATCCTGCGTGGGCAGACCCGGTACCAGGTGCGGAAAGGAGTGGTGGTAAGAGCCCGGCCCTGGAGGGAGAACCTGCGAGAAGTCTTTGGCAAGAAGTGGCTGCTAGGACTTCTCATCCCTGTGCTGAACGTGGAGAGTAACTACCGTAGGCAGAAAGAGAAATAAAATCCCTGTGTGTGTGTGTGTGTGCATCCCACGCACACAACATCTTCCCTGTTCTCTCCCACTGTCTCCTGGATCACTACAGAGCTGGGCTACTCCATCTCTCGGGATTGCAGCTGCTGTGGGAGGAAAGGATGGGCTATCAAACAGAATAAATTTAGCATATTAACATGGAAAACACAAACCATGTAGATGAGATACTGCAGCTTACTAGTCACATCACTGCACCTGCATATGTGGCAACAGTCTTTGAGCTAGCAGAAAACTTAGTCAGACCCTCCTGTGGCTTCTTGTCTGAATCCCCCAGTTCCCAGCCCCATTAGTCACCCTATATAGTCTTAACAAACTGCAGTAGGAGCCTGGGCTGTTGTGGAAGACTGTAAAAATGGTGTCTGGTCTTTGGGAGGTTTTTGTATGGTACCTTTTTGGCTCTTATATACTTGAGGTAACTTCACATGAGAGCATCATTCCAGAAGCGTTTGGACAATGATCTCAGGTACATG
Source organism: Petroica traversi (assembly GCA_025920805.1). Lineage (NCBI taxonomy): Eukaryota > Metazoa > Chordata > Aves > Passeriformes > Petroicidae > Petroica > Petroica traversi. The sequence continues at coordinate 19,104,115 of JAHLSL010000007.1, forward strand.
GTGTAATTCTTGGGATTGTCCTGTGCAGGGCAAAGAGTTGGATTTCAATGATCCTTGTGGGTCCCTTCCATCTCAAGATATGATTCTTGATTCACAATACTGAGAAGCCCTTAATGACAGAACTGCAATGCAGTCAAGCTGTCCTAGGAACAGGCTATGAACATGGTTAATGCATCAGGTAAACCTTCTCTCCACAGGCTAGAAAATCAGGAGTAAAACAAAAATAAATTGAGAATTTTTCATTTCTGTTCTTGATCTGTTCCCAACCCAATGATAGGTCAAGACTGTAGCTCTGCTACTTATTTTTAGCAAACCTTTTTCCAATGACAGAGTCCAGGCAAAGCTGCCCTCTGACAGGGAGCAGAAAGAAGATAAATCATGATCAGATGGAGGGACAAGGACAGGAAACTACAAAGGTGAATGAAAATGCTGTGTTTGAGAAGCTGTTTGATAAGGCAGGCTATGCATACCTGTGAGAGAGGCAGAAGGAAGTGTGGCCACACAGCAAGCAGCAGGGAGGGTGCCAAGAGCATTGCTGCTGTGTCACAGGCCTGATGCATCACCCTCTCACAGGAGACACCTGCACTATTAGTGCTGTGAAGAGTTCAAAATCCCAGAAGACAGAAAGGTTTTCCTGCCCATCACTGGGCACTTCATTTTGCACAAAAACAAAGAGAAAAATGTTTTTCTCAGACATCCCTGCCAGACTTTAGTTACAGGTTCTCCAGGGCAATTCCCTCTCGCATTGCTGCAATCAGCCATGTTATAACTCCATTAAAGATGTTAATAGAATTACTACAGAGATTAATCAGCTTCATGTGTCAGTTGTTTTTTAACTGCAACAACAGCCCATTTGATCAGTGCTGAGATCCTACACTTGTAGTTGCCTTAAGAAAGAATAACATGACATCTCTACGAGGATCATAGCACTGGATTCCCCAGCAGCTGCAATTAGAAGCCTCTGTTTTGGCAAACTGCATCAGCTTATGTGGGCTGGATAGGAATCCAATGTTTTCCTTTAATAGGCTTGGGAGTATGCTGACCAGCCGTGAAAAATGTTATTTCTTCCTCAGAAATGCTCTTGGTGCATTCCTGGCAGTGAAATACACCTTGCTTTCATCCTTGCGTTTCTCACAAGCCAGAATGGAGTCACTTGTTCCTACAGGCTTTGTAATCATCTTTGACCGCTTTACTTGAATACACATTTGAATCAATAACAAACAAAGTCTATTGTGATGAGCAGAGTAACCTTGAAAATATACAGGAAAAACCCTTAGCTGGATAACTAAAGCATAAAGGATATACATCCTTCCTCACTGTGTGTTCGCATGAACACACCACTGTTTCCGTGTGTAATATGCTGTATTTTCTCTAACAGTGAAAAATAAAAGGTATTCTGATTTTTTACATGAGCTGTATTGTACTTTTTGACAGTCAGCTGTCATTAGCTGTCTCTGTGCTTTTGTTGCAGCATATACACAGACGTGTCAAAGAAGAAATTAGGATTTGTTTATTGGCTTTGCCAATAATTCATCATGCGATTTTTGACAAGTCCTTTCATCCTCCCTACTTTAGCATAATGGCCAGTCTAAAAACGCATCTAATTACCAATTTGTAGACCCATTCTAATTTCCGTTTATAAATTACTCTACCAAACTCACAGCTTGTCAACTCAAAGGTAAGGGAAAATTAAGCTATGATCATCACCCACAAACAGCATCTAAACATAAATTATTGCTTCCTGGCAAATGGAATCAAGGTGAGCAGACAGTCACCTAGACACTGGAACCAGAGCCAGAGTCTCATGCCATAAATTTTGCCTTATTCCATAACTTGCTGATCCAGCTTCTCCACTTTTGTAGACTTAAAGACAACAGGGTTTCAACATTTCAGCCAGAAGCTACCTCCCGCCAGCAGAAATTATGGTTTGACCTCTTTGCCCTCTGCTTTTGGCTTTTGAGGGACACTGCAGTCTCGGTGCAGCTCATGGCACTTGGCACCTGCTGCCACAGTGCCTCGGGCTGTAAAGCTCCTAAGGGCTGCACACTGAGAAGGGCAAAGCGACTCAGTTTCAGTGGGCCACTCTGCAAGGACAGAATCCACCCAGTACAACATTAGCTGCCCATGAAGCCTGTTGCCTCTTCACATCAGGGCTGGATCGTGCCCGGCCCTTGTGTCAGGGTTACAGCTGTGTGCCTTCACCACAGAATTTCAGTCCTTGCAGAGGCACAGATAGATTGAGTCACTGCAGCAGTCACGCACAGCTATTCTTCCTGTCAGACACCTGTGTTCCTGGCTGGAAATTGCCGCATCACCGTTTTATGCAGCTAAATGGCTCATTTGCAGCAAACTACTGAATTTCAGCAGTCATGGTGGGTCTTTCAGATGCATACAGCCTTTACAGTTAGAATCCTCTGGGTTGGAAAGAGCTATAAAAATGTAACATTAGAATGACCCTGTATATTGGCTTATTTCTCTGCTCATTGCCAAGTATGCAGACTGCCCTGTTTGGGGTAGTGGTTTTTCAGGAACAGTTAAGAGTATTTTTTAAATTAGTCAGCTGCCCTGACATCCCTTCCTTGTCATACCTTTCTATACTTACAGAAATCCTTGGCAAGAAAATGTAACAGGGCTCAGAAACTGTGAACAGAACCTTTGCTTTTAGCTATGATTTAGTAAATGAAGGCTGAGCTCAATGGCAGTGTCGCAAATTCTAAATCTGTTCAATGGCTCTAAAGTTTTCTAAGGATAAATAATAAAAGCTTCTCATCTTCTGTGCTTAAAGAGTCATTACTTACTATTTGCATTTCATTACATAGCAGCTGCAATAGCAAATATATTTTGGAACATGATTTCTTGTGACAATGTCTAAATACTTGCAAAGGTTTTAAAAATAAAGCACTTAGGCTTCTGGCTTTGGAAAATCAAATGACCATCCTAGTGGCTAAAGTAAAAGCTCCCTGTTGCTAAACAGCTTGCACAGAAACCACAGACATTTGCTTAGTGGCCTGTCTATTTTAAGTGTTACTATCTGAAAAAATGGTGTCACCTCTAAGGTCTCAGAAGTCTTTGCAATGGCAGTATAGAGGAAACGAGGGGATGCAACTCTGAAGTAAAACAGAAATCTGTTCTTCTGTATAGTAAGAATCCCATACAAAGTAGTGGATGGTGTTCCTCTTCATCCTGCACTACCGGGCAGCCCTGAAAGCCTGCATGCCAAAAGGTCTTCACTAGATATCCTCAGAGGATACAGAGTTAAAACAAAAAAGTCTCAAGTAATAAGGCACAGGGAACATAGGAGAAAAGATGACGTGAAATAGCATTTATCTTAAGAAATAGCCAGCTCAAGGGAGATGATCACAGTCTAAAAATACTTTCAAGGAGACAGACTGAATGAATGAGTAGACTCATTATCTGTAAGGATATAGCTGGAGAAGGACAAGCAGTCCTGGACTGAAAGAAAAGCTGAGGTCGAGAGCAATCAGAGAAAGTGGCCCCAGTGAGAGCAGAAGTGATTTTTTGTGTGTAGAGATGATGAGAGCCATCAGGCAGTATGAGGTATGACAACAGAATTCAAGTTAACGTCACTGATTGTTGGCTGAATGGACACAAAGAAAGTTAAGAAAATTCATTGCTAATCACTTTCTGCTCAAAGAACCTCAAAGCCCCAGCAGAGCCAAAAGGGTTTTTCTCTCTTGAACAGCAAATTGTGTTACAAGAAGAAGCATGGATAGAAATCATAAGCAGCAACAGCTGAGTCCATATAGTTCTCTTTGAGTTATTTAAAGACTAGCCAGAACTATCATAGTTGGAGTAAAGCAATGACCTACTTGTCCAATATAAATAAAGGCAGAATAAAATTTAAACCTATATGGAGTCCCTGTCCTGCTAGGTATTTAAATCTATGGAAACATGTCAGACAACAAACAGCAAGATGGTCTCTAATAATACGTCCACATATGGGTTTTTTGCTTTTACAGCTCTTTTCCAGAAAGCCAGGGGAATAAAGAATCGTTGGAGATTTCACCAAAAGTCAGCAAACATGGACCAAAGTGTGCTTCAGCTCTCACCAAAGAGATTTGAGGTTGTCCTACTGAATCTAATTGGCAAGTGATGCCAGAGCTCCAGCATGCCAGTCCCATGTCTCGTAAGATTTTTGGAGCCAGATTTTTCTGGTCCCTCCAGATGTTTACAAATAAAAGTTTTAAGTTCTCAAATATTAGTGTGTAGTGGGTTGATCCTGGCTGGACCCCAGGCACCCACCAAAATCCCTCTATTACTCCCCTCTGTGCATATGGCCAAGGAAGAGAAAATATAACTAAGGAAGAGTTCATGGATTAAGATAAGGACCAGGAGAGATCACTCACCAAACACTGTTTCGGGTAAAATAGATTTGAATTGGGGATATTAATTGAATTTATTACAAACAAAATCACAGCAGGATGATAAGAAGTAAAATCTTATAAACACCTTCCCACCTCTGTCTCCTCTCCTTCCTGAGATCTACCTCCTCTCCCCCAGAGCACTGCAGGGAAATGGGGAATGGGGGTTATGGTCAGTTCTGCTGCCAGCCAGGGAGAGAAGTCCCTCCCCTGCTCCAATGTGGGGGCCCTCTCATGAGAGACAATCCCCCACAAACTTCTCCAACATGAGTCCATCCCATTGGCAACAGTTCTCCATGAACTGCTGCAACATGGGTCCCTCTTCTATGGGGTACAGTCCTTTAGGCACAGCCTGCTCCAGCATGGGTCCCCACAGGGTCACAAGCTCTTCCAGGAAATCTGCTCCAGCATGGGCTCTCTCCATGGGTCAGCAGGTCCCTGCCAGGAGCTTCTTCCAGCACAGGCCTCCCACAGGGTCACAGCCTCCTCTCAGCATCCACCTGCTCTGGCACGAGCTTCCACCTCAGGCTGCAGGTGGATCTCTGTACCCCTGTGGTTCTCTATGGGCTGCAGGATGACAGCTGCCTCCCCATGGTCTTCACCACAGGCTACAGGGGAATCTCAGCTCTGGCACCTGGAACATTTCTTCACTCTCCTCCACTTGGTGTCCTGCAGAGTTGTTCCTGTCACGTGTTTCCACCCTGCACTTCTCTGCCTGCAATTACATCTGCTCAGCAACTTCTTTTTCTTCTCAAATACATCATTACAGAGGTGTTACTATAATTCCTGATTGGCTCAGCCTTGGTCAGCAGCACATCCACCTTGCAGCCACCTGGCATTGAGTCTGCTGGACATGGAGAAAGCTTCTGGCAGTTTCTCACAGAAGCCCCCCTGTAGCCTCTCCTACCATGCAGACTCAATATACAGTGTCATACACTGTTTGCACAGCACCTCATTTAACATGTTATCAGTCACCTTAATAGTTGTTACAGAGCTGCTGTCAATTAAAAAGAAATGAAGCACCACAAGAAGCAAGGTGGGGAAAATAGTAAGCTCTGTGTGCCAAAGTTTCATTTGTCTGCTACAGATTTTACTGTATATCCATCAGCTTAGGGGAATGCACAGCCTCTGGCCCGTATTTCAGCAGTTTTGCTCACTCTGTTTTTACCACCAGTCATTTCAAAATTATTGTGCCTAACTGGAAGATTTTCATTAGCTGTCAGGTCAGTCTCATGGCTGCTCGTGCTGGACAAGAAGAGATGAAGACCTGAACCTATGTATCATCAGAGTGTTGAAAATACAATAGATTTCTTTGTCATCACAATACCCTTAATAATCTTCTATATTCAATGGGCAATGGAGTTAACATAGTGGACCCACACAAGAGTTCCACTTTACAAGAAACTGCTGAATGCAGCCTTGTCACAGAGACTGTTATAAGGAATTACGTTATCATCCAGAACTGCTTGAGACCAGAGATGAGCTTTATGGTTAGTGACAGGAAAAAAAGAGACAGATCATCTGGGACTCCTAATGGTTTATAACTGCTAGGAGGAAACTTGACTAGCACAACAGAAGCAATCTTTGTAGGTCTACACATGAACTGCCAAAGTCAAACAGTCCCACTAAATCCAGATGCTATGAAAGCTGCTTTGAGAAAAAACTTCAACATAGCATTACCTAAAGGAGAAAGTGATCCATTAATTAAGAATTCCCAAGAACTCAATGTTCCGACAATGTTTTGAGTCCTTCAAGACTTGGAGAACCTGTCCCCCTACAGACAACTTTCAAGAATCAGTTCTTTGTCCTTTGTTCTGTCACTAGATGTTCTCCCAAAACATTCAGTGCTATATTGAGTGGTTTCTCAATATTGAAGACCAACATAGGCCATCCCAGTAGCAGCCATTGAGACTATGATTTTCTTCTCCAGGGAACATATGTAACACTCAGTGCGATGGATTTATCTTAGAAAAGTTTGATTAACCAAGCAGTTTATTGCACTACAGAAAACTTGACTGAGATTATTATTGTCAAGAGAAATAATTTTTCTCTTCAAGCTACAGTACAGGTATAAAATAAAGCTTTTAGACTGATCTATCAGTAGAAGTAGTGTGCACTAAACTGCAATTTACTGATGGCTCTTGCTTTCTTCCTTTATACTTCCATTGTCACTAACCATCTAGGGAATTAAGTCAATTTGTGAATATGAAGCTACTGAAAGAAGCCTAAGCAAAATGTGGCAACAAGATTCTACCTAGGTACCAGCTGTACAGTTCATGGAGACTTAAAATCTCTCTTATAGCTCTGGAAACAAAGATGATAATTTGCTCCAAAAAACATGATAATTTCATGCCAGGAGAAGAGGTGAAATTTCAAATGAAACTCTAAGCTCTGTCTACCAGAACTGGAGTGTTTTCCAGGTGTATGGATTCAGCCCACCATCACCTCAGATCATTCCATTGCTTCAGGATAGACAGACATGTCAGAAATTTGACTGTATGATCAATGCAGATGGAGGCACAGCCAGCCTAGGCAGAGCCAATGCCTGCTCCAAGAGATGCCATCAACTTAGAAAAAAATGTTACTTTCCAGGCTGTTGGCAGGGCACTAAAAGCCCCTTAGTTCAGATAAGGACCTTTCCTGTAAGACAGAAGCTTCCTCTCAGAGCCAACTACATCAGACTGCAGGCCAGTCTTGCTCCTTTCCACCTCTTTCAAATAATACACTGAAACATTTTTGATACAACACAGCAGATCATATAGAAAAGATTTACATGGAAAAATTGGGAGACCTTTACAGAATGAGGGAAATACTAAAGACGAGAAAGCAGACATTTCATGAGCTCAGCTATTATTATTTATGAATCAACTAGAATGACCTTTTATACTTCTTTGATAAAATTTACTTACTGAACCCCACTGGAATGTATCCAATTCATAATTTAGATTTCCAGCAAAAGCCTAAAATTAAAGTTCATATTTAAGTTGAAGTGTTAAGAGGCTGTACAGACTTTCACTCCCCACAGGAAGTCCCAGAGCCATAAGAAAGCATTACTCTGATGGTCAGAATTCTCCAGCACTACATCAGAAAAAGTATTAATTTTGCAGCTAACTAGCCAAATGACGAGTCTTTTAACAAATATGAATTTTGAGAGGAAGGCTCAATCGCTTGGGTTATATAGGTGCACAAATGGCAAGACTGTGCCCCTAAAGATTCACCAAGGCAAAAATTCCACTCATTAATGCACTACTATAGATTAGAAGCCATCTGAGATTATTTTAAAAATTTACACTGTCTCGAAAGTCAGTACTTACTTTTTACCTTAGGCTCTGACAAATTCCAGCATCCCTCCAACAAAATTGTGTAAACTATGTAAACACATAAGAAGTTTCATAGATGAAGATAATAATGAAAACACTCAGTCCTACACGTAGCAGAGAAGTGTAGCTCAGTCCAGGAAAAAAGATTTGAGCATATTCTTAGCTTCTAGCATAGACATGATCCCATAACTGCAGCTGCACTACTCACACGCTTCATTTTACTCCTGTGTTTTGCAGGCGTGCTGGTTAGACTGCAGTACTCAGTGACTTGCAGGACTGCATTGAGGGCATTTTTCTGATTTCAAATATTGTAACTTTTTAGATAGAATAACGTGACATCTGATAAGTCTCCAGGCTTTTGCTCAGTTTCCTATGTTGCATCATTACAGTTACATGAGAAGTTTACATGCTGGAAAGGAAAATTACATGCATGGGCATAAATTAATACACGATGGAGGGGCACAACAGGTGTCTGTTTACACAACAAAAGGTTTTTTTAGTGTCTGCAACACAGCCAGATAACACTCTATCCATTCCTCTAGCCTTATCAACCTTGAGATATTTATAAAAGTTTCCCTGGATAGGTATAGAAGTAGAGATTTCAGTCAGCTATATTTTTTCCTTTCAGTTTTCCAAACCATAAGAAAGCAGTCTCTATACTCACTTGTGGGACTACATTAGGGAAATTAACCCAGCGTGTATATAGTTTAATCTATTAACATGAAACAAAATGTAGGTTAGTATAACCCCACAAATGCTCAGCCTTCAGAAAACCTAGCACTGGAACCAAGGTAGCCCACAGCCATGACTTCTTGTTCCAATTCCTTTACAAGAAGCTTGAAGCACCTTATAATAGGGAATAAGTTTTGCTTTACTCATTTTACAGCTGAGAAGATCAAAGTGCCTTCTACAAGGGGAAACAAGAAACTGAGCCTGGGGCATCTCAATTCCAGCCATATGTTATTGTTTGAATTCTTTCATGCAGCAGTACCAATGCCAGAGCCAAGTGCTTTTGAGGTGGGTGTGATTTGTGGGATTAAAGCAACAAATTTAGGCCTACAGCAAATTTTTTTGGCTGGAGGAGAGGAAGAAGCATTCAATGAAAGCAGAAAGTCAGTTCCTCTTCACCACCAAGATACATTTCAGCTCATATGTCTAAATCAAATGGGGAAAAAATATTTGCGTTTAAAAACAGATTCTTAAAAAGAAACCTGGAAAAGTGGCTACTGTGTGGACAGTTACATTGAAATCTACTTCCACACATCTGTGAGAAACATCTTTTGTAACATTGGTGTCAGTATTCTTTTCCTTTCCTTTGCCTTTGTTCTTTCTCCTTTACTACCAGCTGCCACCTACTTATGGCATTAATTTTGTGGAATTTACTTCATCTTTTTCCACTTTTTTCACGTCAAATTGCCGAGATTTTAGGTGTCAGCCATATGGCAACCAGTCACTCAAAGTTCTCTTATTTTATCTTCTACCTGATGTGACAATTTAGACTGTAGAAAAGCAATGGAAAATTACAGTGCATTGACAACAATATGTGATTTAAAACAAATACTTGCTCATGCCAAGGAAATACTCAACATTAATAGTAATCTCGTAAGTATGACTGAGAGCGGATGCCACACATTATAAATACTGCATTTTCATCAGGATCATTTTTTGTGTTAATAAGGAAGGACCAGGGCAAATCTCAAAAAAAGGATGAAGTTCAAAAGCATATGCTAGACAGCCAGTACTAATGGCATTTGTAGGACATTAAATGTGAACACGATTGCCAGTATCAATTTCATGCCGTTATGTGTGCTTAGGTTAGAGAAATTCTCACCTGGAGCTTGGTGCCATGGAAATGTATGAAGATCCAAGAAGAACTGAGCGCTGCTATACTTGTTCCAATCCCAAACAGAAAACAATCTCCGGCAAACTGAGACTTAATTTTAGTCATATTTATATTTTGAAGGGGCCTAAAATGAATCAGTAGCCCATTTACTGAAAAATGATGTGTTAAGGACTGATCTTGCATCAGAATAGGGTGGAAAAAAACTAAGATTGTGTTCTGTGAGCACGGTAAGAAGCATTTCAGTTCCAATTAACTAGATTAATTAAATCACAATGAGAACATGAAGAAAACAATTAAAAAATTGATGAAACTTCCCTTTTGGCCCTGTAAAGTCCATTTCCTCCATTTCTTAATATGTATGAGATGCAGAAGAAATCATTGCTGGCAGCGTTTCAGTTCAAGATAAGAATTATGATGCTGCAGTGCACAATGGCAAAAACATTTCACAAAAATTCCTGTTGAGCAATTAGAAAAAAGACGTATTATTCCTCTCAGATCATAACAGTAGCTTGATTTCCACTTCAAAATAATTCAGAACATTTCAAACAACAGTTATTATGCATTTTAAATTCAGTAAGTCTGAATAAGTTGTGACTGAAAATTTGACAGAGCTTATCAAGAAGCTCTCTGGATGACCAATAATATTTAAATGAATTTCACACTACTAGGAAAGATTTCAGAGGACTGAGGTAAGGAAAGAACTCATTCAGCACCAGCTTTTCAGTGAGTAGGAAGATGAATTTAAATTGACATAACAGGACAATGGAAAGAAAATAATGGAATAACCCATGATTTTTGATTATTCGAGGACACAGAAAGTAAACCCAATTGAAATTACTAAAGCTTGTAAGAAATAGAGCTGGTCAGATAAAACTGACTCCTTCTATTGATCAGCTAGAATTAAAAGTTGGTTGACAACGACACCCACACACATGTAGTATTTATACTACTCAGGGGCATTTAAAATTGTGCCACATGACAGACTGAAGCCAGATTCCTACAAAAGTAACTGGCTGGTATGAAATATGTTGCAACTATGGTTTCTGAATTGTATATAGACATCCAATAAGCACAATATTCTATTCTTATCTTAAAAACTGGTTCTTTACTATAATGCTATTTAATATTGTTTTCAATAATTGAAATACAAGATGAAATTCTCTTTAAAATCTCATCTAAAGATGAAAAAGTTTCAAAGGAGAGAAGCAGAGGAAATTAATGAATACAACTGGCCACTTCCTAAAACCAGTTTGCTTTGTTTTCTGGCTGCAAACTACCAGTACGTGGCTATTAGCATTCCAATTAAAAATGCATTTAAATCATTGTAAAGGATCCAAACAAGAGTGCCACAAACAGAGGATCCAGAAGACTTGAATCTATTCACCAGTTTTAAAAAAGAAAGCTGAAGAGTGAGAACAGTAACATCACACCATGCACTTCAGTTTAGCAGATCTGACAGCTGGATCGGAAAGATGACAAATTCAGGCTCAATGTAAGAAGCATGTGTTTAACAGTAAGTGATTACACTTTAAACAATTCGGGTGGATTCTTAATCTTAGGAGCTTTCAAACCAATGCAGGATGCTTCTTCTAAGAACAGCTTTAGTTCAAGCAAGAATTTGAGGAAGTCCTGGAAACTGTGCTCTGCAAGAGAGCAGACTGAACACATGGTGTTTCCTTCTGCCTTCTGAATCAGATTACACTGGAACTGTTAAATTTTTCTCATGGAAATACCTCAAAGGAGGCAGATTTAAAAAGGGAGGAGAAGTGGGCATGAGCATTTTGGATATGTAGGACCATGCAGCACAGTTGGGACTATATGGCTGCAGTACACTGCCACCTGAAAAACATCACCTAGGCAAAGCAAGAGTGTAAAATTGTGTAGGTAGGGAGGGACCCTTCATTTTTGTACCAGAAATTATGAAAATGAAAGCAGTAACAGCATGCTACATTCAATCTAGTGGATGCCAGAAATTTTGCATGCCAGGAGATTGCTCAGCCCAAGCCTGCAGGGGTGCTGTTCCTTTCAAGACTGTTTTTATCACAAGAAAGAAAAACAAGACAGATGCAATGCATTTGAAAGAAATTCTCCTTTTTGGCCTCAGTGAAATAAAGGTGTAGAGGTCTGACATGCTGCAGATAGACTTAACCATGTAAAGGAAAGGGCAGTCAGAAGAAACAGAAACCTGAGAATTTCCTGCTTGAATTGTATCCATATTTTTGTGAACGTAAAATTTGCAAACCTTGAGTTTCCAGTCTCAGGAAATAAAATTATTCCAATTGATGGCACTCCTTTTTGGATATTAGGCAATGATATTCAAGTTGTCTTGTCTGGTGCCAAGTAAGAGCTTAGACCAGAATCTCTGGTATCTTAGGACAAGATCTCATGCCACGAGGTGACTGGATGCCTTGGGCATGACTGCCTCGTTCTCTCTTCAAGAGTCATGGTTTGAAGAAAAGAAATACCATGTAAAGACAGCCCCATTTTGAAGAAATGTGTTTTGGTCAAAAGCTGGTATACAGATTTAGTTAGAGAATTTTCTTCAAGAGAGACTGTAAAATTTTTTACTCCAGTAATTCTTTCAGTAGCCAAGATTCTTACTTCACAATTTCAGACTTCTGCATACCCAGCTGACAGGATTAAGACACAGTGTAGGAGTTCACCCTGCACAGACGGTGAGCATAATGTACAGTCATCATGGAGACAACAGTTCAGAGATGGAAAAATCCTTCCAGGTTGTTCATGACAGATCTATGGCAGCGGTCACCCACGACAATGTATTTTTAGAGTTCTGTACAGCACATTTCTATGCATGCTCCTCCCAGAGACCCTTTAATTCATAGATACTGCTAAAGCTCACATGACTCTCTTCAGAGAGATACATCATAGTATCACTTTTGGATCTGCACTTTCCCACATGGGCAACATGCTGCTGTGGTGCTGTATTTAAAGCACGCTTTGGAATCAGGGACTTTGCAGTTCAAAAGCACTAAATAACCCACAAACTTTTCAAGTATATACTTTATTTCATTCATATTTCACAGTCAGTTTCTGTAAAGTTTTAGCAAAAATGTCATGTTCTATAACAGAGGTGTTAGGCAACTGTATTCAGAGCTAGCAACGGGCTTTGAAAGTACAGAAAATATTTACATTCCAACAAGAACAGTAGAATTTCAAAAAGACATAGTAAAAGTAATCAAAAATACCAACATTTATTAAAACAATACAAAAATCAGTCTATCTGACCCATCAAGCTACCCCACTTGTAAGTTGTCAGCAACAGCTGAAGCTGCAGCAGCTCACCTGACTGATTAGACCAAGACAGCTGTCTTCAGCTAACTTCTTAATACCAAGTCTTGCTGCTTCAAAGATTAAAAAAACTGTGAGTTCACTGCTTACAGTTTCCATTCAGAGGCTAACATTTCTGTTCAAATCTACTGGACCCCTTTCAGATCCTGCCCAGAATCTGGACTTGTCCTGGTCCTGATGTAGTCAACTAATTTTCTCAATGCATTTCCAAGCTAACCTGTTTTATTACATTGCGGCCAAGAAAGGAAAGCCCTTATTGTTTTAAAGCTTTACCAGGGCTCCCAGGAATAAAGGCAGCTAAGAAAACTGAACAGAATGGTACCTGATGACATATTTATCACCAGAGACCTTCAACATCCTTTTTTATTATAGATGTTGAGTTAAGGTTTCCCATTATCTAGGGACATGCTTCCTAAGGAGCCCCAGATTTAAATGAGTTCCACAGTGGATTTTTCTAGTTCAGTAAATACTATTTAAGTCTGGACTGATGCCCAGTAGATTTCTAGGCAGCTGCTGGACTTTATTCACAGATTTATTGAATGTATATTTATACAAATTACACCAGCTGAAAGGCCTATTAGCTGTAAGCACACCCACTTCAGCCCACCCTCTGTACTGTCAGGGAAAAAATGCATGTGGTACTATAAGGACTACGAGAGATTTCCACCAGCTAAGTCTTCCTAAGTCAGAGGGTACTGCCCTGCAAAGCAAGTTTTAAATTCCTTTATTCTCTATTAGAGCAGTGGAAATAGAATGGAGAAGGTCACTGGTAGACTCCTTTTTCCTTGTCTCAAAACAGCTACGATTGGACTTCGTTTGTTCTGCCTCCCTTTCATCTCTAGGTACCTTGAGCCCATCATCTTGTTTTCTAGGGCAATCGCTTCCTAAAAATACATATTCTGAACTTCAAATTCTCCTGTCTATTTTATAGGTAGAATAAGAACTTCAGGAAAAGTAGGAAAAATATCCTATGCACTGTCTCATTCCTCACACCTCTAGGCCTATTACATGATCAGTGGAACTGTCTCATCTCCTTGTAAGAAGTTCAGATGAAAACAAGATCTTCTCCTTTCATAAATGGACTATGGTACCATCACATCAATCCTGCCAAATGTCATTTGGGGCAGACATCACAACTGATAGATTGTGTCTATATTGGACTTGTCCTACATTATTACATTACACTGTGCTGCCTTCTGGGTTTGCTGGCTGAGTTTCGATATCACCAGGCTGTGAGTTATGAGACATGGTAGTATCACAACTATAGAAGTTATATTAAAAACAGTAAATGCCTCAACAGAGTAATGAACACTTCTAAACAATTCCCACGTACTGCACCACTCTTCAGCAGGTAGGCAGGATCCCAGGAAAGGCACGGTTACTAGTTTGCTACAGCTCCACTAGGGCAAACCCTGCCACATTTCTCTCTAGGCCAATGGCTGGTACAAATAGGACTCACATGCCTCAACTTTGTAAGACACGTAAAGCATTTCTTTTCATCAGTGTAAAAAGAGTGAAATCCCTTACAAGAGAGAAGTCCCTTACAATTTCTCCAATGCACCTATATGAGGAAGGACTATATACTGTAGTATTCTCTAGTCTTCTGCAACATTGATTCCCAGTGGCATCAGAAAATGTAAAGGTCTAGTCACAAATTAGCAAGACATCCACACTACTTTCAAATTTCTTTTTTTTTAACAACCTGAAATAGATGATAGAAGGAATCAAAGCATCAAAATACATAGCAACCAAGATGGCACAATTTTGAAAACGCCACACAGAAAGGAACATATCACAGGCAATCCAGATTCCTTAATGTTCTTAGACAAAGCCATTCTCAATTTTCTATGTGAACTGCCTCTGGAAAAATCCCTTCAGACTGCAGGGAGTGATGTAGTTAAATGTCTAAATAACTGCAATGAAATAAATGTCTGTAAAACAGCTTTTGTAACATGACTACAGTGGCTCTCCACTAGCAAGGTCAGTATCTTATGCACGCTGTGGTGTCAGCAATATCTCAACGCAAGCAGCCTTGAACACTATCAATCTATATGAAGGAAAAAATGTTTTGGAGTTTGTTTTTTGAAGTTCAAATTAGGTAGATAAAATTTTTAGAGAGTTTATACAAGCTGACCCTTTATACACCTCCACCCTCACTACATTCACCTGATTTCTCTAAATAAAAAAAAAAAAGGAAGGGGATGGGAGAAGGGCTTATTTCACCTCACACCAACTCCCCTTCACCTACTAGGAACTGATGATGGCCCAACAGTGGGGCCTGCTCTGCTGCTGCACTCTCAGAAACAACTATCTGAAGATGAGAATAAGAAGATGCTTGCAGAATACTGCAAATAACTGTCTTCACTTCAAGAATGGGAACATGCCAGCAGAACACATACAAACTTCTTCAGTCCAAGGAATTACACAGAATTAGCATGAAATTCAAGGTTACACTGCAGTATGAAGTACCTACTCTGTCTAGAACCCACCACGCTATTCCAGCTCCACAGCTGGCTCTGAAGACAAAATGTTAATGGCAATGCAACTTTACAAGTCATGGACTCAAAAAATGCTCAAGTAGAAGCTTGAGACAGGAAAAAGGAGGCACAGAAATAACAGCTATGCACATTTTTACTACATGTTGGGATAAGTGGGGTCTTCAAGGTTGCTATCAGCTTTATCAGATTCTGTTAGAGATGCTTCTAGCTCTGCCCATGACTGTGGAGCATTGTTCTTTATTGCCTCTATGAAAAGCTGTGTTTGGTGCTTCAGCCGGTCCAGCTCAGCCTGTGTCACCTGGTTCTGATGAATGAGCTCCTTGGTTTTCAAGGTGATCTCCAGCAACCCCGACCTGCGCAGCACAACAAGCGTATTCTGAAAGCGTCTGCACTTGCTCTGCTGTTGCAAGAGCAGCTCAGGGGTAGTGCAAATCTCTTCAGGTATCAAGGGAGGGCTCCACACTGCAGACGGCACTGTAGTCTGTGATGCACTCTCGCTCTCAGGAAGGGTGCACTTTGTTCCCTGCAGAGTTCCAAAAGGCAAAAGGGGAGTCAAACCTGGCACTTTCTGAGCATCACTGGAAACACGATGAAAACTAGGAAGAGCTGACAGTTTTCCACTTGTTACCAGAGCTGAAGAACTTTGCTGGTTAGAATCCTGAGGGGTCTTAAAGCTAACTGGTAGGTGGGCAAAAGGACTACTAGGCAAGCCTGTGCTCATCAGTACAGGAGAAGTCTCCATCTTGGGTGCTTCTGTGCAGAGTCGTTTATGGCAAGAGGTTTCCTGACATTCTTCTAGATCAAAGGAGTTATCTCTTTTGCAGGGCTGTGGCGCTATTTTGGGATAAGAATTCAGGATAGGCAGGTAATTAGTGGAGTCATTTCTCTTTTTCCCAACAGGGTGAGAATTAATGGGAGGTGGGATTGATGGACGAAGAAACACCAGCTGTGGCTGAGCTGGAATCACTTCAAAGGATGGCTGCACAGTCCAAGACTGGAGCTGTGATGAACTCCCCTGAGAAGCACAAACAGGGAAAAACCACAAGTCTTACAAAAGCATTGTAGAAGACAATAAAAACAAACTTAAACAAGACAGGCAGACTGTGTCATTTTTCCACATTTGATATATACTGTCCAATTAATGTGTTATGAAGAGTTTTCTATCAAACTCATCCTTCTCTTTCTCTGACAATGAACGTAATGCTGAAAATAAAGCTGTAATCCATTATCCTTTTACTACGCAATAGCAGATATATTTTAAAACAATTCAATCTGAAATTATACGTGCTTTCCTAAATGAGGATTACAGTGCAAGCTTATATTGTAAAATGTCCATTAAAATGTTCAACCTGGTCTTCAGGTCAAACTACAAGTACACAGGAAAGCTGAAAAATAATTAAGATTTGAGGTTATGAAATATCTTAAGAGTCAAGGAAAGACTGCACAGACATTTTAGGAACAATTCAGGCTCCCTCTTTGTTGAAAGGTAGCAACTCAAATCTTCTCAAATCTATTCTTATAGCTAGATTTTCAAATGGTTATTTTAGATACACAACAGCTGTTCAGTAAGTCTTGTAAATTGAAGTTCAATACACAGTTTCAGTAAATTTAAAACTATGAAGCAGAAAAAACAAGTATCAACCAATGCAAGGAGAAAAGCCTGCCATAAGCCCAGAGGAGTTTAACTTTGTAAGTCTGGTGAAGCAGTGTGCACTGATACACCTTAAAAACATTTTACTTCAAGAACAATGCCCAAGGCTTTACTCCCTCCCACAAGCCATACTCTGGAACATAGGGGAAATCATCCATTTTTACAAGACATTACCTCTTTTTCCTCCAACACCTTACTACAGATCTTCTGGCCAAAACCATGACTGCTTTTCTCCAAAGGTATCAAACGGTCTAGTAAGAGACCCTATTTCTTTCCAAAGCAAAATCTCACATTTTAATTCTTAAACCATCACCACTACAATTATACTAATATATTGTTAGCTGCTTTTTCAATTCCTTACAACTTGGAACAGAACTGGCAGGCCTGCTGAAGGCCCAGTTTTTAGCTACCACAAATACCTATCATTTTTAGTACTGTATTAAGTAATCTGAAATCCATATCCTTTCTACCAGTCTCATTAAGTTTTAAGCTAGCAAATGCTAACATGCTTTGCTGAAGTCCATTCCCCCAGTAAAGGACTTGGAACTTACCAAAAGCAGGTATTACCCACTGATTAGGACACTGAGACTTGGAGATAGGATTCAATTACCTACTCTGACACAATGTTTCTTTGGTTCAGTGGGCAAGGTGCTTATGGAATAGGGGTACAGAACAGCTACCTGCAAAAATAAATATTACTACCTTAACACAGAAGAAAGAACATTCAAAAGAAAAGTATGTGGAGATGTAAGGAGTGAGGAAGCATATAAATACTGTAGCTATACATTCACAGGACAGAACGTGTAACCTTAAGGAGCAAGGGTTTGGAGCCAGAAGTTGCCATTTACTGCACTGCTGAACAGCACCTAGCACAGCAGAGGCCCATAACCACTGGGGCCAAAAGAGCTGTGGTAACTGTTTATCTTGCTCTTAGGTTTCTTCCTATCTCTGTTCTTTCTTCTCTTCCTTCTCACATTGCACTCTGCTCTTGCTCTCCTATTCAAAGTCTCATGTTCAGTAGAGAAGGCCACTTTTACTAACTCTGCAAATTGCAGTGTATTTTGTTGCATATTTTAATGAAAGCTATGAAAGCTAACTTCCTGGTATACCAGTGTCACTTGCCTAAAAAGCCTTCCTATTTATTACAGAATTTTAAAAGACTTAAAGAGTCCCTACCACAATCAGCACTGTTCTAGAGAATTAATCACCACTTGATTTCATTTTTAGTAGCATTGCTGTTAGCTGTTTACATTCTGAAATTGGGCCAGCGGGTAACAGCAGGTAACCATCACTGTAGAGGATCACAGTGGTTCCAAGACAGAAGGATGCTGCTGATTGAAACTGAAACTGGAAGAAATAAACAGCAGCAACTGGATGCTGCTTTTTTTTTTTTTTTTGGTCCAGCAAGCTCAACTGAGTGCTGTGTTGAAAAGACCATTTTAAAAATATGACTATCTGAGATACCCAGGCATAATGAAAAGAGGTAGAAAGACATTTCATTATTATTCTGACCTAGACTTGTTGCTTTCCTTTATTGTAGTAAATGCTTTTCAATTTGACATTAATATCTTTAATCATACAATTATATACTATGATGCTCAAGAGAACCAAGTGTGATCATTTTATCCATCTCCAAATCTTCTTGTCAAGTTTAGTTTTTGCTGTACCTATCAGAGTTTATATATATATATGTTTAGATTTTTTTTTTAGAACTCTCTCTATATCAGCTACTTATTATTAGCTGCTGTGTCTTCATATTTGCAACACAACTTGGAGTTTAACACTGGAATCAGTGCAGATAATGTCTTAATTTTTGAGCTCTGAGCCAAAGGCCATCAGGTTTTGGTGAAGCTTGCCTATTCCTGACTCTATATATAAAAACTTCAGCATTTTGTCCACACATCTAGGAATGTGGCTATAAAATAAAATTGTTGCTTGTCAAGATAAAGCATGATGCTGAGAACAGAACCACCTCCCCCACAACTCCATAATCTGCTAAATACTAACAGTGAATATTAGGTCTTGCTTGCTGTCGTAACAGATTCAGTAGAAAAAGACTCGACCTATATTCTTTTTTCCCCTTTCCACTGTATTCTCAGAAGTATTCTAGTAAAAAAAAAATTTAAGAACTTTTGCTCTGCTCCAAAAGTGAGTACAGAGCAGGAGGTC
This sequence comes from Petroica traversi, assembly GCA_025920805.1. NCBI lineage: Eukaryota > Metazoa > Chordata > Aves > Passeriformes > Petroicidae > Petroica > Petroica traversi. The sequence continues at coordinate 19,123,287 of JAHLSL010000007.1, forward strand.
TAACAATAAAGGTGTACTTTGGACACCTCATATCTTCTGTTAAAATGAAAAAGTTACACAGGGGTCTCACAGATGTGCTGGAGGAACTATACATTCACAAAACTACTGGAGAACATAAAAAGAGAATGTAATTGTTGCAACGTAAGCCATCACATGCAATTAAGGGACATAACTACTAAAGCAATACTACAGCTAACTTCAGATAAGCATTTAACTTTTTCATTTATGACATTCTGCATTAGTGTTTCCCATTACATATGAAGCATTTCTACAACCTAAGAATGAGGAAACACACCTATTATCCTACTTCACCATCTTTATTGAATGAAAAAGACAACAGCAGCTTTCAAAAGCAAATCACCCTTTTCTGTTTAATCTTTGGTGCTATTTAGGTAACATTCTTGAAGACGTATTTTGGGGGATTCCTTTGAGACAGAGAGGTTTAGTAGATGGAGAAGAGTTTCTCTATTTCACATTCCTTCTTAGTGACTCCAGCTGCCTCTCAAAAGAACAGGGAATCACATCAGAACTTCTTAAATTACTTAAATTACCAGTTACTTTCTGGACTGCAACAACATTGCAAAATCTTTTTTGGAAGGAAAAATGTTTTTTAAAAAAAAACTAAGAACATGCAATATTTTTCAAGATACTATTTTTTCCCTACCTGCTTAACCAACACATTTTTCATAACAACCATAGGAGAGAGCGCAGGAAAGGAGCTGCTGGTGGTCCTTGGGCATTGCCAAGGCCCATCCTCTGCATTCCAACACAGGGCATTCAGCACATCCTCCGAGTCCGTCTGCTCCATAGCACTCGGGCACTCTGAACTTCCATCTGCCAGATGCACAATTCAGCTGTTAGTTGTTCCACATGTAACATGCTCACTACTGCCTTTCAGTTCTAATATTCTGCCTCCTTCAACCAAGTCACAAAGAACAATAAAGTTTAGTTCTGTAATATTAACAAAATTAAAGCTGCTATGATAGTTGTCAGACAGCCTCTAATAAAAGGCTTTGTATTTCAGGTCAGCTCTTATACAGACATTTTCTCCCCCATAAATCTATTGCTTTTTGTTCTTTCGTATTTAGTCTCCAAGGGACTGTATAGTATGATGAAAGTTGCTGTAAAAATTGATACAGGAAAGCACTACAGGCTCTAGCACTGACACATCCATAGTTTGCAATGCAGGCATTTTGTCATTGACACATCCATAGTTTGCAATACAGGCATTTTGTGTCTTGAAAATTTTTTTCTAAAACCCAGTAAAGCAGGTGTCTCTCATAGAAGTGCTTTTTTTCTGGTTTAAAGGTCATTTTTGCAGTTTTGTTGAGTACTAAAATGGCACACTGTGTCTATTACTTTATTGATGTTATAACCATTATTCTCTGGTTTATGAGGCTCTACTGACAATATGGTCAGATTATAAGAGACACTGGGCTACATAATACAACATTTCATTCATCACTGCAAAGAACAAAATGTAATTTTGACATCTCCACTTCTATACTCTGAAGCCTGAGATTCTTCCATTAATTCTAAATTCCCATGCCATTAGAATTCACAGGATGAACTTTATAACTTGGTAACGTTCCACCTCAAAAGACTTTGGTGGTAGGATGATTGCAGGTGAAACCTATTTTGCTTAGAAAGGCCCTCCAAGGTAATGAGACACAAACTGGAAAGGGTTACTCAGATTTGTTAAACATCACCAATTAAAGCACAGCCTCAGCTGAGTCACACACAAAAAAGGTAACAGAGTGATTTTCTAAACCTGAATATCCGGAGTCTTTGTCAGATTCAGCTGCCGCCATATTGAAGCGATGGTTGGAGCTCTTCATTTCCCTCACTCTGCCCAACAATTCCTCAAAGCTGTCAGTAGATTACTGCTTTGTCTGAGTGCTTCCATAGTGCTGCAGGCAGTTTTTAACATCTTTTCCATTGAGGAACTACAAAAACAGTAAAGAACAAAGAAGGACTTTATCTGACTCTAAAGAAAGTTCCATCAGTATAAGACAACAATGGAGAATAGTTTTGTATCTCCTTTTATACTGCCAGTAAGCTAACTGCAGACTAAGAAGTATCTCAAAATGCTGAAAGAATGAAATTTTGATCGAAAGCTAATGTATTGGACATGTCTTTCCACCCCAAAATGTAAAATAAACAAAAAATTAAAGGCTATTCATAAACAACATTTATTTCAAGAATTAAAATTACTCAGGGCATTATTCATCTTATGAAAGCTTTGTTGTCCCAAGGGCTGAATTGCAAAACAAGCCGGTTGTGCTGTGTGAAGCTCCTACAACAAACACAGCTGAACCTGCAAAGCTGTGGTTTTGCTAACATAGTTCGTTTCATTCTCAAGAGTAGAGTAAGTCATCAGAGAAAAGAATGAGTGATCAGTGAACACAATGGGGGCTAAAGAAATCCATGCTGCTAAAAGAGCAACACATACTGCAATCACTCCTAGGGGAGACAGGGCCTTGGAAATGCCCACACTCAGAATGAAAACACTGAAAGGCTGAAACCAAATGCTATGAAAATCAGAAAAATGTAGTAGCATTGTGGCCTCCCACACTATATACTTGTCACAGCCTTCAGCTGGTTCCTGAGGGTAGGCAGCATCTAGTAAGACTAATTTTCTGCTTCTTTTAAAAAGGTAATTGAGAGTTTGGCTAACAGAAAACTGACAGAATTAAATGCAGAAATTATTTCCACTATTATTTGTAGAAATTATTTTCCTATAAAGTAACCCACTGAAGTTACGTCTCAATGTTAAGTTTTATATTTAAATTACAAAAAACAGGAACTCAGGAGTCTGCATCACAGTCAGGCCAGCAGTCCATCAGCAGCAGTATCCAGTACAAGCTGCTTCAAAAGACTTTGCAGCAGACACTCTGGAATAATCTAAGCCAAAATGCAAGTTTTTTCTTGCATTTCTTCGCTAGAACTGCGCTCCAAAATCCTGAGTCTTAGCACCATAATGAATTCTGAAATGGGAATATGACTGTCTATTACAAGAACGATGGAGTAATGGTCAGCAGAATTTCCTCAAGCAGCTGCTTGCATCATTTTACTTTCCATCTTCAGTCACACCTGCCTGCCTGCTAACAGGTATGGAACAAACACGGTTACATAAGCGCAACCTAGATGCTATCCTTGCAATGGAAGAAGTGTTTTAAGTCCTGTTCCACAGTCTTCAAAACAAATTTTTTTTTAAAGAAAGTGATACGCAGAAATGCTCAGCTAAAATAAAACCCCAAAACCCCAAACCACCTCAAGCCAAAACAAGAAACAGAAAGAGGGCTATAAATAAATAAAGCAAGAACACCTCATCTGCCAGCTTTGCATGAAGTGAAGCTTTGGGAAGGTCTGACACATCATCTTCCCCCACAGAAAAGAGCAAAACACCACAACCACAACCGAAAATAAACAAACCAGAAGTGCCACTCCCCCGAGGCACGGGCGTGAGAACCCTCCTGCCGACCCCCGGGCCAGAGCCGGCCCCGGGCCCGGCGGGCAGGAGGGTTCTCACGCCCGTGCCTCGGGGG
>JAHLSL010000007.1:19127234-19174368 GCA_025920805.1 Petroica traversi
GAGGGAGCCGGGCAGGGCCGGCGGGGCCGGCGTGCGGCTCGGCCTCCCCAGTACTGTGCGAAACGTACCCTTCTTCTCTGCACGAAAGGTTAGGCATTTGTGCAGCCTCTCTCTCTCGTGAAAGCGAGAGAAACAGACAGGTTCTTGAAATATGAGGAGAGAGGCTTCAAAGAGGTCTCAAACTTGTCTCAAAGAGGGAAAACGGCAGAAAGAAGAATCACAGGATCCATTAGGATGGAAAAGTCTTCAGATCATCGAGTCCAACCTATGACCTAACACCACCGCGTCAACTGGACTGTGGCACTAAATGCCACATCCAGTCTTTTCTTAAATACTTTCAGGGATGGTGACTCCGTCACCTCCTCAGGCATCCTGTTCCAATGTGTAGTCATCTTTTATGTGAAGAAATTCCTTCTCATCTCCTGGCCCAGCTTGAGACTATGTCCTCTTGTCCTGTCTCTGGATGCTGGAAGAAGAGACCAATTTCCAGCTGTCTGCAGCCTCTTTCAGCCTCCATGTGAAAGTGATAAGGTCACCCCCGAGTCTCCCTTTTTCCTGAGCTGAACACCCCCAGCTGCTCCTCACAGAACTTGTGCCCTCGATCCTTCACCAGCTTCATTGTCCTTCTCTGGACCCACTCCAGCACCTCAATGCCATTTTCTGAATGGAGGGACCTAGAATTGGGCACAGAACTTGAGGTGTGGTTTCACCAGTGCCAAGCACAGAGGAAGAATCACTTCTTCCTGGCATAAGTAAAAACAAAAAAAGTCAACCAACTTTTACATGGTTGGAAAGTGCGAAACACATGGATTTGGTTTCCATGAACTGCATATAAACCAAGGGCAAATAAACAGGGGGAAGTGAGTCCCTGGTTCAATGAATATAACTAGAGTAGTTATTCTTGTTCTGAGAACTGTATAAACACTACCAACACCCGAAATATGTCAGAAAATTTTGCATTTGGACATGAAAGCCATTTCGTTAGAAAAAAATGAAAAAGCTGTGTGGAAGACTTGAGCAAAGACACAAAGAATTCTTTAAATAGAAATGGAAAGGAATATTTTCATTGTTATGATGGTCTTGTTAAAGAACTTCAAATATGCTGATTAAAGAGATCAACAAGATCTAATGAATTCCTGAATGAAAAAGGGAAGGACCTTTAATCTCAGCATTGTCTCATAAACAACTTGTCAAATGCAACACAAAAATGCCTGAGATTACATGAAATTGCACTGTCATTTTAAAAAATATGGCACTGATGGGTTCCAGTTGTACCGATCTGAAATGCTGTGAGAGAACACTAGTGATTCTTATTCTTAGGATGTATTTTTGAGCATTTAAATGCCAGAGTTGGCTCTGCTAACATCTAAACTGTAGTGTGAGATATGTGACTCTGGATTAGGATCCCTTTCTGTTCAGGAGTTTTGAGTTCTGAGGGGAAGCATGCTAAGAATGCTGTTGTATCATCTTATTTGCACAGGCATGGTCCTGGTTTGCCTTGTACCCAGAAACAACGCTTTCTGTCCTCCCCAGAGGCCAGATTTCTCAGGATATGGAGTATGTGTGGGTGCTCAGTGAAAACAGCTCACCGGAGAGCAGGTAGCCTGTGTTTGGGACAGACAACCTGCTGTTCAGTTCAAGTGGTTCAGTACAGATCTGGAATATGTGATACCAGGCCTTCATCCAAGGGGCAGCAGGTAGGAGAATTGAAATACTATACTGTTTCATAGAGAAGTTTTCTTGGGTAGTCAAGGTAAATCTCTGTTCTAAAGAAATTAAATCTTTTTACCTGATTTGTCCCTGAATAAAGTTGAGTTAAACCTTAGGTTTGTATTGAGGGTTATAATCTGAATTCCTCCTCCAAATATGCCCCTTTTATAGTTTTAATAGTATTTCTGTCATTGGCACTTCTCTCTCTTTTTCTTTCATTTGATTCTTTATTGATCCAAGGTCTTATTTACTGTGTGAGTTCAGTGATTACAGTCGGTGGCAACAGGATGTTTTCCTTTTTCCTTTTTCCTGATGTTATACAGTGGTTGATTTGTTTTTCCTAAAGGTGAGTGTTTTGACAAATAAGTATTAACATTTTGTTCACTTCCCTGTTTATTCTGGTCATACAACAGGAAAAGAGTGAAAGGAATGTGAGTGAAGTATGACTGCATGTTTATTCAGTGTAGGTGTTTCAACACTTACAAAAAAAGGTGTTAAATCTCTTCTTTCAGAAGAAGATGCAGAAATCATCTTTCATGGCTTAAGAGGGACAAAGGCAAGTTTTTATCCAATGGGGTGGTTAAATAATAGGTCTTGTGTGCTTACTGAACAATTAATAAAGGTGTTGATGCATGGACTTCATAAATACTTATGGGACAAAGAATCTTTTGTCCTAACACAGCAGTAGAAAGAAATGTTTGGCAAACTTTGGAAGTAAAGCATAGCTAGGTCAGACGAATGTGGTTTCATATTACACTGTCTGAACTGGAAAGGTTAGGTCTGAAAACACCATGTACTCCATCTTTTTTGTTCACATACTCACTGCTTTGTTTTGCTATCATAGACAGAATACAATTTGACAAGTACTATATTGAATTGTTTGTTTGCAAATAAGTAGCTTTATTCATCTCACTTCATTGAACCAGTCTAATTTTTAATGATATTTTGATACAGGTATCTTTGTTCCTTCTGTTATTCACTTCTGTAATTTTAATACATAAAGAGAAGAATATTGTTCAAATGATACCTCTTAAGTTTTCATTGGTCTCAACAAAAGAAGAAATTCAAGCAGATAAAGTGTGTTGTTGGACATAAAAGCTCAAAATCTCTTTGAAAAGATATTCCACGTATGGATTTTGTTAATAATTAATATCTTATTTAATAAATATCAGAGCAGGAAACATTGTAGGATCATGTGCTCTGACCTGCAGTCTGTTGCAGGTCATAGAATTTCACCCAGCCGTTGGCTTAACAAGGTTTTTCTCTAATGAAAGTACTTTAGTAATGTCTCCTTTTCTTCTAAAGTTCAACTTTAGGTATGTATTCTTTTCATGGTACACATCTTTTCATACTGTTATATCCATCTCCAACTTCATCTTTACCATAAATGTACTCAATTCAAGAGAGGCAGAATTATGTTAATTTAAAAATAACAAATGATTAGCAGAGATGGCATATCAAGAATAAGGCACTTTTGATGCTCTTACACTCTACTGTTTTAGGTTGGAGGAGAACAAAGGTGGACTCAATATTCCCGTTAAAGCTCCAGGACTTTTGGGCCAACTGAGATTTACGGGAAGTGGTGCAAAAGAGCAGCCCCAGTGCTGCAGCACCAGAGCATTGCAGTCCTCTGGAGAGCAGCAAGCAGTGAGTGTTCCCTCACTTCCCCAGCACAGGCATCTTCTCTGCCTACTCTTCAATATAGTGTGTGGAAAACTACAGGGTGTGGAAGGATGGCTTTACTTAATCAGTGCAATGCTGACAGGGAAATCTCCTCCATGACAGTGGTTTTTTTCTGGTGAAAAAATCTACAGGATTTACACTGTTGTCATGGAAGACCTACTATTTGCTCCAAAATAGGCTAGATGTCATGTTTTCCTGGAGTTCAAAAATTATTTGCATTTGTATTTCAGATGGTGGTGGTGGCTTTGGGGGGTTCTTTTCGTAAGTGTTGAGTTTGCTAAGATCTTCTCTTGCTAAGATCTTATCTTGCTAGGACTCTTTAATATGGATTATAACCTGTCCAATTTCTTAATTTTTCTAGTTGCATCTTAATTTTGTGAACCTGAGAATTGAGATAAGCATCTTCGCATTGCCCATGGCTCCTGTGTGCCTGCGTTACTCCTAATACCCACTGGGTGTCGTGAGTCTCTTTGGATTCCAGGATACAGGGAAGGACAAACCTGCTCCAGTCAAGGACTAACTATGGACTTGTTTTTCGGGGTGAAAAGGCCTTTCTCATTTACATAGGATTGCAATAAGGAGTGCCAAATCTTACTTCAAAATAATGTTATTTGTTTAGGTAAATGTGTGGTTTTTGCAGCTGTCCCGTGCAGGGGCAGTAGTTGGACTTTAATAATCCTTGTGAGCTCAGAATAGAGAGAGCTCTGTGAGTCTGTGATTCTTCATTTATGTACCAAGGGCAACTAATACGAGATAGGAATACTACAAACAACAGCCTATTTCTCTACATGTTTTATTCCCATTACCATTTGGTGGTTCAAGTGAATGACACCTTGTTTGGCAGGAAAACACTAAGATGTCAGTAAGTAATTAAAGAAATCCTGGTATCATAAATGTATAACATAGCAGAACTAAGGGTGAATTGGTGATCTCAAATGAAAGTACTTTCCTAATTTTTGAGAACTATATTTGACATGGCTGTGCTTGAGATTATGGTTTTGGTAAAGATTTTGGCCTGTATTTTCATCATTTTTGCAAGCAAATGAAAAGGCATGAATTTGTAACTTTATATGCAAGGATAAAAAATGTACTTCATGCAGAAGTGAACGTGAATCTTGAACCTTTGGTCCAGACCTGTGCTGCAGAGGATTAAAGACCAACCATATTAGTTGCACATGGAAGGATTACATTTCCTACAGACGAGTCAGTAGGAGATCATATGATGTGGTAACACTGATACAGCCATGTGCTGGGCCTCACAGTATGGATAGATGAGCCAAGGGTATAGACTGGACGTGGGCTTTCCGAGAAGCTCAGATGCCACTGTGACTCAGTTGCTTTCCCTGTGGCTTGTCATGTTAGATGGCTGAACTAATCTGGTGTGTGTGGCTTCTCTTAGCAGTGGTTGAAGCTTTGCCTAATAGTGTGATTGTGAAACGTTCAGAATTACTAGAACCATCTGAAAGACAAATATAGAACTGCCTCTTGGTTTGCAGGGCAAAGTATGTTCCCCTGTTGTGGGGAACAGTAGTGGGATATATTTTACCTTTAACTTAGAAACCTGCACTGCACTATCACAGCAAAACACTGAACAGTTTGTGCAGGAGTTATGAGGGCTTATAGGAGCAGGTCAAGAAAAATCTGCTAAGTGCTGATTTTTACAGTGGACTGAAGATAATGTAGCCAAATCTGAACAGATTTTTATGACACTAGAAAAAGGCAGTGCTTTGGTGGTAGTGCTTCACAGATCTTCAGACCAACTTTTTAAACTTAGTGGGTGTAGCAGCTCTTCTGAAGAAGTCTTGTTAAGACTATGTCAGTATCAATTAAAACCTGCCGTTGTTCTGGAGTAATTTATGGACCTTGCTGAGGTCCCTAATTACTGTTTGCAACCTGTGGTCAGGAAGAAACTAAAACCCAGGGTTTTTTTCAAGTGATATAGCAGAATGAGCAGAAGATACGAATTGGATTTCTATCTACATGCAAGGATTTCTGTCTGATTTCTGTTGTGGTGAATTCATGAGAAGCTACTGGGGGCTCACCAGTCTTGAAAATGGGACTACTTGTTTGGATGTGTTTGGGAAAATAAAAGAGTTTCTGTGAAATGTTCTGACAGTAATTGTCTTTCAGATTCTATTGATTTAATACAAGAAAAACCTTTAAGGAAAAATCTGTCAATATCTCTGAAAAGCTCATTGAAAAATTATGTAGTTTATTTGCAAATACAACATTAATCAGTACAGTACAGAATTAAAAAGAAATAAAATAGGTATAAAATGTGGTGATGTTCCTAATTGAAATACAGACATTGGTTTTGTTGAAAATTTTTGAGATCTTGGACTTTCTTGGAATGTAGAAATACTCTTCTTATTTTCTTAAAATGAATATAGCCTTCTAAATTTCCAACCTTCTGGTACAGTTTTATGTTTATCAGGTTTTTCAAGTGTGATTATTATAGTGGTCAGATAAAATGGAGGATTGCACAGTGGAAATAGGAATGCCTGAAAATGTGTATTCCTGATCCCAAGATGATTTATGTAATTGGATTTGTGATACCCTGCTGTAATATTGTTTTTCTTTGTAGCATTGCTGCATGGAGAGAAATAGCTCTGATATTAAGTGCTTGTATGTTCCTGCAGACCGGAGAAAGAAACCTGTAATGGAATATCAGAAATGAGAAGCATACCCAGGCTGTCACAATCTTACCCAGCTCTGCTATGCCAACAAATAAGCTGCTTCAATAGGGCAAAAGCAAAATGTACTAAGGACAGTTGAATATTTACCAGATGTTATGGCATTTGAGGCTCCAGGAGTAGCTCTGTGTAAAAGGAAGACTGAATTAGATTCTTTCAGTTTTGCCAATTGCAGGGAAAATCATAACTTGCCAGAGAAGACAGTTTTTCTCTTTTTTAAAGGAAATTCTCCACATGATGGCAGTAAGAAACCTCTGGAATTCAGAGGTGGTTTGTTTCACCTTCAAAAGCCGTAGGGAAAAAAACAACCCACGATGAAAAACTGAGTATGTGATTGAGCTTTTAGATTTCCCATTTTTCTCCTGGTAGGCCTTAAATTCCCCAGATAGTTTTCCAGACAGCAAGGCTACATGCAGCCTGGAACAAGGAGAATAGGTCACCTGTCACATTATACTAGGGCACAGTGTCACTCACAGGCGTGCCTTCAAAAGATATTTTTGGTTTCTTATGCTGTGTATTAATGTGTAGAGGGAGAGGATACGGAAAAAAGGTTGTGTTTAATCCCTATTCACAAACTTGTCTCTGCCCAAAGAACTTGGAGACTGTAGCTCTTCATTTCAAGTCACAAAACAGAGAGCCCTTGGATAAGCACCCAGTTTGCCCCAACTGGGCATTTGACCAACTTGGTTTGATTGCTGTAACAATGCCAGACAGAGATTAGTTGTGGAATGAGTTTGCAGTTGAGACTCAGCCTGTCTAGAGTGCTTGGATATCTTGGTGTATGGAAGCACTTAGAGAGGAGTGTATTTAAAGAACCCAGAAGCAGCTGTGTAGCTAAAATTAAAATGCGTTTTTCTTGTATTGTTTTTGCTTGGTTTCCTGTTGCACACTCTGGACCTGTCTTACGAGAGCAAATGGGCAAAGGAAAGGGATGAGTCAAAGGGATGAAAATCAATCCTAGAAATTCCTCCTTTGCTTTTTACAGCCTGGATACACTAGGTATTTGACATGAAAAGGCCTGTGGCTAAAACAGTCTTTGAAAGTCTGCTCTTTATATTCATGTATCATTCCATTCTTCAGTCATTTAGCCTATAGATTTCCTTTTCGTGTGTGTGCAAGGATTGCTCCTCCATTCCTTTCTCCCCATCTTTACTTCCCAGAACATAGATCTAATTCTACAGTAGCTAGTGCCAAATGTGCTATAGCTGATCAAAATATTTGTAAAAATATGTAATATAAGTGGCAGAAAAGTACTGATGTGTAAGTGAAAGCATAAGGTAGAACGTATAGATGTATCAGAACAAGATCTCTGATAATGCAAAGTTAAAATATAAACAAGATTAGTTTATAATCAGTAGAGCTACATTAGCAAAAAGGTAATTTTCTTTCAAAGAGTACATTACTTAGATATGTTAGCATAAAAGACATTTAGCAATAAATTTATATTCAGGTTCTTCTGACATGGGGAATTATTACCCCAGAATACGGTACAGGGAATTAGGAAATAGTTTTTAAAACTTGGTCAAGGTCATATAGGAAGTCTGTGGCAGAGTCAACAAAACATGAGAATAGAAAGGGCAGTTCCTGTTCACCACTTCTCTCTCTGATCATGTGCCTTACTGAGATTGTAGAGCCTTGCTGTCAGACCAAAAACTTGCTTAATCTGGTGCCCTAAAAGCTGCTTTGTAGCTAAACACAAAACTCTAAGTTATGGGCAGCTTGTGACATGATTCCATATGATCTTTTAGCAAAGCAGAAAGACATGTTTATCTGTCATAGTGAATGTAAAGGAGCTATTCAGAGAAGCACAACTGCACTCCACACCAACAAATCTACTCATTCCATCTGTTTAAAATGCTCTAAAAATCTTTTCTAATAGATTAGAAAAAAAATACAAGCATATGTTAAGCCATGCAGCTTTCCTAAAGAGTAGAAATAATATTAAGGAGTGAGATAAAATGGCCAGCCCACCTCGCCACTGATATGGGAAAGTAGAAGTCAGGGGTGTTAACTCCCAGTTTTTGAAACCATAGGCTGGTCAGAAGAAAGAAATAGGATTTCATGTGGCTCATAGATATTTTTAAGTGGTTTTCATTCTTTGTGTACGTGCAGCTTTTCTGTTCATGACTAGGAGAGTTGAACACTGTAGCCTGAGCCCCCAGGTCAGCAGCACTGAAAGGGTCACATTTGCAGTTTGTATGGTCAAGGTCTACTCTAGAAAAAATGAACTCTAAAAACCAGGGGGTGGTTAACAGTCTGAATAAAACAACAAAACTGAAACTGTTACTATTCTAAATCAACCTTCTGCAATCAGCAATCATTTTGGCCAATGTTTTGTGTATTCTGCAGAAATCTCTCAGGGGTGAGAGATTCAGGAACAGTCGCCCATTAAATGCTGCTAAACACTGTGGCTTTCACAAGTACTAACTTTTTTTTTTATTATATAGGTAATGCATCTCTGGTAACCTTGTACATTTTCTGTAAGAAGAAAAGATGGTGATTACATTTTCTGGTTTGTTTTTCCTCTTCAGAAACAGCTCAGTTGTGAATGACCCTGGGTGATGAGTAAGAGAAATTCAGTATGTAGTTTTGGTGCTACAAAAGGGCCCACTGGCAATTTCAATGCATATTTCCCAAGTCCTCGGAAAGGTCATTGAGGGTCTCCATTACATGCAGTGTAGAGCCTGCTACAATTTTCTCATACAATTTAATCTGCTGCCTGGATGGCCTCCAGTGTACAAGCAACTGACAATCTGCAGTCTTTGGAATTGATTTCCTGGAATTGTGGAAGGCCTGCTTGGCCTCCAGATGACAGATGTGTGCTGGAGCTCTCAATGCTGCTGCTCTACAGAAACGAGAGAAAATTTGCCTCATTTCAACATTTTCTGTAAGCTTTTAAATCTTCTTTAAGTGATTTTAGGGATGAAGTTATCACTAAGATACAAGCATCATTCCGAGTGGGCATCATTAATAAAAATCCTTTGCTTTCTATAGCACTTATCATCCAGGGACCTTTTTGGGCTTATAAATATTCTCTAAGACAAACACTGTATGAATTTGGTAACTATTGTCATAGTCATTTTACACCTGGAGAACCAAAAATTAAAGGACAGACAAATGAGTTGCCAAAGTTCACACACCAGGGAACTGTCACCACCAGAAAGAGTTTGTAATCTTAGAGTTTGCTTCAAGCAATGAATGTGGATTCATGCTATAGCTCTCGTCTTCACTAGGATTGTACCTGTACTTTATTTAAAGCTCATGAAAAGTATGTGTTCTTCATAGTAAACGCAATATCTGCACAAATAGGAGAGTGAGAAAATAACTTGAGATTTCTAACCTATTTTCCAGTTTTAAGACCAATTATTCCTCACATTTTTCTTCTGTATATAGCAAATGCTCTTAAATCTGGAGTATCGATGCCATTCTCTTTCTCGTGTAGTACACAGAAGCAAACTGCAAATCTCAGACTGAGAGTCTGCAGAAAAATACCTGTGAGGTGATGAATGCATGTTGGAAAAAGTTGAGGGTTTTAATTTTAAAAATCTAATGTAAACAGTTCCATGGGAATGGGGGTTTTTCCTTTGATGACAGGCTAAGCAGGCAATCTGAAGCCTGAGTGACCTGCTCTCCTTTCAAATCTAAAAATGTTTCTTCACACATAGAAATTGGGAACAGAAAATAGTAATAGGAAAGCTGGGATTCTTAATAAGAAACTCCAACTCAACTAACATAATAATGGATTGTTTAAATGGTTGATTTGATGGAATACGAGGGCAGTCATGGTGCTTGTCCAGAAAGAGGATACACACACCTGATGAGAAAAATGGAGATTTCCATTGCAATCTCAAGCCAGAAATAACTGTTGTATAAAGCCTGAATTCAGTTTTGGCTTTTGTGGAGTGGCACTTTTTTGGGGTGTTTTTGCTTTCTTTGAGAAACTGGCCAAATGCCCTAGGGCATGAAACTTCACAAAAACATGGAGAAAAGTTTATGTAGACTTCAGCTAGAAAGGAGTATAACAGCTTACAGTGAGAGAGCAAAAAAATTATATATGTTGTGACAGCCTTGATAAAGAAAGTAGAGGAAGCAGCTAGAGAGGTTAGAATAGCAGCCTTGTGCTAAATACAATGTGGATGAGAACATGAGAGTGAACGAGAACTTGTGTGAACTTTAAATGAAAGTATCCATGATCCTTTTGAAGGAAAGCAGAATGGAGAGCAGCAAAGCAGAAGAAAAAGGATTTCAAGAAAGCAGACTTCAGCAAACTCAGGATACTGGGAGATCACATGTCATGGAAGAGAAATAAAAGGAATAAAGGAATTAAGCACTTCCTGATGAAAAACATGTACTTTGGAATTTAATGATCCCAATGCAAGCAAAGAATTGCAAGTATATAGCAAGAAATCATATGGTTAAATCATATACATTGACCTCAGACATGTGAGTCATACAGGAAATGAAAATTATGTGAGATTACTAGGATTGGTATAAAGGAATGCATAAGTATGTGGGGACAGAAATAAGAAAGAACAAGGCACAGAATAAGTTATAATTAGGAGGAGCAAGAAAGCTTTTATAGACAACCAGCTTAAAAAAATCTGGTTTTATGAAGGACATCACAGTTTATGAGTGGAGTTTCTATTTGAATTCTTTAAGAAATAAGAGAAAGACTGAGAAACTATTCTGTACTAAGCTGAGATAGAAAATTAGTAGTATCTTAGATGAATTTAATGCCTTTTTTGTTGCAGTATTCACTACAAAAGTCTGCTGTAATCATATGTAATACAATTATTATGAAAAACTAAGGACCATGATCTTACAGACTAATAAAATGGACTCTAGCTTATTTAGAGCACTGGCCAAAACCATTTAAAGCTGTCAGCAGGCATCTCTGATAACATAGGGATGCTTGCTCAGGCTCTAAGAGATTGAAAAAGGAAAATGTAGTGCTTAAAGGATAAAAAAGAAGAAGCCAGGGAATTTTTTATCAGCCACTTTAACTGCAATTCCTAAAACAATGCTAGGACAAATAAAATGGACAAATAATCAAATTAGTTATATGTAAATGTCTGGAAGATAGCAAAGAAATGGCTGACAAGCAGAATGGATGTGTTGAGAACAGCCCACATCAAACCAATATGTTTTCCTTCTGCTTTGGGATAACAGATCTATGAACAAAAGAGCAATAATAAATGTTGTGTATCTTCACTTCAAAGGTTTTCTGACCATCTTTACATGTCATATGTAAGCCACATTTTCCTAAGCAAAGCGGGAAAATTTGATATGCACATCATGATGGTAAGATGACTGCAGAATTATTCAGTAAGCAAACGCAAACAATCATTATCAGTAGCAGTTACTGATAGCAAAATAGCAAAAGTAATCAGCACTATCAAATTGGAGTTGGGTTGAGTGGGCATCTCTCCTGTGTCTCATAGCATTTGGTATTTTCAGTAGTGGTTTGGGGAGTACAAAGTATGTTTATTCCATTTACAGATGGCAGTAGGCTGACCACAGCAAGTTGAACGACAAAATTCTAATTTAAAAATGGTCTTGGCTGGTTGGAGAAGCTGTCTGGAAAATTGGATGCAGTTCAATATGGAGAAATTAGAAGTTTCATATTTAGGTGGGAATAAACACCTCAGGTTAGCTTTAACAGCTTGGAATATGACTTGGTAGTCCTTTAAAAAAGGATCTGGGGAATAGAGTACCTCTACCTTGAATGCAAAACTAGAAATGTGGCCTGTAAGCTACAGGAAATTATAGTACTCAGCATCAGTAGAGTCTCACCCAGAATATTGTAGTTAGCATTAGCATTACACTTCATGTAGGAGGTGGGTTAACTGGAGTAAGTCCAAAGAAGAACAGTGAGAGTGCTCATGATTTATGAAGAAATTTGAAGAACTGATGGTGTTTAGTCTGTGAGAAAAGTCTGAGGTGAAACATGTCTTCAGATAAGGCTTCTAAGCTACTCCAGAAAGAAAGATAATATTTTTTCTCCATGCTCAACATAGATAGGATAAGAAAGAAGAGTTTTAAAATGCAGCTAGAGGAATTCAGGTAAGATATTGGGAGGAATAAGTAAAAATAATGAAGCTCAGGCATATGTTGTGAAGAGATGATGTCACATCTCTGTTACTGGGGTTTGTTATGTACGCATTACCTGTGCTCAGAAATGTTACTTTTGCCCTGCATCAGGACAGTAGATAGATGAGATGAGCTTTCAAGGTACTTTCCAGTAGCATCTTAAATCAGAAATTCGCCCTTCTCCAGCGTTGGCTGTCCCAATCTTGTCAAATACTTATGTCAAAGACTTTTTAGACAACAGTGATGGCAACCAAGCACTTTTTAGCATTCACTTTCAACATTCGCTTCAACAACATTTTGTAAAAAGGAAAGAGATATTCTGGGTTTTGTAATACAAATACCAGAAAGAGCTTCTCCGTATTCACGTAAAGTTGGGGGCAGAAACTGTTAGACTTATATGCAGTTGATATTTAAACCAAAAATAACTTTCATGTTTTCAGTGCAAAAGTCACCCACCAACTGTAAGCCATCTTCATTTTTTCCTTTTCAATGTTTTTCCTCCACAGGCTTTTAAAAATACAGTATTGGGAGCTTCAAATTAACTTCTAATTTAGTTCGAATTTTTGGCTTCACCTAACAAAATTCTAAAAGTTATATCTGTAGTTCAGATAAAAATTGTGATGTCTGTGTAAAGTATCATCTCACCAAAGGACATTACAGGGCCTTAGCACTGCCCTGCTTGCAAAACAAGAACTTAGAGCATTATTATGTTACTTATTATAGCCCAGTAACATGGTAAGAACAATGTGTGAACTGATTAATAAAAAAGCAAGTTTCACACCTACAGTGACTTGAAAAAAATCAGGAATCTTAAAAAAAGAAAGAACCAAATAATATACTTTTCCAGAAGTTAGGCCTTGTTTCGCTTTTATTCCTGTTTCCATTTTTGTGCACTAAATCTTGGTGAAATAACTATTATAAAACAAAAAAATATTTCTTTGTCCTAGGCATAGTTTTGGAACTGGAAGCCTTATGGGTGGAATTTATTATATTCTTAGTCACATGAGAACAGAGATGGAGGTAAATGTTAGATATAATGAAGGAAAAAATTGGTAAGAGTATCATGTAATCAGGGATGGATTTGATCTGTTAGAAATTAATGGAAGATAAATCATTGAAGATCATGATTAGCAAATCTTTTTTTCCATTCTTTAGAGTGTTAACTTCAAGAATTGGTTATTTTTATATTATTTTTAGTAAATAGGATAGTTTCTTTATTAATACAACAAATATGTAACTTAGAAGTAGTTATAACTAAAATTCCATGTATATTAACCTGGGTTGAGAAAGGGAATACTAAAAGACTTAGTGGGGAAAAGTGATTGGAAAGACTGAAGTTAGGAAAACAGCTCATTTTTCTGAAGTGAAATGTAAGCATTGTCAAGAGTTGTGAAATCTCAAGATAAAAAGAATTCACACTTACTTCAAAATGAAAATTAGTTTCTTCAGAGTTTCTACATCAAATGAATGAAGCTTTGTCTGTTGAAGTAGAAGAGAAAACATGGGTTTGATGATCTTCCAAGTGAGACATCTTCAGTGTCATTGAAAGTAGCCACAATGAAAATGTAATTCCCTACTCTAGGTCTTGCTGCAGCTCTTCAACTGCAAACTCCTTTCAGACCATTTTCAGTTCATCTCTGAAAACCACAATATGACAGATCAATTGGTGACTGCACCTTAAAAAAAAGGAAGAAAAGAAAGAAATGAAGTCAAAGACTTGATAGAAAGTTGCAACCTTCTTTTCTTCTAAAAACATCATCTTCAGTGTAGCACAAAATGAGCAATTTGAAACTGATTGAAGCACTTTGCCCTGGATACTCTCATTCAGACAGATTTAAATTTGTGGTTTCATATTAGATACCACAAGTGAAGAGACAGAGGAAAAAAATTAGAGGAACAACTAAAAGAATCAACTTTGACATTAAAGCAGATGGTTCATTGCACATGAGAAATGATCCAGTAATGGGTACAAGTATCCATAGAGAAAAACGAGTTCCTACTTAATGCTATTGATTTTGTGTCTGAAAAGAAAAGCAAAGAATATTGTGTCCCAGCTGGTATATATGTTGCCTACTAGTTCAAAAGAAAAACAGAGGAGGGATCCTTTCATTTGTTCTAATGATGGAAATAAGGAGAATAAAGCCATTTACATTAAAAATCACTTTAAACATTTCTATGGTAGGTCTTCAGTACACATTGATAGTACAGTTGTGAAATAAAGTAGCATTTCACTCCATCATATGGCATATTTCAGGATTTTTCTGCAACCATTTCATATTTGTTTGTTGATTATAAGGATTGATGCTGCACCTTCTCAACAACACTCAGAGGAACTCCACGCACAATTTTTGACCTGATTTTCATTTACAGAAAGATAATGACTTGGACAGCGTAGAGTGACCTAAACACACCTGAAGTCCATTTTACAGCATCCAAGCAGTATTATGTAATTTCTTGGCCAAAGGAAAACAGATCTAAAGGATCTCTATACTTTCATAAGGAATAACACAGACTTTCTAATTTCTGTTGAGCCTGAAGTGTGGTCAAAACACAAAAGAATTTACTGTTGTTTTTATTTTGGGGTTTTTTTTCACAGAGCTGTTACATTTACAAAAGCTATTACAGTGTGCGTTTAGCACATAAAATTTTTATGGACATGCAAGTCTGCAGCCTGGTCACAGGGGAAAAAATGGCACATCTAATTAACAGCTAGAACCACACAGGGAGAAAAAAAATATTCTTTGATTATCTCTAGAATTTTTATAATTAGAAATGTTATTTAGCCAGCATCATTGATTATTCATACAGTTGCTGGATTTTGTCTAAATTAGGAAAAAGTAGCAGAAATGTGGAATGTAGACTCTAAGCCTACTTTTCTTCCTTCTTTTAACACTAACAGGCTTTGTACATGACATGTATGGGAAGAAGTGATGCCACAATTTATGTCAAAAGAGTGAAATTTGGGAGATGAATCACAGTGAATAGATACTTAAATTCTGACAGATGTCAGTTTTGCAAAATATATACAGTTCTGTTCAGCAAGCTCAGTATGTGTTTCTGGTGATTCAGATTTATTTGGTTGAACAGTTAATCTCTGAAAAACAGTTTTTCAGTATTCTGGAATGGCTTGTCAGAATCCAGCTGCCAAATACCCTGAGTGTTCTCTGTCTCTACTCATCTTCCTTCCTTCTGAGGCATCCCCTTTATAAAGGGAGCCCAAATGGTCCATTTCCAAACTATCTGACGACTTGCAGTTTTTTGGGAAGAGAGGTTGTAAAATCATAGAGAATTTATTTATGGTATTTTTCAAAATTCATCTTGTGTCTGATTCTCTTTGCTATTTCGCATTAATGACCCGAATTCAAAACCCAGTTTGTGCTCATGAAATTTGCAGATAATGGAGAGATAGGAGGTATTAGTAATATTGAGGAGAATCTGCCTATGAGATAGGAAGAATGACAGTGAGCAGGAATCATCACAACGTGAAAAAAAAAATTAATACTGCAAAGTCATGCCTTTAGGACCTTCTGCTGTGAGCTGGAGGCTCACTGGTCATCCTGCAGGGATGCAGGAAGTTAAACCTCTGTGTTTAGTAAGATAAATGCACTGGTAGTATTTTTCAGCCATGAAGAAGGCCTTGTAAATGCCAAGCCCAGATTTCTCCTTGGATATTGAAAATATTGATACAATTAAGACAAAATACTGTTAAATCTCATCTGGATTACTGGTAACAGACTGATTTTCAGTACTGGGAAAAAAATTAATCTTAACTGGAACAAACCCAGGAAAGGTCTTCAAGGACCTTTAATGGATTGGTAAAAAAGTCTTTTGAGAAGAGATTACAAGAACATGGCTTGGTTTGGCTGACCAAGAGGAAGATTCAAAGAAGATATGATTACTTTCCAGAAATACATTTGGGGATAAATAGCAAGTAGGGAGAAGAACAATTAAAGTTAAAAGATAAGATCAGATGGATATGAATTAATCAAGAATACATTTAGACAGGAAGTTGAAAGAAGTTCTCAAGCCATCAGAAAAATTAACTTCTGAAACTATTTCCCAGACTCAGTAATGGGTGCAAGGAATCTTAATGGCTTACAAGGTGAAGCTTTGTAAATTTAGAGCAGGCTAGAGATGGTCATGAAGTTAAAAAGCAAAGCTTGTGAAATGAGGCTTTGTGTGTTTTTATTTCTGTCATTCTTATAAGAGCACTAAAGGAAGGTTTGCTCTCCATGTACAGCTGTGTCAGGAAGTGTTTGGTGGCACAAGCTTTGCTGTAACATTAGTAAGTAAAAGAGAATAAGGTCAGAAAAGCTGGTAATGAGATTTTCCTTTTGCACAGGCAAAAGGAAAAGCTAATTACTAGCATGATTTCTGATCTGTGGATATCAGGTACGTCCAGGAAAGCAAAGCAACTGTCTGTTCAAGCTCATGTTTCAGTATGGGCTCCAAGGGTTTCTATGGCAGATACGACAAGGACAGAGGATTGAGCCCACCCATACCCACTTATTAGATAAAGGTCTTTATCTCTTGCTGGATCATGAGCTTTCAGTAGTAATTGTATTTAACTGTTGTATTTAATTAATGTATCATATGCTTCTGAGTTTCCATTCATTGCCTGAGGAAGAGGAGAAAAAATTGTTTTCTTCACTCCTTTCTGGCAGTGTAATTTAGTTTTTGAAATATTTTTCACTCTCCCAACTTTCTCTGATGAGATTGGCCATGAGATGAGATGGGATTTTAGTTTTGGTGAACTGGTTTCAAGTCAGAACGAAAATTGTTTTAGTGGTCAAGTTGGCAAGGATCTTCTTGAGGAAGCAGAATGGGCTGGAGGATGCCTTATGTGAAGAGTGTTTCACTTTAATGTCATTTGAGTTCAACCTAACAAAACCCCCTGTCCCTGTAGGGGCCTCAGAAGTGATTTCTGGAAGATGGAAACCCTGTATGTTCTTGTGCCTGTAGTGTTCTTCTCCGTTCTGTGTTCAGGATTGAACTGACACGTGATATTGATATGATTCAGAAACTAGTTTTATTGATGAAGTATAAACCCAAGTTCTTGTTTGATTTTATTAAATTTTGGTAGCATCTTTCTCAACAATTGAATTTCTAACTATAGCTTTGTGATGAGTTACCAGCTGACTGACTGCATTCCCTCTGAAGTTTGAAATAGGCGTGATATACTTCATCACTTCCTGAACTGCTCTTTGGTACTGCTGTATACTTTTCTGCATTTGAGAGCTTGGATGCATTTGAATTATGGGACAGATAAATTTATAATTCTTACCATGCTGTCTTGGAGAGAGCGGTTTCTAAGACACATAGTGCTGAGACATTAACATTTATCATCTTCCATTTTTATTAAATTATTATGACTTTACTATTAAGGATATCCTACCTTAAAAGGGGTTGTGATGATTAAACTCCAAACCAGACAAATAGTAAAGGAAAACATTAAGTGAAGTAATTCACATTGTAATTTAAGACAAATGAGTATTTTTACCTCCCAAAAAGAAAAATGCAGCCCAAATGCCAGGTGTAAGGAAGAATTTAAAAGACAGATGAGCAATTCTAATGGGACAAAAACATTTCCTCCTACCACTTTCTAGCTTTTACAGAGTTCTTGAAGTAATGAGCTACTAATAAAATATTCAGTCTATTTTTAAAAATCTGAAATAAGTTACCACAATATTCCAAACATTTGCATAGAGATAAATGTTAAAACTATTTATAAATGCTGCTGGGAATGATACCGAATTTACAATCTAAATGCAATGAAACCAATTTATTTATCAGAGACTTTATTTTCAGTTAGCTGCACTAGAGATTGGTATTTTGAAGAGACCTTTTTTATGGAAGAAAGAAAATCTGTAAAATTAAAAGTTATTTAAAAAAAATTGTAAGGGTTGGTTCCTGACATTTTGACCTTTCTCAATATGTCAGATGCTCTCCAAGTGTTTGTCATTCCAGCACACAGGATTGCCTTTATGCCATTAAAAACTGTTAATGGGATATTATGTTGAAAACTTTTCCCTAAGGGATGCAGAATACATTGTATTGAGAGATACAGTTCTTAGCTTAAGGACTTTGTCTTTCAAGCCTCTTCTTAAACCTAAAAAAATAGGACATCTCCTAAAGTATCATGTGGCTGTGGCCAATATAGTGTTTTTCATTACATCTTCCAAAGGAGGAATTCTCTTATAAAGTAAGATCAGAAGTTATAGGGAAGCCATGGCCACCTCCTTGGCTTTTAGGGTTTTTTTTAGTTTCTTCCCCCCTTCCCTGGGAGGAATGTACTCCTTCTCTCCTCTACTCCTGGTTTGCTATTTTATAGCCTCCCCTGCTAAGAAGAGAGTTTTCAGCTCTTCTTTCCAGTAGTCTAACAAGTCACAGCTGTTAGTTCAAGCAGCATGAAGGAGCTGCTTTCCTGTTTTCACACAGTGGGAGAATTTAAATGCAAAGTGAACCAGGAAGGGGTTTATGTGTGTTATCCCTGACACTGAACTGTTAAGGGGTTTCCAGTGGCAGAAGTTTTGATTTTGTCAGAAGGAATGAAGGCAAGCAACTCCTGCAATATGGGCAAAGAAAGGAAGATAAGGTGCTCCAACCATCTGTTGGATCTGTTGATCTGTTCAGTCAACAGCTTTGGATCCTATCTCAAGGACAAAAGCCTCTTGCATCTGGACTGACTGGATCATTCATCTCTAGCGATGTGCCACTTAACCTGGCCTGCCCAACACACCATCAGCTGATGTCTTTGGAGGTACTTATGAAGGAATTATCAAATAATCAGTTACTGCTGCCTTATCATCTCTAGGAAGCATTTTCTCTGGGCTAAATGAGAGTCCAGGAAAATAACTACTTTGTGTAAAGGAAAGTCAAAGTTTAAAGACAACTTTAGGTCACCAAATTTCTGAAACTTATAGATCCCATCTTGCTGCCATAAACCCCTCAGAGCTGAAGGCCTAGCTTTTGAAACTCCAATTAATAAAAATCATGTTTAAGCAAGAGAACACCTTTGAAGCCATTGCTGATAGTTCAGGTAGCTCTAGAGTTTACCTTCTGACTTCTGTTTTCTTCCTGGCATTCTGTAGCATGGGCTATTGGTGCTAAGATTCTACTTGTCTATCACCCTTTCTTCTGGCAGGAAACTTTGTTTCTACACCTGTCAGTGCATAGAAATTCAGGCATTATCCTCTTTCAAGGGATTACTTCTGCAGATGATTTTCAGACTGGCTTGTGACATGCCTTGCAAGTGTATTTATAGTCAGGTGTACTCACAGTAAGTCATCAATTAAAACCTTTTCATTTTTCCTTAGATACGGAAAGAGGAGAAAAGAGTTTTGACATGGAGAAAAAAAGAAGCAGAGCAAGGTCTTTATTTTGTCCACCACATGTGTACAGTTAAGTTTAATCATTCTGTATAAAGCTTTTAAAGGTGGTATTAAGTGTGCCTTCTAGAAAACAAAGAGGTGGACGAGTTGAAAGAATTAGCCAGGTGGAATTGACTTGCTGGCACCAGATACCTTGGGTTGGTTTGTTCACTGGTTTACTTTATCAGTTAAAAATATAAGGATCCATGGGGAAAAAAATAGTGTAGAGGGTGAATGCGTCTGTCATTTGTGTCACAGCACACATAGTAATTTTTGGAAAATGGCAGGTCCAGCATTCTTCTTAGACAGACATTTCCTAGTTTTGATTTGTTTAAGGCACCACTTTCTGGTCACTGGTTCAAATTCAGGATTGTTGTGGTTGCCTGCATCAAATCTTATTTATATAGAAGACAAAAATAAGGAAGATAGGGAAGACCAGAAAAGAATTTGTGGGAGAACAAGGCACACCACTACTTTAGGGAAGAAAATGTTAATAGGAATCTTAGTTCATATTCTAAACATTAAAGATTCATTAAAGATTTTGTTCGTGAAAGATTAATCTAAATGGGGTGGCACAGATATCCGATACTGTCTCCTCACCCAACCATTCAGGTTGCTTTTTCAAAGACAATTTTATAAAAGCCTTAAAGGAGAGATATTAGATATTAAACTGGGTGGGAGAAGATGGGCAGGAACACATAGCAATTCCAGTGATGAAATTTATTCCTTTCAGTGTCTCCTGAGTTGTTCAGTCTAACAACTTTCCGGTCCACAAACCTAAAAATGTTGCCAAATAACTGCAGACAAATAATTTCCAGAAAAGGATGGCATCTGATTTATTTCCTGCATCTTATCCTGTCTTGTTGTGGTTTTGGCTGCAAGATTGCAAGTCTAAAACTGAAAGAAGTGTCATCAGCCCCTAGAGACAGTGTCCAAACAATTGAACATGTTTGCAGGAAAGGTTTATTCTTTGGCACTCTCACTGCTTGTAGCTGCCAATTATTGAGTAGTCATGGCCAGACAGACTCACTGTGGTTCATGGCTGGCTCTTGGGTTCAGAAGTATCTGGAATTTTTCAAGGAAATCTAGGGAAGTATCCAAACATTTCCTCAGTTTTTCTTTGATATTTTGTGCTCCTGATGGGCTTTAGACATTATGGTTTTTTTCAGAAGACATTTCTGACTGATAGAGACTGGGCTAGTATAAGAACTTAAATAGAGAAATGAGAATTCCTTTTCTGTTTGTCTGAGAAACTGGATTGGCTGAGACGTCTTCAGCCCAAGGCAGGCAAGTTTTGGGAAGAACTGAAAGCCATGGAGTTCACAGCCTGTTTTCAGGGCTTGAATGAAACTTGGCTTTTGCAGGAAATATTTCCAGTTCTGGGATTAACAGCAGTTAGCAGTCCTCTTTTAGGAACTGGCTTCTTTCAAAGACAAGAATCTGTCAGACCAAATCAAGAGAGAATGCATAAAACAAACCCTTCTTGCCATTCTCCCTCTTCTTGCCCCTTCTAAAATAAATCAAAATTGCCCCCGATATCCAAAGTTACAAACAAAGTTGACCACAGATATATTTGTATTTATGATTATGAGTGAGAGATCTAAAGCAGAGAGGAGATGGTTTTATTTCTCTCATTTGTCTTGCCTTTTCTTTGAATAATTTGGTTTGAAAGGTTCAAAAGAGTAAGGATTCTGACTAGAATCAGAACCAAAGCCTTGTCCCCTTCTGCTTCAGGTGTCTTTTTCATTAAACCCTTGAGACTGGCTCAGTTGATTAGAACATGGTGCTAACAATGTCAGTGTTGTGGGTTTGATCCCTGTGTGGGCCTTTCATGTAAGTGTTGAGTTCAATTATCCTCGTCCTTTCCAATTCAGAATATTCTGTGATGAACTGCCTTTATCTGGGAAAAACCCTTGAAGAACAATACATGGCCATTGTGAAAATGTGAATTATAGAAGACATTGCCAGGAGAAAGAGTTTCAATTCCTATATTCTTTTCCCAAATGCACACACACAATATATTTAAATTTCTGCAATTAGGACAAATTCCTCAGTAGAAAGAAATTCTGCATGCTTTACTAGATAACAGTAATGCATCCTTTCAATATTCAGGATGAATTTGGGTCTCTAGGCCTCTGATTCATTTCCACCTATTTCTCAGTAAAACAAGAAAGTACATCATGTACTTGGTGGGCTGTGACCATTGCCTTTCAAGTTGCAATCCTTCAGATCTTTATTAGTCCTTGGGCTATCATTAAATGCTTAGCAATGGTTTTATCTTATCTTTGTTGTTAATGTCTGCAGGTGCATTAGTTATCCAGAGGACTTGCTTATTAGAGATCATTTTTACAGTAGGGTAGTTCATGTCTTCTGAGGAACATTACTTTCAGGATCTCTGTTAAAGTAGGACTTTTTTTGCCCCATTTCAGATTTTTCCTTTTGACAGAGGCTACTTTGGGTCTCAAAAGGGCTCTAGTTTACGTGTGCTTAGACAGCTTCTAAAATTAGGTGTAGACAGAAGATCAAGCTATGTCCACGACAGAGTACACAGGTTGCATTATTTTGTTAATTTTATCCTAAAGAATGATATGCACTTTGGGTATGATCTATACCAGAGAAAGAGCATTTAAAGTAAAAAACAAGCACTTGAAGATTGGGCTTGGTGCATTTTCCATCAACACATCAAAGACTTGATCCAATACTGACCAAATGTAATGCATTCTTTTAGCCTGCTCCAAAAGTCATGATTGGTTTCCGGTCAAAAAAACCCAAGCAAGTCTTAAATAATAGAATCATAGATAACCCAGTTGGAAGGGGACCTTGAGGATCATCTGGCCCAGCCTTTTTTTGGCAGAAGTATGGTCTAGACACTCTGTTTAGCTGAATCTTAAACTGTCCAACACTGGCAAATCCACAATTTCCCTTGGGAGACTATTCCAATGGTTGATTGTTCACATTGTGAAAATTTCCTCTTGTGTCTTACAGAAATCTCCCCAGGATTAACTTGTACCCATTAGCCCTCATCTTTTCCATGGAACTCCTTGTGAAAAACGGAGTCTCCATCTTCTTTGCTCTGTAAATATTGGCACATGATGATAAGGTGTCCTCTCAGCCTTTTTTTCTCATGCTGAGCAAACCCAGCTCTCTTAGCCTTTCCTCACACAGAAGGCTTCCCAGCCCTTTGAACATCTTTGTGGCCCTTCTCTGGACTCTCTCCAGCCTGTCCACATCTTTATTTTGTATAGCAGGGACCAAAACTAAACACAGAATTCCAGGTGTGTCCTGACAAACACTGAGTGGAGTGGGATAATGAATGACTTCTTTATCTCTGCTGCTGATGCCCTTTTTGATGCAACCCAGTGGTTGCATCAAAAAGTCCTGTGGGCTTTCTTTACTGTAGCAGCACACTGTTCTTTCAGATGGAGTTTCTTGTCCACCAGGACCCCCAGGCCCCCGTTGACAGAGCTGCTTCCCAGCCCAGTAGATATGAGCCTGTGCTGCACTCCTGGATTATGTTTTCCAAGTGCAAGATCTTACACCTGTCCTTGTTGAACTCCCTAAGGTTCTCGTTAACCCACTTTTCCGGCCCATCCAGATCTTCCTGCAGGGTTGGCTCTCCCTTCTGAAGAGCCCACTTCCCTGATCAGTTTGGTATCATCAGGAAACTTTGGCAGAGTATGCTTCATCCCATCTTTCAGATCACTTAGGGAGATATTAAACTGTGTTGGGCCTAATGTAAATTCCAGAGGAGCCCCACTTGTGACAGGCTGCTGGTTTGAAAGGGAGCTAATCACCACCAGTCTCTGGGTGCCGCCTGTCAGTCAGTTCCCCACCCACCACACAGATCACATCAGTTTCTCTAGGAGACTGTGGGAAACCATTTCAAAAGCCTTGGAAAAATCCAGGTAGTGTCCACTGCTCACCCCATAACAGGCAAACAGGTTACTCATTGATGGTGATCAGGTTTGTCAAGTATGACTTGCCCTTGGTGAATCAGTGCTGGCTTTTCCCAATCACTTTTCATCTGACTTGTGATAGCCTCCACGATAATTTCTTTCATCACTTTCCCAGGTACTGAAGTAAGACTGATGGGCCTATAACTTCCTGGATCCTCCTTTAAGTCCTTCTTGTAGATGAAGGTGACATTAGCCTTCTTCCAGTCTTCTGGTCACCATGACTTCTCAAAGATTATGGAGAGCAGTTTTCCAACCATATCAGCCAGCTCTCTTACTCTGGTGATTATTTTCAGGGTCCTTCAATTTGTATGGATCAAATTCCTGTAATAGCTGACATACCAGCTCTTTCTTTACTGATGGTAGGTTTTTGTTTGTATCAACCTGGATTTTTTTTCCCAAGGTATGCACCCCAACTGTGCTGGTAAAACAGATACGAAGAAAGCATTAAGAACCTCTTTCTTTTCAACGTTGTTGGTGATGGATTCACCTCTCCTGTTTAACAATGGGTTTTCTTTTATTTCTGCTGGTTGTTCACATACCTGAAGAACACTTCCATGTGTTTTTTGACATTTCTAGGCAATTTCAATTCAAGCTGAGATTTTGCTTTTCTAACTGCACCTCTGCACACCCTGGAAATGCTTTCGTAGTTCTCAATGGGTGTTTGAGTGCTTTTCCATCTCTTGATATGCTTCTCTTTTGGTTTTGAGCAGACTGAGAAGCTCTCAGATAAGCCAAGGAGGGTATTGCTCTGCCTACTTCCCCTGGATTTAAAGGGTAATGAACTGTTTTTGAACTTTCATGTTTCTCAGGAGAAAAATGCCAACATAGAAAAAACTTTACAACCAATACACTGTGGCCTACCATTTACATTAACCGGCTCCCTTGTCTGTCAGCCAGGCTAGAGTGCTCCTTTGTGCACCAGGAAGATCTTATAGCATCAGTTTCATGGTAAAATGTGTTCATTGTCACAGAGTTTTCCCCTTTAAAGAAAAAAAATCCCGGACCGTCCAATCCTCGGCTTTAGGAATTGCACATCATCAGAATAGGCTTATCCAGATGGTATCTCTTGTTCCACGGCAGTCCACTTGCCAGATTTATGCCCAGAAGAGTCCGTAGAAATTCTGACATCTAAGCATCTTTCCACTGCAGAGGTGGGAGGACAGTTCTACCCTAGCTCTGGTTTGCCAACAGCTCATCAAAAGAGATTTATGTCTTCTGGATCTGTGGTAAACATGCAGATTAACGGAGCACTTCCACATTCCTTGCTGGAAGGAAAAAATGTCATCTTCTTTTTCTACAAGAGAATACTTGAACCCTGAGCTGCTTTTGCTTGCAAAACAGAGGAGCTAGAGCTTATTTTCCAGGCACAAGAGGCAGACACAGCTGAAATAAAATGTAAATAACCAAAATCTCTCACTCCTTCTCAGATTCTGAATAAGAAAGCAAACTCAATCTTCCATAACCAAGTTATACAGTATTTGATAACAGTGCCTTACCTCTCCCTAGTTGCGTTCTTCACTCAACTCAACAATCAGCTTTAACTTTACCTGATCCAAGCTTCTTTGCACAGAAATTGCACAGGAAACTCCTGGCTGCCTGATGTTTTTAGTCTTCCCAGTGGATCTCTGCTGATTCAGGGTAGGAAGGGATACTATAGAGCAAAGGAGTTATGCCTTCAGTGATCATGAATCTCACAGGCAAAGCTTCAGACTAAGTTATTAAGGCTATTAAAATGACAGCTATGAGGTAATACTTTTATGAATTAGATGCAGATTAAAAGGCAGAACTGTTAGATTTTCCACATGACAAAAAGTTAATAGTGGGAAGCCACAAGGTACAGTACTAACTACTCCTATTGAATGTAATATATTGGGCAGTTACTTATAAAAGGGGGAGTGAACAATGAGATGGCAGATATTGCAGATGAAATGAAAGCATATCAGTAGCTGGAATTCAGATCTATACCCAGCTCTCCTAAGAAATCTCCCTGATCCATTGCATTTTTTATCAGAGCAGATTCTTTTAGTCCTTTTCACTGTATTCATGAATGTAACTTGCACAATACAACATCCCAGCAACCTTATGCTTTCCATTCTGCTGAGGGAGGTTTATAGCTTTTCATTTTCATTTTCAGCCTTGGGCTGACTTGTAAGACTGAATCCATGTCCCAGCCTGCAGACTGGAAGCTCTTAATTAGTATTCAGGGGAGGTACTGAGGGAGGCTGTCTCTATGCGACAGCTCTCAATCTACTCCTCTGATTATTATGGCTCATAGAAAAGAGAATGCAAAGGAAATGGAAAAAAAAAAACCTGAAAGAAAAAAACCACTGCATTTTCAAATATTGAAAAAAATGGTATAAAATATCTGGTGATATTGAGTATCTGGCTCTGTGTATCTGGCTCTGTGTTAGTTGCCAGTCATTCCTCCGGTTAATTTAAAAGCAAGTGTCTGTTAAAGATGGTCACAAGGGAAGAGGGGAAGCCAGACCTCAAATACAAATTACCTGTTGAGTTTATTATAGACTCTTTTAAGGGAGAGCTTATGACTTTAATATGAAAAGCATTGTAGCACCAAGTAAAAATCCACTCTGCTGATAATTTTCTTGTTTTCTAGTTGGGCAAATGGCTCCCTACTAAGATATCAAAGCTAAGCCCATTATAAATGTCTGCATTTGCTCACAGGGGAAAGAACAAGAAGTTAGCGAAAGGTATTATTATGATATACCTGTTTTCTTTAGGTAGCTTATGAAACTATGGGCAAAAAATACTACCTTTGGCTGTTATCATTCATCCTGGTGATAGAAAAATATTCTATAAATAATCAGATCCTCTCCCCTTTTTCCAGTTACACGTCTCCCACATCACTGCTTATTCACGGCTAAAATACTGCCACTTCTGGGTAGGAATATTGCAACTGTTTAACAATAGTTTATACTATTTATAAACAATTGTTTATACTATACAGTAGTTTCAGGATTGAAAACTACAAAAAGAATCATAACGAATTTCTTCTTCAAATAAGATTGTAGGGTGTAACCACCTTTTATCTGGTAGTTACCTTACCTTGTGCTAGAGCTCTTGTCTTACCCTCTAAGCCAGTGGTTTGCTTAAGAAGGTTCAATTATGCCATCTTCTTCCTCCCTGGGAGCCTGCCCTAACAGTTAACAAACAGGTTGAGGTAAGGGCAGCACTTCTCTTCCTGTTGGCTCTATGCCTTTATGCTGAAAGGAGCACAAGATTTATGGTTCCAGAAAAATGGCAGACAAGGAGGGGCAGGACTTGCTCACCTGGTACTCTGAGTTCTCACCTTTAAGATGCAAGTGCTGGGTTCAAGAGCATTTCACAGTTCTCTCCCATTGTGCATCTTTGTGCAGCTCACCACTAATCCTTTCTGAGATTCTGACTGGGGCTTTTATTTTCTGCTGGCACAGTACAGAAGGCTAAGGTACCTAATCACTGAGGGTCAGGCAAATAAAACGAGCTGTTTCAATATGTACATTTTTTATTGGAAGACAGTGGGTTATTTTAAAGAGTGCCTATTTTATCTGAAGAAGAAGCCAGGATTTTGATTCTGGAAAATTTAGTGTGATAATCTATGAACAGCTAGTCTCTTCAATAGTGAGTAAGATGAAAACAACATTAAAGAAATTATGGAGTGAAATGTCAGGTGACCAATTCAAGATCAATTGTAACATTACTAGGAGAGAAACATTTCCAAGCTTCAGGAGGCACTGGATTTTAATGTTCATCCATCATGTATAAGCCAGAATTATCAGTTTAAATATTTGCATGCAGACTTGTGTAAAATCAATAATCATCGCTATAAGTGAAAGCTATAATTCTATCAATGAAAGTGACACCAAGAATGGTGGAATTGAAGCCAGTCACTACATGTTAGAGCTGAAATTTCCAGGGTTTAAGCTGCTATGTATGTATAACCTAGCATCTACACTTTTTTTCTGTTGTGAATTCACAGTTTATTTCACAGTCCAGCTTCTGTTTGGGGATAAAGGTGATTGCTTACATGGCACAATAATTATTATTTATTACTAATTTTGATGGGACTAAAACACTGTCACACACTAAAGGGACAGGCACATTCTTTTAGAGACCCTTGGCACAGTGATGACAGCACTAAATTGTAGTTACAATTAAAACTTTTCTCAATATTATGATATTATGACTAGTATAGCACAGAATTTGTTATTAGAATTGCACAGGATTTCTACAAGCAGAATCAATGTACAATTTATAAATAGCTTAATACAGAATTTATCATACAATTTATGATTTCAAATCCCCTAGGCCCTAACTTAGCTTATGGTTTCTAGTCACCTAGACCCTCACAGATCAGACCAGATCTTAATACACATTTTGCTGTGTCAATATAACCAGTATAATCTAGACCCAAAAATCATATAAAGAATCCAATCCTCAGAGGCAGCAAATGACTGTGGAGACATCCTTGGCCATGGAGGGGTCACGGGTCTCTCTATCAGCAGTTCTTGTCCAAGTTCCCCACTTAGGACTTGTAACTGCTTGATTTTGTAGACAGTGCTCTGTGTGCTGTTAGGCTTCCCTGTCCTGTGACAATGTCTGGGACCTGGGACCTTCCAGGCCAGTGAGGAAGGAAGTAATCAGCCTGGTGCCCAGGAATCTTGATATTGGCAAAAAGTGGAAGAGGAAATCTCTTTGTTTTGTGTACTTGTTCACAGGACCTTCAGGGCCTGATAGTGAGGGGAAAGGGAACTCATACATGACTCTCTCTGTCTCAGAGAATGACTTTGCCTCATAAAATGGTGCTAAGTATGCTAACCATATTATCAGGAGTCTTGAGCAGGGTGTACCAGTCACATACTCCTAGAAACATGATAGTTTTCTATCTCTTTGAGATAAACACAGGCAAAGAAAGGCTCTAAATTCATGCGTCGTGAAGCACTTTTGATGATGAGAAGATTTGTATCACTCATGAAACTAAGTTTTATTTTTCAAAATATTTGCATGGTATATGAATGGCTGATTAAAGAAGTTATATAATTGTCCTTATTTTTAGGCTGCATAGTCCTCTTCAGTGCAACAATTAAGTAAGCATCCTCTGCTAAGTGCAAGGTAAATAATGCAGCTGATTTCCTGGGCCCTGATTGTACCCACAGTTTTGACCGTGTTGCTCATCTCACGCTCTATGTGAACAACAGGAAAAGAAGGAATTAAGATTTCATGGCAAGGTGAATTTTAAATTTTGAAGTGTTCGAGTTTTCAGCCATAATATTCTTTTAATATAATGTCTTTATGTGCATTAATTTCCTCATGTGCAACTACAGTAAGTTTCATATGGATCATTAGTAGAGCTGGAACTTAGATGTGCTTGTGCAGACCTTTACCATTTGAGCTAACTGACCTTAACAACAGGCAGCTATGCTTTTTTACCATCAGTCTCTAAAGACTTTGCAAAGAGAAAATCACTTTGCAAAGGGATTTCACTACTATTGCTGATACCCTAGACGTCATGGAACTTGGGAAGCCATGTCCTGGTACTGTAAGTGTCTAATGTCTACAGACCCTCTGCTTTGACTCTCTAAAGTCTGTCTCCTGTATTTAGAAAGGAACTCTCCATCAGTCCAGCTCAGCCTTTATTAGGATGTGCTCAGTATGGATCAAATTATAACAAATTTATGTACTAATCTCTAATATGTGGTGAATATACACAGCTAGCCATTGTAGACTTTATGATGTCAGGTTCTGCACAAATTACCTAGGAAACATTAAAAAATTCTCTCTACCAGTGCTACTCTAGCATTTGTTGTGCAGTTCTGAAGTGTCAGGGTACTGAACCTTCTGCAAACAGGTGTAAGAGTTTTTTAGCATTGACAAAACAATATCATTGTCTGTAAGTTATCAGAAAAGACAGAGACATCTATGCTGACACTGTAAGATGTATCAGCCTGAGGTGCAATGGCACAGAAAATTTAAATTCAAATTACTCTTTGACAGTTACAAGCAACTAAACTGAGGCCTTCTAACATCAAGTGTAAGGTAACTAACACTCTGTATAACCAGCTCTTGACAAATGCAAAACTTTCCCAGTAAGATCTGAGACTGTAATAGGGAGGATGCATGTACATAGATAATGTGGGACTCAGAAAGCACAACTGATTAAAAACAACCCTGACAGAGATCAGCTTTGTTTCACTGCCAATATTTAGGGAAATCAATAAACAAACTAAGCAGACTCATAGTTGCAAAATAATATTTTAAAGGCTTTTGGATTCAGTATAATAGATTTTGTTAGCAAGGGTATTCAAAACAGAAAAAATTGTCACGATCATCTCCTTTAAGCATTTTTAGTCACTATAAACTGACATTTCTGAAGACCTTTGTGTGAAACATAGTCTCATAACAAAACAATTTACTTATTTTGGAAGTTGGCTGGAAACAAACCCACATATGGCGAGTGTAAATTGGAATCATTTTATCTTGCTATTTCTGTTTCTGTCTTCTAGCTAGTTCACTAGCATTTATGTAGTGCTGTTGATCATTAAGTGTTTTATTGTCAATTTATTCAAAGACTCTAAAATAACTGAAATTTAAAAATAGGTATAGTGGCGGCTTCTTTTCTTAGATAAAAAGTTAATTGGAGTCTCTGTTGCAGTATATGGTATTATTACCCATAATAGGTGAGCTTTTCAAAAGTTCTAAATTTTGAACAATATACCAACTTGTGTTCTGTCTTAGATCAGAAATTTATAATTTAATACAGTTACCATATATCCCCACTAATTAGCAGTATAATTAATTTTCTAGTTGTATCAACACTGGACTACTACATCAGAAATGGATGATCTGCCAGTTAATGTGATAGTTCTTTGAAGATAAAGATCTAGACATTTATTGATATTTTTGAGAAGTACTAGATTTATCCTGGGACATTATAGTTAACTGACCCAGGCATGAGCATAGTTTATGAGTCTATGCTAAAATTAGAGATGCCCGTTCTATTTTGTGTGTATCTGTATACCTTGAACCCCTGTTTCATGCTGATCTCCTCATCTCTCACCCATCTTTACAAAATAAAAGCTTAATATATGCCAAGGTTTTCTACTAAAGGGGAAACTAACAGGTCTTGCAGCAGGAAAAGCTTGCTTTGATTTACAGGCAAACAGTAAAGATTCAACCTGGGCTAGAATTGTCAAGTTTCAGGTCTCCAGAGATATCCTTACGAGTGTTCTGGCCTTGCAAGTACAGATGCTTCCTTGCAAAACTTGGTGTCTTGCTGGTGGGCAGTGAGAAGTACAAATTGATGGGAGGAGAGACAACAAAATGTAAAGGTATTTCTGTCCCTTTGCATTATGTTCATAAGCCTCTACATGACTCCCAAACCTTCTGCTATGTTCTTATCAGTGCCCAAATTCTCATTTACTTTCTTTGGTGAGAATAAATAGTTTATTGCTCTCTTTGGGATTTTTTGCAAAGTAATGATATGAATATTGCCCTACAATAATGTGGCCTCCTATGTTTTTCAGAATTTTTAGGTGCTGGCACTTTCTTTATGATATGTTCCCCTCACCTTCCTGGGCTTTGTGTTTGTGCCAAAATTGCCATCTTGTGTAGAGGGAGAAACTCCCTCCAGTGCCCAGAGGGACACTGCACTGACAAGAGAAAAGCTTTTCTATCATAAGAGGAGGAAGCTCCCAACAAATGCACATAACACAGTGACTGGAATATCACACTAATTAGCTTTGGCTTCATTTTAGGGGCTGAAGCCCAAGGATATTCCTGGGGAATCAGACATCACTCATGAGAGGCTGAAGGGCTGGACCATGAGGGAAATAAGGGAATGAAAAGAGTGGCTACAAGAAATGGAGAAGAGAAATGACCACTGGTAGTGGCCATTTTCTCATGTATTTGCACTTTCTGAGCATGCTGTGAGTTCTGTTTTAAAATAAACTCTGACTTGTCTCCCCATTGAGAAGCTAGACTCACTGCCTACCTGGTGCTTTTAAGATGTTGCTAGGTAGGACTCTATTTGCAGCATCCATTCCGAATGGAAAGGCTCTCATGGGCCCCAGTACAGAAGTTTTGGAGGACATGGTAACCTTGATGAGTTGATCGAAAGCTCATTTATTCTCTACCCATCAGGAGTTTAGTGCTTGATGAAATACTCATGTTTGCCTCCCTGTCTGGTAGGACAACATGACCAGGAGAGCACAAGATAGATAGCACTGATCAAACTGTAATCAATATCCTAATGTAGAAAAGACAGGAATCTCATGTTCAGTACTTACATTGTGTCATGGTGTCCTTGTATTCTTCCTTGTACTCAGCAAGGTTCTATAGGTCAGGAAGTGAAATTTCTTCTGAATAACTTTGTTGAAGGCCCTCTGCACCAAGTACAATTAGCTAATGCCTTGGTTCCTTTCCCTCTGAGCATACTTTCTGGGAAACTGTCTTACAGTCTTGTGTTGGTTTTGCATGGCCTGGTTTTTGGTAGTGGGGGTTGAGCCACAGAGGTAGTTTCTGTGGGAAGCTGCCAGAAGCTTCCACCATGTCTGGCAGAGGCAATCCCTGATGGCCCTGAAGATGGACATACTGCTGGCCAAGGCTGTGTCAATTAAGAGATGATTGTAATGCCTCTGTGATTACACATTGCATATTAAAGCAGTGGTGCAGTTTTAATTCTAGCCAGACAAGAGGAGGAGGAGGTGAGAACATGTGAGGAAAACAACATAGAGATACCAAAGGCAGTGGAGAAGGATGGGCAGGACGTGATCCAGGCTCTGGAGCTGAGATTCCCCCGCAGGCTGTGGTGCAGACCATGATGAAGTAGCTGTGCCACTGCAGCCCATGGGGGCCCAGAGGGGATGCAGAGATTTGCCCACAGCCCGGGGGAGAGGTGCCCGAGCCAGAGCGGGTGGAGCCTGGAGGCGACTGTGTTCCAGTGGGAGACCCGATGGAGAGAGGAGGCCCTGCTTCCAAACTGGCCTGGCCTGTCTTTGGAGGACTGCACCCCATGGAAGAGTGACCCACACTGCAGAAGTTTTGGGACCACTGCTGCTCATGAGATTGGGCCCATGTTGGAAAAGTTCACAGAGAACTGTCTCCCATGGGAGAGACCCCACAGTCTCACAGGGAAAGGACTCCTCTCCCTGAGCAGCAGAAACAAGCCTTGGGTGGTGAAGTGACCAAGACCCTCACCCCCTGTCTCCCTATGCTGTTGGTGGGAAGAGGCAGGGGTTGCAGGAAGAAAAGGTGCTTTCTAGGGCTTGTTTTAATTCTCATTATCCTCCTCTGGTTTTGATAGTAGTAAACTCACTTTGTACCTCTAAGTTGAGCCTGTTTTGCCCTCGGAGTGTTTTGTTCTGGCCCTACCTCAACTCATGAACCCTTCATTAAGTTTTTCTCTCCTCTATCCAGCTGCAGGGGAGGGTGAGTGAGTGGCTTTCGTGGGTGCCTGGTGTTTGGCCAGTGTCGAACCACAACAGATCTCAGGACAACACTGGTCCACACTCTTTGGGTATGGTGGACCCGAGCGCATCTGAGCTGGCCAGCTGACAATTACTTTTTCTGTCACTGCAAAGCTGGTTGCAGGAGTCAGGAAAGTCCAGGCTTTGTGAACAGATCTCTGTTCTTAAGGATATCAGGATAAAGCCCATCATCATGCTGAGCAGGCTCCAATGGTTTGCACAGAGTAATTCCTTATCTAAAGTGGTAGAGTCACTGTTCATCCTCTCTCTGTAGAATGTGAAACAGTCCTCCCCTTGCATGTTCATCTCCTGATGCCTTAGGATCATTCCCATCCTCTATTTGCTGGAGGATCTGCTATAGGAGTAGACTAGATGATAAGTAGCAGAGGTGTTCTGTTCTGAACAGAACAGTCTCCCCTTATCCAGGGTGAGGGAGAGTCCTGCAGCCCCAAACTCCAGTCATTGAGAACCCTTGTGTCCCATCCTACTGTGTCTGAGTTAATTCCTCAAAGATCCCATTCAAACCGATAGCAGCAGCAGCAGAAGTTGCAGCAAGAGGCACCATCTGTGTGTATCAAAGTCACAAAGCAGAAGGTGATGGACAGTGCTGGCTGAAGTCCTGATTGCACACATGCAGGCTGTGTGACACGAGTGTTGTGAGTCAGAGTGGAACACGTGCTGCAGGGATGGTGCTACTGGGAGGCAGAGCCAGAGCATAACCCTTGTGCTGTTGTTCTTACCTGCTTGTTCAGTGTATGCTCAGAGAGTGTGGGCACATCTTGCCTTCTCAAAAGGCAATTGGAATAGTGTGTGCAGCCCATGTCACATGCCCAGGTATATAAAATGACATATCTAATAAAGATGCAATGAGAATATGTGTTTTCCCAGTGTAGCCACTGTTACGATAAAGGCTCCCAATTACAAGAGGTTAGAATATATTACCGTGTATAAATGTCTCTGTGTGTTTGCTTGTGAGAGACAAACTGAGTGCTATTCAACACCTAAATTATTCAAAATCTTTAATGCTATAATATGATGTAGCAGTAGGAATTTGTTTGAATCTGGAAAAAAGAACACATGCTAAGGTTTTAGGGTGTAATTTTGGCTGACACAGAATAGATGACATTCACTTTTCTCCCCTGTCGTGTGCTAGAGATTTTCTGCTGGTAAAGGGAAGTCTTTTAAAGGAGGGCCTCCTTTATCATAGCCAAAACTGATCCTTAATGCTTAACATCAAAAACCATATATGTTTGTATGGCAAAAGAATACAAAACCAAAAATTACAGCAAACCCTAAAGTAAAAGCACACATTTCACAAGTCTAAAATACATTTAAGCAGGCAAAAGAAGGAATTGGTGTAAAATGTTGTTGAAGCTATTAGAAAAATATCACTTGTTCTTAATTTTTAAGATATGTACAAAGGTTCCCAATCCATAATTTAATGAATCTTTTTATCTTTAAATACATCTTACTTAGGCCCATATTCAGCAAAACATTTAAATACAGACATGAAGTTATTTTTATTCTAGCTGCCTGTGATTTGATTGGGTCATAGAGGAGCAAAATCCTCACCAAAGATACTATTTATGGAAAGGACTTGGGAAACCATAACTTCCTGCATTACATAAACTTCCTGAATCAAAAAACTGGAAACTGAGATAGGTTTGGCTCACATTCCTTCAGTATACAAGGCCTGCTAATGCACAGCAATTGGCACAGAAAGGCTGACTCAAATGAAGGCACAGCAAGGGGCCATCATAACTGCATCTCACGTAAGTGCAGGAGCTGGAGGGATGATGGAGTAGCCCTGGAAATAGGTCCTGCACTGCTAGGGCTCCTGGCTGGCTGCAGCACAGAGACAGCCTGGGACTGACTGGCTGTCATTATCTGAGCAGCAAGGGTTGCTTTGGCCGGAAAAAGAGCCATCTATTTTCTGGAAAGTTCCCTCCCTACTGTTCCATGAGCTCTGTGGAGTTTTGCCAGCAGGAGCTGTGCTGTGCAGACTGAGAAATTCCTCCTCTTTTTCTTTTGTTTAAATATAGTAGGAATTAAAGTAGATTCAAAGTGGACAGACCTGCAGAACTGTCAAATCCATATGAAACCAACAACCTGGTAGTCAATTGGCCATAGCTAATCTACGGTAGATCCCATGGTATGCTGATGGAAATCAGGTTATTAATTCTTTCTGTCTGGGACAAAATCCAACATGCTTTATTTTCTGCTTCCTTCAAGCTCTTTTCTGCACTTCCAGTAACAAGTTGAAGTAGCTTTCTTCCTCTCCTAGCCTAAGTTTGTGCACTGTTGCTTGCATGATGCCCCAGGCGATGATAACTCATAGGAAGCCATGTGATTCAAATGTACATACCTGTGGGTAAGACCCCTCGGAGGTCCTGCACAGTGCTTAACTACAACTGCTGTACTTTTGCTCAAGAAAAGCAAAAGGAGCTGAAGAAGGTTAAAGCTGAAATGGTATTAGTGAGTCTTCACAGAGTGGACATAAAAGAATACTGTGCAAGCAGAATTTTCTTCTGACTCAGCCTACAGAGTTGATCTAACTCACAAAAAAACATGCATTACAACATTTTAAGAAATACAACAAAGCTCATTTCTGCATTCTTGGGTGCTTCTGCTAAGTCCAAAGGGCAAAGTTGCTTCAACATAGTCCATTGTTTGCTTTGGAATCTCAAAGATTAAAGATGTCTATAAGTGTTGGTAATTCTTATGGTTATTGTTAAATATTTCCTTTTATTATCTGTATCATAGCAGCTACAGTTTACAAAAAAAAAGAGGTGAGTTCTCAAGTGCACCCTCGCTGTTTCCTGTCTCTGAGTACAGGAATGTTCTGTGCGTGAGGAGACTCCGACTCACACGTCCCAGGAGAGCAGCCTGACCACCAGATTGCAAGCTGTTTTGGAGGCAGGCACTCTCCACCCTTCCTATTGAAACTGTGCCATGCTGCAGAAAATAACATAAGTTCATTGGTCCAGAGAAAGAGAAGGGGGGGTCGCAGGGAGTAGAGAAAGCATCAGGGAAAGCATGACTGTACTGGTTAAGGCACCCATCTGACAGATAAAGCCTTAGAGTCCCTTCCTGGCCTGCTTCTTAAATATTTCATATAAATAGTCCCTGGATAAAATACAGAAACAGATGTTTTGGATACCGTACTCAGAGGTGCCTAATTTTTCCCATGCTCTATACAGGAAATCTAGACACAGAACAAGAGGTTCTGAACTCTCCTCTAGGAACCCAGTAGCTTTCACTTTGGCACTGTGGGGTTGAAGTTCTGGGTAACTAATTCCCGTGTTGGACTTGATCTTCAGGCTATCACCTCAAAAGTCTATTTCAGAGATTCACAGTATCTATAATATTTCCCATCTCAATGTATTTGGCACTGATGGTTTTTTGGTGTTCCTTCTTACAGTGCTCCATGATTGTTGGCTCTTCTGGACAGCTTTAAATTTAAAGCTTCAAAAATCAGGTCAGATTTTATATTTGACTAGGGTACATTTTTGTGTTGATCTGTTACAGAATGCAGCCATTTTCCCA
Source organism: Petroica traversi (assembly GCA_025920805.1). Classification (NCBI taxonomy): domain Eukaryota; kingdom Metazoa; phylum Chordata; class Aves; order Passeriformes; family Petroicidae; genus Petroica; species Petroica traversi. The sequence goes on from JAHLSL010000007.1 coordinate 19,163,744, forward strand.
TTACAGAAGCTTGACTATGCCTATTTTCAGACAACAAGCTAGATTGAAGTTTTTTTAAAACCAAAACGTTTGGAATACAGTTTGGTGTTTTATGTGTTTCCCCTAAACACAGCCCAGATTGGAATAAACACACTCCCTTCCAGATGAAGTTTTGGATTATATTTGGAGTAAGACTGACTTCGAAAAATGTTTGAGGAAAATCACAGGAATCTTTCCCCCCTCCACCCTCCCCCCATTTTTCTTAAACTAGAACATTCATGTAAGCAATATGATTGGCTCTTTAGGGGTTCAGTTTCTGACCTTAACTTCTACAGTTTTGCAGTGATTTCCTTAAACCTGACTGATTTGGCATTCTGAAAGTTAGCACTGGGAAGGGATATATGAGCAGTTCTTCATGACCAGAGGTGTCTCACTGGCGTGAAGAACATTTGGAAGTGGGCTATGGTGGTGACATGCGAGTTGCAGGACAGCCGTGAGGGCCAGAAGTGGCAGACTGATTTTCAAATACACTTACTTAAGAAATGAGGTTTTATTTCTGACAAATCAAGGAATGGGTGAAAATTTTAAAAAGTATTTATAATTTGGGTTGTAAGTCAATGGCATTGAATTGTATGCTTAGAGGTCAGCTTCTCTCAGATCTCTAAATACCTTAAAAGTCCTGTTTTTAACAGAGGAAAACCAGTTTGGGCTAGAGTTGTGAGTTTCCCAATTTGCCTGTTTCCTCTGCTTTCTGGTGGACAGCTGTGTGAGTCTGGCGTGTTTGTAGGCAAGAAGGGTTCTAGGTGAGATTAGTGAATGGGAACAGGCAACAAGACCAAATGTTTCAGCTTACAGGGATGTTTAATAGGAATTTCAATGTAATGCCCAAACTTTTGGACCTAGTTTTCCCAGGAAGCTTTGGGAAAGAGCATTCAGTGCCCTTCAGAATGACCATGCCTTGATAAAGTGGCCTGAGTGTGTGCTGCCAGCCTTGAGCAGGGTAATTCTTTGCTGGTCTGGTGCTGTAAAGTGCCTCCATCACACTCTTTGTTTGAATGTTTCTAGTGGTGGTGACAGATGTTTCATCGAGTTGTAGAAAGTGAGCTTGGGCTGGTGCTTCAGGAAGCATTTTTGAGGTGGTGAGAAGAGCTACTAGCACAGGAAAAATTGGCTATAGCAGAGTTTTCTGTAGTGCCAGAGCAGTCTCTCTTTTGGCCAGGCCACAGCATCTCATCTGATCACTGAGCTTGCCAAGACACAGAGGAAAGAATTTGACTTCAGTGGTTCACAAATTACACAGGTGCCAGTATGTCCTTTCCAGTCTCTGTTCTGGAAGCAACTCCTCCATCTCCAGTTACATATGAGCACTCTAACATGCTTTATTACTTTCTCAAGCTGCAGCTTATTTCCCAGGTTCATTTGTATCATTTTCCTGGATTGAACCCGGTTCCAAACATAATAGTATGCTGGCTTTGGCCCCATTCAGCATTCAGCTTGAGAAGAAATTATAGGCATGGGCAGTGCAGGAGGAGAGGATGGGGCCTTGTTTTGGTTACAAGATCTAGGCAAACAACTGAGTAGTTTTTTTAACATTTGTACAATAAAAAGTATGACTAGGGAAAGGTAACTCACAACAGATGTGGTTCCAGAGGTCTGAAATCCTGTCAGAGGGAAGGAAGGAAAGAAGGAAGGAAGGAAAGAAGGAAGAGAGATGTATTTCCAGGTGCTTCAGACCCTCCATTGTCACACATGGATGGTGAAACTCTAGTTGGAGATTTAAAGATACTTGGGGTCAGGAATAAATGGCACCCAGAATATTTTTGTTTTCTGTTATATACAGGGATGCAAGAAAAGCATTATTTACAGCTGTACCACATAGACAGAGTTTTATGTTGTTTCATCCCAAAATATAAAAACAAGTCATGATCTGAAGAAACACAGGCACTCTGGAGGAGGAGACAGTAGCTGTTTCACTGCACAAGAGATTAATACTGTAAAACAGGACAGACACCAAAAACCTCCCCTTATCCTGCATGAACACAAACAGTTTACAAACAGAATATAGTTAACTAGCTGTGAATTTGAGAGATGTACTAAATTCAATACTTCCAGATTTGTGGGAAATGTCCTGGGAACATTAAAAAGGTCACATGTCCAATTGGTTAATTTTATTTCTCATTTGAAGGGTTCCGTATCCAACAGCATGGGCACAACTTTATGATGAAGTGATGGATTTTAACAAGCCTTGCTGGATTCCAAGTTTGCCTTGCTCTTTTATCAAAGAGCTCAGCTGAGTTTATGCTATTTAGCTGTGAACCGTAATAGTAGCAAATGTAGAAGATAGTGAACAGCTTTATATTTAATATGGGGAGTTTCTAGAAGGAGTCTCTAAGTAGGGACTGTTGCCCAGGCTCCAAGCTTTGGCCAAGCAGGTTTTGGCAGGCTTCAGAGAGGATGGTGAAAATGCAGCTTTAAGCTATCCTTGCATCATTCTAGGGCTGTCTCCCTGCCAGCATGGTCCCTTGTGTAAACTGTAACACCAGCAGAGCTACTGAATTTTGCAGGGGCTACCACTGTACCCAAGAAACCCCTCTGGTTACTAGGAATCCATGAGAAACAGGCTTGGCCCAGCCATTTCTAAAGGAAGGACTTGGGAAAGAAAGAGCCATTGCAGTGCCTGCAGTGGCTGCAAACCAGCTGAGGCTTTGTCATATCTGCGCTGGCTGATGCACGAGTAGCTGGCTGAGCTGCCTCACAGACTCCATTGCATTGATAATGTGGCAGAAAACCAGCTTTCAGTGTCTGGAGAATCTGGCCCGTGTGCCTGTGTGTGCATATGCAGATGCATGTGATGTCAGTGAGTGTCCCCTGCTCCCTGCAAAGGTCACTTTGTCTGAGATTTTTCATTTGCTTCAGAATAAAGCAGCCTCGAGAATGTAATGAAGGAAATGAGGTCTGAAATTTGTTTCCTAACATCCATGAATTGCAGCACCGAGCTAGAGGGAAAGCATTCAAATCCCTCTCTGCCCTCTTGGATAGAATTCTGTTTGTAGCTCTGTAATAATCAGCAGACATCAGTGTCTGCTACAACTGAGTATTTTTGGTATCTAATTGGCACTTAGATACTAATGTGGTAGGAGCTTTAGAAATAGCTAAAGCAGATAAATATTGCATCTTTCCCCGTGTGTATGTCTGTCTCGTCTGTGTGAAGCTGTGTATTAATGTGAAAAAATCCCTGTTGATTTTAATGGAATGCATCTCTCTGCAGAGAATTTGCTTCATTCAAAGCTGCAGTAATGTATAGAAGGGATAAATTTTTTTGTGTGCTGTGAACATCTAGAACAAATTCTCGAAGTATTATTTGTGCAGAAACTGTGAATGCTTCCAGCTTGCAAATGAAGTCAAAGCCTTGTTAATGTTTACAGTAAAACAGCTGTTCTCAGCATTTCTCCCTGAGCCTCAGCTACTTTAGCTCTACCATACTCAGCCTTACATCATAGCAGCTGCAATAATAAGAGTCTGAAAGAGGTCAGAAGCAGCCAGTCCTGCTAAACCACACCTTTGTTTAAAAGAGATTTTGGATTGTAAAATATCTCAATTGCTAAATTTTTCAGCCTGACTGGACTCCATGCATGGGCTGGGTCTTCAAAGACCTAGCTCACCAAAAGCACATAGGCACTGCAGAGTAAAGCAGAACACAGGCTCTTTATACATTTTCCTGGGAAACTTTCTGTAGATCCAGCCTGGGAAATGTTCCAAGGCTTCACAGAACTAAAGATAACAGTAATAAAAAATTGGACTGGAGCACACTGACTTTTAAATGAAATAGCTGAGCCTAGTACAATTGAATGGTAAACCTTTGATAATTTGTACAGCAAGACTTTACTAATTTACACAAATAAAAGTAAGATCACTACAGATTATTGAATTTTAACAATTAGCAGGTATGTAAGCAAACCACAATCTAGGAAAAGAAAAAAGCATCAACATGTAGGTTGCTTTCAAGACTATGATTTCTTTGTAAATATTTATGATTGCTCGAATAATAAGTGCTACTGGATATGTTTCATAAAAATAATTAGGTGTTAGCAGAATGTAAAATAGATCATTGCCCTGCTCAGTCCTCTTTTCAGAAAAGAGAGGGCATAATTTTGTGCTAAGTATGAGGTGTACAGTCTATTGAGCTTCTGCAGTGTCTACATTGTAGAAATATATTAATAAGTAGGAATTTAAAGTAAATTTGAGAAACATTTTAACATTACATGTCCTACATGTGATTTACTGAAACCTTTTATGCTGAGTAGCAGAAATATGTGGGTTTTAGCTCATAAGAGAAAATATGCTCATTGCTGCTTTATTGCACTACATATGAATCATAAAAAATATGTCTTTTGTATTTTACTGACACTGGTGATTTGAAAATCAAAGTGAGAAGAAGCTAAGATTTACACAGGTGCAAAAATTCCAAATAAATTTATAGGTACAAGGGGTTGGTTATTTGAGCAGCATTTTCACAGTTAAAATTGAGTGTGAACATTGCACTCACGTGACAAATACCATCTATAACACCAAAAGCAACCTTTACTAGTGTTGTGACTCACAGAGTGATGTCACAGACTGTCACATGATGTCACTGATGTCCCAGATGACGGCAATAGATTGGGACAGAGGGGCTGTCATAGCTGGACTGCTTACTGACTTTAGCAGATTCCACAGCATGATGCCATCAAAAGGACTTAGTAAGAAATCCCAAATGTGCTTTACAGTACAAGACTGAGAAGAAGTAAGCAAAAGAGGCCACACAGAAGAATTTGTAGATTTTATTGATACAGGTTCTTTCAGTTGATAGAGATACTTTTAATTCAGAGAGACTGCAGATTCCATTGATACATTGTAAAGACAGTGCAAAGTGGAAATCACTGTGTCAAAACTGTAATAAATTGGACCATAGTTTCAGTTATGACTCATAATGATGGTGAATTACTTGCCTTGAATTAACTCTTTGAGATTCTTATGATTTCAGGGTGTAGTTGTATGAGGTATTGACCAGCAAAATAAAATACATACACTTTCTTGAAGAGTGTAGAGGCTAAATGTACCAGGACTATGAAAGGCAGTAACGTGACATGTAACAGTCAAGCAAATTATTGAAAGTAGACATAGGTACAGATGGTACTTCAAGTTTTTATCACAAAATCCTGTACTTCCTGGGGAAGAACCAAAGAATGCCTGCCTCCAAAAAAGCAATTTTATGTACCTTCATACATATATATATTGTGTATAAATCCATAACACGTACATATATATTTTGTATATTTAATTTAATGCTGAGTGGTTTTCAAATATGCAAATTTTTATGACATAAGCCTTTTGTAACTACACATATGAGCTAAATATTACTTAGCAGTGTGCATTTTTATTTGAGTTTCACTGGTACATTCAAAGCATGATCAGTTTGTTTCTTTTGGCATAAATTGTCACCTGAACCCCTGAATAAAAATATTGCTTCTACTGTGTCACATAGAGAGAATATATTCTGACTCTCGCTCTAGGTACAAATGTGTCTGTCACATTTGAAAAGGCAACAGTTAAATACATGTTTCTGCTGTCAGAAATGCAGCAGTTATACCCTAAATAATATCTATAGGATTCAGATCCAAGTACTTTATAAGAAATCTATATGCAGTTATCTTTTCTTTCCCACATTTCTTCTCTATTCCCTATCATAGACTATGGAAGATAATTTAAGAAGAGCTCTAGTATGTATGCTTATCTCATTATTTCAATTTTCAGGTAAGTGGAGCAAACAATTTCACCCTAGCAGATTTGCAACAAAATACACATTCCTCTATGCTAAAGGAATGAAAAAAAAAAAAGCAGGATTGAGCCCAGAATGGGGACAGAGGGAGAGAGATGGGAGGGTTTTTAAAAAGAGTTTTCTGAATAATCAGGAAATCCAGTGAGACAAACAGAATGTGTAGAGAACAAGCCAGAATTATCAAATTACCATGACAACCATAGGCAAGAACCCAGAGAGAATCAGGTAAAGATATTACAGTAGAATTACAGTTAACTTCACATTTTTTATTTTTTTATAATAATCCCAAGCAATCAGAAAGAAATATTTCCTTTGGCCTCGCTCCTTGTGATGCAAAGGGTTGTGAAATATAGCCTTGTTTGTAATTTTGAAATTGCTTCATAAATATACACAAGTAGCTTTTATCTTGATTTGAATATGCTGATTGTTTTAACCAGCAGAATTTGATGTCAGATATAAAACCCAGAATCAAGTATGCTTCAATTTGCTTGAAAACGTAAGCTAAAAGAGAATTCAGAAAAGGTAAAGGGGTTGTGTGGGCATGTGTGTATACACACACTTAGAGTGTGTATTTCTCTGTTACTCCTTAAAAGTTCTCTCTTGTATGTCTTTCAAATTACTTTCTTCATTCAAATCTTTGATTAATTCATTCACAACCAAAAAGCTTTAAAACTGAATACAGTAAAACAATAAGTAAAACCAAAGTCAAGTGAAAGTCAAATAAGACAGTAAGAGTGGTGTTTATTTTAAAAAGCTACAGGTTAACCAGCAGGTGGTTAACCAGACTGTCTATTGAATATGGCTTGAAATTCTGTTTTAATGTTTCATTTCACGTAACACTGTTCACATATATTAAAAAGATACAATTATCCAGTTCTGAAAGGCAGAGATCCATGTTCAGAGAAGGAAGGGAGGATTTGTTCGCATGGGGGGGGTGGTTGACTTTGTCTCCCTAGGTTTGAACAAAGCTCTCAGACTGCTAAAACTTGAGTATACAAACAAAATTCCCCCAGTGCTTTGTCTTTCCTGTTTTATGCCACTGTCTGAATGCATATTGCATTTTACATGTGCCTGTAAACATAGCTACATGCCCATATTGATCTTTTTAAATGCTGCCCTGAAGTTTGCTGCATGGTCAGGGAGAGCAGTGATGCACTCCATTGTCCCCTGCTATGATGTCATGCTCAGATTTTCCTTGGTTTAACAGAATTCAGTTTACTGGACTGCAGCAAAATGTCTTTAGGGAAGACAAATCTTTTGCTGTAGCAGAGAAGGAAAGAAAAAACGTGGGGAAAAAAAAAAAGACAACATAGGGAAATGAGTATAAATTCTGACTAAAATGTTTGCTGCCTGTATTTTTCTCTACACCTTTACAGAAGTAGATATGCACACTCGTCTATACACACACTCAAACTGTGCATAGCTCAAGGGTGTGTTTATTTTAATCTTGGGAACTAGGACAAGCCGAGATTCACTCTCAGGACTTGCATCATCACTAAGATTGCTCTTAAACATGCAGTCTTATATCACACTGTTCATTCTTTTTACTCACATTAACCACACGTGGAGTGCACATAATGGGTCTAATCCTGCTACCTGCAATGGGTCCACTGATGTTAATGAGAGCTAAGGACATCAGGCATGCTACAACATCCAGTGGTAAATTAATTCATTTCCACAACATCTGAAAACTGTATGTGGGGATAGTGAGGGGGAAGAAAGAGGATGGCCTTTTAATTATGTTGGGAGATCCTGAGCTAGAAGAGAAATCAAGAGACTGAATGGGAAGAAGGAGGTCTTTCCTTCTCACTTCCTCCCTCCCTCCTGGCCTTCAAAAAAAAAAAAAATCAAAAAGACAACCCTGGGGCCAGTCCTTCCCGAATAGGGACAGTTGGCAGGTATGTGTTAATCTTGTTCCCAGCACTTCGGAAGAGCCACGCACAGAGGCTCACCCTGTCTTTTCAAATCAGTGCTTCCTGTCCTTCAAGAGTTAACCTTCTCTAGAACATTTATTTCACTGTCTCAGGGAGAAAACACACACACACACAGACACAGACACAGACACACACACACACACACACAACCCAACCCCCTCCAAAAAAAAAATCCAAAACCCAAAAAACCCCCAAACCCAAACCTGCAGAGCTGAGAGGCTGCAGATCACAAGGCCATTCTGATAGCCTCCTGTCCCCATGGCAACAGCAACGGCATTTATCAGTTCCTTATGAGAGCAGGCACAGCAAATCTGCATTGCACATGGCAGCCTTCCAGCCTTTCAAATGAAAGAGCACTTTGAACTGCTGCCAAGTGTGGAAGGAGCAGAGCTGTCAGGACTGCTTAATGCTGGCAGTTTGTACTTGGGAGCCTTTCAGTTCCCAGAATCCTTCGGCATGGCAGCCTGCCAGGTACTTAGCGGAAGCTAAAAACTAACCCCCAGACCATTCACTGCAGTGCACTCAAAATTTTCCACATGTACCATGTCACAAGTGCAGACTGTACAATGAAAGCAAGCGCCTTCTGCTTGGGATTCTAATTTTATTAATAATCCAGGGAAAAGCAATCAGAGATTAGCTGGCTGACAGCACTACGGTATAGGCACTGCTTATAACTGGGGGTGTGTATGTCAAATGTGTTATTTCATCCCTTAAAATCAGAATTATCTCAGACAACAGGGGCTGCACAGCCATAAATCTACATGCAGTACCTGGATGTGGGGAGATTGATGTTAGCAGAAGGAAGAGGGTGGTTATTTACACTGGAGTATTTTTTAGCAGTCATTATCAAATGAATAGCAGTGAGTTGTGAAACAGAAAAATAAGACAGTATTGCTGGCTGGTAACTATTTTTTGCCTTTACTCTCTGCATTTTGATGACATTGTGAGAATCTCGGAAACTGACTGATGAGTGTAGCAGAGATACATGCCTCTTGGTGGGTTTCCTTTCAGTAGAGAGTTTTCATGTGAACTTTTTATTGTTTTGCATTACCCAAAGCACAAGGGCTTCTATTGGCAGAGGAAGCAAGTTGGCACAGTTCTGCTTTTTTTTTTTTTTTTTTTTTTTAATCTGCACTGAGATCAAGGGCAAGGGCTTCATTTTCCAGCACTAGTCATAAGCCTTTAGCACAAATAGAATGAAAATTGTCTGTCGCTCAGGCAGTTGGACAGGGTTCAGGAAAACTATGTCTGGCACTAATTCCAAAGGGAGGAAGGTTTGGTTCAATCCAGCATCATTAATTTCAGTAAACTGTTTTCACTAGTCTATATCCCACTGTTCAAGAGCTGTTTGTTATCTTTTACTAAATAATGTCCTTTGGAGAACAGAGTAATGAAAAATACCTGATATTACTTACATGTATGTGTATACTTTCACATGTATGTATACACTTAAATAGATATGGTATACATGGATGTATTCTCATTTTTTTTACTTTTCTGTTTTACTAAACAATTGCTTGTTTCTTATCTTGCCTTCCAATTACAAAACACATTTATAATGCCAAATATAAAATAGCAAAAATAGCCCAGAAGGCAAAAGAGAGAGAGAGAGATGAAAAAACCCTGGAGCAAAGACAATCTCCACAAATTTGTGAGTTTCACCAAAAAAACAAGGAAATGTAGAGCCTCTTTTTCAGCTTGCAGCTATCTTTGGCTGCTGCTTGAAGATTTGACTTAATTCACCCAGGCAGTAGTGTCTAAAAGTAATACACCAAGACAGTTAATTTTGGCACTTAGTCTCCCTTAGGAATTTTACCAACAGTCTTTGTAAAGAAAGTAAATGATCTTTTTTTTCCTCTTGGTTTCTCCTCATAGCTCATCTTGATATGTGCTAATAAAAGAAACTGCCCCCCCTTCCCCTTCTATTCTCACCATTATGCTCTGTCCATATCATCCTTCTTTCAATAATAATATTAATCAGCATTTGTAACATGGTCTTGGAGAAAAAGTGGATTTGGTCTTTTCAGATGGCCTAGTTAGAGAGGAAAAGGAGGTTATGCTGAGTGAAATAACTTAAGATAGTGTCAGGGTTTTCTTTTCTTTCTTTTCTTCCTTTTCTTCTTTTCTTTTCTTTTCTTTTCTTTTCTTTTCTTTTCTTTTCTTTTCTTTTCTTTTCTTTTCTTTTCTTTTCTTTTCTTTTCTTTTCTTTTCTTTTCTTTTCTTTTCTTTATTTTTCTTCCCCCTTTCCTACCTCCCTCATTTTTTTTGGAAAGCACAGTAAAGTTTTGTTCAGTTCTCAAGTGTTATTAATCACCGGTGGAGGCCAAAAGCAGGGATATTTTTCTTGGCAGCACGTTTTGATAAACAATCTGTGTATGGGGTGAAGGGAGGGAGGGAGGAGCCTGTCTTGCTGGTAACTAAGCTAATGTTTGGCAGATTCTTAACTGTCACGAAAGTGCAAGTGGCTCTCAGTGGGAATAGCCTTAAAAATGTACCGATTCAGTTGATTCATCGTTGTTGATTGTTTACTACGTCCACAGGATGTAAGATGAAAACAGTCCAGGAAAATGTAAAAATAACAGCAGCGGAGGCCCCAGCTCTGCATATCCCAGCCTGAAACACACCGCCCAGTCGCTAGTCCCTGGCAGAGCGAGCAGAATTAATTGGAGGTGCCTTATTTTGCCCTGTAAGATTTGGCAAAGGTTAACCTGTGGAAATCTAGGCTCCCAGGCAGGTTTTCAAACCTTAAAGACAGCCGCAGGAAAATGGGTGTAGGGTGGGTGTCCAAGAGGGACCCTCCTGCTGCCCGGGGCAGGGGCGGGAGGCTGTGCCGGGCGTGGGAGCGCTGCCGCGGCTGCGCGCGTCGGGTCTTACAGGGCAAAATAAGGCACCTC
>JAHLSL010000007.1:19184368-19207592 GCA_025920805.1 Petroica traversi
ACCGGACCACGCCACCCGAGTCCGCCCCCCAGAACGGACAGTCCCCCATGGCCGCGCTCATGTCGGTGGCCGACACGCTGGGCAATGCCCACTCGCCCAAGGACGGCAGCTCGGTGCACTCCACCACGTCCACCCGCAGGAACAGCAGCAGCCCCGTGTCGCCGGCCTCGGTGCCGGGCCAGCGCCGTCTGGCCTCCCGCAACGGGGACATGAACCTGCAAGTGGCCCCTCCTCCCCCCAGCACTCACCCCGCCATGGACCAAGTGCACCCCCAAAACATTCCGGACTCCCCCATGGCCAACAGTGGGCCGCTGTGCTGCACCATTTGCCACGAACGCTTGGAGGACACCCACTTTGTTCAGTGCCCCTCTGTGCCCAGCCACAAGTTCTGCTTCCCTTGTTCCAGAGAGAGCATCAAGGCCCAAGGGGCGACTGGCGAAGTCTACTGCCCCAGTGGAGAGAAATGCCCCCTAGTCGGTTCCAATGTGCCTTGGGCATTTATGCAGGGCGAGATCGCGACCATTTTAGCTGGGGACGTTAAAGTGAAAAAGGAGAGAGACCCTTGAGTAAGAAATCCAATCCCTTCAGACTCCTGAAGATGTAGAATTGTGAATATAACAAACTGCAAAAGTTAGTCTTATGTATAGACATTATTTTCGTCGTATGTTTCTATATTTTGAAACAAAGGTATGTACTCTTCTTCATTTGAAGGATAGAGCTGGTTTTTGTTAAACAGAATATAATATTGTTTGGTTACTACATAATACCTGTTCTCATTTCTTTGGCAGTGTGTTGGCTAGGTACAAAGTTAATAGCCCTTAGCGATTACCTGCTGCTGGTGTGTATTTTTGTAAATGTATGCACTTCTCTGAAAGAAGAAGAAAAACACAAAAGACAAAAAAAAATTTTTTTTGCCAAGGCCAGTGTTGATGCCTAAAAAATTGCTACAAAAATGGTGACAGCTTACGTTTTACAAGCCCTGAGTGTTAGTCTTTCACTTTATTTTTTTTTTTTTTTCGTTTTTGTTTTTTTTGTTGCAAAGCGGTGGGGTGGCTCTGGGGGGAGGGTGTTTTTTGTTGCAAGTTTGTAAGGAAAATGTTTCAGTTTGTTTCTATTGATCTGAACGTTTTTAATCTTCATGTGTTTTTTGTTTTTGCTTTTATTGATGCACGGATGCTTTTGAACAGTAGAGCAAAATGCTGTACATGAGAAACATGCTCTGTTTGTCCTTTATACATTTCTGTAGTTAACAGAACACTGTAATGTGCCTTGGAGCTTAGTAAATTGTAATAAATTCAATTGATATTAATACTTCTTGAGTAGCAAGTTTTATTTTTCTCAAAGCTTAGGCAGTATTCGCAAGCCATGTTGCCTTTTTAAAGGTCTCCATTATACCAAGAGTCTGCAGTTCGTTGTGATAATTGTGGCACTTGTATGCACATTTTCACTTATATGTAGTAAGACGATGATGTTGATGGTGTTATCAAACTTACTTAAATCTTGGCACTGTGCCTATTTACATTTCACCTTTAATGTTGCAGTAACGGTTGCTGACTAAGCATTTTCTATTTACTGTTCCTGCATCTCATTTCCTCCTCCCTTCTCCTCCCCCCCCACCAGCTCTCCAGCTGCAAGCTGTTTGCAATACAGGATGCATACATTGCCTGCGCAATTTAATAATTGAGATTTAAAATTAAGCCCTCTTTTCACATAACAAAAACCAACAAACCAAAAACCCAGCATCACACGGTTAATAATTTTGGTTAATTTTAAGAATGGTTGTCAAAGTTTGACATTAGCCATAAACTCATGGTAAGGCAGGACTGTAGCTGAACATAGCACAAAAAAGGGTAGCATGAAATAACAGCTTCTACAGTTGGTGTTGCAGCTGGTGGGTTGCTACCCCTATTTAGGCACTGGCTTTTCATAACTTGAATTGATGAACAGTTTAGGGGCTTTATTGTGTTTTCAGGCAAGGAAGCTTCCTTTAAGCACTGAAGTGAATGATTTGTTTTTGGCAATGATTACATGTGATTCTTTGTATAATTAACTATTCTGTGTGACACTGGCATAGGGAAATAGGGGAGCAGTGTAATACCTGTTAAGTGACCAACAGGCAAAGTAAATATGCAGGCCTCATGCTAGCTAGAAAATGCAAACAAACTTAATGTGAACTTTGTCCTTTCCAGTGAGGCAAATGGAGGAAAGAGGGGAAAACCTGAAACAAAACCAGCAGTACTGCAGAAATCCTTTCCCGTTTGACCAGCAGACCATAGAGCTGCTCCAAATGCAACAGTAGCATCGGTTATGAGCTTAGTTTTATTGAACAGTAAGGATCCCCACCCACCAAAGCCCCATAGTTAGATAAAGGAAAGTCTGGATGCATTTGGTATCTGCTTGGTCTTAATACATAGTTGGTTTGTATTCCTGGTGGGAAGGATGGTAGAAGCCTTGAGACTACATGCTCAGTGTGCCTGCAGATCTTTGCTGTCTTGTACAGATGCACACTCTGGCTGTTTCATGTGTGCGGGGAAGGGGTGGGGGTTTGTTATGTTTTGAGATTTAGCATTTGGCATCACTATATCTGTGATTTCAGACAATGACTTTGTGTGTGTATATATATATATATTTATTTTTTTTTTCTGCCAAGTGACATATCACTACTTAAAAATCTCCAAACATATTGTTCTTATGTAATGGATCAAAGAAGTAATGCAGAAAAAGAATGTTTTGAGTTAATTGTTAGAGTCAACCTTTATGATTTAATTGTTGGATACAACTTCTATGTTTTTTAGAATATAGATTTGTACTAATCCTATTTTCAGTTATTTCTAAGCATGCAATTCTCACACAGCAGTTTATTTTTAAATTGTGAGATAGAGGAACTAACATTGCACTGTAAGCTCATGACTGGCAGAGAAAAAAATTGTACACATGGTTGAAATTCAAGTTTAAACTTAAGGAGAAGAAATATTCATGTGTGAATTGCCACTGCAATAGAAGAACTACTGGCTATTCGACATTTAATTATTTCACAGAAGCGTGAATACCCTGATTTATATAAACAGAACCACTCTTGTAATCTCGAAATCATTCATCAGTAGTTATAGCTAGAAAGAGACCCATTTGGTGGATTTTTAAAATTTCAGATAATTTTTGAAAAGCTCTTAGTTTTTGAAACATAAGCCTACTTATGAGACTAATCAGTTTGATTTTTAGCAGGCAAAGGAAAGGTAAGGTGCAGTAGAGATAGGTGGAAAATAAACTTGAAGTGAATTATAATATTGCAGTTAATTAAAGTTAACCATAGCTACGGGGCGTTTGTTGTATGGAGGTTTTTTGTAACCATGTGACCTTTTCTTTTACTCCGGCTCATTAAGCAGCCAGTCTGGGCATATTATCCAGCATTTCTTTGAACCCACTCCATAGGTTTTTATCTTTCTGAAGATGTCCACAGCTGACAAACAAGTTGTAACCTTTTTTTGAGGAGGAGGAAAAGGGAGCTGCTGAGTGAGTCTCATGTACAGAGATTCAGCTGATTCCTGTATTTTACAGTAATGCTCCCATCCCCCATACTTGCCAGTTATTTAAGGTACAGCCCAATGTTTGCTTGAATAAATGGTGTAAGTTAATTTATTTGTCCAGGTGGTCATTTATTGTGCTTTCATTCCTTCTTGTAATGGGGAAGTATTTAAATGGTTTATTTTCCCAGGGAGGGTTGTTGTGTTTAGCTTTTTGGTTTTGGTTTTTGTTTTTTTTTTTCCCCAGTTAGATTATTCTTGACATTTCTTTTAATAGCCTTGTAGCCTATTTTCTTAGAAATGGGTTAGAACATGTGTGTCACTGGATGTTTGTTTTTTAAGCATTGGCAGCTGTGTGTGAGTTGGAGATAGATGTATTTGTGCAATGAAGAGCTGCTGTGTCCATTTGAGAGAAATACTACACAGTTCCAACAGGAGCTTGAGTTTACCAATGGTAACTGGTGTAATTTAATACAAACCTTGTTATCTTTTTTATTTGCTTAGCTATGTTGTGCATAGGATCATGCTCGCCTTCCCAAACTAGTCAGGACTAACATTGTTTTGAAACTGCAATCTCTTCAAATAGGCTGGCTGCCAGCACAGCTTTGCAGGGCTGCAGCAGTAACTGGAAAAAGGGTTGTCTGCTTCTTTATGTGCCTTGTGAGCTGAGATTTTCTTCCCCTCAAGGGAAAGGGCTTTGTCCTCAGAGCTCTCAGGTTCCCAGTTTACTATGCAGTAGTTGCCTTGTAGCTTCCCTTTTCCCTAGGACTTGCCATTTTCTTTTTTTTTTTTTTTCAGTGTGCAGTCATTCTCCATTCATTGTAGGATGGATTGTGTTGTGCATTAGCAGCCTCTTTCTCTGCCAAAGTGACACATCCTGTAGATCTGCAGCAGAGTACTGAACTGTCACTGTAGTGCTGACTCTTGTAAGGCTATTCTTGAAGCAGAACAGCTTCCCCCTTGGCGTTCAGCCATCAGAATCCATTACAGCATGCATTTTCTACCCAAAACATAGCTCTGTACCTACAGAGTTCTCCTTTCAACCATCCCCCAGAAGATGCAGAGGGCATGGTTATACCCTCCTGTATAGAAACATGCACTGCTGGGTTTATCCTCAAAGTGTCTGAAAACCATGTCACACAAGCTTTTGTTGCTTCAGCCCCTGCTTAAAAACCTCTAATGCAGTTTGGGAAGGGGAATGCCTCTGCTGATAGGGTGATGTGAAAGGAACGGCATACAAAGTCTTTTCCCAGATGTACCTTAGAAGAATTAGGCATGTGAGCACTGAGTGAGGCTACCACAGGGCTCCTCTGATGAGCCAGACTAACATCTCTGTCTCCACGTGCTTGCCACAGGGTAGCCCAGCCCCATGCTGCCACCCCTGACTGGGAGGCTCTGCAGGAATCCAGTTTTTCTCCCTGGGAACGGACTTGCCTAACTCCATGAGAAGAAACATGGGAGATTACGTGTCACTTCAAGTTTCTGACAGCAAACCCACTCTCTTTCAGCCATTCAGGGAACTGTAGAGTGAACAGCAGAAGGGAGCAGTTAGGCATGTGAATGGGAGGGGGAGGATGCTCACCAAAAGTCTATCTGGCCAGTACAGCCTGTGACTGGTTGGACTGGCTGAGCTACCTGGGGCTAGATAGGTTCGAGATTCCAAGGTCTGGCTGCTTGGCTGGGTGCAATGAACCATGCTGGTGTAAGTGTGCGCTGCCGAGAGTGGATGCAGCTACCCTGGAGTGTCCTCTCTCCCCCTTCACTGACACAGCCACATAACCCTGCCTATTCCCGGGCTGAGACTGCATTCTCCTCGCTGCTGTGTGCCTTGCCTTCCCGAAGCGCCCTTGTAAGGTTTTTTTGGAGGCGGTGGGAGCAGGGGTGGAGGTGAGGAAGGTCAAGCTTCTTAGGTTTCAGCTGATTTGGCATCCGCTCACCGCCCTCCCCGCGTCCCCCCCACCCCGCCGTAGCCCTGCTCGGCCATATGCACTCGCTGCTGCTTTTATGACCCTTTGCAAGGAAACCTTTAAGATGTGGACTGCTGCAAATAGCAATTTATTTTCAGGAAAACGCCCCCTTCCTACACGACCAGCTTTAACAGCGAGAAGACTCTGGTTTTCTGTCGTCCCCAAAGAGTGCTATAATGGAGAGCTGCGCCTTTCTCTCTGGCTGGCACTGCTCTCCCGGCAGCGCTGGGCGTGCCAGGCTACTCGTTCCCTCAAGTCTGCTTCACTGGAGTATCTTTCTCTTTTTTTTTTTTTTTTTTTCTTTTTTGGCCAGCGCAAATGCCCTTTACTTTGTTTAGTGAGTGGAGGCTGAGCCTGGCAGCTCCACCGCAGCGCGCAGCGGCTTGGCACGGCTGCGGCACGGCAGCTTGGGCAGGGACTGCACCGAACCGAACCAAACCGGGCTGGGCTGGGGAGGGTCGCCAGGGCACGCAGTTGCTGCTGGGTTGGGCCGACCTAGACAGCCATGTGATCCCCGCCTGCCCTCCTGCCTGCCCGCCTCTGCGCAGGGATGGGAATGGGGACATGAAACATGTCTGTGCAGCTTCAAGGAGCCGAGCAGAATTCCCCACTGTCATCATCCTCCTCCCCTCCCTCCCTGCAGGCTGCCAGAGGGGAGGGCTGATTACAGCTCCGCTATTGTTCAAGTAACCTACAAATGGATTTGCATGGAGGCAGGTTGGGAGGGGCAGAGGGTGGGATTTATTAGCAGCAGCTAAATTCGTCGGGATTACTATTAGACTGAGAGCTTCTCAATGGGAATGATCCCTGGGTGAGCGATGGGGTGGAGGGGAGGGATTGGAAAGCTCCTTTTCTGCAAATAGGTGAAGGGGTGGCTGGCTCCAGCCGAGTAGGAGAGGCAGGCAGGGTGCAGCTGGCTGGGGACGGCGCTTCACCTCGGTTTAAACTGTAACCCTCTATTCCAAGCACGCAGCTCCTGGCAGCGCCGCTCATACCAAAGCCTTGACTCAGGGTTATCTGCATGCTGGGTAATAAGCAGCGTCACCAGAGGAATGTGCAGAGAAAGCAGCCATGCTGCTGCAAGCCTCCGCTCGCTCCTCAGGCAAACCACTGATTTAGCAGCCTGCTTCTGCTTCTGGGCTGCCAAACTGCTGAGGCACAGGGGGCTTCTCAAGGGACGGCAGCCCCTTTTTTGAAGTCAAAACAGCATTCTGCCCTCCCTTAAGCAAGCGCTTTTTATGCAAAGCTGCCCGCGACTTTGCTAACCATAAATGAGAATTGTGCCTAGGAAAGGGTGAAGCTACTCCTCAAGTTGCCACATTAGTTTAACCATTTTCCAGATGGGTAATCTTAATTGTTTGAGCCAGGGTCACACAGCAAATGCCTATCAGAACAAGGGAGACCATGGCCATTGGTTACTGCCCCAAATGCCAGTCTCCCTTCCCCTGGAATAAAAGCATATTGTTACAACAACTGTGCAGCAGAACTGAAAAGCACTTGTGTGACACAGGTGTTTGGGAACAACATCGTGCCGTGCCAGGCCAGTTGCCTGTAGCCTGCGTCCTTCACTCTGATAGCTCCAAGGCTGGAGGCTGTTGCTGTTCTTGCTGATGCAACATGCAGAGGGCTGGGGTGAAGGAGAGTGCATACCTGTGTGTCAGAGGTAGGAGCTCCCCTTTGGCTATGATGGAAAGCACACCACATCCAAATCAAAGACAGGACTGGGTTGCTTTGAATTGCTGTATTCCGGATTATCTGAGGCAATCTTACTCTTCACTGCACACATCATGGCAACAAGAGACAAAATTATAGTGTAGCTCAGGGTTTCATCTGAACATGTCCAGACTGGCACACTGTTGGAGTAAGGACAACACACTTTTGTAGGTTTGATGTGTGTAAGAGCTAGGGGCAGAATTAGGGAGGGAGTGGGAAGCCTGAATATCTGGTCTGCTACTGGAAAATATAGGCCACTGACTTGTAGATGTTGAAAGTTCATTTGATCTAGCTTGATATGCTAGACATTTTGTCTTAGAACTCTCTCAGTGTCTAAAACTGATTTCTGTAAAATAAAAAGACAAAGTATAAAACATCTGGGATTAAAACAACTGAAAGAGCTCTTGTCTTCCTGCAGCAGTAAATTTTGGAGTATTTTTTATTACTTGCTCAAGTGTTGTTGATGTTCTTGACTCCCTGTAAAGATAATTTCTCCCTGAAGAACTCAGACTGCATTGATAAGAAGGGTCAGTTGGCAAATTTATTGTACCCCATCTCCTGCAATGAAAGATTATTCTGTGTATCTTATCAAAAAGATGCAGCCTTTCAAGAGCTGTACCTTGCTAAGTGTATATACTCATTTTTGGCAAACATTTGCTGTGGTTTTGAGTGGTTCTCTTACTCCAACCCCCAGCTCTTCACCCTCCCTTCCAGCAGTCAACTTTTCTGTTCATCCAAGTGTACTCCTTCAGCTGTGCTCACTGCACCATTTCTGTGGGAGGGGAGGCAGCAGGAGGTGCAGGCATCAGGGATAGTATCAGTTGTGTGATCTGTGGATATCTAGTCACATTGTGCTAACAAGGACCCGTGGCCTAAGAGAGATTCATTAGTCAGCAGCCTTGATAGAATGTCTAGTGGCTTGTGTGACAGATAAATACCAGAAAGCAAGCAGAAATTCTCATGCTCTTTTGTACCTGTCTTTCCTCATGCTAGAACTGATGACAGCATTTCTTAAGAACTGCACTGCACATGCTTAATACAAAGAGCAGCTCCTTTCAGGATTCTGCGTGATTAGTTGCAGGTCTCTGCATAGATCTTCCGTGTTCTGCTGGCTGGATTTTTAAAGTACATATTTTGCAAGTTACAGCTTGAAGCTTCCTCCTTGCAGAAGGTTCTGTCATTTGAAGGAACCCCACCCTGCTCTCCCTTGAAGATGTGCAATCCTAGGCTGTGTTTGAGCATGCCTGGGAAGGCAGGTGCAGCCTGGCTGGATCCTCAACATTGCCTGCAAATAAACACTGTTTAAACAAATTGGACTAAAAAGAACATTCAAGATTCAGGTAATAATCAGGACAAGTTTTGGTCTGTAGTCTCCATTCTGTGCTTTTCCCATCCTGTCTCCCTCTGAGTTATAACCCAGAATATATGACATAATCAGGTTGCTATGGAAATAATTTAAAACATAAACTGCATAACAATAAAAATTCTTAATAGCACCTTTGTTGAAAACAACAACATCAAGTTAAAGTAACTTTAAACCACCTCAGATTTCCTTTCTGTTATTGTAAATGAGGACTTACATAAAAATAAAGATTTATTTTCTAATATTTTAAGGAAAAGAATCCTTCCAGCATAAAACCTGTAAATACAGTTGTATTATTCCTTGTCTGACCAGCACATGCATAGCTGTCAGATATGTCCTCCAGCCCAGAAAACATAGAAGATGTTTATAGCCAGTAAAATTCTTCAAACCTTAGAAGCAAGGAATCAGATTAGAGCAAAGTTATTTCTTTGCTGAAAGCAGGCCCTTCATGCTCATATGTTGGTCTGAGTCTGTGGGAACTGTAGGGTTTCACCTGCTCCAAACCATTTCCTCCTCAGATGAGCTTTATAGAGCTGCCTGATTCCTTCCCAGCACTCTGAGAGTCACCATATTTATATTACTTGCTGCAAGCATTTAAGGCATCAGTCCTTGGCAGCACACACATCCTTACTCTCAGGGTGTTGTCCAAACTAAGTTCTACAGTTGATGGGAACCCATCCCATTACCACACAAGACTTCTCAATGATGTTCTATTTCAGGATTGTAGAGTCTATGTACTGATACACCAGCTTTCTGTGATGCCTAAAGATGTCTGGGTCTGGATAGCTCTTTTACTAAGCTTCTTAAGCCTTTTTGGCTGTTGTTCCCTAAAGAATCCTGGCAATGCAGTTACCAGAGTTCTCTTAGTTTTCCATTTGATTCACAGTGGAGTTCCCACACAATTTAAGACCATTTGGTCTCAATTCAACATTATACCACTCACCTGCTGCTCAAGAGTTTCTCTAAGTGCCTCATGCAGGAAGCTGCTCTGTTGAACAGCTCCATGCCTCAAATGGCACATGACACATATCTGAATATGATGGACACATACCTGTGTATGCTTCAGTGAACAATCCCTTCCCTTGTGCAAGTTTGCATGTCAGCTGTGTATCATTGGAGTATCCCTGCTCTCAGGAGGAAATTCTGTAAGCTGGTGTAGGACTAATAATTCTTCTTTACCTCTTGTAGCAAAATGCTATAGTCTAACATGAATTCATTCTCTCCACGCTACTTCCTCCATCATGTTTCTCGTGTAGGAGTTCTCGGGATGGCAATCCATTTAAGCTCTAGCAGCACACCCTGTGGAAGTCATTCCAAGGCTATTTTCATCTCTGAACACACAGGTAGTGATGTTCCCTGGGTGTAAATGAGCACATTCCCCATGAATGTAATGCAGCCCAGATGCCATGAGAGTATGCTCCTGGATCCAGTCTCAGCCTGGCCGGAACAAGAGCCAAATAGCTCAACACTCCCTGTGCTGCATGGCCCTCCCTCGCTGAGGGGAGGTTTTCTGTAGCTACTTAATTTTAACCCTCGACAGCAGCAGCATTGGGCATCCAGAGATGCAGGTGAGCATTTGTGGGTAATGTTTTAGCTCCAGCAGCCCTGAGCTAAGCCAGCCCAAACCAGTCCAGCAGTGCACCCCAGGCCCCATGTCAGTGTACACTGCAGCAGTCTCTCCTGCTGAAGTGCAAGCTGAAGTTGCTGTTGCTTTTGTTGACTCTGCAGGAGGAGTGCCTGGTCTGCTACTGGTTTTTCACCAGCAGATAAATGACATTGCTGTCTTTCCCCCTCGCTGCACAAGAGTCCATTGAGATATATGTACCTATTGGTTTTGCCAATACCTTTTATGTAGTTGCTCTGTTTTCCTCTTAGTGATACAGTCCATTTCTCTCTCAATGTGCTTCCTGGTGTACAAACTTCTGCTTTACTTTCCCCGAGGATTTCTCTGTCTCAGTGTCCCAAGTCCATTCAGTCAGCAGTTTGTCCCCCTTTGAGCATATCTGCTTGCTGCAGCAAGGCAAACCAAACAAATTCATTCATTTGATTTTCTCCCACTACTAAGCCCTTTCTGTAATTCCTCCAGCTCCTTCTCTGCTGGGTTTGATGATTTTACATAGTTGGCTTGCTCAAGGATCACAGGTCCTTAAGAGAGGCAGGTTACATTTAGCAGTTTGTAGCAATTTTATTTGTGGTGTAAGCATAGCAACTCCTACAAAACATTTTTCTGCTTTTTGGGAATTTGTGAGGTTAAATTAGATTTGTATGACAAATATGAATGATGAAAGGCCATGAGTCATTGCTCATTTGAAAGTGTGATAGATGTTAGGATAAGAATGAAGAACACCTTACTTGGGACAGAAGAACTACTACTGTTTTTTACCTTCATAGCTTGAAATATCTATCACAGAGTTCACAAAATATTCTGAGTTGGAAGGGACCCACAAGGATCATCAAGTCCAGCTCTTAAAGGAATGGCCCATACAGGGATCAAGTCCCCAACCTTGGTGTTATTAGCACTGTACCCTAACCAACTGAGCTATCACTTACAGATACACTTATTTTCTTGGCCTGCAGGACTTTCCAATTCCTCTTACAAATTCCTGAGCTTACTGAGGTGGTGCTGAATTGCATCTGTATATATTTCCTCCTGGAAATGAAATTGCTGAGTGTTGAAAGGGAGGGTTGTTGTCAGGAAAGATCAAGAAATGGAAATGTACCTCTTTTGGGATATGTGTCAAGGAGATCTGGAGACCCTTAACCTGAAACAGAGCATGAAGTAAGAACAAGTGCCAGTGGCAAAGGCAAAAAAGGAAAATTATACAAATTCTATCCTTCAGCAGGTGGGGATAAAAAGGGAAGGGAGACATGCAGAGTTCTCTGGGTTTAAATGCTTGAGAGATCTCTGAAGCTGTTGTAATAGACAGACACATAAAAGCCAAATGATTGCCTAGTTATGAGCAGCAAAACTTTGCAGAGCAGCAGAGGCACTGGAAATAAAATTAATTATAATTGACCCATAGATTGTGATGTGAAGTGTCCCTCATTATCAATTTGTCAATGAATAAGAAACAAAGAAGTTCCTGAAATGAGAAGCAACAGATAATGAGAAGCAAGGTTGTCACAAGATGATGGTCCTTAAATGGGGATCTTCTCAAATACCTTGGTGGTCATTATTGTTATATCCTTGTATCAGCCAAACACGTGCAACATAGTTTTTAGAAGATAAAGACATGGTTGTCTTAGAAATGCTTATGATATAAATACTAAAGGAAAAAATCAAGAGGGGATGTTGAAATGTTTGAAAGTGCTATTTGAGCATGAAAAAAATCAAACCAACAGGAATCGGTACTGCTGATAGGTGAATGATCCAGACAGCAGCAGGTTATATTTATGGCACATGCAGTCGTGCATACCACGAGGAAATAATTTTCCTAAGCATATTGCCTAGTTTTATTAAATGTACCAGGATACTTGTGGAGAAGGTCTGATTGCCACTGGATAACTTATTGGAAGCTTATGTCTGTAAAATGGGCATCTGATCAGAAAGTGAATGCTGGGTGCATGAGGAATGAAATGCTGGATGCTCTGTGGAGCTTCGTGCTGCCATGGCAGGAACCAAGACCTGCCCTTACCTGAAAGAATATTGGTGACCCCATCTTAAAAATTATAATGAACTGCTTAAAGGGGTTTGGAGGTAAGCCCATGAGAACAGTTAGAGACATGCAAAAATGTCTCTGCACCAGAGCAGAAGTGCAGTTACTGTTTATTTATTCTACAGCTAAAGCCCCTTAGTATGCATAAGACTTTGTAGACAAATAGGACAGGTCTGTGCCTGAGGAGTTTGGCTTCTGAGCAAGACGGAGCACAGCAAATGGAAGCAAACCAAAAGAAGTGTGTTGGTACATGTGCAGGGCAGGGAGGCAGCAGGAGGCAGAAAGAGCCATGGGAGAGGAGAGGTCGGGGTCAAAGGTGTCACCAGAGCCCTCCCAGGGTATGCACTTACACTCCAGGAAGGCAGGCCCCTCTAGTGTTGCTGTGGTGAGGAAAAGCTTCTTGCTTCATCTATGAGGTGTGACCTGTCTGCTTACAACTGCAGTGCTGTAGGAAACACCCTCCAGACTCCACAAATGGTTTTCACTGGCTTCTTTTTCTATGTATTCAGACGACCTTACAGCAGCTCCATATCTGTGTGCATGGAAAAGCAGCTGCATTGCACAAACAGCAAAAAAATTCAGTTTGAATTCAAAAGCAAATTTTGGGGGACTTGTGTTGCTATGCTTTAATATTCATGCACTCAAGATTTATTTGTACAAATGAATTTTAAGTTGAATTCTAAACATGAAAAAGGTAGTATTGCACATTTTATTATAAACTTCATGCTAGGTTACCAAACATGATACAAAATTCGTATCATTTGAGATGTGTAATTAGCCAACATGTCGGTAGACCCAGAAATGTTCATCAAATAATCATTTTGAGTGATGAAAATCTTGAGTATTTTCTAATCCAGTTGCAGCTAATTTCAGAAGAGAAGAAAATAGTATTAATAGAATATGGTTTTTGTTGCATATTACTTGCTCAGTTCTAGCATTATGTATGCAAATCAGGTAATTTTGTACCTAATTGCCTGATTTGCATGCATAAATGTAGGCTGCACATGTGCAAATGATTTAATTCAAATTTAGTATATGCCTAATATGTAAAGTGGTTGAAAACTTGAATCTATGTATCTGAATAACTCAGAATTTTTGCTTAAATAAAAAATTTGCCACCAGCTTTGGAGGTCAGAGAGGCCTTCTTTGGATGATTTTTCAGGTGCAGTAACCCTGGAGTTGTAAATTTTTCTAGAGAAACGAGCAATGATGTGAATGCCCAGTGAGAGAAGTAAATAAAAAGGTTCCTGTTGCTTTAAATGCCATAAGAAATTCACAGAAAAATGTGTCACTTGCCAAGTGAAGACAGAATCACTCAAAGAAAATGTGGCTTTTGAAGTCTTAGATGATTTGTCAGACAATGAAACCTAATATGAAAAATGTAATAATATAATACTAAAATCTAAGTGCATTAAAAACTCTTTCAGGTAATATGGCTATGAAAGGAATTGAGCTGACAGTTCTTGTGAATGAAGTTCTGTGACTTTAGGAGAAGGAGATCCATGGGCAAAGGATAGAAAAGCCTCATTTCTTCTGCCACGCCATGCATTTCACCTCTGGTCTGGAGGATAAAAGAAGGTCCAGACTTGAAGATTAGCAGAAAAAAAAAAAAAAATCAGGCTCAAGAGCCTGTTTAGTTACGAGTCTTTCTCAGGAGCTCCCAGTACTGGGATTGGATGCGTTGTCACCAGCAGTTTTCATAATGATGTGGAAGAGCAGGAAGCGTCCCTGAGGAAGGGAACTAAAATTACCAACAGCATTTTTTACTGTGGCATCAGCTGTAGTCTAATAAACAGTGGTAGGCTGTTTTCTCCCTATTACTCAGAGCTCCTCTGCAAGCTTAATTTGCATACACATGGGTGACAACTACTGCTAAAATAAGCATGTAGAAAAATTGGAAGCAATTTAGAGGCACATATGGACTCACAGTTCCAAATTCTCATTCACACTAGTAAGAAGTGCAAGCAGGGTCAAAACAGGTATGTTCTATGCTTCTTCCAATGCTCCTTCATGCTGGCAAGAACTCTAAAAAATTGTGGGTGTAAATTAGAATTTGGCAAAAAATTATTTTCTGTCCTTCTAAGAGCAGGTCTGTCCTAGCCCAGCTGACATGAGTATGGTATAGATGATTGCTGACCAGTGTAGCTTTGCTAATAAGAATTTCTAGTGTCAATGTGTTCATAATGGCAAGGACATGCCGTTCTTGGAGGAGTTTATTTTACTTGAGAGAAGGAGACAAGATGGAATACCTCTTACTTTCTGTAGGAAGACACAGCAGCAGGCATGGAGGGGAAGGTAAGGAGGGTTGCCAAGTGCTTTGGCATGTCTGGAAGCTTGTGCTCTGGGTGGGAAGCCATGTGAGAGCTGTGGCCACAGCTCCTTTAGTTTCCTCATCCAGTGAGCCTGTTCCATGTACAAAAGCATGGCTCACCTCTAGAAGCATATTTGTTGTGCTTTCACAGGTTACCTACCCCAGAGAAGTGCTCTCTAATGCAAACTTGACTTTGAGCTCTTTTTTTTTTTTTTTGCTCCTGGGCATACAAAATAGTTTTGATTTAAATGAGACTCAAATTCACCTTTTTCCTTCTGTTCTATCAATGGGAGAGAAAGCACTGCTTGACTAGCTGTCTTACTTCTTTGTTTGTATGATAACCTCATCAGAGCAGCACATGCAGATGTCTGTAAAAAAAAAAAAAAACAAACCCAAACCCTGGGCTGTACTCCCAGTTCACTCTCTGAGTGTTTAGCTAAAGCAGAACTTCTGCTGGAGAGGTGTTCTGTTGTTTGACTAAAGACTGTTATTTCTACTTATTATCATTTCATCATAGAGTAAAAAGACACTTTATATTTCCCCGTTTTTCAGTATGAGTGAAAAGCATTGCCTGATAGCCTTGGAGATAGAGGGTTCTTCTTTTTTCCCAGAATGGATATAGCTTGGGTAATATTAACTTCCTTCTCTCAACAGTTTCTTGTTCCTCTCCAGTTTAGTGTTCAGGACTGATTCCATTCTTGATCTCTATTCTGAGTCTTACTTTGTGTGTTTTCTGCAACTGAGGCAATTGCTGCCTGTTGCAATGCAGGATTTCGGGGTGGGCAGCAGAAACTGCAACTCCATCTCAGCAGCACAGAGCAAACAGAACAGGCACCACATTTCCATGGCCACCATGGCAGAGGGAAGGGAAGGGAAGGGAAGGGAAGGGAAGTCTGCACATCATATACCTGGTTGCCTGAACCATCTTTTTCCACAAAACAAGGCCCCTATAAAGGATATGACACTGTAAATGCACTAGGACAGGACAAACTTATACCAGAATCCCAGAAGGGGAAGAGCATTTGCATTTGCACTGTTCATCTTTTTGCTGTTGCCTGGGAGATTTCTTGACTCAGATGTTGCTTCATAATAAATGTTTGCAAAGAGATATAGCTTTTTCCTGGTTGCCTTTCCCCTCTCTTTTTTGTAATCCCTGCTTGGCAGCTAAAGTGGTCTAACATTTTATGTAACTGGTAGCAGAAATGATTGCCAAAGAGTGAATTGTTTTTTGAGAACATCCCTCCCCTTGGGTTAAATATAGGTTGCAGCATCCCAGTATAATGAAAAGACTGGAAAACATTTACACGCTGGAGTATTTTCTGCTTTGTAGTAACAGAGTAAGACATTCACAGTGGTGAAAATCATACCTGCAAAGACAAGTTTAGTCAGCCTCCATCTTTACTGTATTTAGTGCATACACTAAAATGTTTCCCATTTAAACCAAATTCTCTAGCCCTTGTGTTTTATTACTTTATGATGTGCTGTTGGCTACAGCATACTGGTTTATTATCATACCACGTGCGTTGTGGCACTCACATAGGTTTTGTACTGCAAAATTGCACAGGATGCTGGACCAGGAATGTCCAATCCTCTTAATTATAAAATATGAAAACAAATCTGGAGAGGTTTTACTGCTACAAAAATTAGATCCATATTGTATTGTTGTAACCAAAGATATTTGATTTCGAAAATATTTACAGTTGCCATAAACTCTGCTTTGTAACCTGAAATTATCTGTACCACTATGATTATAATCTTTAGATTCAGAAAATGGTTAGAATTCAAACTGGAAAATAAAGTCTGAGAAACATTTATCCTTGCTAATTCAAACACCATCTCTATATCTTTTCTACATATACACATGTATGCACATGCATTCCCAATCTTACATATACATTTACAAGCTCACACATTCACAAGCTCACACACACATTTACAGGCGCTCTCACACAGAGAATGTGTTCTGCAATATAGCTGGTACACAGGGTATTTTTGAAGACAGAACAAGATGACTGTAAATTGACACTTCCACCCACTAATGAAAAAAAGCCAAGAAAACCTCAGTAGAGAATGAGTTTTATAATTAATGCTGAACAATTTTCATTGACAAAGCAAAAAGAAGCAAGTGGATGGCTGATTTAAATGTTGAATGATTAATGCACAGAGAGGCGGCTGAGGAAAAAGACAAATTCAGGAGCAACTATGGAAATTTATGTATGAGAGAGTCAGCACCATATTCTGATCTCAGTTACACAGTTGTAAATCTGTTATCTTAATGGAATTATTCAGCTTTTACATTTGCATAGCATAAGTGAAAATAGAATTTAACCCAGAATGCGTTTTCGATTGTGTATTTGCATGACTGAAAGGGGAGAGATGTGTATGTTTGCATGTGATAAACTGAAAATACGTGGGACTTTTTGTATCTCTTGGTAAGAAATGTAGAGAATGAATATGTGTGTGATTGTGTACATGCGTGCCAGTTGTGGGGCTGTCTGACAGTGAGTGGGAGGGTGAGAACGTGTTTGTTCCTAGACTCCGTGGTTGAGTGAAAATGGCTCCTGGAAATGCCGTTTCAGATTAGAGAGCGACGGCTGGAGAGGTGGATATTTCATTATCTTCTTTGTGTGGTGTTTTGGAGTTGGAAATGTGAAAGCAGAGCTATATATAATCCGGTCACACATGTGATGTCCTCGAGATTTATAGTGCCTGCTAATGCCAGAATCTTTGGGGTGTTTCACTGTGCTAAGCAAAATGCTTTAAACACCAAGGCAGTGCAGACCCCACCTGACTTTTCTCATGTACCAAGAAAGAAGAAATTCTCCTTCCTACAAGATGCCTAGTTTTATTCCTAAATTTGTCTGTAATGCCCATCACAATGTAGAGTGTGTGCTGTCTCTTGTCCTTGCCTTGTGAACTGGGGCCAATCCCCACCTGCCTTGGGTGTGTGTGTGCTGGGAGAGGAGGGCGTGGAGGTCACAGGCAGTAGTTTGCTGTGTGCAAGCATCTGAGATGCAGAGGCTGTATTTTTAGCTGCTCCAGATTCTCTCCTGGCTGGGATATGATGCTGAGGAGTTTATTGCCGTAAGGATGTGCCTAGAATACCAGGCAGCCTCAGAAATTTGCTGTGCCGCAGAGCCCTGACTCAGTGCTGCTCTGTGACTTTCCTGTGTTGCTTCCGCGCTGGAAAGAGAAAAAATGGTTCCTTGTGTTCCCGGCTGCTGCTGGCGCTGGAGGGACAGCTGCTGTGATTTACTGAGCAGCCCTGTCGCAGGGAATGACAGCAGATCTGGATCCAGCTGAACTGCAGTGTGCTTAGTGAAGCTGCTCTCAGATTTCTTCACAAATATTACTCTACTTTTTTTTTGTCTGAATAATAGGAATAATCACATTCTGCCTTTGATTTGTGAATTTCCCAAATA
Source organism: Petroica traversi (assembly GCA_025920805.1). Taxonomy (NCBI): domain Eukaryota; kingdom Metazoa; phylum Chordata; class Aves; order Passeriformes; family Petroicidae; genus Petroica; species Petroica traversi. The sequence goes on from JAHLSL010000007.1 coordinate 19,202,322, forward strand.
TGTCTATAGTGCCTCTGCAAGTGGTTTTTTTTGCAGCTGTGCACAGTAAATGCTTCCAAAATAATATGGACATTTCACAGGTAGTTGCTCTATATGGCATTTCAGGGGAGAATGGGGAGACATGGCCATGGTTGGATTTCTTTACACTTGGCTGTGAGCAAGGTGGACCACCAGCCAGAGGGGTGAGAATTGGATAGGAATACTCCCCGTGGTGAATCCTGTAGAAAATGAAATTACATTCATGGTCCCTCGGTCCCACTGGTGAGGATGCACCTGCAGGTTTGAAATGGTGGTTTCAACTTCAAAACCCACTTTAATTGTGAGACCCAGTATATCTACCTAGTTAGATTATATATAGATCAGCAATTGACTTCTTGAAAACATAAATTCTGAGGAGCCCAGCTTGTGCCTAATGAGTCCTGTGAAACAGCACAAACACTTGATGAAGAAAAATTATTTGTAACATCAGATATTTTGGAAACAAGAAACAAGTATGAGAAATCCCAAAAAGCCTGAGCAGGATGCTCTGAAGCCCATCTGCTTGAGAACCACGGTAAGAGACCCCGTGTATTTGCCTGGGGTTTGGCTGTATTATATTCCGCAAGAAGTGGGCTTTCCTCCATTTTCCAACTTAAACGATTCTATGAATCTATGATCGCTGCCCGAAGGAGTCTGGAAATAAGGAGCTGACACCCGTCTGCTCTTGCTGGATCCCGAGCTCTGCTGGAGGCTCCCTGCTGCCCTCTTGTTGCTGGAAATGACACTGGAAATACGCGCACTGTTTTCACGTTGAGATGGGAGCTTGACTAATATCCTCACATTTGGGGGGAAATCGTAGACCTCACATAGGAATGTCTGTCTCATTGCTGCGGCATCCGGAACAATAAATACGGCAATCGCAGCTGTAGTGCCTAGCGCTTGTCTGAGCTGCCGCATACTCGGAAGCACAGATCGACCGAGGAGCAAGCTCGAGACAGGATTGTAGGCAGAAGCAATATATTTTAAAATTTTTTTCATCTTGCAAAATACAGATGAGCTCGCAGCTGTACAAGGTCTCCCATCACATGCTTCCTTTTCTAACTTGCTTAGGGCATTGCATCTGCCATTTAGTGAATGGTAGGGACTGAGAGTAAAGTGATGAGTGTTTTCAAAGCAGCCCTGCTGAATGCCACACACACAGGCCTTGAAGCAGCTCTGTATGGGTGTGGGAGATTCTGTATTTTAATTTTGTATTATTAATTCTTTACTTTCCTTAGATCACTATACTCTGACATTGTTGTCATCCACATTGTAGTAATGAAATCCATTTGAAATTATTTTAGTGGCTTGCAGCTCTGTCCCTGCTTGGTTTGCTGGTTGGTTTCTCTTCTGAAAAAAAAAAAAAAAATCAAATTGGATTCTAAATTGCTCCTTGTTTGCAAAGACCAGTGGCTATGAATGGGATACAGAGAATGAACTCTACTCTGTCCAGTCATGAATGGTAGCCAGGTCAGGGCTGAGCCGCATTGGCAGGAGGCAGTGATGTGGGAAGGTTGCCCTGCCATTATCTATTCTGTAGACAAGCAGCGGATTTAATTCTCAGAGGATCCCAAGCCTATAATAAAATCTCAATGGGAACAAAAAACCCTGACCCAGAAGGCAGTGGCATGTTCTACTTGTCCTCCACAGCCGTGAGTGTAAGTGTGGCTGTGCATCAAGGGAGCTGTGTGACAATTTTGTGGAGCCTGTGTAGCAGAAGAAACCCATCCCCCAGTGTTCTGCTGGAGTCACTGTGAGGTATATATTTATACTGCTAGTGAAAAACAGAAGGAAAAATGAGAGTGTCTCTAACACATGTAATCTGCAGAAAAATACACATTTGCATGTCGGTTTTTAGCAAGGAATTTTTACTGCTAAGAGAAAAGCAGTATGCAGGCTTTTTTCTTCTTGCGTGCTGCTTTCCATGTTCCACGAACATGTACTGAAAACCTGGCATTTTTCTCGAGCTGGCACTGCTGGATGACCTCATACACCTATTTGTCATCTCAGCAGTTTCAGCTTCAGTGTTCTTCCTTAGATTTGTTAAGAAAATATTTAGCCTCCGAAGAAAGGAAGCACCCTGTGGCCTGCTGTGCTCCCTACAGCCAGGCCAATAAAAACAGAGCCCCAGAGCACTTTCTGAGGGTGCAAGGGTGACTCCAGGGCACTTCTGTTCCCTCGGAAACAGGAGAAATGGATCACATCTACAAGAAGTGACCCAACCCGAGTGATGAACCTTCTGCATCTGAGGATGTTTAATAGAATCTTTGCAAGGTGATTCACTTAAAAAAAATTCCCGTTTTCTAATAAATCAGGGGTTTTAGACTGGGAGGCTGAGAAGAAAATCTGCTTTCCCTTTAGTTTGGGGCTCATTGGGGTTTTTCCCTTTTTGGACACATGTACACAAGCTTGTTATCAGAAAAGCTGCTGGGGACACCTGAACCTTTTTGTTCTAATGTAGTACGTGCCTGATTTTTCACTGAAGAAAACAAAATGGAAGCTATTATCTTAAGGCAGCTTTCATCGTAGCAGCGAGGCGGGGAGCAGCTCAAGTATAATAAGACAAAAAGTGAGACAAATGTTGCCTCCTCCGAGCCAGCATCTGACCTCGACAGTGAGCGCCTTCCGCTAAGCTGGCTGTTTACAGCCCCCGCACCGGCATCCATCTTGAGGTTTGTGGGATGTTGTTTTTGTTCCCATCCCTCCATCTGATCGGCCACAAGCAACATATATTCCTCTGCCTTCAACCCCGACCCTGAGGTATGCTGACATCTTGATTCCCTCCCCTCCTCCACCTCTCCGAGCCCAGCGAGGAAGCTGGGAGAGCAATTTACAGAGACCAGCAGGCCTGGAGCCGGGGAGTCACCCTGCTGCTGTGGGGAGAAAGCTCCACTTGGGACCTGAGACTTTTCCTGCATTGCCGAGGCCTGGGTGCGCAGCACCATCTCCACTTGACCCTTTAAAGCAAAATAACTCAGTAGTGTGACCTCGCCTTCTTTTTCTCCCCTCTCCTTCCCCTCCCAGGGAAAAAGCCACCAAGTGCAGCAGCATGAGCTGATTCAGGCAAGGCGTGTTCGGTCCCTTCAGAAAATGGGGCTGGGAGGAGAGATGGAGGAGGGGTTGCAGGCCGTGCTGCTGACCTGCTGAATTATGACTTTAATGCAGTCACTTTAATAACTTGCTGTAGCTCCAACCACCAGATGCAATTTATGGCAAAGCAGGCGCCCAGGCATTTTTCTTTCTATGAAGACTAAGCAGATCTCTGATTACCACCCCCGCCCCCCAAACCAGTACCGTCCCCCGCGTGCGCGGCTAATGGAAAAATGTTATGTGTCTATGTGCTTTTTCCCCAAGCCCTGTTTTCAGGAAATGGTTGAGAATGAGAAACTAACACAAGCGCGCGCACATGCTTTTGCGGGAAAAATTGCTTTAACTCTATTCTTTAACCACGCAGAATTCCTCCCGCTAGCAGAATTGCCAGTTCTTTTTCTAAAACCCTACAGCCTCAGCCAGATGCAAGGCAAATTCCAGAATTGTTTTGCAGGGAAAAAGAAAGACCCCTCCCTCCATCTGACCAAAATCATCTGAAGTTTGAGGGACTTCACCGCACAATACAAAGCCTGCTGCCCTTTAGATCTCCCTGCTGTAAAGAAAGCTTGAATACAACCCACAAACAAACAAACAAAAGAGATGAACCTGGGAATGATGAATAGGCACACTGAACTCAGGTTTTAATTTCGAATTTAATGTTTGTATTCAATAGATGGGTACACTGAGAAATCAATGTACAGATAGGCAGCAGATTCCCCGCCAGTTCTCCTGTTTTAAAGACCCATTCATTTTCCATCTAAGGGATGAATTCTTCCTCCCACTCTCTTCTACTCTCTATTTTTCTGTGATTTGCATGATCATTTGCTACATATATTATGAATTGCTGTTTATCTTTGTCCAGCCTGCAAAGCAATTTCCCAAATAAATTTCAATGGATCAATAAACTCAGAGTCTGTTTTCGCTTCCAAACTGAAGGAAAGAAAAATAGTAAGATGAAGTAAATGTTTTCTTTTTAGATAAATGGAACAAAAATCTGAGTTAAACACATATGCCTATTTCTGAATTCTCATGGCTCATGCAGAAGCCCTGTGATTCGACTGTTTTGTATCTTACTTTTGATTTTTCTTTACCTTCCTGAAAAAACAAACCAAACCAAACCAACATGTACTTGGAACTGCAGCCCTGAAAGATGGCGTATACTGCTTTGAACCCACTGAAAGAGTTCCATACAAGGACTAGCAGATAAATCCTTCGTGACTGTTAAATATTTATCAGCAAGGCAAATTCCTCCTAGGTTACAGCAAGTACAGTTTGGAATGACCTGTCTCTGTGCTTTCAAAAATGAGTAGCATATTCCTGCAAAACATCCATCTCCTCATTCAGCTAGGATAATGTTTTCCTCTCAAGCTATGAGATAGCTTGATTAATATGTAGCATATACGGCAAATTTCTTTGGAAAAAACTAGTAACATATGGGAACATTCAAGTTCCAGAAAGAAGAGTATAAATTGGACGTTTCCATATGGGTTCGGTCTGATGTGTCTGTCTATCTGTGTTTACAGTGACCTGCCCTCAGCCTGTACCAAGATTGCATTATTGTCTCCAGTACTGCAAGATGCACCTGCAAGCACACACTCAGCCACACAGGTATTTCTTTAGGTGAGATGAGTTGTCTTCGAGCAACTGAATTTATCTCTGCTTACTACGGAGGCAGCTGAAACCAGATTCTGGACTTTCTGAGGGTTAGAGTTAGGTGAAATGAATCTTTGCTCAAGCATTCAACCACAGCTCCTTGGCTTGTGCTGTTAGCTTCCTGAATTCCCAGATGACTTCCCACCACAGTTTAGCCAGGCCTGGAACTGCTTATTTTCTCAGAAGGAATGAGGTGAAATGCAGTTAGTTCAGCGAAGCCAATGGCATTTCAAAATTATACATAAAATTATGTATTTGTACTCTTGTTTTTCAAATGTTGTCATGAATGTGCTTAACTCTTAACAGGCTCAAAAGACTCTCTCCGGTTGTGACGATTTAAAAATCCTGTTGAAATGTTTACCAGGGCATACGGAAACCGCGCATGCAGTGGTCAGTAAGCCAGCAGGACGTGCACAGAATGAAAGCAGACGCGTTCTGCGCTCCGGCTGCGGCCGGGGCAGCGCCCAGCCAGGAGCTGCTGCGGTGGGAGCGCGGCACCGCCAGGCCCCG
>JAHLSL010000007.1:19207992-19245560 GCA_025920805.1 Petroica traversi
CTCGGCTCGGCTCGGCTCGGCTCGGCACGGAGCCCGCGGCACGGGTCACACCGGCACCGCATCGAGCCACTGAAAGGCAGCTGAATAAGGCTGGCCCGGTCTGCAGTCCAAATCCAATGTCCGTGGAGTGGTACTTGTCAAATTACTTAAGACATGACCTTAGAAAGGAAGATTTTGAGCTCACACTCACCGCATAATTTTTTTTTTTTTTTTTTTTTGGTAGCTAGCAGGTTTACAAGGTTTTCCAATGACATCTAATGGAGATTTATCAAGTCAGACACTGAGTACAAGTTTAACACTTCTTTTCTGCCTCACACTTTTTTGCAGTCAAGGCACTCTAAATATCTCCTTATGGTCTTCTGCTCCATTGCCTGAGGCACTGAATGTGGACAATCAATAGTTATCTGCAGTTTAGGAGAACAGGGACAGAGAGTGGCCCCCCACTTTTTGACTCCTCTAATTCTGACCTTCCTGAGGGTTAAATTGGATCCCAGCAGAAGTGAGGTACTATGTCTGAACAGTGTATTTGCCACAGCCCCAGCAGCAATGCTGCCCAGAGAGCAGGTAGCAGCACATGCTCTGCCTTTGCCTTTTTTCCCACATGAAGCTGAGGATTATGTGTGTGTGAAAAGTAAATTCATAGCCCTGTGTTCAGGCAGGGGTTAATTTATACTGCAGAGGAGCTGCAGGTGAGACTGAGGACTTGTCTCATTTTTCAGTTTCACAAACCCTGATACAAAAGCCTAAATATGTTCTGTTCCAAATCACTGTTGTCTTCTTTCTCATACTCCCCTCTGCAGTTCAGTGCATGCACAGATACACACCACCAAATTGTTTTTTCTTTTATTGCTGCATGGTCATCTACAGATAGGTAAAAATGCAAAATATCTGCTCTGAAGTGTTATTAATGTTGGTGACTTTTACACCAAAAAGTCTGATGGGAATACAGAGAAGTCAGGAAATGTGGATAAGGCTGAAATTACATTCATAAAGGATCATGCAGTGGTTGGGAATCACAGCCCATGCATGGACAACCCTTTATTGAGACTGCTGTAATCCCTGGGCAGAGCAGGGGGGAGTGAAGGAGAGGTCAGTGTGCTTTGTGGGATTCTTTAGCATTACTGGGGCAAGGGGAGTTAGTCCTTCTCTGTTATTTGAATAGTGAGCGAGTATTTTTTTAAGGATATTTTTTCAATGTTGCTAGAATAAAAAAGAACAGGCAAGAGAAAATGACCCCAAATCATAAGGGGATTGCTGTCTGTGGAAAAGAGCAAACACAGAATGAAACTGTTTTCCTGCAAAATTCTTTTTTTTTTTTCATGGCTTGTTTCCATGCCGCCACGGAGAAAAATGGTGAAGAAAATTATATACAAGGAAAGGTACTTTAAGATTCCCAAGAGCTATTGATTGGGTGTTGCTGTTTCACATTCTCACATCAGTCTAGATGGTGGAGATAAACTGTAAGAGAGCTTAAAAGCTATGGAGCAATGCATGGAAGCACAGTGATATTTATGTGTGCGCTGACTTTTTTGATTTATAGGATTTATTTGCTTACTCTCTTGGCATTGTCAGAAACTCTCTGCAGACCTAACACTTGATCCCCTGTTGTGCTGAGTCCTCTGGGAGCTGTTGACATTGTGGGGTACCTGCTGAGGTGTCAGGGACAGGTTGTGTGGGTGGGGAAATGGGAGCAGCAGATCAGAAACAGGAGTGTCTGCGGCGCAGAGCAATGCGATAACTGGACTGGTTGAGCCTCGGCCATTTCCTGAAAGTCTGAAAACCACTGGAAGCACTGAAGATGCAGAAGTTTGCTCCTTTTTTATATTATTGTCTTAAGTCAAGGGTATTTAAATGTCAAGTTTTTATGTAGTTTCTAAATTTACTTAGGTTCGGGTGTTTATAGCAGAAGGTTTGTGTCCTTGTGCACTCCTCTCTGTGTATTTGAATGATGATAAATGCCAAGGCTTTCTTTTGGGGCTTGTGTTTTTCCACGGCCGAGGTGACACGTTCCCATTAAGTTTAACCTTCTCCCCCAAGAGTTGATACAATTTATTTCTTTTGGAAGGGAAATATCAGAGCTGTAGCAGGCCCAAAGCAATTTTCTTTGAAGGCTGCCTTGGCTGCGACTGCAGATACAGTGACAAAGAGGAGATTGTGGCAGAGCGTGCTAGCTGGGCGCTCAGGCAGGAAAGGGTTACTGTCTGCACAGCTCTCTGTGTCTGGAGCTCCAGGCAAAACCCAGAGAGAGACAATGATGTCAGCACTACCTCCAGGCCCAGGGCCCCTTGCCTGACAATGTGGGCAATCCAACACATTCCCATCTGCCACAACAAGAGCATTCATGCTCCTATTTCCTGACCTCTTTGGATTAAAGCATGTGGAGTTAAATATACATCCAGCCCCATGCTCATGCACTTGCATTGCACCAGAAATAGACTTATGGGAAACTGGCTGCAGCTTTTGCCACCCGACACTCGGGATCTGTCTCAACGTTGTCATCGAGAAAAGCACATGCTGGTCTGCTCGGGAGATTGTACAGTCATGTACACATAGCTAAAATACAGCTCGCTTTTGTGCCTGGAAATGCTGCATGTAATCAGCACGCAGTCAGAAAGAGTGGGGAGGGGGAAGGGCAGCTTAAATAGAGAATGAAGATTAGTCAGAGGCAGTGATTTCAGCGTTTTAGCCATCTGAAACTTGCTGAGTTTTTTAGTACCACATAAAAAGTTCTGACAGCAGAGACAGACCTTGGCTGAGCTGGGTGTCTGCACTCCAGGCTGATGGAAGAGGAGAGCATGCGGCAGGATTTGCATGCTGCCATGCCGGGCTGGCACACACAGGGAGTGCAGCTCTGGCAAGGGGAGCTTTTTGTTTGCTTTATAGTGAAGCCGGTCTGGAATTGCAAAATTCTAGCAATTAGAAGCATTTTATTGCTGCTTTTATTCAGGATGTGTGTGTGGTGGGGGATCTGTTGCATGCACATGGGTATCGTGTTGTTTCTTTCGCATGTCTGTGGGTGCTGTGTATCTGTGGCTCTATGCCCATATGTATCTGTGCATCTCCATATTTATCTGTCATTCTGTGTCTGCATTGCTCAGTCTTTTTCCTTTTAAGTGTCGAAGTTGCATTTTTTTTCTGTGCACAGATGAGTTTTCCTGTACTATACACTAAGGGGAAAAGAAATGTAGGGATAGCTTGCATTTTGTTTATGTCTTTGTCAAGAAAGTGCTTCACAATTCAGAAATATGAATGGAAAAGAAAATGAGATTATTTATTTTCCTTTCTTTCTCTTTTGTCTACAGTCCTCTGTCTTATCTTCCCAGTCATGTATTTTCTTTTCTCTCCCTTTTCCCCTATCACATTGCAAACTCTTGTTCCCATAACAAATGTTTTAAATGCTATCTATCCTGCCTGCACAATCAGTCCCTTTTTCATAGCATGTTTCTTGTACAGTAATCTTGGTGGTTTTTTGTTTTTTTTTAACAACTCAGTGTAGTCCTTAACACAGCAAATTCCTGTAGGCAGTTTGGTTTGGTGTCTCTCGCCATTATATGGTCTCTGCTTGTGCCAGAATTTTGGAGAGCACAACACAGGGAAGCAGAACAAAAATAAACTCCCCAAAATCTGTGGTTCCCCAATGGCTCAAAGGGGTCTTGGAAGAAGGTTTAGCTGATAAAATGCTTAGAGGGTGCTTGGAGTGGTGAGGCCAAATGGTTAATGTAGGATAAAAACTGCAAACCTCTTAATTCTCTTAGTGTTTGGCTTAACCTTGCCTTGACTCTGAAGAGATGGTGGTAAGTAAGGATGAGCTTGTATTAGAAATAGGATTCTCTCTTTCTGGCCAGCCTTGGCCGTGCTGGTTCCAGTGCTACAAACTTCTCTATCAGTTTCTGCTGGTAGAGGTTTGGAACTGCCTCACTTCTCAATTAGTGTAATCAAAGCCAAGACCCTGGCATCTTTCCCAAGAGCTTTCTTCTCCCTGTGAAACACAGAATTCTGAAAACCAGTCAGAAAAAGTGGAGCCAGACTGTAGCAAGCATTGGATTTTACTGGTGGTAAAATAAGAAAGCTGCCTGTAGTGTCAGCCACTCTAAAGGAGACATACAGACAAGTTAAAGTGGTAATATGCATAATGTCTGTCATCCAGATATTTCAGAGCATATAATAAGCCGTGATTAAATCATTAAACTAAGAACTTCAAAAGGGTCTGGCTGTGTAGACTGAGGATCTAAATGCAAGAAATCTCCAGTCTTCTTTCTACCTTGGTACCTGATTTGCCACTGCTATAACCTCGTCATTTCACACGGATCTTTAATTTTCCCATCAGTACCACCAGGAGTTAATAATACTTAAGCAGAGCAGTGCCTCTTATAGAGTTGTTTTGAAGGAAATGGAGACTTACTGAAGGAGTCTTTGTGTGAACTTGCGTGCCAGCTTGAAGTTCTTCAGTGGCAAAGTGGAGGAAGCATGTTCAGCATGAGATCAGCACAGAAGGCATGAATGTCTGCAAGTACCGGGGGGGAAGACAATGTTAAAAACAGGAGCATTGCCATTTTCATGGACCCTAAATTAGGCTGTGGAACCTAGGAGGAGTTAGGTGTGCAGTTTGAACTGAGACACGTGCAGTGCTTATGTTCCAGTCTTGGTGCCTGATGGATCTCTGCTTTTATTACTTGTCCCAACTTCACAAAGCTAAGTAGATAGATGAGAATAGAATGTCTATGTCCTGACACCCCATCTCTTGCCATGAGTACTTAGACCAGCCATCAAAAGTGTGAAGAATATGTCCCAAAGTTTCCCTGCTTTGATTAGGACCATTATTTTGATGATGAGCTTTAATTTTTCCATAGAAATAGAACAGTTTCTCTGTTTATGGCTACACATACATTTAATATGTCTCTCTTAAGCCAGATATAAGCAGCCTCGTGAGAAGTGCTCAGGAGCTGGCTTGGAGCAGGACAGAGGAAAAGAGGAAGCCTGCAAGTCACACCCTCCTGACTGCCTTCCTCTTCATTGATGTGTGCAGTCATCCTGCCCAAGAGACCCATTTGAGGAGGTTTGAGAATGTGTGGAGCAAGTGCTCAATTTCACTTATGATCAAGATAAGCAAGGGTGTCAGCTGAAGCAGAGCTTCTGAGGTGTTGTGTGTAATTCAGTGCCAGGCAGTGGTGACTGCTACTTAGGAGATGGATTTATTAAGATTATTAGTAAGTGTTATTTGGAGGTGACTGAAATCGCTGGGTGGACTCCAGAGGATTAGCTTTCCAAAGATAGCAAATGCAAAACAAAAAAAAAAAAAAAGCAACCCCAAACAAACAAGTCACCAGTACCAGTTGTGTTTATTTAATAAAGTCTCTGCACAGGATTAGCTCACAAGCATTCGCTTGTTTTTGTGACTGGAAATATGGGGGATGGGAAGGAGGAACCATTTAGCATGTAATTCCCCAAGTAAAAGCAAAGCTGCAGCACAGCATCTGGCCTGATTCACAGAGTAGGTGACAACGCCTGTGAGCAGGGCAGGCAGAGGAGGAATCACCTCTTCCTGGATTGCACCGGATTTAGGCAGCAACTCTGCTACAGAAATAACCTGTGTGAGGGAGGCTCTGCTCAGGAGCTGTCACGTCCCTGTATAAAGGGCACGAGAGCTTTAGGCAGGGCATCGTGCTGATCTCAGCCCAAGAAGTGGCCTGTGGGAGAGACAGCAGCAATCAAAAATAACAATTTTCTATTGTGAGACTGTAAGAGGACCTCAAAGTGCTTATAGACATGAATTCAGCAAACATCATCTCCACAAGCCTATCCCTCTGGGATGGAGGTTGGTGTTGCTAACCCCAGATGTCAAACTGGAGGCAGAGATATCTGTCCAGGCTCCCACAGAGATCAGGCCAGATGGGAACACAGGGAAGGTAGCAAGAGGGGAAGATAAAATCAGGAGAAAAAAAAAGCCATCCCTCAGAAAAAACTGACGTGGGAGGGGGCTTAAGGACCAATTTAGCCGCTGTTTTAATGTTGCAAGTCAAGTCTCTCCAAAATGCCTGTGGTTGGTGGTGTAGAACAAATTAGTCAGTTCTGCAGGGTGGCCTGGCTGTCCTACTCCAGCTCTGTCACCCAGAAATAGAGACATTTGGGAGCTCCCTGCTGTCCCTTCAGCCTTCCCCAGCATTGCACTACCAGAAGTATGATCACTCAAAGGAGAAGTACCCTGTTGCTTTTTTTGTAATTCATTTAGGCTCCATTGGGATGTGGCAAGAGAGACTGAGGGATTCTCAGTTCAAGCCAAATTACTGAAAAGGAGACCAGTGCCCTTGCAATTTCCAGGGAAATTACTTGTTTCCTTTCATGAGAAGCGGCTTACTTGTCTCCCAAATCCACAGGAGCTGCACTGGCTCCTCTTCCATCCTTCAGAGAAGTCCCTTATGCAAAGCTAGGCCTGGTTTGCTATTGCCTGTGCTTCTCAAGACTTTCCTAGATACCACGGCAACAGCAGCAGATTTTTTAAACCTTTAATTTTACATAGAGTGAAGTGGGACCTATGAATACAATTCAGCAATCTCATTCCTCAAGGGTGGGGGTTGGAGCCAGGAGGATGGGGATGGGATATGGGGATGGGGAGCAGTGCACTACTTAATGTTCTTGGCATAAGCTATCACACGTGGAAATAGGAGGAGGGAAAAGCTGCAGCTCACTGAAGTGGAAGAAATAGGACGGGAATCCAGTGATGCAGTTTTATACTGGGGGGACAGAATTGTCTGGTTATCTGTGTACTTAATCCCATGCCATGATTGAAGGATATCTCAGCAGTAACTAAAATAAAAGCACAGTGCAAGGTATAGAGCTCTGGCTCCAAACTACCCAGCTTTTACAGATGTCTCTGGTGCTAAAACTCGTGTTACTGAAATCACTGATTACTACTACAGGGAAGGTAGAGACTGCTGGAGTAGGAGACAGAAGAAAAGGGAAGAAAAAGGAGGAAAAAGGGATAACAGATTGTAGCATTTCAGGATCATGTTTTCATGTCTTTCTATTGGGCTTCACTTTTTTATAGAAATCATAATTTTCACTTGAGAAGCTGATGGGTGAAGAAACTATTTTCTCTCATAGATAAAATGCAAGTACCCCCATTAAAATAAAAAAGGCAGGATTTTCCTTTTCCGTGAGTTCTTCATACATTGGAGAAACATCCTCATACTCAGGAAAGGAAAGAAAAGCTAACATTTATTTGGAAAATACTTTGCACTAGGAATAAAAGATAGTATAGGCCTAGTCTGCTCTAGCTCTTGATTTACAAAGCAGTCCAAAGAGTTTATTGCTTTCACACTGTGGAACAGCTCAAGAGGTGCAGGTTGCAGTGTGGTGCTGGTGAATAGATGGGCTCTTGTGCAGGCCCTGGACTGGCTGCTCACTCCTCCAGACAAGAGAGGTGCTGTGGCACATCTGAGTCCAGGCTTTGTGAACTCATCCACAGTAAATGGTCTTGCCTTTGTGCCTGTGATGGATTCGCAATATCTAGGAAAAAATCAAACTCATTTAGTAAGACTCATTTTCCTGCTCTAATTTACATCAGAGAACCCAGCACATTATGACTGGTGACACCAAGGGTGGTTTAAGATCACCTCCATCCTTGAACTTAATACATACATAGAGTACAGCCAAGACTAAGGATCTGTCTCCTGTGACAAATACCCACTTTTATGGGACTGTGGCCATGAGTCCAATTTAACATTATGAAGTAATTTTCTGTGACAATTCAGGTCCCAACTTCATCACTCTCATCTTTCTCCCTACCTGATATATTTTAGTGTTTGGTATTATGCCTAATATGGAGAGATTCCAATGAATTAGATGAGGCATTTAATAAAGGTGATGTCTGGACAGTGAGAAGTTTTTTATCTCTGAAAACTCTTCCAGTGATTGTTGGAATATTCTATTTTAAAATGGGTTTGGCTTAGAAGTGCCACATTTATATTATTTGTCCTCAATAGAAATTAGAGCCTCTCAGTATTTTTATGTGGTGGAATGATTATTTTTTTGAGTTATTCATTATAGTCTTCTGATCCTCCCAGGAGTCCATGAGCTCTTTATGAGCCATATAAAAGCATGCTGACTCACTAGCAGAGCACAGAAATTCCCAGGAGGAGAGAGATTTGTAACTAAACTGATATGGATGGAGAGAGATGGGAAAAGTAAACTTCAGAAAGCCTGGAATAAAAGCAAATTCTTTAACAGCCTAACAATGGTCTATACTCCTGCAAGTCAGGAGCAGAGCAGGCTATACTGAAGATGTTTAGAAAAAAACCCCATAGGACTAACCTGCAAAGTTTTGTTTCATATCTGGTTTGGCAGCTGGAGAAAGATAGAAGAAGGTTTCCTAAGGCTTTCTTGAAACAGTGACCCTGAAAAACACATGCCTGTTACCTTCAAAGGACCTACTCATCTTACTGATATGCAGAATACTCTCCAAAAGAAGAGTAATTTCTTAAAAATACAATAAACAGGGCATACAGGTCAAAGTGAAAACCAGCAAATGCGGTATTTCTGAGAATTTACAAACAAAAGAATTTAAAGAAAATGCAGACAGAAGTTGTACATACTATAAATGCTTAGGTCTCTTAATAAACACTTTTGGGATTCCCAGACTGCTTAGGAAAACATTGCATAGCAAAACCCTTTCTCACAAAGAGACAATTAGATAAATGCCACCTGTTGATTGCAAAACTGGCTGAAACTTACTGGGATCCACGCATCTTACAGGCTCCAGCTTATTTTCCTACCTGGAAATAAAGTCGGGTAGACTGCATATTAAATAGAATGTGACAGAGCCAAAGCTAGCTAAATAATGGAAATGTATTTGTGAATATTTGTTCAGTGAAAATATTGCCAAAATTCTCAATATTATTGATAATGAATTATTTAATCATCTCCAGACGAAACTCCAACAGAATCCCTGCCTGTACTGTTCTGCCAACAAATATTGTGCATTCACAGCACTCCCTCCGCAGTGACTGCAGAAATGTGCTCTGCTTGCCAGTCTCCAAGAAAGGATTTGACTCTGCTGCTGTCAGCTAAGCCAAAGTTTCACAGTACTGACAGAGCTACTCAGTCAGGGATGGACTGGGTCAGGCCCAGGGGCAGAGCTGGGCTAGTGAGTATGCTCAGGACAGGGATACACTCGGGATCTGCCCAAACAGAGCCTCATGTGCAAATAAATGGGTGCATATGAGATACCTGTTTAGTGTGTGGTGGTGTTTCTCCCTCCATATAGAAATGTGCTCTTCACAAGTGTGCATGGGCTGGTGCAGTCGTGGGGCAAATACACGTTTTTGGCCCCTGTGCCTTGGGGGAGGTGTGCTATGCAATATGGGCTGGCCTACCTGTGCACTTTGGGGCACTGATCTCCGTGAGCAGCCTCTGCTAAAGGAAATTCTGCCGGACTTTGTTTTCTGTCTCCTCCTCCACTTTGTCTCTCCTTTTCAAGTAAGCTTTTCTGCAAACAAGTCCTTACACAGGCAGGCTATGGGATGGCCCTCGTGCATGGCTGTTCAGAACTGCACGCTGCTGCAAGGACTGGCTGCAGGTGTCTGTCCTGCCTGCAGCATCAGCCCAAGGATGCCTCTGCCTCTTCCTGTGCCATCTGCACTTCACCAGCAGCCGTTTCTCCCTTTGGCCCGAGGACTTTTGCCTGGGCTCATGCCCAGATCTGCTGTTCAAGCAAAGGGCAGAGGGAACTCTAAGTGAGGAAATCCTGCATATTTCAGGCTGGTTTAGGGATGTTTGTTCCAGACAGCCCGGTTTGTTGATCTCACTTGTTTTTAACTCATGCAATGCACATAATTGAGGTCAGCTCTTTCCTCACTCTCCTCTCTCTGTCCTGCCCTGCTGGAGTGCATGCTATTTCCAGATGAGGTCACACATTCCCCCCTCTTTCTCCTACCACTCCTGAGCCTGTTCTTTCCATTAGGGTTTAATGAGAGGCCCACTAGCCATGGCAATCTCAGTTCTCCAGTCACCGCTGCAGCCAAGGTCAAGCCCGGGGCAAGAATTGTCCACAAACACAGACACCAGAGCGAAGGGAAGGAAAGAACAATAAGAGCCATTTACTTCCCAATGCACTTAAGCGCTTGAGAGAAACTGCCCCCCCCCCATTGCTGAGTCAGCAGCGGCTGACAAATTATCAACAGGATGACTGGGCCTCAGCTCCTGGCAATTAGCATGGACAAAGCTTTGTGTGTGCCTGTGTGTTTTCCTATTAGCTGCAGCGTGCACGCCTGTGAAGGGAGGAGGGACAGGGGAAGGAAATGGCTTGCTTTGACTTCACGAACACATGGAATTTGCATTCCCAAGGTTGCACAGCATTCATTTGGCTTCCTGTTTCAGCATCTTTGCAGGCTGTAGCCATTAAGAATAAAGTATACTGAGAGCCTCTTAAGAGGGAGGAGCATCAACACAGCCGGAGGAAGGGTGAGCCCTGAATTGTAGTAGCAGAGGCACTTCAAATTGGGAGGGGTGCAGTTGAACCCACCAATGTGGCTAACAAAACCGGTACTGCAAGGGTCAAGGAGTGTTGGCAAAGGTCGAGCAGAAGAGTATGCTGGTGTGAATGGCATTGCTAATATATTCAGTATTGGAGTGAGAAAGGTGTCACAGATCCGGAGTGAGAGGCTTTGGCAGAGCTCAGGGTGATGAAATGATAGAGACAGAGGGGGATAAGGAGTGGACTAAAAGAGGATTCTGTAGGTCAGGAGTTCAGTGTCTTGTCAAAGCGATTTGGGAAGCCAAGGGCTAAAAGGTGGAGCTGCAGGTCAGGATTAAACTGAACGTAGGAGCTGAGTTCTGTCACCATTTGGCAGAGGTCACTGCCTCCAAAGCAGGCTGCGGCCGTCATGGCCCATGCTGTGAACAATGAAATTTCCTGGAACTACAAACACACTTTGTTGTTAAAATCCTGTGCATCTCCTCTTGTCTTTCCATCTCTGAGGCCAGGTCACCAGTGCTTTCACACAGGGTGTGAGCTGCAAGTCCTCAGAGGACCCAAGAAGAAAGGTCAAGTACATCAGTTTTTTTAGCCTTGCTTTCACCCACTGCCTATCCATGTCCCTGGTAAGTCAGACACTACCATGTTATCGTCCATTTACCATAAGCTGGTCAGACTGATTTAGCCTAAGTTCAGTGGTGACCCCAGCTCTGAAAGGCCTTGCTGTGACCCGTGAAGGTTTAGTGGGCTTTGTTCTGGGTGCTCAGAGACCCATCTCTCTGCTTACAGGCTTTCACAAAAGCTGAGGGCTGCAAAAGCATTCAAGCTATCAGTCCTCCTGTTTGTGAGAATGGGGGTGAAAGACAATGTCTTTGTATTCTGGGCACCACTACATGCTCCTTTGCTAAGCATAACTGGAATCCCTGGACTTCAAATCCTGCTGCTGAGAGCCTAGCAACAAGTGAATATATCTACTTAAGCTTTTAAGGAAGGACTAGGTTAGTGGAGGTGAAAGTAGGTCAGAATGTTGTATTTTCTGAGTTTGTTGGATTTCTTTCTAGGAACTGTAATGCTCTGCCTTGTAAGTCGTCTCTGTATCAAGA
Organism: Petroica traversi; assembly: GCA_025920805.1. Classification (NCBI taxonomy): domain Eukaryota; kingdom Metazoa; phylum Chordata; class Aves; order Passeriformes; family Petroicidae; genus Petroica; species Petroica traversi. Next base: position 19,219,567 of record JAHLSL010000007.1, read on the forward strand.
GACTGGCAGCGCCATATCCATTTACACATCTTTATGCCGCACTAAACCTGAGACAGTTCATTCCTTTCTGTTGACAGACAAGCAGCCTCACACTACTTCACCTTTACCAAAGGAGAGAGTGTGCACCAAGGTGCTTCCTGCAGAGTGGCTGACACTCAGCAGCTTGCTGTTCCTGTGGTGACCTCTCTGTCTTTAACCCCTGTGATTTTCTGCTTGGCTGTAGGCTGATTTAGGGCAGATTTTTACTGATCTCTTAGCTGCTGAACAGTGTTTTCTGAAAATACTTGCTGGCATCTACCTGCATAATTAGGTGTCTAAATAGCTTTTGAATCTGGGTGTCCCTTCCTCCATGCTTCACAATTCTTATCCATTAAAAAGGTCTGTCTGTAGCTTGGCTTGGGTCAGGGTTGCATATCTACACGTGAATGTGGCTGTGGAGGAGCTGTGGCCATCTAGGGGCTGCTGTTCTCAAAGAATGTGGCTGGAGCCTTCCTTCTGCTCATCCTGCCATGGCAGTGGTTACACAGCACTTCGGTTATGCTGCTGTGCCTGAGCTTCAAAACTTTAACCTGTGAATTTTCTCATCCTGTCACCCAGGACAGGGAGTTACATGGAATAAACTTATTTCATCCAGGATTTGAACCACTACAGATTCAAGAAGATAGTGAGCCCTATTTGGTTGTCTTTGGACTTCTGCAGTACCAAGAAACTTCGTAAGTCTTTCACCATATGCACCTTATGCATCCCATAAGGAACCATGAACAAAGATCAGCAGAATTATCTCCCTGTGAACCTTCCTTGTGAATGTCAGAAAGTGGTTTATCTCTTTATCACAAGAGATAAAGTTCAGGGTAGCTTTGCTGCAAATTCATGCCCTCAGTTTTAGTTCTCTAATTTTGCAGCACTTAACTTTCTACAATTCTATGATATGCCAAACACATTTGCTTAAAAAATCCAGGCTTGTTCATATGAGGTACATGTGCAACTGCAGGAAGATCCATGCTGACTGCAGCATTTACAAGAGCATCTGGCATCGGGGGCATCATAACGAAGAATATGTTAAGGACAAGGCAGCGCCCAAGTGTTACAGCAAAGACTCAAGGGTGTCTAAGATACTGTAACTTTGAGAGTCAGCCACTCATTCCACTGAATCTCATTCCAAAAGAGCTATGCTTCCTGCAGCAAACAAACAGGGATGGATACAGTGCAGGGGTGCAGATGTGTTTAGTAACATCGGGTTACAACAGATTGTTACTAACAGTAATTCCCATTTTTTCCTTAAGCACATTCCTAAAGCAGCTACTTTTGGAAAAGTGCCTGCAAATAACACTCCCTGTCTGACTGATACCCACTTTCTCACTTCTGCTCTTTAAAGTGGGTAATTTTTACCCACTCAGTTTATTTTGGAGTCTAAAAGGTACATGCAGGACAGGGCACGTTTCTTTAACATTGACATTATTGGTCTTGACGTTATTCCTCCTGACCTCCTGGAAGTAATGTGCCTGAGGAATGCAATGGCCTCTTTTCTGACCTGGCAAGCTGTGCCATTTGTAGTGTTGATACTTGTCCCAGTGGGACTTGGGCTGAGATTTTTCCATCCTTCCCTTGCCCAGTTCATTTTGTCCAGCGTGCCAAAAAGGTGTCAAATGGCATTTTTGCAATTATCAATCTAGACTAGGCTGGACCTGGTGACATGGAGGTGAAAGGATCTGGAGTTTGTTTTCCTGTCCTGCTAAACTAGCCAGGATCTCCTTGTGCTTATTCAGCAGGTTTACTCTGATAATGTCAGTATGAATATTTTGCTGCCATTTAGCTAATAGCTCCATTTCCTCTTGCAAAATCATGTAAAGAGAAATAAGGGAAAAAGAACTGCTGTGGCAGGAGACAAAGGAACAATTCAGTGTCTGGTTTAAGGTGTGTTCATGCTGTAGGTCGATTTCTTTTTGTAGCAGGTCTGACAAAATGTCGAGCATATATACCCTTGAAAAGATATTTTTACAAACCAAATGCTTGAGATTATCATTTCACCATTTCTGCTAGCTGTTCTTAGGTCTCAGATACCATGGGCAGATCAGATCCAGCCTAAAAAGAATGAAAGGACTACAGCATCTAAATAAGATATTATCCATGGCCCCCATAATATTGGTGGTAAAAATAATTAAGTCTTTCTACTTCTCTAGTGTGTTCCATCTGAGGGTCTCAAAGCATTTTACAAGCATTAATTAATTAAAGTTTCATCTTCTCCCTGAGGCTTTTTCTGTGCTGGAGGTGGTTCAGTCCAGTTGGGTAGGTGTGGCTGTTGAAATCACAGCTGATTTGCAAACCAGTGGTTGAAAATTGCCTCTGGAAATCTTCAGTTCTTACAGCTGCTGCCCTTTCATCCTGCAGTTGTGCTTCCCAAGTTAGTTTGATGGATGATTGCTCTTCATCTGGCCCATGAATGCTCAGATCTGCAGGTCCCATCTACTCGTTCTGCCCTGTTTGAGCAGGTGATGCCATCAGCAGGATCCCTAGGAGCTGAAGTGACCTGCCACCAGCCCCAGAATGACTGAAGGATTTAAGTAGCTTAAAGACACTTTGAGTTCTGTAATCCTCTCTCCACTTAGACCAGGGGATCTGGACTAGAAAGAAATTAAAAGAGAAGGGATAAAGATCACTAAGCACAAATATTTGAAATTAACTCTTTAGGTAAACATTTTAATTTGAAATATGCCAAGTGTTTACAAATAAAATACAGAAATTGCTTATCCCAGTGTTGAAATACAATCATTCTTAGGGCTGAATACAACAATTATTTTACAGTACTAAGTAGCACTTTCATTATATCTTACAGAAGGAATCAGATTATATCCAGCTGAAACTGGAGAGAAGTGGGAAAAGATAGAACTGTCCAAACCGGGAGGTAGTAATTGGGATTCGGGCCTCATCTTAGAGGAAATATATCAGAGGATCTGGAATAATAATTATAATCATAGTGAATATATTACATTACTTGAGTTTAAACAAAATTATAATAAAAGTAGTAATAGCAATAAACAACCACGCAAAGCATGCAGAAAGCCATTGGGGTTTTGTTGGTGAGAAACTGCTGAAGTACTTTTTCATTGGTATTTATGTAACATCTTTTGTCTTGGGGATCCCAAACTGTATCAACAACTGCAGCAATAAAAACCTCCTGAACATGGCAAGCCATATGTTGTTCTATTAACTTTATAATTTTGGAAATCATCTGTAGCATTTCTAATCAGAAATATGTAAAGTATTTGATGTCATTAATTTGAGTTCAATATTGTGCATTCCTCGCTTAGAAATGAAACCAACTGGCACATTATAAATATGCTGGCATATAGAATTGTAGGATGAAATGACTAATTTAATAATGTGCACTGCTAACTGTTTATTATATGTTTCTTTCTGAACAATGAAGGTGCTTTACAAAGGCTGGTGGCAATAGAGAATGATATTTTCAATTAATTGGGAATGCATACTTTGTTTCCAAGACACACAATTATCCATTCATGGAATTCTACACTTTCCTCATGTTTAGTGTGTTTTAGTGCCCGTGCTTTACAGGTAAAGTAATAGAAGGGATACATTAAACCCTGCACAGTCAGTAGCAAGGCAGGGACAAATTAAAGTCTCTTGATCCTCTCTCTCAACATTGAAAGCATTGTTTCTCTCTCAGTTTCACTGGACAAGCAACACAGGGCTGGAAGAAAGGCTTTTCTAGGATGACCTTCTGGGTCATCCTCTCCTGTCTCCTGCCATCAGGGGCAACATGTCCTATTGAGGCTTTTGTGACCGTGACAAAGAAAGAATGAGTCACACTTCTCTGCTGGACACCAGACTGCTCATTGATACTGTCCAGGTTGCCTTTCTGAAAAAAGGCAATGATGGTATCTTAAGGCAGCTTGCAGTGGGAAAAGGCTGGTCTGGTTTGTGTTCTGGGATTAGAGGAGAATGGCAGCCTTCCAGTGCTAGGTGCTGGGAACTGGAAATAAAGGTGCTGCTGAGTAGGGGTTTTCTTACAGACTCAGCTTCAACTCTGCACTTCCCTAGCCATGTCAAGCAGTACCTTCTTAAAGCTAGAGGGCTCCTTTTAAGACACAAGAGAAAATTAATTCAGGAAGATTAATTCTGCATCTTGTAAGAGCATCCTTCAGACAACCTTTTAAACCAGTGTCTGAGATTAGTTAGGTTGGTCACAAGATTGAAAGGTAAGATTAGATCATTCCATTCATCCCCTTATTCCCCACAGGACAGTATTCCTGGCAAATGTTTGATGAATTGCCTCTGGGGCTTTGTGATGACAGTCTCCACATCCTTCTCTTAGGTCCTCCAGGCCTGTTCACTGTAATTAACAGTTCACCATCTCCCTCACCAGGACTCTTGGGCCGTTTTATCCCTTTTTTGTGCTCTGCATGAGCTAGTCCTGCCTGGAGAGGTAACCAGCTGGGGTTATCTGTTCCCAAGTTCCTGGATGTATTTGGTTCAGTTTCCCCCACCTTTATGTCATATCAGTGAATGTGCACAGGTGTCAGCAGGGCCCTTAGAGAAGAATTCAGGGAACACAGTAGGAATGTCCTCTGTCTGGGAGCTGGGAAGTTTCAGCTTGGCTGAACTTCATGTTTTCCTTGGACTGCACAGTGCTTAGCAGGCTGATGACACATGGGAAGTAGCCAGTTCTGTAGCCAATTTTATTCTTTCTCATTTTATTGTCAAAGGGAGGGGAATTCACAAAATTTGTGAGGATCTTACCCACTTCCCCTCTCCACCGCAGAGCAGTTAATTTATTTTTGTTTCATACTGTAAATAGTTAGAGGAACAAAGCTCCCCAGACCTTGAAGTTAGTCCCAGCATGTACATGGCAAATCTGTGTGGTTATGCTTTTCATAGCTATTGCCTGCATCCTCCATACCTGGCTGGTATCATTTGGCTCCTGTCTTGAGCTCTCTCTCAAGTTTCAAAGCATGCGAGAAGCAGAAGTTGGATGTCAGGGACAGACAAGAAGATAGGAAGAGGGGAGAAGTAGATGAGTGACAGCAGGAAGGTCACAGGAACACTGATGAAGCTGGGAAAACCATAAGCAATCATAAAGCACTCTCCTATGGAATCTGTATCATAATGTTTGAATTAGTACTACTACTTTCCCCAGACACATTAGAAACACTCGCCTCTGCTTTGTGTTTCTTACTCCTTAATTCTCATGTAATCTGGGGAAACTTCCTCATGCAAGTCATGGGTTAGGACGTCAAAACTTTCTTTTTAGTTCTTAGTTAGATCTTACCAAACACCAGATGTTATGTCAGGGTGTTTTATAATCTTCTTTGCTTCATCCTTATGTGCTGTTCTGAATCAAACCTGGATGGATACCTGAAGGGGAGTCACTGTGTTCAAAGTGGAGGATGTGGAGAGCTGTGTCTCTGTGTATTGGATCTAAAGAGAATTTTCTGTCTGATACACTTGACTGAAATATCTGGAGGGGATAATCTGGCTCTAACTTCTCCTTCTCCCACCTCCTGGTTGGAGATTCGATGGGAACTAATAGGTCTTTTCCTGCCTAACATCTGTGGTTCACGAAATTTTCGGTGGCTGACGTGGTGCCAGGAGGCATAGGGGTTATTTTGGGGCAAAATCCTTTTGATTTGTTTTGTTTTCCTCCTTCTATAGCAGTGAAGCAATCACCATCCTGGCAGCAGGCATGCCCTGAGGGAAGGGAGAGGAGCCGCTTCTGAAGACAGTCAGAATCCTTCGTGGCTGCTTGTCCTCTCTTTGACTGCGGCATCAGCTGCGGGCAGGGGGAGGAGAAGTGCCTCAGGCTCATTCAGAGTTGACCCATGGTTATTTTTAGCTCCTTAATGTTCTTTCCAAGCCCCCTGCCCCTCCCCTTCCTCCCCCCAGTTCATTTCTCTCCTCTTGGCAAACGGCACTTTGTGAGCTCCTCAGTCACAGGTTAAAAAGCACTGGAAAAAGTCAAAGGGCAGGCAACGGAGGTACTCCTCCGAGAGAGGCACTTGAAAGGTCAGGAAATGCCTGAGCAGTGGGTAGGAGCCCCTCCTAGCCTAGCTCTGCTTATTAAGCAGTCTTTCCAGCCCAGGCAGACAGGGTGTTGGGGCCCAGATCTGAAAAATCATATGAAGGACGGAAGAGGAGAGAGTAAAGGAAGAGTAGCAAGAGAGATGGGGAGGTACAATAGAGTTGTGGTAAACAAAGGGGACTATTTGAGGTGAAAGACAATATGCACTGTTTGAACATGACTGAAAAAAAGATGAGCAATATTACTTCCCTCAGCTTGGAAGCCTGGAGGATCTCTTGCCAAAGGGCTATGGGTTTCCTCATCCCCTGCGGAGTCCCAGTGCCAGACCCGCACTCCAGAGGCGTGAGGAGAAGACGTGTAGGCAGCTCCACTTGAAGGACATACCTTTTACCTTGCCATTAGGTGGGACTCGCCAGTGAACAATGAACAGCTGACAAGCAAGAAGGTGCTGGGTCCTGGAGAAAGTCGGGTCTTTGCTTTTAGGGAGAGAATCGAGACAGTCATTGTGGAGAAGCTTTTCCTGTGCTTTGCAGAGCTGTTGGCAGCCCACCCTGGCTGGTAAAGCATCAGATGAGGTCTGAAGCTGGGCCCAAATCTTACAAGCTTTGTCAAAGCAGGTGCTCAGAATCTAAGACTTTCTTGCACCAGGTGAGGAAGAAAGCAATGCAATAAGTGAGGTTTTAACTCCTGAGGTGCTTGTCTGTGCAGGACCTCAGCATGGGACACTCTGATGTCTCTCAGCTTCTGCCTGCGTGTGTTGTTTTGTCTGACCATCCATCATGGTGCAGGATTTGAGCTTTCCAAACAATACAGGGTTTTTTTCTCACTGTGCCCCAGGAGGCAGGATTATAGTGTACTATACTCCTCTCAGGAGCAGGGGAATGGCTCCTGCAAAAGGCAGGGCAAGCCTTTCCCCGTGCCCATCCTATGGGAGAATGAAAAAGCCGCTCCCTCTCCTGTCTCTTGGTGGGGGCCTGGAGAAAAGGAGCAGCTTTTTCTGCAGCTGGGGAAAAGGAGCAGCTGAGCAGCTCTGTTGGCTGCTGCAGCCGGGTCCAGTGTCACGAAGATGCCAGGGCAGAAATAACCTGCTCAAAATAACATGGCTCCCCCTGCACCATTTCCCCCACTGCCCCCATGTAGCCCACTCTTTACAGTAGCTTCTGCTTAGTTTTCCAAAGTCCCAGCTGTGTGTCCTTGTCTCAGGCAGAGGAAGCAGGTTGCCTGGATACAGTCCCTCTGCTGAGCAGTGCAGTCCCCTGGAAATCAGTCTGCAGTCCCTCCCCTTCCCCAGCATTGCTTCACAGTGTGGAAGATGGATTTGAGTCTCTGGAGGACTGCTGGATGCAAAAAAAAAAAGGCGTGGTGGGAAACAAAACATCACAAATGTCAGCATTCCCTCTTCACCCAAAATAAACAGTCAGATGTAGGGATTGCAGAGAAAGGCAGGGTGAGGAAACTGTTCCACCCATTGTTGGAGGCCAGGATGAAGCTGGTCCTAACCCAAAAAAAGAGGATCCCACACCTGAACTGAGCCAAGAAGCAATTCAGAAATTGCATCACAAGCAACAGAGGCTAGGTCTGATTGATACAGTCCAACAAGAACAAACCCAACTGAGCATACCCAGATGACAGGATAATCATTGCTCTGAAAATGAGGTTGCACAGAATGGGGCAGGGTTGGGAGGGGATAAAACAATTTCCCTTCATCTTGGTGTGTGAAGGGATAAAACAATTCCCATTCCTCTTGGTGTGTCTTTCTTCACAGTTTCGCAATTGCAGAGCTTCCTTGGCAGCAGACAGCTTCCTTTGGCTGATGTTGCTAGAAAAATCAGCTAATGTGGAAAAGCCCCATGATGTGCTTACAGGCATCTAAACTGTGAAGACCACAAAAAGTGTTCAGGTTGTTTCAAAAGCCTTTAACCAGGAAGAATGTAAGAAAGATGAAAGAGCATTTACTATCAATATCAGAAAAAAACTAATTCAAATAAGTCCTTCTTGCTTGCTTTATTCCCTGATTTTGTCAATGCAAAAAGCCACGCCTGCTTCATTTCTAGATAAGAAGTACAAATCCTTACAAAGGATAATTTCTCAGCAATATTACAAAGTTTCTGTAAAGCAAAATTCTGTAATTAAAAACTACTGTATTACTGCAATAATTCTTCTACTCAAACCATCTGTCATCAAATGCTCTGTCTCCACCTTCTCCATAATCCTCTGACAAGGGCCAGTTTGAGAGAAAAGGTAACAGTGTCATTGGACATAACTGGTTGGTTCTGGAAGGAAAGTTCATGCTCCAGAGGTCCAGTAAAGTAGGTGGCTTTTGTAGCAGACACTAAAATGCAACAGATGAAATGTAAAACACAAATATATTTCAGGACCATAAGGAGGAAAATCGCCCTAAACTAAGGCTTTTTTATGCAGTTGGCCCTGCCAGAAGCACTCAGCCTGTTTGTCACCCCAGGGCAGGGCATCAGCAGAAGTGTCTCTGCTGACCACGGCACTGCAGGCTCTCAGTGGGAGGTGGGTCTCTCTCAGTTACACTGGTCTAACTCAGGGCTCTAACGAACCAAAGGAACCTTTCACATTCCCCAAGAAAAGCAATGGCCACCCACGGCAGTTTGGCAAGCACTGGTAATTCCCAGTGAGAAAGTCTATTCAGCTGGCAGTCATCTGCATTCAGCAGTAGTTTCAGTTTCTTAGTGCACTGAGAGTACATCCCCTGATGCAGTGCTTTAGAATGCATTGAGCATGATGTAAATCATAGCTGACAGTAGGGATTTCTGCTCTGAGGGGAATGATTACAACCCTTTAGCCATATTAAAACAGAAAAATGCAGTCTTGGACACGGGCGTGTAAGGTAACCTAAAATCATTCTGGCTTTGATACCTTCCCTCTGGGGTGAACAGTGAAAACAGGCTCCAGTGTCCTTGGTTGCTTTCCTCAACCCATCACCAGCTCCTCAGTCATCTCTTGATGTAATGTTGGAGATTTACAGTCAGGCAACTGCAGGTTAAGGCATTCAACTCCATCATCTGCAAGTAAAGAAAGACTAACCACAAAGCTGGGATTCATCCCTGTATATAGAATACCACCACATGTGCCCTCTTAATGGCCCTTCTGTTAATCCCATACGAATATCAAGTAATGAAAGTAGCAAAACAGAACTGCACAGCACCCAACAAGTGCCCTGGAGCAACTATTATGCTCCTAAGATAGGTGTGGAAGCTTCTTGGGGCAAAAATCCTGAGGGCAGGGCAGGGAAAGGAGAAAGAGAAGATGGATCTCCGGCAGCAGCAATGATGATGTACAGATGGGGAGTTTCTTTCTTTAATCTGAAATAAGAATTAATCAGTGTGTAACAGGACAATACTGATGAGACTTTTCAACAATGATAGCTCCTCTGTTCCATTTTCTTTGCATCAGACACATTAAAATCAAGAGACCAGATATGGATGTCACTGAGAATTGGGGTCTAGCTGAGGAGGGAAGAAGGAAAAAGGGAGAGAGAAGTCTAATCACAGCGGGTTTTTTTTTTATAGTTTTTTTCTCATTCCCATTTCAAAGACAGAGAAAAAGAGAAAGACACACAGAGAAAGAGAGCGTGAATCATTTAGCATGAATTTTGCTTGAGTGAGGACTGACATAAGTGTGTGAAACGGGAAGGCAATGTATGAATAATGCAGAACAAGACTCCGTGCAGACGGAAGACTGTTATTGTGTCCCTGTTTACAGCTACTGAAAGCACAATCAAATAGATTCGGAAAGAGTGCAAAAAGCCTGCATGGTCATCTCATGATGAAAAGGTGTTAAAATACATTGTGGATCACAAAATACCACTTCTCAATCACTGCACTGAATTTGCTCATCTGCTCACACCAAGACAAAGAAGAGGAGTTGGTGTTCTTTCAATTAGAACTGCAATGACTTCTCTGCAGGTTAGGCTTGCTCTAAGTTGTGCCCAAGCTGCCCTGGCTGCTGTGGTAGACAAAGGCAGAAATATGGGGGAGAACATATGCTGAGCACCTCTGTTATGCAGTCTTTGCCATGCTCTCCAGGGAAGAGGGTTTGTAGAGCTACAGAAAATAGGTATTTTTGTGAAGATGACCCCTGAAAGAATTCACATTCCGCTTATTTACAGTTGGTGCATGCAAGAAGCTGAACTAATTTCTTATTCCTTTTATGGGAGAAAGTATGGCTAGGAACTAGCACACTCTCCCAGGACACTTGGGACAGCTGGTTTCCATTTGTGGTCCTGCCACTGGCTGGTTTTGGCTAAATTTCATAATTTTTGTGCCACTGGTGAAGCACTTTGAATTCTTCTAACAAAAAGCACCATGTAAGAACTGGATATTAATTCAGATTTTTCTAACAAGCCCATCATCATACCGTGTGGTCTCTTATATTCTGTAATTAAGGCACACTTCTGCCCTAAGGAGGATATTCTTATTCCTTCCCTTGCTTTATTCCAGTTCTGGGTGGAATTTGCAATACTTTCTGAGGTAGCCTGTTTGATCCCCTCCACATGGCTGGTTCTTTTTCAAATCACATTCCAAGAGTTCATCTGAGTAGTGATGGGAGACTCTGCCCGTATTGTGTACCTCAAGAATTCAGTAGCATCAGAACTCACACATCCATCCATAGCTGCTGAAGATTTCTCAGAAAGCTTTAAGAAAAAAGGGTGGCATACTGAGTAACTCTTTAATTTATCATTGTATTAGACTAGGAAGAGACACTATATAACATTATGTAGGTTTATAGAGGTGACTGGAGGATGTTAATATTTTTTTGGCAATATTAAGAAGTTTACATGTAGCTCTAAGGAAGGGCATCTTAAAGAAAGACCCCAGAGAGAAACAGCAGGAAGGCAGGGGGCAAAGCCTGACGGCATAAAGCAAGGGAGGTTCAAAAACACCACTGTTATATTTTGTATTGAAAAAAAACCAAAAAAGTGGCAGTGTCTTTGAGGACAAGAGAATAAGGTAGCACGAGAGCCTTGGAAGAGAAGGACACACTGTGGATTAATCCTGTTTGTAACAGAAATATTCTCTGTGCAAATAGGCATTCTCACATTCTGTCTACCTAGCTAACCCAGTATCATATAAAAAAGTAGACTGTGACAAGTCCTTTTGCACAGAGACACACACAGTTATGAGTACAGCACTGCAAGCAGCCAGGATGGAGAAGCAGGGATGCTGATGCAGTGATGAAAATAAGCATTCCTGCTACTCCAGGGATAGAAAAGGCACATCCCATTTGCCTCCTAGAAATCTGCTGCACCTTTTCACCAGCCAAATGAAGCAGCTAGCTTGAGTCAAAACCTTGAGTCTACTTTTTGTTCCTCATCTCATGCCTGCCCAAGTCCTCCTTTATGCCTGGGAAAAAGAAGAGGTCAGCAGGGATTGCCATGTTTTCAATACATTGTATTTCCATGGTAATATTAAAGTGCTCTCTATTTGCTTTTTATATTTTCACCTCGAAATAGGAGCTGCAGGTGCTTGTATGCTGTGCAGCTATTGCACATAATGAAAAGTGACAGGGCACTCCAATCTCTGGGGTCCTTTCGGTCCACAGGCTTCCTGCTGAGAAACCCAACAAGGTGGGCACTTGGGTTAATATTTTTCCCTAAGTTGTTCTGACATATCTCCTCTGGGAATTGTACTGATGCCCCCTAACTCATATCATGCAATCCCCCTGGCTGCATCAACTAGCATTTATTTCTGGTCACTCACTGGTAATCTGAGCTCCTATCAAATCAGCAGCCTAAATTTGAAAGGCTCCCTGCTGTGGTGTCCACAAGAGTCCTGTGGTGTTAGATGTTTAATAGGTGATTAAAAGACAAGTCACACTCTTTTTAACTGTGCTTTGAGCTGTTTTGAGGGAGGATGATATGAAGGGTAGTGATTAGTGTATTTTGGAGACAAAGACAGGAATCCTGAGGCAGCCTGAAGTAGCAGCTCTAAAATGCAGTGAGATCAGCTTTTTCTGCAAACTGTGTGATACAGCAGAGAAAAATCATGCCAGTAACAGATCTGATGTAAAAGTATCTTGGGTTCTTGTGCATCTTCCCTTTTCTTCATAGCAAGATGCTCACAACTCTTGTTTCACTGTGCTCTGAGAAGCTGTAAAGAAGCACTTCCTCCTCAGACAGGCTGCCACAATGTTGTCATCCTGGAATACATCATACTCCTTTCTTTGTTCCTATAATTAATGTACAGTTCATATTAGCTCCCTATTAAGCATGGTAAGGAACAGTGAACCCAGCTTTTGTAAATGAGGGAGCTCAACAAATCTACCTCTGCATAAATGAAGAACTGCCTTTAGACTGTCTTCTGTAGAGGAAGATCTATTACACTGAATCCAGGGGCTTTCACACACTCTAATACAAATTGAATCTTTGCCTTTCATAAATGGGAAAGCATAGGCAGATTTCCAAGTCAGAAGCTCTACCACGCAGAGTCCACACTGCCCTTGTCTTCCCAGTCCTACTGTTGAGCTGAAATGCAGGTGTCCCTGTGTTAGCTGGTGAACCATATGGTGTCCAAGCCTTATTTATATATGAAAGCCATACCGAATCATCTCCCAATACATGGAGAGACACATTCTGTCAATTTGCTCTAAAAGCAGATGAACCTTATTTAGTCCAACACAGCACCCCCTTTAATGAAGGTTGAGATATTGATCTCCCTGGTAAATCAAGGTGAGATCTATAGATCCCTCCCAATAAATGATGGTGGATTTATTGATTCTTTTCTTCCCACCCCCTGGAAGTGAAAGCAAGACATATTAGTTCCTCCCCATTAAATGAAAGTGAGCTGTATTAAGGCCACCCCCATAAATACAGGGTGGGCCATGCTGACTTAGACCTTAACCACATAAATGGAGGTGAAATGTATTGATTCCATCTTCTGTAATTGAAAGAGCGTTGTATTATGGTGCTCCTTCTAACATAAATGATGGAAAACCATATTGATTCCATCACTCTTGAGTGAAAGGTGGGTTTTGCTGAAAATCCCCAAAATGAGGAAGGAAAGCCATGCAGAATTTAGCACCTTATTTATTTTGACCCATTATTAACTGTGTTTAGATGGCAGAGGTGTTACTGCTTTAAAGCTCTGGGCACAAATGAAGAGGTAAGGAACCATGCTTTCACTGAAGGGATGTAATGCCTAATGAAAGAGCCTCCTCAGTTCCAGTCCCTGTGCTCTTGTAGCCCACCTGCATTTAGGCAAGTTTCCTGGCTCTTGTGTGTCTTGTTTATCCAGTAAGGATAATGATCTTCCTCTGACATTAGACAGTAGAATAAATTTGTTCATGACTGTCTACAATGTTCTGTTGGTTAATGGGACCAAGTAAGTTCTGGATACAGCAGTAGAAGTGGATGAAACATTATTGGGCAAAATAGTTTAAAAATCAGGTGCACTGTATATGCCCTGTGCCCTAAGAGAAGCTAGGCTTGTATGCTGCAGATAAATAATTAGCAGCAGCTGCCTGAACCCTGTGGTAATTTTTGTTCCTTAATTATTCCTGCTCTTTCCTACTCTTTTCTACTAACAGCACTGTTATTAAATTGCTTTGGCTGATGAGAAAGACACAAGAGTTACCTCACCTCAAAGCCATGCACTAATTCAGGAATTCAGTCTTTTGGACTGCGACTATTGCAAGTGAGGCAGCCAGGATAGTGCCCATCTGGAAAGGAAAACATTCAGATTCAACTGCACCCCTCCAAGGAGATCATGTTCAGCCCAGCAGCATGACAAAGCCCAAGACAGCACAGGGACAGCTGCTGATGGTGTAAAAGAAAGGTGCCAACTCCTTGTTTCCCCAAGGAAATACACTCATTTTCCCCACAGTACTCCATTGCACAGCTGTTATCTTTTGTTAATCTGTTACGAACATCAAAATCCTCTGGGAAGCTACAGAAGACAAGTGAAGAGGACAGAACCAGCAGAGCCTTGCAGAGAGACCTGTCTATGCTTTTCTTCATGATTTGTCCTAACAGCAGCAAAAACATAAAAAAACCATAAAAGGCAAACAACGAAGTGAATGGAGGCACATGTAGATGACATGAGGAAGTTAAAGACAAAGCCCTTACACGTCACACAGTAAATCCTGTCATTGCCACCTTTTTGCCTAATGTCACACAAGAGAAACACACCTCTGGTCCCATGTCTTGTGATGAGCAGGCAGAGTTATGGTGCCTTGTGGTGTCACCATGCATCTGCAGGGCACCCCTCACCTGATCTATGGGGGCTACACATGCAGAGAGCTGGATATGAGTTGGATAGGTATTATTATTCTGCAAATCTGTAACAGTACATACTTAAGAAGGTCTCAGGCATCCTAACAGTAGTCATATCCGAGATACAATCATGAGCAATGCAAGCTTTGATCTGTTCTTTAGGATGAAATACTGAGGTATATTTTACCATGTGTTTCTTAATGCATGCTAATTTATCCTGAGATCTTACAGAAAGTAAGATGTGGTAGCTTTTACATGAATTAGCTGTTCCTGGAATATCTTGTGTTCTTCCCATGTTGGTATTTCCAAGAATACTACTTCGCCCAGAACAGACTTTGAAAATGCCAGTCAAGTGCCAGCCTCCCCCTAAGCCCTGAAATGGAAAAGCCCAATTTCTTTGCAATTCTCTCATATCACCAGCTGTCTAAAACCCTCTGTGAGAGGATTTAAATTGGATTTTGTGCTGATTTTATACAGTTGTCTTATGTCTTCCCCATGTGTGGTGAAAGAGATTTGTTCCATACAGCATTGGGGATGCAAATATCATTCCTGTTTCAATGCGTCATTTGAAAGGAGGACCAGACAGTTGCCATGGCAACTGCACATCTGAGCCAGCTGTAGTTTCCATGGAAACAGAAATGATGTGAGCCAGAAAAAAATAGTCCCAGGGGACAAAGCATTTTAAAACACACACAAAAATTCCCTTAAACTAAAATATAATCTTGCTGTGAGATTCTCAGAAACAAGGGGCAAACCAGAGGAGAATGCAAACATCCTCTCATGATCTTGATGCACTTTTTTTTTCCTTTTTTTTTTTTTTTTCTTTTTATGATGCAAGGGAGAAGTCATTAAAAATAATCCAGTCATTGCTAGAAAGGAGGTGAAAGTAAATTCCACCATACCTTTGGCCTGGTCTGCTGATCCTTCGGGATTGTGAATACTCTGCATTTTTTTTTTTTTTGGTAGCTCTGTGTCACAGAGGCACAAATCAGTACTCCTGTCAGGTATCCCTCTCGTTCACAGCAGGCTCTCCTTCTATAAAGCCAACCATGTGTGATACATGTGCTTTCAAATAATGACATTGCATCTTTGGAGAATCTCTAGTTCCTGCAAGAGGCATAGTTTTTATCATTAAATAGGGGGCAAGATGCACTGTTTGAGATGTCCAAGGCCTAACCCTGAGATCCTCAAGGAGTGGCTGGATGCCTGGCAGCACTGCAGTGTGTGCTCTGGCTTTCAGGGGTGGACCAGTGTGTTTGATAAGTACTAAAGAGAAGAATCCACAACATCCTACATCTCATCAGAGTGTTTTGTTATTGTTTGTCTGGAACTCTTTTGCAGCTTTAATGCTACAGTTAATCAGAGGGAATGATTAAAATGAGAAATGAATGATGCCGTAGAAGAGACTAAGGCAAACAGATTCAGCATCCACACAGAGACGTGTGGGTTTGACGTCTTCTGAGAATGTCATGGGGCAGACACAAGGGCTGACACTGGGCCTGGGCAAAGAGAAGAATGCAGATGGAGAGAGAAGTTGACAAAAACGGAGTAATAGTGAAAGGTGAGGCAGGAGAGCCTCAAATTGGGAAATGATAGGGGTGAAGGAGGAGGCTGGAGCCACATGTAGCAAAATAAAATGCAGTGAGAGGTGAGTAGGACAGCAGGTGAAGTTTGAGATAGAGAACAAGGATGGATGCAGGCAGAGATGAGGAGACAGAGTGGAGCAGAATGGGAGACCAGAGGATAGGAGGGTGAGCAAGCTGAGGGCAATGCAGTTGGCACAGCAGTGTAGGACAAGACAGGGATGGAGGTGAAGTGGGCTCAGTACGTATAGGGGCAAGGAAAAGCAAAGAGAAACAGGAGATTTGGAGGCCAGATAGGGCACAAAAGGGTTTGCAGGGACTCAGATGTTCAGCTGGTTTTCTTAATTTTGCTGTAGTTCAGCATATTTCCCTGGCTTTTCTAGAATCACTGCATATGTAAATACTTTTGTTAGCTTGTTCATTCATTACACGGCAGTGAAGGCAGCTTAATCCAATGCAGTATTGTACTTAAATTTTTCAAGTATTTTGTTCCTTGCTCTGTATCAACAGGCAATGTTATAAAATCTTTCAAGATGCAAACTTTGATTATTTTCCTACCAAAAGCACATTTAGAAAAGCAGTTTATTATCTCAGGTATCTTTGAATTGTCACTGCATTTTCTGCATTTCATTTTGTGATCACAGTTCCTGCCCTTTTGTTTCAGCCTCACTACTCTCTTTCTGTCTGTAATAAAGAGGGAGATGGATGCCACAATCTGCACAGACCTGTAATTTCTGTTGCAGCCAAGGAAATCTGCATGCACGTAACTAACAGGACTGGAGGACTTGGCTATGGATTTCTGTTTAAAGGAATAATAAACTGCTCACGTTTACTGAGAAGAAGAAAGAAAAAAGTCTTTATTCAAAATGTAAATATCTTCCTGCTGAGGAGCAAACCCAAAAGTCAGCCTTCAGGATATAAATATTTATGCCTTTTGCATAAACAGCAGATGTAACATTTCCAATTAACTGTCGATCTTTCCATTTCTCTGGCTGCTGCTGCTTCCTCTCACAATATCAGAATGAGCAGTTTGCTTGATTTGCCTGAGCTCAGAACTGTCACAAATTTCCAGAGTCAGTAAGATGAAATTGTTCCTGAAAATGTTTGTTTATCAGAGCCTAACAATTTCCCTGTATTTTTTATCCCTGATGTTCAATGTAAGACAAATTCCATCCTGCTGAAGGATGTGAGATTCACAGCCCAGATAAGATGACAACAGAGAAGGAGCAGAAGCAGGCATTAGTGAGTGTGTGCACTCAGTCACTGCAGTACAGTTCAGTCCAAACCTAGAAGAAGCCTGCCTGGCATGAGAGGTCTCTGACCCATTTGGCCACCGGCCCTTCTACCAAGGCTGCCAGCCTGGGGCTGGGTAGCATCAAGTGTAAGAGCTTTTATGATGTAGCCACCTGTTCATGCCTCCATCACTTTTTCAGT
The DNA here is from genome assembly GCA_025920805.1 of Petroica traversi. NCBI lineage: Eukaryota > Metazoa > Chordata > Aves > Passeriformes > Petroicidae > Petroica > Petroica traversi. The sequence continues at coordinate 19,236,860 of JAHLSL010000007.1, forward strand.
GTCAGCTTTCTCAGGTGTCTGACATTTAATCCTACTAATGGCAGCCTCCCTCCTCTACAACTTTTCTTTCTGGAGAAAGTGTAAACTGTGTAAGCAAGAAAATGAACCCTACTAGAGCTGATAAACATCAGTTTTCATTGGCATCATGCCTACAAAGCGGATTTTGCTGGAGCACTGGAAGTGAGGGTAAGAACAAAAAGCAACAGCAGAGAAGCAGTAGTAGTTAAAAGCAAGACAGAAAGGCAGGTGCAATGGGAAAGAAAAGCATTTGTCTGGAAATATGTCAGAAAAGGGGGATCCCTCTGTTATTTTTTGCTGAGTATTTTGCATGTTGTCCTGTCCTCTGACCTGTCCCACAACACCACAAAATTTAGCTCAATATCTTTTGATTTCCTGGGAATCCAAAAATCGGCTGAGCATTGCTGCAAATTAGGAGCTGCTGTTCAGCTGATCCAGCTTTCACTGGGAGCTTGAGTGAAGAGCTCCTGGCCTTTCTCCTTACAGGGAAACCTCTGGGCTGGGAGCTGCAGAGCTGGCCTGGGACAGGGCTTTGTGCTGCTGGTGGGGTTAGTGTGAGGTAGGTCAGCCTTGCTCTTTACCTTGCTAGGAGCTGCATCCTGATGGCTGCAGCTCTGGTAGGTGCTGTTGCTATGGTAACTGGCTGCTTTAAATCCATCCATGTGGCAGTGCAGGGATGGAGGCACCTGCAGTCCTGCCTGCTTTGGGGTGCACCCTCCTCACACACTTCCATTACCCGCTGCCTGCTTTTCTCCAGGTTCCCAGGACTCTGAGCTGCATTTCTGCCCACTCCTTAGGCTCTGCCTGTCACATCCTCCCTGGTTCTGGATTCTCACTGGTGTGAAAAGCTGGCCTCTTGCACAGCATGAGAAATCATCAAATGTTAACCCATAAGAGATGGTCCAAATTCACAAATGACCGTAATTTTAATTGCTTAATAAGCACAATTTTCACTCTGTTCTGTGCTGTGCCAAAAAAAGCATTGGTAGTACTTCTTGTCAGTATTCAAATACAGTCTTTACTCAAGCACCAGTGATCAGTGATAAGGTTATCAGCACTACAAACCCCAAAATGATCACCAACATGTATGTCAGATGAGCTAACTGAAGTGCATTTTGACTACAATTAGAAGCTAACTTTGCTTGGCCAACGTAGTGCAAATCCTTGCATGTGTAGGATTCCATCACTGGTGGAGCAGGTGCACTGACATAGCTGAAGCTACTACCAGCTGCATGCTACCATCCTCTTCTTCATATCAACCTCTGTGTAACCAGTTACATCTAAAAGAACCTGAGGTAGCATCAGCAAAATGTCCAGGCTTTGCCTTCCCACTAGGAGCAGGAGTCAGGGCAGCACCAGTGCTGGCTGACTCTGTCATGCCCTGGCCATGCTGGGACTCACACCATCCTCCTGCCTGGGGAGCTTCACGGGCACAAGGTGGCCCTACCAACTTTCTTAATGTGGATCAGTGTGTATTAACAATTTAGAATGGAGCAATCTTGAAGAGACTGCTGGTTTTCTTAAACCACAAGCTTTGGGTTTGGTTTTTTTTTTTTTTTTTTCAGTTCCGTTCCCTTGACTGTGGCTGATTGTCTGGTATTTCTCTTGAGTCTTCACTGCTGGCTGAAGAGTCTCTAGTTTAATGGCATCCATTAATCATACAACAATGCATCTCGGCAGCATGAGAGCTTAGAATTCAAGTTACAGTACTGATGTGCGCTGGCCTGGCTTCTCAGGTTGAGGGTGCTCTAAGGTCAAGGCAGACACTTCAGGCTCTGTTCACATTTTGGGTGTAATACAGGACACCCAGGATGTAGACAGCTGCTTGTTCAGGCACAAGAACAGACTTTCAGCTGAGCATGCTGAGTGGTCCAGGTCACAAGTCACTCTTGGGGCTGAGGTAAAGGGAATAAAGCCACTGCCACACTTTGTGGATTTGAAGGAGATCTGATAGTTGCAATGACCCTCCCAAGAATTTTCCCAATCTATATCAGTTTTAGCAGGTCCTTACAAAGACCAGGGCCTCAGTCCCTCATGCCCACTGGCTGCTCTTCTGAAAGCAGACAATCCTCTTATGCACTCTTTGTTCTCTGTGCTTTTCCTAGAAGAGGGTGTTACCAGGGTATCCAGTTTTTCCAGTGCTAAGGGACCAAAAGTCAGCACTGTCTTCTCTCAGATGCCTTGTGGATGCTGAGATAATCTGCAGGTACAGGGAGAAGCAACTTTCCAGACTATCCACCCCCTCCTAGCTGGACACAAAAGGAATTGAAGAGCCTGTGGCTCCAGTTTGCAGGAATGAACTAAAAATGGCCTTCAAGGGATTCCTTAATCAGCCTTTCCTAGCTCTTCTGTTGCCAAGATGGTATTCAAAGGAAAATGTCACGGCCTGATCACAGCCCACGGACTGCCAGTCAGACAACTCTGTGCCAGACACTCCTGGGTTTGCTGCATGATCTTTGTTTCAATGCCTCGGGTAAGCATTCTGGTGTGCAGAACGGCTGCACTGGTACCTTTCATCTGTGCACCAGCGGTTGTTCTCACTTTTTTTTAGGATACAGGACCCTTTGTGTTACCATAATCCTGTGCTTTATGTATCTTCAGGGCCCCTAATACAGCTGTGACAGTACAGTAGTGCAGAAGTAGATATGTCCTTTTACATGAGGCCTCAGAGAGCCCTTCAAGGAAGGTCCCTTTTGAGAAAGACACAGACTGTGTGTTACATTATTCCCCTTGTGCATTTGCTCACAGAGTATTTGGAGTAACTTGTTCTTCCCAGATTTTAAACTAAGTTTCAGTAGCCAGGGCCTTGAATTCGCACATTAAGTAGTAAGACTCACTGAGCTGTCCTACTGACATGTAAGAGATCCATCCTGCCTTTCCCATGTCTTTCATGCACCCCATTACTTTTTCAGTCTGTGTCAGGCACAGTGACTCAGCAAATACACATGCTTCTTGTTGGCAGTAGTGCAGGCATTTGCAATGTTGAATATTATATGTCCCTTTATTTATCTTGCCCAAGTGCAAATTTGACTATAGACTGTTCCATTGTCACTATAATATTTTGTTCAACTTCCCAGCTTCCTTCAAGAGAGGAAACAGCCTGCAGGTGCTGCAAACACTTTTTGTTCCTTTATGACTGGAAGAAACTGCTTTATTCCTCTAAGGCTTTTCGTCTGACTTGATCCTGGCTCACCCACCTGCCTGCTTTCTCTGGAGAGCTGGCAGGTGAATATTTTCAGTAATTTACTTTAGAGCTGTTCTATCACCCTGCTATTTATTTCTGCCATAAATTATGCCCAGAGGTTAGGATGCTCTTATTTTCTCACTCACAAAGGAACCAAAGAAAAATATTCTGCAGGGCACAGAGGCATCTTTGGGTGGTTTGTAAATATTTCCAGAGGCAGATATACTGGGGAATGAAAAGAGCTGTAGTCTCCACCCTGTAAGCATCGCCTGAATTAACCTGCATCTTCTAGGTTATGCAACAGGGAGCAGTTGTGCTCACACAGCCCCCCTCTTCCCACTGTGATTTACATCCAGCGTCTCCAAGATACACCTGCTGGTGCTTCAAAGCATAGAAAAGAAATAATAATAATAAAAAAAGCCTTGAGAGATTATAGCTTACTCTTCATGCAGTGGTTTGACTCATTAAAATCAGTGAAGCAATTTTCAGTGACTTCTCTGGGATTGGATCAGGCTCTAAAAGCACAAGCCTTGAGAGCTGGACTGCAGCCAACTAACTTAAGGGAAGCAGAATTCCAAGCAAGTGAGTTTTCATTTTTAATTCAGAAGCTAAATAAAATTGAACATCAGTGCATTTAGATGGGTTAGCTCTAAGAAAAATCCAGGGAACAGAAGGAAGTGTTATTTCTTGTGTGTTCTCCTCCTCTTAGCTATACCTAAGGGGCTGGTTGCTCCACAAAGCACTATCAGTTACCCAGCCATGGATTACTGCTCTTATTATTGCTGTATGCCTGAGTGCCCGTTGTAGACCAGGACTCCAGGAAGCTGGACAAGACAAGAGCAAAGAGATGGTCCTTGCTTTCCAGAGCATCTCAGAGCCTAGAGTTACCATTTTAGCTCAGTTTGCTGATGGGTGTTGCACCACACAAAGCAGCATTTTTTTTTCTGTTGAAGTCAATTATGTTCCTAGTACCCCAAGAAGGTGATAGGGAGGTTTCAGCTGCTTGCTGTGATAGAAAATATAAAACAGTAAGTCCTGGTTTTGCCACTCAAATTCCCCTATGTTTTCTTGGAAAACACCTGCAGAAGCTTATTCAGCATGAGGGTCAACTTGGTTGTATCACACAGGCTTGTTTACAAAATGCAGCATTGCCTGCCTCAAGGTCAAATGGGTACCATTTGCTAAGGCTCCCTGCCCTGGTCTGGGTAGCAATGGAGAATTAGCCTACACTATGACAGTACTTCATGAGTATGTGCTTTCCTCAGAAATGTCTCTTTTTCTGCATTTTCCTTTTTTATTTTTCCTTTTTCTCAGCATGCCCTGATTTCCTGCCCTTTCCTTTGATACTTCTCTTTGGTTTTCGTCTTTTCTCATAGCATCACCTAGTCACCCTCTGCAGATAATTCTTCTGGAGAATGGCAGACATACAGAAATAATGGCTCTAAATCTCATAATTCACTTGGTTTGTGAGGTGTAAAACCAGACCTAATTATTTAATTTTTTAGGAGCTCCTTGTGTTTAGATGAGCCATAATTATGTTCCTCCAGATGCAGGAAAGTAAGCTCAAGAAATCCCAGAAAAAAAGGTTGTCCCTGTTTCCAGCTTTCCCTCTCTTCTCCTTTATCCTTTCTTTGCTCATACTGGGGTTTTTATCTCACATTGGCAAAGATTTTGAGAGGGAAAGCAACTCAGAAACTTGGGGGCAGTTCTGGCTCTGCTCCAGCAGCTGGTGCTCATCTTTGACAGGAACAGGGAGAAATCAGACTGAAGAGGGATCTCAAGCAAGCAAACAAACAAATCACCTAAATGAACAAGCTGGGTAATAAAGTAGAGCTGGGAATCAGTAGCTAACGAACACATCTCTGTCACTGCACCGCTTTCTCCTGGGTAGAAGGGGAGTCAATTACCCACCTTCCAACAAGCTATTGATCAAGCTGCTGCCACGTATTGAATTGGAGACCTGGCCACCCTCCGTGTGGCTCTTTGATTTTCTCTCCCTCTGTAGTAGCACGTGGATGGAAGCCAGATGAGGCAGCACAGGACTATCGATCAACCCGCCTCCCTCCTCCTCCTCCTCTTCTTCACCCCGGTTGCCATGGCAACCACGGCTGCTGCAGCAGCAGCAGCACTGTTTACCTGGCCTATTTATTTTCCTTTTCAATATCCTTCCCTTCCCCCCCACTGCTCTCACCTTGGCATGATATTGGCAAAGCACTCAGCAGTTGTAAAAGGGATGAATTTTTATGACTCTGAGGAGGACAATGCAGTTCTTGGCTCTGCTTTATCACCCAGTTTGTCCATTTAGTTGATTTGTTTCTGAGGAATCATTGCCTATAAACAACAGATATCTCAGTCACCAACTAGGTCATGCCCCAGACATGGGGGAGGACTTGTCATTCCAAAAATATAGGTCTCCTTCATATGGTTTAAGTCTGCCTGTACTAAGATGCGCATTTTTTTTCTTATATACTGCCCAAGAGTGCCAACAGAGAACTTATTCCAGGTATGCCATCGTTTACCAGCTGTTAATCACACACGACTCCTGGGACAGTGTAACATAAACATCGGGTGCACCAGCATTTCTTTCAGGTCTTCAGCCACATTTGTAGCTCGTACTGAGGGTGCCAGTGTCCTAGAGGGGCCAGCTGCTGTGGAAGGAACAGTGACCAGAGTCATCTCCCGGCAGAAGGCTTTTGCAGAATGTTCACCATGGCTTCCAGCTGCATACAATGAGCAGTTCAGTTTCTGGCTCTTCCCAGTTCACTTCCAATCATCCTTGCAATCTTCCCAAGTGGCCATGCAGTCTTGTCCCATCTCTTTTCTCATACTGCTTTCATTGCCTGAAACTCCCTTCCCATTTCTAGGCAAGATGACAGTCATGCTGCAAAGACCAAACAGTAAATAGCTGTTCAAGGAGTAGCTCATTTCCCCCCTCCTGAATATGTTATTTTTTGTGCTGAATCATCCATCTGCTTATTCTCAGTGTAGGATTCTCTGCTGAAAAAGGCTTTGTGCAGGGTATGAAATGCAAGACATAGAAACAAAAAAGGTGTCCACCTTGTCTCAAAAGTCTTCCTGGCTTCCTTTTAATTGAAATTCTTCACCCAAGTCTCACATTCCTGATTCTTTCCACTGTAAAGCCATCAAACCCTCCCAGGAGACTCCCAGTTTTCCTTATAATTCAGTATGATTGATACAGGATGTAAAAAATCAGTTGATGTCATCAAGAGCATATTATCTCTCTTTGAAGCAAAGCATTATAGGATGAACTGTGGAATTTGCTACTGCATGATATTAGGGAAGCAAATACTGTATTTTAAAGAAAAAAGAGGCATCTCTAAGAAACAGAAAGGCACTGGAAATTGGGTGAAAGGAAGTTCCAACCGCCAGAGCTGGGAAGCACAGAAGGACTGGGGTCAGTGAAGAGCCCTACTTAATCCTGGTGTTTTGTCTACCCTAGATCACTGCCATGCTGGGAGTATTAGAGAGCCATCATCCTTTCCTCTGAACAGTTTGGCTGATCTCACTCTGTCAGATACCAAGTTCAAGTAGCCTACAGTGTCCCTTTATACAGCAGGAGCTCAGATCCAAGATTGGCTGGGCAATGGATTCATTAAGAACAAGCAAGTCTTGGACAGATTCTGCAAAATGAGACTGGAATTGGGTGTCCAACCACTACCACATGTGAGGGCCTCACCTCACTGGGGGACAATTGATTCAGAGCAACAGGAGATAGAGGTGCATGTTTGACTGGCTGGAACAGTGGTCTAATGTGACATGGCAGGAAATATGACACTAATGCAAATTGTTAGTAGTTATTAACTAATGAAATTGTTATGCCCATAAGGCACTTAACACTTTGTAGGAACAGAAAAGAGCCCAGATCCTGCCCTAAGGAGCAGAAGATCTAAAAAGGCAAGCACATACCAATAGTGAAAGGAAAACAATTATTACAGAAGGAGTATAATGAGGAGCAGCACATGGTTTTGCAGTTACAATTTATGTCTGGTTTTGCAAAGGAAGATTTGTGTGATCACAAGATCTTTGGTAGGGGGAGAGTGTATGACATCACAAGCCTGTCAGATGCATGTATGATTTTTGATACATTGGTCAACTAAAAGCAAATTGGATGGGTGAGAAGCTGGTTCAGATATACTTAATTTCATTAAAATAAAAAACCAAGAGAAGACCCTTTTCCTCAGCTCGGAAGTAGGTTGCAACAGGACTCTGTATTTTCTCAGGCTTCAAAAAATTCACACAGTCTGCAGCTCTTAAGAACACATGGAAGAAAGAGCTTTTAACTGGTGCTTGGAATCAATAGAACACAAAACTGTAGGAGATCAGACTGCCTTAGCTGCAGAAAGCTGACCTGAGTAGAGATGCTGCTGCAAAAGGTGGAGCAAAGGGATATTAGAGAACGGCATGAAAGGGCGTGAGGAGACTGGCAGGGCTAGCGAAAGCTCACATTATTAGTGGAGGAGACAGGGAGAAACATACTGGAAAAGATGAATGTGCAGTCTTGCACAGGTGACTTTCATTGTAACGAGTTCCTTAAACTCAGTTAAGCAGGAAGTAGTAGATAAATTCAAGCCAGGGACATGACAGTGTGCTGCAGAGATGACCTTTCCAGCTTCATTTGCTGTGTACTGCAGGGAGGAGAGGTGCACATCTGATCTGGGATACGCCTGCTATCATCATAAAGATGAGAGGTGCAGAGCCCTTGATACAACGGCTACAGGAACAAAGATCTTGTGAATACTGGGTGTGAAGAAAAATTAGTTCGTCCACAAACTGGATGGATGAAGTAAGAGAGAGAGGATTGCAACACCTAAGCCACAGAGGGCTGGCTGTGGAGTCTACTAGAAAAAGATCAGTGAGCACCGAGCGTAAGAAAGATTAGGATTTCGGTTTTATCCAGTATTTTAATTAATGGCAAGATGTGCAAGAGGGAGCATGCATTCAGGATACCAGATGACAGTCTGACCCAGCCCAGCCCGTCTTTTCCACAAAACATTAGCGTTTCGCTAAGCACACGCTGCTGCGCTGTTTTCAGCAGACACGCCGCTCTGGTGTGTATCATATGATATGGCAGCCGCTCAGGCAGGCGGGGAGCAGCGCAGCCTGTAATTTCCTGGTCATATGTAACTGGGTGGGGAAGCGCCTGATGCTCGGGGGTGAGTAATGCTGGAATCGCACATGAGGCACCCTGCTCTCTGCTCTTCGAGGCGGCCGAGGTGTCGCTCTCGCTGTTCTGGCAGACGTTCCCCAGGGCACCCGAGCGCTCTTACGCTCTGCTACCCTCACAGCACCCTCCCGTAACCTGTTTCTCTGAGCACCCGGTCACTTTCCCACGTTGCCAGCCTTTGCGGGCTCCGAGGCTGCGGATCTGAGGGCGGCCCTCTCGCCTCCCCGCAGCCGCGGCTCTGGGGCAGGGCGATCCCGGCTGCCGGCACCAACACCGGGCACCAACACCGGGCACCAACCCCGGGCACCAACACC
>JAHLSL010000007.1:19245960-19263597 GCA_025920805.1 Petroica traversi
CCTACGTGTATTTTTCTCCAGTCGAGCTAATTTAGGAGCTGGGTTTGCCGAGGGCCGGGGCTGGCGGCCGCGGCGCGGAGCAGGGGCTCCCACCGGGCTCCCCAGCCGGGGACGCGCACTCTCCCCGCCCGACATGAGCTGTAATTTCCGGCAGACATTTGAGGTCTCCGACATCTGCAAAAGGCGCGGCAGCTCCCAGCAACCCCCGTGGCCGGGAGCGGGGCGGCCCCTCCTGCCTCCTCCCCAGCCATTTGTGTTTTACTCATTTCCTGCTCCCAGTAATGAGGCCAGCGATGCTGGGGTGGCGGTGGTGCTGCTGAGAAGGCAGATTGTTAAACACACACACACACACACAGACACACTCACACATGGATGTTTTTGTTTCAGGATGAATTTTTAGTGCTCTTGAAAGGGAGGGACTAAGCGGAGCTCGCTGGAGCCTGGCACAGGACCAGCAAGCTTCCCGGCAGCCTCTGCCAAAAGAATCCAGACATCCATTCCCCCGCCCGGCTCCTGTGGCCCCTTGTCCGCTCTCTTCCCCCTCGGCTCTTCAGGGGCCTCTCCCTGCAGCAGCACTGCCCGGGGACCTCGCAGACCCTCTGCCCACCCACGCCTGAGTCTCCACCGCTCCAGCACAAGGTTCCTCCCGCCGAGCAGACACGCTGCAGTCCTGACCCGTGACTCCTTAATCCAAATTTTTCTTCTCGTTCGTCTATGGAATTACTGCAGGAGGGTGGACGGAGGCTGTGATGTTAACATTTTCGGAGTCGAAAACAACTCGCGGCCAAGTAGATTCATTGCACTAGTGACTTGAACTAGGTGAAATGTCGACAGAATTACTCAACACCACAGCCCCAACTCTCGGTACAGAAAATAAACAAACCTTCTAGTGATGTTTTGTATAGTCTCCAGCCCCGCCCCAATCCACCCATCTGTTTCATTCCCCAAGGGACCGCAGGACGTGGGTCTCCTGGCATGTGACCATCTTCCCCTACACATCGGCCACAGATGAACTCTGCCATTTGTCTCCTGTTACAGCCTACTAACAGGATTCTGCGGGTTTTGTTCAGTTCTGTTCTGTTTTGATTTGATTTTTTAAAACTTGTCGTTAAAGAAAAAAAGAGAACAAAAAACTTTCTTGGCTGCAGCTATCAGCTAATTTTTGGTTGCTTTCGAATGCCAAGGCCAGCAGGATCCAGGAATTCATCTAGCGGTGCCAGCAAGAAAGCATTGACCCAAACAAGGGAGCCAGAACTTGGACTGCAGTCCTTGCCAGGGATCAGCAAGAGGCCAGAGAGACCACGCTGCTGAGTCATCACCGCTCCAGCTGCTACGAGCCTTTTCTGGGGACGCGGCTGTTGCTAAGATTCCTGGGAGCTGACTGATTGCTCCTTCTATAGTCATGAAGCGCACACACACACGTCAAAGGAGCAAGGAGCAGCAGCTGGGGCGAGCTCAGAGCGAGCACACAGCCTGCTGGCCGTGCGCGGCCGCGCTCGGAGCTCTGCGGGACTCCCCGCGGGAGCTGCGCTGCTGCTCGGGCTGCTTTTACAGGGATGGGGCTGCCTCGTTCCCTGGAAGCTCCGCTGCCTCCCACTCATGGAGGCACTTCAAAAATCAAGCAGTCCAGGCAGTGATTCTGTACAAAGTTTTCTTTTTGTTTGTACTTGCATGTTTCACCATATTCCCCCACCCAGCATTTAGAGGAACATGCTAACGATCTGTGCAGTACATTCCTTGTAGGGTCACTGCTGGGTCATTCTCTTCATGCAGTAAATAAATATGTTTAATCAGCAGGCAAGTAAAGTGAGCACTTTCCAGTTCTAGACCCCAGAAGTGAAACTGGTGATATTTCTTATTAAGCCCTTTAAGGTTTCAGAGTATTCTGCAGTTTCATACATGTCACAGGGAGGGAATGCTTGTTCATAAGCAGCCTGCATTTTCATTATCCCAGTTTAATATTTTTAATCTTTTTATTCTCCTGCCTTTTATCTGCCTGAGGTACTTGCCTCCCTCAGATGCAGCAGTTACCCTTGTTTCCTGCTCCAGATTTGACACCCAACAAACTACGTGTACTCAGGTTTTCAAATCTCACTCTGTATAATCACGTTTAGGTTGTTAAAGCCTAAGGGTATAAGACCTGTCTTCTCTGTCTGACATTAGACACATCACTGATTTCAAAGGAATACCTTATCATACTAACATTTAATAGCAAACCTAATGATTCCAGAGCCCGGTCTGCCTGCTTCTCTGTTGAGTGTTTGTTGAGGTGCCAGATTCAGAATTACAAATTGCCAAATGAGGATGCTGAGCACTTAAGTTTTGTGGTCACTTTTTTTCCAGTAGCACCTCAGAGTCCTACCCATGGTCCAAGATATCACTGTATACCATAATACTAAAAAAAGGCTCTCTGCCCCAAAGTGTTCACAGTCTAATAATATAACAAGAGACTAACAGTGGGCAGAGCTAGACTGGGGAGGACCAGCAGGAAATTAATTGGTTTTGGTCAACATGGCAGGAGGCACAAACAAGCAAACCAACTGAGTTTTAGGGCAGTTTCAGGTCAGGAAGGAGGGATTTTCTGACATCCTTAAAAAGACAGTTTTCAACTCAATAGCTCCTTTTTTTGCAGGAGAAAATAGGCACCTATGGGTATTTCCAGAAAGGAGCTTTAACTATTGCATAAGGTCAGTAGCACATTTCAATCTTCTTCTGGCCAGATCAACACAAAAGTAGTCCCTCAGCATATGAAATTTGTTTATGGAGATAAATGTAAGGTGTAGCCAAATGCAGACATGGGTAAACTTACCTGTTAAACGTTTTGAGAAAGATTATAAGAAATAATATACATACCAATAAAGAAACAGGTGAAATCTAAATTGCTCAAAGTGGATGTGGACAATCTCCATCAAACCAAATGTAAGAAAACCCTGAGGGACACAACAGAAGTGCTAGGAAAAAAGTGCTTGGGCCTGGAAGAAGCCCCTCAATACTGACTGTAAAGGAACAGTTTAAATGGGATCAGATAAAATTTTTCTAGCTTTGATTTATATGGTGGTTTAGGTATTGTAGAAAACAGAGGGGAAGAAAGCACTACACACACACACACACAGACACACACACACACATGAAGTTTCTAATGACTTGCATACGCAGACTTGGAAGCTGCTTTTGGCTTGTGGTCTCACGGTGTGCCTGCATGGCTGGTGAAATACGTGCATGGTGAAGCTCATCTTTCCACTCCATGCAGTTACAGGCAAGCTGTGCTTAAAAAATTCTGCAGTTACAACATCTGAATCACTCTTTTTTGTTAACCAGGAGTAGTTTTGTTCCCGTAGAGTGATGTGCACTTCAGAGTACAGGGAGCTCTATTGGGTATTGCTTTGCAGAAGCTGACCACCAACAACACAATGAGAAAGTACACTCTGACCTAAGATGCTACACAACATCCCCCATTCTCCAATTTAAGGCATTTTGGTATCATAAGACTCCTTAGAGCTGTTGTAAAGCATCAGTCACCACTTGTGTTTGAGACACATGTCTGCTGTGGCTGGGATGGATGGCAAGGGATGCCCAGGAGCAGCTTAGGCTGCAGATGACAGGAACTCTTAACACCAGCTTTGAAGAAGAGGTCAAGCTCCACTCTGTTCTGAGCCATACTGTTGTTCAGAAAGTCCTATAAATACCATCTTTGGAGCAATCAGATCTTCCAAGCTACTAATTGGTGTTGAACCTTCCGCATTCAAATGAGATAGTAAAGTAGCTCATGAAGAGATGCTCCTTTGCACTTATTTGTCACTGAAATCGAGGACAGCCCTCAGCAGAGGTGCAGGTTTGGTGTTGTATAGAGGGTGCTGGCAGCTCTGTATTCATTCTCCTGGGCTTGCCTGCAGTGCTGACTTCTGGCTCCAGCCAGCCTCTGCAACACTCGTGATAATTACAGAGCCTTTGAAATGGATCCTTTCTGCTTATAATAATGTATGTTGGTATGATATGGACACGGATAGCTGCTTCCTCTGCCTTCAAAGAAGTCATGTGAAGAGCCTCAGAAGGCTTCAGTCTTCCTCCACTACTTTCTACATCAATTCTAGGTCTTTATGTTTATTTTCAAGGCTGCCTGTGAAACTATCCAAGAATATATTAGAAAAGACTCTTTCTTTGCATGTTGATAGCACTGTTCTTCTGAACCTTAGGATAATGAAAGACAAGGCATTCTGTAAGCAGGGTCATGGCTTTACAGATCACTCTGCTTGAAGATACAAATCTTTCTCTGCCTTTACTGAAGACAGATCTGAAAACAGCAGAGAAAAGACAAGAAGGTGAAAGAAAAAAGAGATGAAAAGAAAGCACAAGTGAAAAGAGCTAAAACATGGTGAGAGAGGGAGTGAGGAAAGAAGCAGCTTGAAAATACAATTAAATCAGTTACAATGAAGAAAAAGGTTTTACCTTTCCTGAGACGTGGGAAAGAAAATCAGCCCAGTGGGATGCCATGCATTGTTCTGCTCTCAGATACTCCAGAGAGAGAGTTTATGAGCATATGGAGAAAGGAATTCCATGCAGTACAAAGAAAGATGCTTATATAGGTGATGTGTCTGCTTATACAGCTTAGGCCAGTCCAGCTCTATGCAGTACATAAACAATACAAAGTCCTACACCAGGAGGTTTGCAGCTGTTTTCTAATGTCAGTCATGAGAGCATTCGACTTGATGGCAGCAGGGATCCATGTGGCATTGCACCCCAAAACATAAGCTTTTTATGGCATGCAATTTTAGCCTTTCTGATATTTCTATCCTGAAGCTTTAAAACTACTGTAGTGATATACTCTTCCAAAGGTCAGCCGTACTAAACAGCTCCAATATCTGCAGATACTGAGCAATCTCAGGACCACATTATTATAGTGTGAATGTAAGGAGTCTGTCATGGGGAGAGAAATCCCCACTCCTATGTGCATGCTTTTGAAGTCTCACAAACTTTTAGTCCAAGAGGCTCAATAGGATTGTAATAGGATTGTAATTCATGGAAGTGTCATGCTTTAGTGTCAGTGTCATAAAGGTTTAAAAAAGAGGAGTTAATAATTAATTGGTTTGTGATACTAGAACACATCAATTATAATTATAACATAAAAACACACATCTCCACTATCATTTTGTAGCACAAATCTTTAATGACATCTCAGTCACTGTTACATTCCATTGTCCAGCTTTCATCTGATACAGAGCAAGCCTGACAGGGCTGTTTGTAGTACTTCAGCCTTACCAACAGACAAATACTTCCCTAGACTTTCTTTGTATAAACTATATTAGCATTTTATCTGTGGTAGAACCATCTCTTTCTCTTTTTGCTATATTATATTACAGTCCACCTAAAACTTCTTTCCCTCTTCCATATATAAAGTAGTCCACTTGCAGGATCAGGGTGCATCCCCCTTCCTCAGAAAGGGTTCAATTGCAAAGTGCTTTGGTGTATTTTAGTATTACCAAAGTCTAGTTTTGCAGACCATATTGCATTACATTTAGAGAAAAAGTTGAAAACCTTACTGTTGTTCTGAAGTAAATGAACACAAGATGTTTCTGAAGGCAGAGCAACTCACAGGGTTCAATAATACACAATTCCTAATCAGGAATGTATTAGCATGGGATTCCTCACAGTGGGTTATGAGATACTGGTTGATCACATCACTGTTGAGCAGAGTACATAACTGCTTGCTCAGCTTTAATACTTGGATGGAGAGGTTAAAGAGAATTAATAGAGGGCAGGGAAGCAACCATCTTAAAAAGGGGTAAAAGCAGGCTTTGACATTGTGAGTCAGATAGCTTCAATATCTGAAAGAACACTTCAATATCTGAAAGAACAAATTATCAAATAATCAATTCATAAGCACCTAAAGGATATCAAAGTAATTGAGGACAACCAGGCTTCATTTGTTAAGAACAAATAATGTCAAAATAATCCCTTTTTGACAGGATAACTGCCTAACTGCCTATGTTATAAGCATACCTATAAATAGGTATTTATATCTGGATTTCAGTAAGGATTTCAATGTCTCATCTAACCTTCTTCTAAGGGTATGGCAGAAATGTGAAGTAAACTAAATCATCATGAAATAGAAGTACAATTTGTGAAGATACATTTTGAAGGAGGAGTTCTCATTAAGCTGTTTGCTATAAAAGGGGTGGCTAGGGTTTTAAAAGAAGCCCCCAGGTCTGTGCTGGTCCTAGTCAAAATTCAGAATTTGTAAGTTTCTTACAAACCAGGCCATAGCCTGGTTCAGTGAAAGCATCCTTTTCTTTGTGCCAGCATAGATTAGACAGAGCTCAGTGAATACTTAAGATAGACTGCCACAGTACAAGAGCAATCTTTGAGAGCCCTTATGGTCCTAGATATCTTTACTTTCTATTTACTTCACTGTTTGACTGAAATGAGATTTTTTCTGAATTAATATTTTTACTTGTAAGCAGATTTATGTTCAATAGCTCTATATGACTTTTCTTATAAACTCAGAATAGGGGCAAATAAACCAGTTAAACTGAGGTTGTCAATTTGTCTCTCAAATTGATAGCCAGTATACTGTTTTGACCAGAGGATAGCTCATGCTTTTGTGGTCCATCATGGAACCTGCAAAGGCTTCCAAACTCCTGGCCACCAACTTCTCTGCAGCTAATATGATGAGCTTTATGCCTCAAGCTTTGCCTTTCCAACTCTGTACCTCTAACCCAGAAAAAATTTAAATAAATTATATTTAATAAATTGTGAACTGATTTTGGTATGCAAATATAATATTTCTGGAAGAAGGAATATATTTTTGTCTAGGGAACTTGATTTTTAATCTTTCAGTACAGCAAAAGCATAAGACAGGAGTTTGAGCAGTTGAAGGGAAGATGGGTCAAAAAAGTTTTCAGGAGTAAAGGGATTAAATATACATGAACCAGCAGCTATCAAGTTTTCTGCCACAGCCAGTCTTAGGGATGAAAGACTTATTCTTGCCCTGATGTGTGTCCTAGATTCTTGTTGGCAAAACCTGTAGCCACACTCTTACCATATTTTGAGTGTCATGAGTCCCACGAGACTAAACTGGAATATGTGTGGTGGAGCTTGTGACAGCAACAGCAATAACAACTAAAAAAGAAACCAAAAAACCAAAAAACCCCAGCGTAAATCAAATCTCAGAATCAGAGTGATGCAAAGATTAATTTCAGTTCATTTCAGTGGGTTATGTGGTGTCTGACTCAGGATCATTTCAAATTGGCAGTCATGGCTGTTATAGTCAGGTTCTATAAAACACAAAAGAAGCAAAAAGAAATCCCTGCATGTACATACCCCCCTCCATCTCATGTTGTAAAATCATCATATATTCAGAGGGGACAGTCACACAAGTACACACAAATATTCTCCCTTGACACAAGTAAATAACTGCTGACACCTTTAGCACTGCCATCCCCTAAGTGATACTTTCAAATACTTGATGCATTACCATACAGCAATTTTAATATTTGCCCTCCTTGACAGCTTTGCTGTGACACCGTGGCTGCAGGGGTCACATGTCACCCTCCCAGTGGATAAGGGCACAAGTCCTGGCTGTGGAGAAGCCACAAGTCAGAGGCTTTGCACTTCTGTCACCTTCTTCCCCACATACATTGTGCACAGTCATGGGTGTGCAGGGCCTGCCCTAAGATAAGGGTCATTATTCACTTAGGCTCCTATTAAAAGATTCAGAAAGAATTACTTTGTAGAATTTCTCTCTCACTTCTGCACACAGAGTTCTGCTGGATGACCTTACTAATGAACATAATTACCTTCTCTGATGAGGCAGTGTATGTAAGGGAGTGAGCTGGGTGTTGCTCTGCTTTGTACCTCCATCACATCCATGATAGCTGGGCTGTGACAGTGGCTCAGGATAGGCAGGGATTAATCCAGCTAGGGAAAGGCTGTGCACTGAAGTTCAAGGAAGGAGAGGGGCTCAGTTGTTTTCTGGCAGTGTTGTGTTCTCCTGAGTTCAGTATCTCTCTGTTTTGAGTCCCCGTTCAATTTAGTGCCAGGGGCATGAGGATACCCAGCTTTTCCCTTGCCCTTTAACCCTAACTGTTCCACAAGTGACCAGCTGAAGAACATAAAGATCGTACAGATCATTTTGTGCTGTGGGTAGCTCAAACCATAGATTCTCAGCAGGTGTTTCTGGATCAGTTGTGTAAGGGATGATTGAGGGCTGAGTGGGACCATATTTTTGAGTTAAACATCTCTGAGGGCAGAATTTCTTCTGCATCTCAGACAAGATAATTGACCTTACTGTTAAAACTTCTTATGAGTTTATCTCAATCTTCCTTGTGTCTGATTCACACCAGCAAATATTAATACACCTTTTTTCTTAAAAACAATAGAGTCAAGTACTATCAGAACTCTTTCCAATATATATCTACTTAGAGACGGTAAACAAACTTTGTTAAATAAACAGATTAAGCATCCCAATCTGTCACAGAGGGATGTGTTTTATGGCTTCTAAATTATTCTGGTGTCTTGTTTCAGAATCTTTTCCAGCTGATCAGCATCCTTCCTTCAGATGTGTGTATTTGGCTTCCTCTCGTCAGCTTTGAATTTTTTTTCCAGATCCCTGCAGTCCTGGGGACATCCCATTTTGGAAGCTCTTGTGCTAGTTAAATGACTTTGCACTTCACTCTAATGAGATGTGGTGTTCAGCTAAGCCTACCTTACAAAGATCTCCAGGTGGATCTTTGTAACTACCATGACCCATCATTATTTATTTTATTGCCAATTCTTCTGTCACACAAATGGATTTTCTATTTTTCTTTTAGTTAATTAATAGAGATATTGAGTAGTTTTGCACTCAGATTTCTTAGGTGCTCAGTAGAATAAATCACATATAATGATAATTCTCCAATTACAATTACTTTTTAATGATGCATCAGTTGAGTGGGAATTGACTTTGTTTAGTAGGTGTAAAATTGATTTGTGCAGTGATATTTTTTTATCAAAGGCCAGAAAAGACAAAGTCAGCTGCCTTACAGAAACCTAAATATATTGTACCAGTACCAGTTACCTTACCAACCATATTTGTAAATGCTTTAAACCCAATGTTGATGTTTTCAGTGGGACAAGATATTCCATGTTGTCACTTTGTTTGGTATCAGTTGTGTCATCTTCTTTTCATACTGTTTTCAAACTGTTTCCCAGTTTCACAGAACTGGGCCAGGCTTTGAAGCCCAGAACACTACAGCATTACTACTTAGCTTTGTAAATATTTGCACACATCAGGTTATCTTCTCCAGTGCAATAGAATTGTCTTGGTATTCTGAAGCTTATTGAACATAAATCAAAATGAAAGATTCAGGGTGGCATACACCTTGCCTAACATTAGCTTTCTAAACCTTAGAACATTGCCTAAATTAGTTACTTAGGCATCTTCCATAGTCTGCTGAGAGGGCAATTTGTTTCTTTTAAGGTGTATTTCTGAGACGATGAGATGAAATACCAGAGGATGAAATGACCTTTGGTATGCTATTCTGTTTCTTTGAGAAGAGCATGAGGTGAGCAGTTAATTGATCTTTTGGGTAGGTGGCCAGTTGAGATGCTTGCCAGCCTCAGAAAGTTCCTTGTTCCTCCTTTTAATAGCCTTGTTCCCAGACATGCATAATCATTTTCACTCATCTCACCAGACCATGTGGTCTTTAGATACTTCCCTAGGTAGACATCTGGCTCCTCATTTTTATCTCATAAAAACACAGATATACTGGTGTGTCTTAATTATGTACCTTTGCTGAAGTCTGTGACTGAGGAGGGAGAGTCTGAGGCCCTTCCTTTGGGACTGTTCCTACAAAGAAGGGCTGCAGGCACATTGCATGGCATAGGCTAAGGTGCAGTTCCTGCATTGCTGTCAATGGTGACATCAGGATGTTAAAGGAGACACAGTGAATATTATTCCAGTATAAATAAAAAAATTCCAGTATAAAGAATGGTTACAAAAGAAATGGAGATTTTTATACTTTTCTGGATCTTTGTGTCAGTGTAAGAAATGTCCTGCTGGGTCAGATTATTGGTTCACCTTGCTGAGTTTTCTGATTCCAGCAGTGCTGGCTGGAGACTGTATTTGGGGAAAGCATGAGTTTTTGATCGAAAGAGACATTATCCAAATTGCATTGACCTTATAACCAAATCTGGTTCCATGTGAGCCACAGTGGGGAGATTAATACTAAGGTGATTATCCTCCCCTTTAGTGTTAGGGTATCTCATTTTGGAAATTTTGGAAGCACAGGGACAGTGTCTTTTTGTGCAAATGTTCTTCAAGCTGCTGTTCCTGGAGTAATGAGACTCTGTGCTTTAAAGATTTGTTACATGGACACAACCTCATGACGGCAGATAAAAGATGGAAGAATCGACCCCTTAACAATTTCAGAAAGCAGTCTTAGAAAATGATCAGTGATGTTTGAATTTGAAATTGTCTCATTGTTCTAGTCCTTGACTTTTAGTGCAATGAATGCTTAGCACTGGCCAGTGGTTACAGTTAGTCCCTCTGTGCCTCTGCTTCCTGACTTTAAAATGCAGAAAGTAGTGTCTGTCTCCTTCATGGGATATTGTCATTATGAATATATTAAAGATTATGAGATATTCTGATACTGAGGAATAGGCTCTATTTAGCAGTCTGATCTAGAGATACATAAAATACAGAGGGTTCCAAGAAGTGTCTGGAATCTCTTTTTAAAGGGGAAAAAAATTCCATCTGAGGAGATTATGAGAGCACTGGGAAAATGAGCAAAATGTGAGCATGACCATTACAAAATAAGAATGTGGAAACATCAGAAGAAAGATTAAAAGGAAGCTTTAAGCAGGGTATTTTCACAGATGTGGTTATAAGGGAATCACATGGGAGTGGGAGAATTCTGCCTAAAGCTGGAAGACCCAGTGTGGACAGACATCTTTTCTCCTTTCTAATCCCAGAGTCATCATTGACTGGCTGTGTGGCTCTGAGGAGGCCATTCTGTGTGTGAGGCACCATCCTCTCCACTGGTGACACTCGGGTAACAGACCATGACAGGGAGATGAGAGATTGCAGATGGGGAGATTACATTAACATTGTAAGCTCTTCATGGGGTTGTACTAGAGGGAGATGAAAAATACCACCATTTGTTAGTCACAATGTTGACTAGAAACATTTGGAATATTGTGGACTGCTGTTATTCTAGAAATAGAATGGATGTTGTCAGTGATGAAAGACAGAGAAGTGACACAAGGACAGTTGTTCTAGTGCAGGGGCATATCACTCATCTGATCCCTGCAGTGTTGGCGAGGGGTATCTGGTATCCTCTTTCTGAAGAATCAGTTGTCAGGTCCAGCTGTGCCTCAGAGCAATCCTGGACCACCCAAGGATGAATAGCCTTTTCAGCCTTCCTCCTTTGAGAGTAAGAAGTGCCAGGTGTGATGTGGCTTTTGGAAGGTGAGAACCATGTGAACTACTCTGAGAACAGATAGTGCAATTGCCCTGGCTGCAGGGGATCATTACACGTGGTCTCTGTCTTGTGGGCAGCATTGAACAGGCAGCACGTGAGGGGAAGCGTGAGAAGACATTGCAGAGCACCTGCAGTGTCCAGAGTTCAGCCAGCCTTTTTCCAGGAGATTCATTCTCCTTTACTCTGAATAACCGAAATATGCCTTCATCTTCTGTTTCAAGAGACAAACTATAAATATCTGGCACCTCTATAAACCATCTCAGTGAATTAAAAGAACCAGAGTGCATTGTAAAGACCTTTAAGCAACCTGCTTGTTTCCAGGTAACTGCGAGGCTGCCCTGGTGGTAGCCAAGTTGTTGGTCTGGATTCCAAGCATCTTTCCTCTCTCTGTGACACTATCACTTCTTTGTCCCCTTCATTCCTTTTGTAGCTGTCTCACATTTAATATTGAAACTCGGCATTCCTTGGGCCGGGCCCATTCTTTTCTTCTCTATTTGCACACTGGCTAACACAGTGAGGTACTGGTCCATGACCAGAACTACTGGGCAGTATGCTAATAATTATAATGGCAGTAATTAATAATGCTTTGTTCTTTGATCTCTGGGCTTGCCGAGGCAGTCAGCTGCTGTAATTGCTCTCCGCCCTAGGGCTGAGTATGTAGTCAGCTTGCTCTTTTTGGCTGTATCTGTTGATTTGATCTTGGTGCCATTCTGTATGTTCACCCTGTCTTCAGACTCGCAGATTGGTGTCTCCTAAAGTGGTTTTGAGGGCAGTTAGCCAGGCTGCCTTTGGAACCACTCCTTTCACTGGGAATAGCTTGTTTTCCCTTGTTTGCTCTACTGCTAGTGTTACCTTTCTCTGTGTTCACACCAGCTCCCAAATAAGGTGTTCATATTTCCCCTCTGTGCTGATGCCTTGTTACGATATGGCAGGTTTTTTTACACTGATGAATATTTTTCACAGGTCACATGTTACTTCCAAGTCCTTATATCCATTCACAACTTCTCTTGGTTGGCTGGAAATTTCAAGTGGAGAAATCTGAAGCAATAAATATCTGAATGACTAGACTGAACATCTCAGCTGATCCAATAAGGAAATCTGAGAGGCTAAAATGGTATGGATTTGTGTTTCATGTCACAAATCATACATGGTTGTACTTTTTTTTTTTAGGGCATACACTACCAGTTCTGTGTACAGTCTCGGAAAAGTCAGTGGACATCCCTGTGCAGCTGTGAGGGAGGCTTGTCCCTTGAGGTAGAGAGGGAGAATTCTCAGCAAATGGCTTCTCTAGACCATATTGCTTCTCCATTTAGTACTTAAATTGCCCTAATAAGAGAACTGATGAAAATTTGCATTTCCCTCCCCCTTCTAAAAAACCCCCAAAACATTCTAAGGCCATTGCTATTCCTTAACAATTGAAGAGGCTTCCATCTGACAACCCTTCTATCTATCCTCCTGATATCAGCTGTGCTGCCAAGGTCTGAGCTAATAATATTGTGGATACCTGAGGTCCTAAAGAGAGGTGTGGCCTCTTCTCCCCAGCAAGACCTCAAACAGCTTTTCCAGAAGAGGAGTGGTGCCATCTGCATGGCAGGTTTCTGCAGCTGTGATACTATTTAGATCCCTATAAACAGTGTGCAATCTGAAGGCAAGGTGTGAGGAGGCAAGAGTCTGGAAAAATGGGAATTGAAACCCTCTTGCCTTTATTCCAGATTGTCTCAAAATAATTTCCAAGCCACCCAGAACAGCTACAACACTGCCCAGGTCTAACACCTAAAGAGGAAACTAAACAAGTGAGTCACTCCAGGAGGGCTCAACTAATGCAGTGAACTTTGGAAACTTCATCCTTTCATCAAAGCCACAGAAGTCCAGGAGATGGCCTGGACGGGCAGGATTAGAAATGCAAGGGTGTTAGACAGCACAGCAGGAGATCTGCCTGAACAAACACTTGTGACAGAGAGCTGAGGAATATGATATTTGTGCTTGTGTGAGAACCAGCTCAGTGGAATAGTAATCATCTGCTGAATTGGCCAGAGCATGGTGGAAAGTCAGGACAGATCTTTTCTAGTTGGAAAATGTGACCTATCAAAAAATGATTGATTGTTTCTCAGGACTTGCTAAAACTTCCAGGTTATTCAACATCACCCCAGCTGCAGTAGTGGAGAGGACAAAAACACTCTTGCAGTTAACCCACGTTCATACTGGAGATTCAGAGCAGATAATATCTTACACAAGGCTTCAGTTTTCTTTTGAGGTCTTTTGGAGCATTTGCAAGCAAAGCCAGATCCTATTTTGCTTGGGGAAAATGTTTCATGCAGTGAAGGCAATCAAAGATTTCCTTTCTGAATTCTCATACTCCCATTCCCTCCTCTTGGCACAGCAATCAACCTCTAGCAATGGATTCAACCTTGCAGATGAACTGTGGGAAGACAGCTGAGGCCCAAACATCTCACTACGCCAGATCCTTGCTGGCTGGATTCCTTAAGTCTACAAAAGAAGGAAGACCATAAAACATCTGTAAAGCAGAACTTGGAACAGTCAGGTTCTTCTGAATATTAAATTCCCAAGGGTTTCTTTTCCAAACAAGATGGGGTAGTTTAGGGAAGAGCCAGAAACTTTCAGTTCCATTTTATTAGTGTGTTAGCAAGAATCACCCATTAGCTCATTCTCATCTTGCTGCTTCACTTAATGGATTTCAGATACATTCTCATATCTACTGTGAGACCAACACTGATCCCTTCTGATCCCTAGCCTGTCCTCCAAATCCATTCCTTGCAGCTAGGAAAAGACAGATGTCTTCCTGCAATCTTGGAAGGAATCAAGTATCCAATTGCATTTAAGTGCTGGTACACAAATGTTATTAAAGGGCAGAATAAACCATGATGCAGGGTTACACCGTTGTGCATAGAGCTGTTCATTCTTGTACTGTATTGGTGTTTCATTCCCATTTTCTTTTGTTTAATGAAAGATTGCAGTCCTTCCCTTTTCATAAAGGGACTGCAGTATTTATTATGAACATTCAGATTCCCTGGTCAGGGGACAGTTAATAAGCACATAGTAAACAAGCAAGAGCATGTGTAAACAAAAATTACAGATAATTCTTTATTCACTTCGACCACAGCATCCCGAGTTTCTGAAATCTTGGCAACCCCCAAACTCTGAGTTCCTCCCTCCACTGGGATGAGACATTAGCTAGTGTATCAAGCAATTACATAGGGTATTTTTTTTCTGCAGAGCTGTGACATCATGCTTGGCAGCTCCCCAA
Source organism: Petroica traversi (assembly GCA_025920805.1). NCBI lineage: Eukaryota > Metazoa > Chordata > Aves > Passeriformes > Petroicidae > Petroica > Petroica traversi. The sequence goes on from JAHLSL010000007.1 coordinate 19,260,682, forward strand.
GGCACCAGATCCAATTACCTGAGTCACCAGCAAAGGGAAATTGCCAAGAGGCTGTCACTGAATTCAGCTCTGGTGAATGCAAGAGCAGAAAAAGCCAAGTGAAATGGCTGACAGCAGACAGGGGGAGGGGGGGGGGAGGGGGGGAAGGGAGCAGCAGCAGTTCCTCATCAGAGACATGGAAGGAGAAATGGATAAGGAAAGGATGAAAAAAAAATCCAGGGAGAAGGAGCAAAGAAAGAGCCGTAGGGTAAACTCTGTGAGGGGAATTTCCAAGTATTCCCTCTGTCCTACATAAGGGATGATTGGAGCCACTAGATTGACACAGGTCAAATGCTCTTGGAAGAGTTTTTTGGTATGTAATTTAAAAATTAATCTTCACTGTCAATGGAACTGATGCCCTTATCTTTTGTGATCCCATCTGGAACGTCCTTTTCCAATTTGCTGCATTTTCCAGCAGCTTTCTGCTAAAGCTGTTTTCAAGGACTGAGAAATGGACCTCATCGGTGCTTGCTGTTCCCTGCCCTGGGTTATGTTCCCTTTGCAGCTGCAATATCTTCCTTGCCTGGAGGAGTTTGCAAGGAGTACAAGGTTCCTCTGAATCTGGCACGTGGAGCCTTGTTTTCATAACAAAACCTCTGGAGGCTTCTGTTAATTACTTCACCAGAATTCTTATATATAGCATCAAAATGAAATTCCCCTAACACACACAAGAAATATAGGCCTCTGTTGCCTAAGGAGCCAGCACTGAAGTGGTGACTTTAACATGAACAAAAGTATATCAGTGGATATCAAAGTGCTGGCATAAATAGGCTCCCTACACAGATCACATTTGCAAACTGGGAGGTGCTCACAGGGAGAATTCCACCTGCATGCAGCATAACCAGCTACAGCCAGGGAAGGCGGTTTTTTGTGCTGGGCACAGGCAGTGCAGGCACACAGCACCAGTCAGGAGCACCAGCACACATAGATGGTAAGATGAAGAAAAAAAGTCCATAAAGCACAGAAATACACACTGCTCACAAGCACAGCTTGAAATACTGTGCACACACAAAAGCTATTAAGATGTAGATGCAGCCTCATTAATCTGGGCTGTTTTACAAACCCTATTCCCTCGCTTTCGTAGGGGATTTAGGTGATAAATGAGGCCATTTTGAAATCTGGCAAAATGCCGCCTTCCTCAGAGCATACTACAGAATAAAATTCTTATATAATGTGTAAAGCACGAAGGGGAGGGGGCAGCTCCAGGAAGGAACACATGTCTGGGCGTGTGTTTGCATGTAAACTATTAGCATTATCTCCACTGCAGTGCATTTGTGCAAGTATTCTGTGTGTCTGTGTTGAGTGTGGGGGTGTGGATATAGTGCTGAGGCTGTGTGAACTGATTTGCTCATTGGGTAGGAAAAGAAGGGACCTCTGAGTGTGGCTCTCATATCTGCACCCATCTCCAGGCTGGAAAACTTGCCATGGCTGACCTTCAGGGTCTACTACAAAGGTTATGGGTTAAGCAGGAATAAGGGCCTTAATTTATCATGGGTGGGTTGAGGAGTTGTCTAACAATAAAGATATCTTGTCAGCATCATGACCTTTGCTTTGTGTTTGTGAACTTGTCCTATCGGAACCCTAGGGGCTTAGGAGAATTGAAGGATATGAACAGAGATATATGGGTATGTGTATGGTGTGACTATCTTGTTCATTAATTGTGGAACCATGTGTGAAAAATATTTACATACATCTTTTCCTTTCCCCTCCTGCGTTAATATCAGAGTTGCAGACACTGTAACTTATCGATTAGTCTTTACTGAGATTGCCTCTGGCAGTGCAGACCTTCAAAAAGCTTTGAATCTTCTGTAAATGACTGATGCTTCATCTCCTGTTGACTCACTACCTACAACTCCCTAGTTTGTGCAGTAGCCCATGTCATCTGTACATCTGTACAACACCCCACTTGGGTAGGAGATTCCACATACACAAGTTGCCTGTGTGCTGACTGGGCACCAGTAGAGGCTCACTGGTCAGCTGGCTGCTCACAGAGTGTACTGCTGTTAGATTTTGCCCCCCTTCCGGAACTGTGGAGACACTAATTTGTGTTACAGTACTTGATCCAGCCATTCATTTTCATGGAACTTATTGCATGAGGTTTTTCCTGGGATTTAATTGCCTGAGGGTTCTGCGAATTGGACTGCATCTAATCACAGTGTCAAAAGGATAACAAGGAGAGAGGTGTGTAGGCAGCACACTCACCTAAGCTTTCTTTCCTTGGAAGGTAGTCCAAAAAAAAATATTTACTTCTTCACCAAACAGAATTTACTTGGCTTAAGACTGAAGTTAGGCAAGATTCAGGCCTGTAATACCAGCAGTCATTGAGTTTGGTATCTCCCTGCAGGTGTAAAAAAAAAAAGACAGCTTTACCTTGTTGGAAAGCTATTTTCAAGGAATTATGGTGGGGGAAAAGTTGATTTGATTTATTCTTTAAGATTAGTTCCCCCCATTTTCAGCTAATAATTTATGTCTAAAATAACTGACCTATATAATAGCATAGTCTGTCTTTCAGGAGGTTTCTCTGGGCATACTCTTCTAGCAGGATTTGTGGAGTGTATTTGCAGAGCACGGCGGCATACCCAAGCTAGCTTTCCTTGGGTTAACTCAGGATAACCTACTGCTGTTGGAGAAATGTGATCACAGGTAGCTGCCTCAACAAATACCCCACTCCTAGGAATTCCCGCTGATTCTGCTGCAACCCATCCCTCTGCACTTCCCTCTTCCTCCTATTCATGTGTGCGAGGTCAAAACTGGTCCTTTTGTATTTCTCTTGGGCAGAAACGTGTTCACCTTCAGCTGCAGGTCCTGTTGGGCAGCAGGCAAGGCAGCAGGCAGGGCACTGTGCAGGGCACTGTGCAGGGCAGCAGGCAGGGCAGC
>JAHLSL010000007.1:19263607-19286908 GCA_025920805.1 Petroica traversi
GGCAGCAGGCAGGGCAGCGGGCAGGGCACTGTGCAGGGCACTGTGCAGGGTGAGTATCTCTACATCTGTGCAGGGTGAGTGTGTTGAACACGCGGGGCGTGCGGGGCCAGTGCCCAGCCAGGCACACGGCACCTTCCACTCCACGCCTGGAGAGGCTGCACATCTCATCTGAGCCTGCAGGGAGCTCAGGGCACGCACTCTCCATCTGGGCATGCCTGCAGTGGGTGCTCAGGCACCTCCCACCTGCCTGTGGGTGAAGTGGCTGTTTGCTGGGGACCACCTGGCATCAGGCATGTTGTCAGAGCTGTGGCGGGATCAAGAGGCTGGTCCTTGTTCCAAATATCCTTGTTCCTCTCTTTCCTAGTGCAGAATTTTTTGATGAAAAAGAGGAGTATGCTGAGGAGCATCCCCAAAGATAGTTCAGGTGCACAAATTGTGATTTATGTGCTGCTTAAGGATGGGCTTAATCCCTAGGTATATCAACAACCCACTTCCAGAAGGTGGTACAGTACAGAGACCCCACAGCCCCTCACATCCTGGTTTGGGTGCTGGGAGCAGTCTGACTGCAGTGGCACTGAGCTTGAGTCACAAAGATTTGCTGTGTTTGTTTTGTCATGTAGAGTTTTGTTTTGTTTTGAATCAGACCGTTCATCACACATCTCTTCATTTGACTCAGTGTCCCTATTGTAATGGCATCTGGATCCTGAATAGGTCCTTGAGGTGCTGCTACTGCGACAATAATGCCAATAATGATAATAACTGTAAGTGGAGGATCACAAGTGCAGCACAAAGTACTTGCTTCTAGCCTTCTGATGGATCAATACTTTGACCTTCAAAGTCAAGGCATATTTACCTCCTGAAGGTATTTTTCATATTTATTTGGAATTTTAATTTGGTTTTATACTTTCCCCCTGCCACTTCAGCAGTTCATTTGTGGTACCAGGGTATCCGTGTGGCTCAGCAAGTAGAGGCATTAAAAATACCCTCTAGAAAAGGTTTCAGAAAGCTCCACACTTTCTAAAATGGCTGCTCTGTAGCACAGATATCTTAGAAGGATAAATGGTGATAGGTGGTCAGAGATTTGTCTGCAGTGACCTGAATGATTCATTGACAGCAAGGGTCTATGAGCAAGTGCAAAGAAGGCTGTGCAGCTTGGCCTGCCTGTGAGCCTGCCATCGACCAAGGAGCACTGTGCTATCTCCCTGTGACCAAATCTCATCTGCAAAAGCCCCAGAGTGTGGCCCAGATGTCAGTCATGCTGGTGATCGCACATGAGCAGGACCCTCTCTGGAATGCATTTTGGGCAGCTGGACTAAGCTTCAGCTGGTCATGACAGTATGTCATGATCTGTGTCCCATGGGTGCCTGATCTGCAGAGGATGCTGGTCTGTCAGCTCTGTCTGCTACTTCAGCTCAAGCAGCTTCAGGGACTCACACTTTATATTTTGGAGACAGGCATTGCAGTCCTGAGGGGGAGACAAAATGGCTGTTGTGGCCATTTGCATATATTCCTTTTTATACGTGGCATTTTAAGCATAGCTAATGCACGGTGCAGTGCAACCTGTACGTGCATAAATGGAGTCTGCTTTCAAGCTTCACTGCTCACAGCAGCCTGCACTCAGCCTTTTCTTACAGTAGTGCTGGTCCCTGGCTCTGGCCAGAGTGCAGCACATTCCACTGAGGAGTGAGATTTCACAGCTGAAGCCCCCGAGGTGGCCCTATTCTCCAGCCTCCTGTTGTTGCACAATAAGGGATGGGGTGTCTAATCGAGGCTACAGCTCTCATGTTGCTGGCAGGGAGTGGAAACGGCAGCAGCATGATTTCTAATGAAAGTGCCCCATGACCTGTTCTGTCCAAAGCAGGAAGCTGTCCCCCAGGGGCCTGCTGCCATCCACATGTCTCTGGGCTAGCAGGGAAGCTTTTTCTGGTAGGCTTGTGACCCCCAAAGTAGATGGATTTTCCATATTGCATACACAGCCTGCTTTCTCTTTTCAGAGGATGCAAAAAGGTGTGCCAGGGCCCGCAGCATTCCCAGGAAGACAGCATACATGGCTGCATGTGTGGCAGTGGGGTGGAGTGCAGCGGGATGGGAATGGAGCAGAGACTAGAGAAGGATACCTTTTCTGCTGTGCAAAATCAGTTTTCCTTCCTCCTCCCCCCCTGTCCTCCCCTCTTCCCTTGTATTTTTGTATCTCTACATCTGTGCAAAATTTCAGGCACTTGAGGCTCCCAGGAGATAGCATCATTTTTGTGTTAAGGATGCTTATTGAATTTGACAAATGATGATTTATGACAGGGCAACCCGCATGGGGCGCGGCGAGGAGTCTCAGTGCCTCGTCACAGACTGGGATTCTGTTTCATTCCCATCTCAGCTCCTCTTTTGCCTCTCATTGGAGCTTAGAGCAGATCAGACTCGACAGATGCTGGGAATGTATTGCTTAGCTGAGAGAATGAGTTAGAGAGAGAGCATGACACAAAGAGAGCAGAGTGAAAAGCTGATCTTCCCTTGTCTCTCCCTTTAAACCATGACCACAGATCCAAGACCTTGTGGGACACTCAATAAATAAATTTTAACTGCTGTGGTAGCCTGGATTTAATTCCAACTTCACTGATTTTTCTGCATGTCATGACAGTCTAAGTTCAGTTTGCAGGCTGCTTTTGCTGTCTTCTGGGTCAGCAGAAGGCTGGATCCTCTGGATGCAGCTCACTCAGATCTGCAGCAGGTTTTGCTACTGTCGTCTTTGGTCATTCCGGTTCCACTGTGCACCTTTGACTTTCACCATCCTCTGTTCTGGTCCTGGAGCCCACACACAGCTCTGCCTCTTCACTTCAGTCTTTGCTGCAGATGCAGAGAAAGCTGAGCCAGGCCAGGTCTGGCAGGACTCAGAAACAGAGGCTTTGTGCTGCACTGTGTGACTGTGGCCTTGCTGCTTCCAGATCTGGTTCAGATCTCTGAGCAGCTTTGCCACTTCTGCCAAATATAGATCCCAACCTGATAAACCTGGCCCAGGCAGAACCAGTGGGGCTGTTTCAGGACCCTGCTGCTGGAGCTGTGAGGGTTGGGAACCATGGTGCAAAGACACATGAGAGATTTCACACAAATCCTGCTGGATTCAGCAGGGCCTGTTAAACCTGGCTTAGTACCAACCTGACCAGAGCTGGACTCCCTTAGAGCCAAGCAGGTGTCTTTCCACTGTGCTCTGAGCACAGAGAAACTCACTTAGTTCAAGCACTGTGGAGATGCAGAAAGGCAGCTCATGTCTGGCACCGTGCCCAAGCTAATAAACCCTCCCAAACCCAAAGTGCTGGGAGGCACAATGTGGAGACACTTGAGTGGTCCTGTTGGGAAGCGGCCCAGGTCCAGCAGGGTTGATGCTGAGCCAGAGCTAATAATCCTTGCTGGACTTAGGCTGAGCTTGTGCAGAATGACTGGGTGTCCCTGCATTGCATTTCCAGCACATCCTGTGGGCCCCACATTAACGGGGCTTTCCGCTGTCTGAGGTAAATCCCAGCCCCCTTATCTTGGGTCATGGAAACATGGCAGTAATGTCTTGGGGATAGACGGCCATGCAGCAATCCCCTCAGTGACAGCAGCCTGTGAGAGGTAGGAGGGTGGGAAGGTCTGGAGGGAGACACTCCTCTGCTGGCAGCGTGGTGAGGGGGAGGCTGGGCAGCACATGGCTGCTCCAGATGGAAGCCATTAACCAGGAATGTCTGTGATGTGGTCTGGAGCAGTGTAAACAAGAGCCATGAATTATTCTGCACCTTGTAAGCAGGACTGGAAAAGATCCCCTGCCATTCTCTCCTTTCCTCCCTCTTCTTCTATCTCCCTCCTTCCTTTTACCTCCCCTCCCTGAATTCCCCATATTGCTGTAGACATTTCTTTATTTCCATGTGTGGTTAAGTAAGGCTGTGCTTTCTTCAGTCCTTGTGCTCTTAACTCATGCTGCTATTCCTGAGAGAAGGGGAAAGGCTAGAGCTGGAGAGTGGCCAAGGTCTCATGAACCACCTCTGAGCTAAATCAGCCCTTGGATGAATGATCACAGCTCACTGGCATGCTGGGCACATTCACCACTTCAGACACTCCTGCCAGCAGCAATACCCTCCTGGTCACCCTGCCAGAGACTCTGGCTGGTCCCTCAGCCTCCATTATTGTTGAGTGGGCTGACTCCTAAGAAAGGGGAATACCATCAGCTTGCTCAAGGTCTAAACCAACTCAATATTCTGTCACAGAGCCTAAAACACAGCTTACAACAGCACTTGTGAAGTATTCTGTCTTCCTCAGGCTCCAGAGTAGTAGATGACTCTTTCAGGTCATTTAAAATACAGAGATCAACAGAAAGGATTGAGGAGAGAGTCGTCAGGCTGAAATGTCCTTTACCTGACAGGTTCTGGTGGAGTGGCTAAACTGACCATACTGGATGCTCCTCCCTATTAACAGCTGCTTCTCCAGACAGCAAAATCAAAACCGGTTTATGTTTATACATTTCAGCAATCCCAACTAGAAGCTCTAGAAACTATAAATGTTAAGATCTCTTCACTTACTATTGAAACGTAGCTATTTCTGGCAAGGAAGAAGGAAGTTATTTAACAGAGCATAGCAATGCTATGCAACATTTGAAGTAGCAGGATGCTGCATCCAACCATCTATGATATGGAAAATTTAGGAACTAAAATTAAATTGGTCAGATTGAAATACCAACTAACACATGGTTATCCAATAGAGACATGTATTATTTTAGGGCCAGAAAAGGAATTTCAGTTTGGAAAATCAGATGAATCTTCTGGCTATATCGTGTGCCCAAAATAGCACTGGTTTGTGGGGTCACTCTTTACCACCTGCTGAACTCTTCATGCTCCACCCTGTAGCATATATTTCCCTTGGACTCATCTAAAAAGGTAACATCCTATCGGACACCTCTGCATCTGAGCCTTGATGGGAACACTCTCCTGACTTAGACAGCTTCAGAGCAAATGTCCTGTCTGCATTTCTAACTCTGCGGTGGCAAATTATTGACTTGTTCCATTTTAGCCAGCCAAATACAGAGTATCTCCATGGGGGAATTATCTCCAATGCTTCTGTATAAAGGCATTATAAGCCCCACCATTCCCTGCTGTTAGGGTGGATGTCATCTCTCCAGGACAAAGGATGGGGCATGGTGGGCCCCCCTGCAGCGACACACATCCCAGGAAGCTACTCAGCTTGGTGGCAAAATGGTTTTTGACGGGATCTAATATGGATGGCAGTACCTCAGAAAGCAAATGTCAGGAGGAATAAGCCCTGGCCAGCTAGACTGCTGCATGATTTAGACAGCAGCCTAATGTCTGTTCCTTACCACCTCCAGGAGGGTGTCTCTGCTAATAGGGCTTCTTCCTATCAGCAGCTGTTCTCAGTTTCTTGAACAGTAATGAAGCAAAACTGGTTTGGGAAGAAAAATGTAGATGAGAGGGGGCAGAACTCCAGACCTTGTCCAGTGTTCTTGTGAGCACATCCAGCAGGTCATATCTACTTCTATGTCATGGGACAGCCCACAACTCAATTCTTCTTGCAATCCCATGGCCTAATCTTTATTAATGAGGTTACTCTGTACACTTCGTGGATCCTTGTCCTACTGCCCACTTCAGAGCCAAACAGCCAGAGTAATGTTGTTATAATTCAAGTAATTTCTGTGAGTTCAATTAGGATGACTCATTTTACACCAGAAATGGCCCATTTATAAGGTCTGGGCTGTAAAATAGTCTGGATAATCTCTGATCACTAGCACGATCTGCCTGGGAAAAGAGTGGTAATCAGATATTGTAAATGCAGTATATACAACAGGTAGTAGTTTCATATTTCTGAGATCACATCCCTGGTTCAGTGAAATTTCTTCCCCTGTATAACGCAATGTACTCAGGGCCAGATGGATTACCTGCTATTGTCACTGTCCTCTGAGGTGTCATCAACTGGACACTGTTAAGACTGGCCTCCATAACAGGTATTCCCAGTTGATCAGGTAACCCTGTGTTCATGTTTTCAGAGATTTTAAGGACAGAACAGATCACCCTCTCTGTTTTTTACATAATGCAAGCCCTGATTTTAATTCAGCTGGGGCACACACTATTCATTTTCGCTTTCAAACATAATAAGGGTAAAGTATGTCTTTGCACAGTCCTTGTATTTAGAGCTGGAGAAATCCTAATTGGTCTCATTTCATGTGTCTCCTGGGGATCAGCAGAGGATAATTTCCTTTACTGAGTGCAGATATAAGTTCTAAGTGTTTCAAAAAGAGAGTTTTCACTGCTTTCCAGTCAAATAAAAAATCATCTTCTGCAGAAAGATCTTGCTTATTTTCTCCACTGTTCCTAGTATTAACTCTATAAAGACAATAATTCAAATCTCTGAAAATGTTTTAATCTCAAAAGAGGCTACTAGCTTTCTTTGTGTATTGCCTTTCAGGGATTTCTACAGCTTTTCCTTGACTCCAAATTCACTTCAACATCACTTTGACCTTTTTTTTTCAGGTGCAAAATCCACAGATCCTTGGATCCACCACTTTCTCATTTTCTTGGCCACCCCAGGGATGTCCTGCCTGTCATCCAAGCTTGAACCCTCTGCTTCAGAGCATGCTCAGCAGTGAATATCTTGCTGAAGTACTGGGTCTTGGGCGTCTCTGCAGCGGGGAAGCTGCTGCCGCCCACTGCGTACATCAGTGCCAGAGATACTGTCTCCATGGCAACTGAGGGCTTTTTGTTTTTCTGATGAACAGTTTCAAAGAACAGAAAAAGCACATCTGGAGTTGCCATATCAGCTGCTCCCTGCCCCCCTGCCTGCCAGAGTCAACATGAGACAAAACCTCAGTTTTAGCAGACCTGGGCTGAACATCTCAGGAGAGAGAACGAAAGCAAGTGAGGTGTGCAAGACAGAGGAGTGTAGTGTAGTGCATTATTGATTTAAGGATGACTTTGGGCTGGTTACCTTACTGTTTTCATGTCAGGGCATTTGCTTGGGAGTAGCTCAACCACACCAGCCTGCTGTGTATTCTCTACTGCTATGTGTTGCTGAACATTTGAGCAGGACTGATTTTTGTATCCCGCATTTGTAAAGGCAGAATTTCTAAGTGCCCTTAGTTCAACTGTACTTTTCTTATGGAATAGAAAATTATTATGTAATTTTGTTTTGGTCAGTGCTTCAAAAAGGTTCTTTAGAATTGTCGTTATTTTCACTGTCAATGTCTAGTTCTAGGAGCAAGTGTTTTGCTGCTGTTGTCTGCTGTGCAAGAAAGCTTCTTTTTACAGCGCTTAGTGGCTTATGGGTTATCCAAAAGGAAAGCTGTTACTGCCATGGGACCATAGATAGCCCATTCTGGACTGTATGTGGTTTTTTAACTTCTTTGACTCGTTATGGATTGTCCTTCAGATAATTTTTTGCTCAGTTCTCAGAAGGGAGATAAGGTGATCTGGTTCCTTCCCTGCCTCACAACAGCCTCTCTTGCATACAGCAGTTCTAGCAGACAATTTAACACAGAGGTGATGCTGGCTGGCTGTGTCCAGCACAGGAAGAGGCAGAGGAATTGGGCTCCCTGCCATCAACCTCTAACTTCAGCAGGCGGGATGTGGGAAAAAGCAAAACCCAACCCCAGCCAAATAAAGCTGGCCTGCAAAAGACCTTCAGTCCTGAAGAATTTTTGAATTAAATACTGGCTACAGCCAGCCAGATTCCACTGAAAATGACTATGTCAACTGGTTTTAAATAACAGTCTTTCATGTATGTGCTTTTTATGTTGCTTCCCATTGTCTGTTGATTTCCCCATAGACACCGAGAAATTAAATCTTTTGCTCAACACATTTCTGTTCCTTCTTGGCAAAACAAGGATTTTTGAGTCTGACTAGAAACAAGATGGCTGTGGATGCACTGCCCGCCATCGCTCCCGAATGGCCGCTGGGAGGAGGTGACAGCTGCCTTTGTGCATCTGACAAAATCAGTGCCTCCTTTGGGTTTTCTGCATGCCTACGACTCATTCCTGTAGCAATCCCTGTTACTCTTCCTATTATTTTAGTAGTGCTGTGGGAGTCCTTCTGTACTCTTTACGGAACAAACCAGTCCTGACTACACTGGGCTCTCTTTGTAAATAGGCAATTCATTTCTAAACCTTCTCGTAAGAGTGCCAGCTCCAGTGTGCAACAGCAGTTGCAGATTGCAGAATTATTTCTGTAAGTTACCTACCTCCAGTGTTGAGCCAGAAAATGAGAATTAGTGCCTCCTGGGGACACAATGCCCTTATTACACTGTATAAGAAGAAGTCTGATTTCTTTGTGAAGAAAAATGGAACAACTAAAGCCACCTGAATCCCTCTCTCTGTAAGAAAACCTGACAGAGACTTGGAAATGGCAGCTACAGTATTCCTTGAAATTACTGAAAGCAAATGGTAATGAGGACCAGCTGGAAAGAATGAAATCTTCCACATGGCTATATGTGCCATCTATATTGGCTCAGATTGTATGGCTATGGCCTGAAAATAAAGAAAGATCCCTTACAAATGCCCTTATGTTCCATACCATTGCTACAGTATGGATTTATTTTTAATGCCCCTCAGAGTGCCCTGAGAGAGGACACAAGGCTGCCTTGCCACAGCATGAGCCTGTTGATGTCAATATTACTACAGCACCGAAGAATTAGTGGCTCTCTTGCTGCCACAGCAGACTTCTTCTCCTCAGGGTCAGCAGCACATGATGCTGTTATTCCAACATAATAACTGCAATAACACTGCAAGTCTTGAACACAGTTGTCTTCCATCTGCATCTGCTTTGAAATCTAACATTAAGTAAACATAAAGTCCCTGTGGCTTTTGAACGGCAAGGCCCAGCATTGTATTGAAAGATCTTCAGGGCAAATCTGAAGCCTCCCCTTAAACCTGGCCAGCTTTGCCTTGTCCTCCTTTGCCTGGAGAAAGCGCCTCAGTCATGATCTGCCATTTGATCTGCTGATTCATTTCAACATCTTGGACTTAAGGGAGCAGTCAATGACAAAGAGCAAGGAAGGGTTCACTGCATAGCCTCTAGTGCCATAATCTGGCAGAAGCTGACTTTTCAAATGGTTTCTAATCTCTGAATTTCTGTGGGTTTTTTTCCAAAACTGCTCGATACCGAAACTGTTCCCTGGGGTTTGTAGTAAAGTCATCCATAACTACCATATCATACTTGGAGACAGATGCAGGCCTAGGAATGTAATTTGTTTGAGTTTTTCTCACTTGCTCTGCCAAATATTTGTAAATACTTAGGAAGTTCAACAAACCACAGTGGATTAACTATCTTTCAATCATTAGAGTTCATACCTAACACACAGAGACACCACAGCAAAAGTGAGCTGAGAAACAGTTTGAAGGATGACAGGTTCATGGTGTCCTTTTCATAGCAAGAAAGAAGCGTATCAATACTTGCCAGAAGGACTCAAATGGGAAGTGAGAGCTGTTTAGAGGAGAGAATAGACAATACAATAAAACCAAACTTTCCTCATGGATGAGAAGGTAGCTGGGCTTTCAAATCCAAAAGCAATTTCTCTTTTCTGCCAGGAATTAAGATATGTTTTAAATTCAGTTATACCCTTTAAGTATGGTCTGGGCTCTGAGGAGGAGGAGGGAGACCATAGTTATGATCGTTAGTTTGGTTCTGCTTTGCAGCATTAACTGGTTATCTTTGGAGTTTGACCTTTCTTCTTAACATCCTGACCTGTAGGAAAGAGCCAGGCAGCAGCTACTGAGCATAGAGGAATCAGCACCAGGGGACAGCAAGGGCTGGTGGCCCCTGGGGATGGGGTGTAGAGAGTTTCAGGGAAAGCCACAGGGCAGAGCTTCCAGCCCAGGCTCATCCCACTCCTCCAGCCAAGGGCACCAAGGCAGCCCCAGCCCTGGGCACCTCCCTGGGGATGGGGACAGCCCTAGGCTGGGCTGCCATGTCAGCTCCCCCATGGGAGCTGGAGGCCAGCATCCTGCAATGCTGCTGGTGAGGGCCTGAAATGGGGTCCTGGGCTGTGGGTAGGGTGAGGGGAGACCCATGTGAGGGGCCCTGGCAGCCAGGATTGAAACTGAGCTGTTGAAAAACAGCATCAGAAATTGCATACCATTTTCCTAGTGTGGGGTCACCAAGTGCTGAGGATGGATCTAGACTCCATGAGCATGTTTCTGCTACTCCTTTAGCCTCAGTGAGTTTGGTCTTAATTAGTGATGTATACTTGCATCTTTTATGCACCATTTTGTGTGACTTCATTGTCCATCCAAAAGGAATATGGCCTCTTCTAAGTGATTTCCTATTGTAAATAAAATGTGCTCCTGGCACCCTTTCAGTAGAAAACACCTTTGTAGCACCAAGCAGTATCATACAGAGGTGCTCAAAATTAGATAAGAGACCTAATTTGGGTCTCTAATTTGGGAAATGAATGTAGCTGTTTTCAGTGCATACATTTAAAATAGAGTCTAAGCAGCCCAGTTGAGAGCACTGCATTAACATGACTGCACTGCTTTGGGTACTAGGGTTGACTTGGACCTCTCTTAATGGCACCATATGATGGACACCCCACAGACACTTCAGTTTATATTTCCAGCTTCCTGCATTCCTTGGGTGGTTCAAAGTGCTTCTGATGCAGAAGAAAAATCACCTACTGAGTCACCCCTTTCTCCTTCATGGTTTCACAGCTCTGGTCCCATGTGAGGACACTGGGGGCAGACAGATGTTCTTCAGCAGCAGCACCCCACTGAATCAGTGCTAAGGCCACAGCCAGGAATTCTGTGTCTGACATCTGGAGAGCTTCCAAAGAGGTAGCTCTGACTATATTCAGCCCAGGCCATGCGTGTATCTGTAAGACTTCCAGTGTCTTCTGCCCAAGGTGCCATGTGTGTGAAATTGTTCAGACTCCTGTTTTGATGAGAGAAGGCCTAACCAGTTGGAAACTAATAATAGCCAAAATATAACTGTCAGCATTAATATATATATATATATACACATAAAAAATTAACTGCTAGTAAAAGAATGTAAAAAATGGAGCATGTCAGTAAAATATTTTGGCATTTCATTGGTATAAATACCCAGACTCCCTAAGCACTTTCAATGCATAATCCAGATTTACTGCTTTTTCGTGATGGCTGAAGTGGTAGATTCTTTAAAGCTTGACATGACTGACCATAAGCATGAATTGTACAAATCCAGAGTTACAATTTTATGGTCTGTGTGAACACTTTTCACCATGTGCTTCAGAGATTTACTGGGGTCCTCAATGTTTGAAATGTTTTTGTGAAGAAAATTAAAATGTCAGTTAAAAATGTGAAAATGACCAATAAATTCTCTTTGGTTTTTGGAGGTCAGAGGAAAAAAAACCTGTTGGTTTGCATCTAAAATAAAAGCCCTCCCTCAAAGGAAAATGATCCCTCTCATCTTCTCTCTTATCTTTATAGGTGATTCAACTTATGAGGGTTACCAGGCCAAGAACTTTAAACATGGAGGATAAAAAATATCTAAGCTTCATACAGCCAGGAAAATGCAACTAGTGACAGGACAAATTTCCACTGTGTGCTCTTCCTCAGCCAACATGTTGGTGCATTCATTCATGCAGTTCTCAGCCTCCTAGACTACTGCATAAAGTTAGTTAGTAATTGGATGGAAACCCTCTACCACAATTCAAGAGACCGTGTAACAGTTGTCACCTTTCTGAACCAAGAAGTCCTGAACTAGTGACTTACACAGAAACCACATCTATATCCTTCTAGTGCTAGGAGCCATATTTCAGACTTGACTCAGCTCATCACCTCCCACCCTCATAGCCTCAGATTCATGCTGAGAGTGACTGCAGAATGATGAAAATAGCAAGACAAGGCATTTCATGTTCTATTTCTGAAAAGCAAAGAATGAGAAATGTCAGGAGTAAAGCCAGCCTTAGGAGATAACCTCTTCCCAGACAAAAGAGATTTGAAAGCACAACCATCTTTATTTTAATGCCTTTCTGAATAAAACCTCTGAATCTCTTGATGCATAGGCCACCACTAATGTGATCAAATCATACTCAGACTGTCTGTGGGTTTCTAAAGTACCTATCACTGCCACAGCTAGGTGACAGATTACAAGAATTAGAAGAGACATCGCTGCCGTTCCATTTATACCGTATTTTCTGTCCCCCCTAAGGCATTTTAAGATGGATTCTCTGCTCTCTGCTAAATTTGCTTTGCACTGGTTATGGAGCATAGAAAGAACTCAAACAGGCAGGAGATTCCCACAGGAAAATTGCCTCAGTACGAGAGGTCTGTGCCAGTTGTATAGCTGTCTCTTCCCTGCTGCCTGTCCCTCTACTCTCAGCAGGAACAGGATGAAACAAGAAGCTATATTACAACAGATTTTTCTCTGGTATAAGGTCCATTATCTTGTTTGCACTGGTGGTGTAAACTGGAGTACATGATTTATTGTTATAACTTCCAGTTGGATGAGACAGCTAAAATTTGGACATCTGCCTCTCCAGCATGCATTAGTCAAGGGTCAAGGTCTCTCATATTCTGTTTTGCAGGAAAGCCATGGGGAAAGACACCCACTGTCTGTTTGGCAAATCACTTCACAGAAAAGGATTACTGCATGCAGACCATGTATTGGTCTCAGCCCGAGGTCAGGCTGAGCTGTTACTTCACTGGAGAACATGACAAGATGTTCTCATGGCTTAAGGTTTTCTGGCTCAGGAGATCTTTTTGCCTCTGAGGATGGCAAAACAAAATTTAAGGGCTTCCCTACCTCAACTGCTCACAGGAAAACCAATAATTATTTGTTTTCTTCTTTTCTCTTGCCTAGTTTTTCACACAAAGGAATCACAGATACTTTTCCTGCCTGTTGTTCGAAATATCCTCTTGTCTTCTCAAAACCAAGCCAGCTGCCTACTCACTAGAGAGGGGTTAGTTTCAGTTTCCAGTTTTACCTGGATTTATAATCTGTCTGCTATGCTTTATAGAATCATTATGGAATCATAGAATGGTTTGGGTTGGAAGGTACCTTAAAAATAATCTAATTCCAACTTCTCTTTATTAATTAATAAATGTATTAATTTATTTTGCCTTTCACTGCTATGGGTAGTGACACCTTCCACTAAACCAGATTGTTCCAACCTGGCCTTGAACTCTGCCAGGGATTGGGCATCCACACCTTCCCTGGGCAACCTGTTCCTTCCCTCACTACTCTCACTGTAAAGTTTCTTCCTTATAGCCAATCTAAACCTATCCTCTGGCACTTTAAAACTGTTGTCCCTTGTCCTGTCACTGCTTGCTTTTGTTGCCCTCCATTCTTCTTGGAGGCTCCTTCAGGTACTGGAAGGCAGTATAACGTGAAATTGAAATTTCTCAGGGTCTGTTAGTCTTCTGTTTTTCCCACCTTGCTCCTACTAGGCCCTGCAGCTGGTTAGCCAGAACTCATCCTGTGCTTACTGCAGCCCAAAATGCCTCAGGGCATTCCCTCTGGGCTTTCCAAGTCCAGCTCCTCTCCTTGCACAGCCAGCCATTTCATACAATCAGCTGAGTAAATGTGTTTAGCTGCTTCTTAAAACCAGCTTGACTTTTGGCATTACTAAACCCGTTGATTGGCCTTCACAGAGCATCAATTTGTTCAGCATTAGAAACCTGACAATCCCTAGCCTAAATGCATGCATGGCTACTTTATACCCATTTGTTCTTGTGCCAGCATTGTCCTTTATCTTTAAATAGCTTTTTTTCTCCTCCCCATGTGTTCACCCCCTGAAGTATTTATTTATAGATTGCAATTATATACCCCTTCACTAGGCTAAACAAGCCAGGCTCCTTAGTTAATTAAGTTCTGGTGCATGATGCTAGGCCAAGCATCATGGATGCCCAAATCTTCCTCAGTCAGGGTTACGTTAAGATTGTCAGGAGCCAAAAAGGACACACCTAATTTTTACCAGAGTTGGTTCTAGCTGCCCTCCTACTTAATGGCAAGTTTCTTAGTTCAAGCTGTGATCAAGTCTTCACTAGCCAGTCTTTCATTTCATCTTTAAGGTAAGGCAGATGTGGAGTACCTTTGATGCACACTGTTCCATCGTGCTTGACGTATCCAAGTGGCTGGGTAATCCACACTACATTAATCACATTGGGGGTTATTTTTAAAGTAGAATTAAGAAGTGGAAAATAAATGAACCTCAGTTGCTTGCTTGTTCTAAACATGTCCAGACAGACACAGGAAATGTGTGAGAGGCAACAGTACTGCATCAGCTCTGGGAGATGGGCTGGAGGAGTTAACAGGGCTTTCCATCTCCGTACTGCAGGACTGTTGTAATTCATCATTTCTATAGCACCATAAATTATATGGCACTTTGCAAGCACAGAGGCAGCTCTTGCTTCCCTGAAGTAGCATGACTGTCAGGCCAGGCTGCCTGGCTAAAGCGTGCTCTTCCCCAGAAAGGCTTCCACTATGAACTCCATGCCTACAGGACTATGTGACAACACTGCCCCATTGTCCCATTAGCAGAGGGAGTAAAAAAGCTGGGGAAAGCAGAAGGCTTTTTTCCTAACTCCCCCGTATCACAGCTGGACTTCTCATCTCTCCATGGCCTGTGTTAGCATTGCCCCGATGGAGAATAGGCTTCTTGGGGCTTTGATGCAGTCTGGCTGTCCTCCAGCAACATCCACAGTGCTCCCTCCCCTCCCATATGCTCTCCATTAACATCCTCCTGTCTGCTGAATAAGGAAAGAATAACTCTCCCAGCCCCAGCCAGAGCCCCTGAGCCAGGGGAGTTCATCAGTCAGACTGGTTTCTCCTGAACCCAGAATAGGCCTCGTTAATGGGCCAGGAGGGGATTTTATTTTGCCTTTCAGCTTGTGGCTGCCCTGAGCCAGGAGTAGAGTCAAGTTACTGTGTGCGGGAATCTCAGCTATTCCAAGAGTAGGAGCAAGTGAGCTGCTGACTCAGGAGGTTTCCTAGTGTTTTCAAGCAGGGCTCAGTCCTGTCAAAGCAACTGAACTGTTGGCCTTGTCTTCTTCTAGCCCCAGGACAGGCATTAACAAAAGTCACAGTTGACTGGAACAGGCTGGGAGTTGATTTGGAGCAGGACTGTGGATCATACTTTTTCCTGGCATGAACACAGGTCCTTGCTCAGACTCATATTAGTTCTTTACCCTTTTTTACTCCTCTCCTTGGAGGCCTGTTTAGAATAATACAGATATCCACAAGCTGTGAAGCAGCTCAGCTTTATTTGCATCATTTTCTAAAAGAGAAGATAAAACAGACTTCTGAGCCAAAATGTTTCATTGCAAATCTGTGTTAAAGGGTCAAGAATTCCTGCCACCCTGAACCTTGCTGTCACCCAGAGACCACCTTGCATCTGTGTTAAGCAGGGATGCTGGAGGATCCCTCCTGTGTGGCTAAATTGCCCTTTGGACTTCCCAGAGCCTGGTATGGAGTCACAGCCTGTGTCTGGAACAAGCAATTAGAAGTCATGCTGAGTTCAGGATTCCTGTCCTCATTTCAAGTCTGCCTACATGCTCTCATCTCTTCTAAAGCAACCAGTTTCTAGAGGTTAGCAGAGAAGACAAGTCTACTGCAGCAGTCCCCTGCATTCACCCCTCATGAAGCAGTGCACACTCCTTTGCACAGACTGAACTCACTGGAGAGCATATGCTCCCAAGTTTGCACCCCTCTATCTCCCAGCACTTTTGTGACTCCAGCCAGCCTGTTCTAACCTGTCCCCTCTCAACCCCTGCAAAGTTCTGTCAGCTGAGAGTCCCAGCTCTTTTCTTTGAGGTCATGTTAGTCTTTTTTTCTTCACTGCCTCTCACTGTGGGTGGCATTTTCTTACTGTCCTATTCTTTTCTTCAAACTCACTTCATCAATGAAAAACCAGTCTAGTATGTAAAAGGCAATTTGGTGGAAGCTGGTATTTATAAAACAGAAGGTTTCTTCTGCCTGCAGCTATTGGCATGTCTATCCCAGCCACATGCCCCAAGACTAGGATCTGATATAAGGACAAAGAGAGAGGAGAGCTTCTCTTACTTGCCTTCAGTCTTGAGGATACAAAGGTCCCCAGTTTGAACAGCGAACAGCTAAGGAGCTCTTGGCTTGTGGCCCAAATGCCACCTGTTTCTGCAGTATGGCCAAATGGGTAGGATGCCTCCCTTAGCTAGTATCTGACAGAGATTCCCCTTTGGAAGGAGAATTTTCAGCTACCTTTTTGAAAGACTTGCTATCCCTTTTGAGGTGCCCAACACCCCAGTAGGCACAAGCTGCAGACAAAGGCTCTGGCCCACTTACCTTTGGCATGCTGTTTGTTTTAGGCCAGGAGCTCTGGCAGAGGTTCACAGGTGATGCCTGGGACTTGTGATGGGCACAGGGAAGCAGCCAGGGAGGAAGAGCATGCTCCAGGATATTTTATTTTCTAGAAAAATGACAAGTGCTGATTTTTCTCCATAATTTCTTAACACATCATTTGGATTGGGATAGGAATGCCATCTACAGAATTTGTCCATTGAACAATGACCCAAAGAAATTGAGGTGTCTCCTCCAAAATCCTTGCATTAGAGGGGACTGAATTGTTGCATTTCAGCTAACCAGGGTATGATCAAATATGTGGGACTGGAATACAGTAAAAATTAACTGCAGAAAGCAATACCTGTAAGAACAGATTTCATTTTGCCTGCTTGCTATCTCTGAGACAGTGATCCCTGTAAAAACAGGCAGGACAAACCTGCTCTGATAAATATGACCAGATGAAATAACTTATTTCATAGTCTGTCATCTAGTTCAGTGAGTCACATGTGGTATCTCTAGAAAGTTGGTAACACCCTAGAAATCTGTAACTTAATACATATTTAACTGAGGTCTTGTCTCATATTTAATAGCAACTCCAACTGGGCTTGCATAACAATCTAGAGAAGGGTGGGGACTGCCAACATACGCTTGAATAGAGCACTAATAACCCTTTAGTATCCATGATGCCTAAGAAAAAATCAGCAGAGCTTTTGAGTTTGTAGCTAAGGCTCATTTGCAAAGCGATAGAAATGTGATTACCAAGACACTATGCTACAGTTGTATTGGCTAAAAAGCCAGAATCCAGGCTGAGAGCAAAGGATGGACACAGAGTGACGGTGGGGATACCCTGAGCTTCCATGTGATGGCAACATTCAGAAGAAGCTGTGGCCTCCAAATGACCAGCTCAGAGACAAAGACTGTCTTGAGGGTTTCAGGACAAACACAGCTAAGCTATGAGGATGCTTTATCTTCTCAGGGAGAGAGACCCCAAATGCTGCAGTGTTTCAGGCAGCCAGAACAGCATTTGCTGTGTAATGTGAAGTATTTAAGCACACATGGGCTTCATGGTGTTTCCTGCCAATCTGCAGAGTATCAGTGTGGTGTCTTACAGTGCCAGAAGCTGCATTAAGGAGAGGAGTTCCCCAGTGGGCAAAACCTAACTGCTGTCCTACATGGGGCACATGGCTGAGAGGCTATGGGGAAACCCTGAAATGTAACACTGTCCCTTCCAATAAAATAAATAAACGTATCTGCCCCATCTCTATCTTCCAGAGAGTACCATACTTTCTTCTCTAGCTTTACACCTGAGGAAACATAAATACTCTCCAAGTATCCCAACTGGTCCCAGCTCCGCAGAGCAGGAGCTGCAACAGACTAGTACAGCATGTAAGGACTATATCCCTATATCCTGTGCACACAGACTGCCCTTCCCTCTGGATGGTTTCTCCCCCATGTACAGAGGTGACTCCTGGTGAGGCACTCATCCAGCTGCTTCAGGTGATGTACGTGCGCCCACTTGAGCCTCCCCTGGAAAATCTCATGCCTTCTTAAGGGTTGTTCACACCCATCTATACACATACACATGTAAACAGCATGATAGCACATTAACACAGTTATGACCCATGATAATTGCAGTGAAACATGAAAGCTTCTCTCCTCATCCTTGTTTTTCTGGTTTGAAAGGCCAGGGTGTGACTCCCTGAGTGGAGGAAAGAGGGGTAGGTGCTCCTGTCAGTTTGGCAGCCCTGCTCCAGCACCGGCAAGGCAGCTGCTCTGCAACTGTTTATATGCAAGACAAGAGCTTCAGGTCACTTCTGACTCGAGGAGGCATTTATTGTCACTGGTAATTGCTACTTCCCTCCACAAAGCAAACAAAAATACCCGCTGCACCAGCACAATCACCTGCTGAGGTTTACCCAGGGGGAAAGGAGTGGGCCCGGCTGATGCAAGAAAGTGTTCTGTGCTACTCCGTGCTGCTTTGTGCCTTTTGGGTGATTAGGGACATGCGAAATGTTTCAGACAGTGCCTTAGCCAGTTTTCCTCTCTCAGATATGTATACCCTACACGAATCATGGGGACTGCCTGAGATAACTTGAAGTGCTTATAAGTGTGTGACTTGAACTGAACAGGAGAGGGACATGCTTATGTCCCTTCCCTCCCAGGCCAGCTGGGAGGGTGGATAGAAGGTGCTGGCAGTGGCGAGGGGGAATGACCCACTGAGGATGACGGGGATCCAGTGCCCCAAGCGTTTTGCAAATGGCTTCCTTTCGCCTGAGCACAATGAGCTTGTGAAGCGAAAGGCAAATGCCGTTTGCAGAAGAGCCGGGATTTTTTCTCCTTGTTGCAGGCAGGACCAGCTGCGTTCCAAACCCGTGACTGCAGCAGCCATGACCCCTCCGAAAGGAAATCTGAGCCCGCGAGCAGTTGTGCTTGGGGAGGGCCGTGCTCTCACGTTTCTCTGTTTTGTTTTGGAGCCTCGGATAAGTAGTGGGCTTGCTTTTCCCCTTCGTTTCTTTTCTTACTTTTTTTCTCTCTCTCTCTCTTTTTTTTCTCTGAATGTATTTCCACAGCCTCAAGGAAGGAATTTAAAAAAAGCAAAAGAAAAAAAAAAAGAAATGGGGAAAAAAAAAAGGTTCTGGCATGGGAACAAGTATGTTTCAAATTACAGAAAGGATGTGAAAGGTTCAAGAATTTGAGCCCTGACTCCGCCTGTGTCTGTCTCCACCCCCACCTCCCACCCCCCATCCCCAGAGAGCAGCCCGCGTTGTGGCTGGCGCTGTGCGGGGCACGGTGCGCTGGGAGCGGGTGAATCCCGCTGGGCGCTGCGGGGACCGGGCTCCGCACCCTGCCCGCCCCGCCGGCGGGTCCGAGCCTTTCAGCCACCCTTTTCCCAGCTCGCAGCATTGAGCTCGGGTTTTTTGTCTCTTAGGGTGTGCGTGCGTGCGTGTGGTTTAGCTACATCCCAGGAATGTGCCGAGGTCCCACTTCTGAGAGCGCAGCGCCCTCTGCTCGCTGGGGAGGGGGGAAAAGCAGGCAAAGGTGCAGGTCTCGGGTGGAGAAGCGAGTTTCTTGTGCTGCTGAGGCGTGGACACTTCCCGCAGCAGCCCGTGCAGGGACACGTCCGTGCCCTCGCCGTGACTCGAGGGAGGGCGAGCGCTCTGCAGCGCCCTCGGCTCCAGCTGCGCTCGCTGCCGGAGCGCTCAGCCATCGTGCCCCGTCTGGCTGCTCCCGCTGCAGAGCCAGCAAAGATGCGGTGGGGACAAACCACTGGCAAAAAGGATGGTTGAAATGGCTTGATTGTCCCTTGCAGGGGAAGATCATTATTAGATCTAGTCTCAGTCGCTCATGGAGGGTCATATCCTGAAGACCTTCTCCATTATATGACCACTTTATCCTGTGACCTAGATGGAAACACAGACCACCATGGAATGCACATACTCAGTTTCCTGAAAGGGGGATTCTGTGAGTAAGGTTACACAGCAGAACATTGTTTTCTTGTCCACCTGTAAGGTGATCAGGTACCCCCTTCCCTTAAGGCTGTGAAAGCTGTCATATTTGTCCCTTGACAGTTGCACTGCTAACTGCATGTCAGTGAGGTAACCAAGGTCTTCATGACATGTCTGGAAGAGAGAGGGCTACCAGAGCAATCTGTTGGATCTGTAGCATATGTCTGGATGCCATCTTAGCAGCCTACAAGAAAGAGGATGGCTAGGAATGAACTATAGTTTGATTAAATTTTCTGTTGGGCCAAATTCAGAAAGAAATCTTTTTGGTTGGGCTCTCTGGATTAAGAAACGATGGAAGAGCTTCAATATTGTTTCCGGATAAGGACTGACCACTTAAGAAGACCAACTATAACATAAATCTTCAGGAGCTGAAATGTCTATTATGATCTTGACCTTTACCAGTGTCTTGTAAAAACCATTAGCACCAGTCAATTAACTCGAATCTGCTGCTTCATGCTGAAAAAAACCTAAATTTTGTCCTTGCAAATTTTCACTCCATCATCCCTTCAATTCTGAAACTTTGCCGTAACAGACTCAGGTGAGGGGCTGAAGTTGCACTGACCAGTACCTTGTACATGGCCTGCTCCCAGTCCTATGATTCTTGATTTCATGCATGGCTGCAAGATGCCCTTTTGCATAGGGCACATGTCCACTGATACACACTGAACACTCCCTACATGGATGGGAGGCTACTGGAACAAAGAACTATTGATCTAAGCTTAAAAGAGGAAAACTAGGATCAGTGTACCTCTCCGACAGGCATGAGATTTCTCCTTTGCAACTAAAGCCAAAAACCTGTAGGCCAGTTCAGCTAGACAGATCAAAGGTCTTCACTGTGAACAAGCTGAGATAGATTGTCATAAAAGATTAGTCTTTATATTTACTCTGAGATGTCCAAAGATTCTAATTAGTGATGTCTTTATAATGTCTCATATGTTGTCATAAGTATTGTGGTGGTGCCTAGGGAATTAGTCTGAATTGGATCTCTTTCTGCTGGATGGGATTCATTACAAAAATATTATTTTCCTTGCAAGACATCCAAAAGTTCATCTGAACTAGCTAACACATTAAATACCCTGGTGTGCATGTTGTGTTTTCAAAACATATTACTTAAACAGTGTTATTTTCTTTCTAATATTGAAGAGCTCTGACAATGTCACATGGCTGTGTCACTCTCAGAAGCTATGGAAGATGTGTAGTGTTTAGCCAGCTTTTTACACTGTCTAATTTTGTGCTGGCAGGCTGAATTCCTGAGGTATGTTAGATGAGTCTCAGAGCTGCCTTAATTTATGCTAGCCAAACCATTTCCTTCTGCACCATTTCACAGGTGCAGGATCAGCAGAGCAATTCATGTTCCACTCCCCAACCACCCCTACTCAGTGTCTTTCCAGAGTTTATCCCTGAATTCCCAGCAAGGGGACAAATGCTGCCACCAAGCTTAGAAAAGCTGTATTGATCTGAGAATGCTCAGAGATCTCCACAACACAAACTGCAACTACATCCCTCTACTGCACTCTTTGCATGTGACCAAAATCTTCACTCTCAATTTTAGTTGCATCAGGCCACATAGTAGGACAGAGGGTTGCATCGAGTTCCTTCCCAGAGATTCACTCTCTTTCGATTTTGTGTTTGGCAAAATAAATAATTTGTATTTATCAAGCCCTTCTGGAATGAAAATGTGGTCTCAAACTCTTCAGCTGAAAGAAACCATCCAATGTCCCTGAAGGTTTTTCCTGGTGTAAAGGTACAGTCTAGCTGCCACATTGTTGTTGCTCTGGAGTTTAAGTGGACACTCAAATAAATAAAAGTGACACCTGCCGCAGGCCAGTTCCCATCTCTATTTGATTATGTTGTTTTCTTACAGAAGATTTTTGATGGCTGTAGCTAATCTAGAAACTTAAGGGCGGTAATTGAACAAATCAGTTTAGTTGGGGATCTGATTCTGTGCAAACCTAAGTGGAATAGTAATGCGTGACTAATACACAACAGCACTTTGCATAAGATAAAGATCCATGTGAAACACGCAAGCCCAAGACACTGTGGGAAGAAAACACCAAAGATATTGAACAGTATGTGTGTACTACTCCTCTGCTCCAAAGTGCACTCTTTTCCTGGACAACAAACAGTGCTGTAAAGACAGTGAAGCAGGATCTTCACTCTCTGACATCAGGTACCCTGAGATCCCATTGTTCTCTCTTCCTTGTTTTCCACTCTGGAAACACGTGAGAAACTTCTCACTCCTGATCCAGCTTAACTGACCATAGAGCATCTGCCTGCTGATAAGCCAGGAGGCTCATTACAAAGGAAAATCTGGGATTCTGCAAATCTTGTTTTCTGTTATGTAACAATGATTGTGTGTCATGCAAAAAATGCCCACTCTTTCTTTTTTCTTTTTCTTTTTTTTTTTTTGGTGCAAATAAGAAACATTAGGTGTTCCCAACTCTCTGGCCTTAATTCTGAGTCTGCACGTGTTGGTGTTTCATTTTATGCCCCTTAGTCTGAAAAAAAGATTCAAAAAAGGATTTCCTGGGGCTGAGGGGGACAGAGAGGCATGGATATTTTTTGCTGGCATAGCCAGTGGTCAACAGACTTGAAGCCACTGAAGAACATCCTAGGACCTGACCTGTTTTAAACAACAGCCCCAGGAATGCAGAGTATCTGCGCTCAGGTCTGTGGATCAGCTGCAGTAACTTCAGAGATACTTAGACTGTCCTGCAGCAGTGAGACATCACACAAGTGGGTCAACAAGCAATGGCTGAGCTGTCACACCATTATGGACCAGTTATCCAGTATCTTCAGTTCCTCAACCACAGCCCCACTGAGTCCAGCACAGAACATGCCACAGCCACTGCCGACCCACCAGCCTCTGGAGCAGGGTGCTGGAGGAACATTGTACAGCAGTTAAAATGCTGCTCTCACTGGTAGTTCTTCAAACTGGTAGGAAAGCAGCAATGAAGTAGTTGTGGGAAGAGTAGCTCTGGTGAGACCCCACCTGCATCCAGTTCTGGGGTCTACAGCACAAGAAGGACATGGACCTGGTGGAACGAGTCTGAATGAAAGCCACCAAGTTAATTAGAGGGATGGAGCACCTCTCCTTTGAGGAAGGGCTAAAAGAATTTGGACTGCTCAGCTTGGAAAAGAGAAGGCATTAGGGTGCCTTCCATTGTGGCATTCCATTACCTGAAGGGATCCTACTGGAAAGCTGAAGAGAGACATTTCAAAAGATTATGTAATGACAGTACAGGGGGAATGACATCGGGCTGAGAGAGAATAGGTTCAGATTAGACATCAGTAAAAAATTCTTTGCTGTGGAGGTGGTGAGAAACTGGAACCGATTGCCCAGAGCAGTTGTGCGTGCTCCATCCCTGGAAGTGTATAAGGCCGGGCTGAATGGAGCTCCAAGCAACCTGGCCGAGTGGGAGGTGTGCCTGCCAAGGACAGGAGCTGTGCGATGTTTAAGCTCGTTTCCAAGGCAGGCCATTTCCTCAGCTCCACGAACAGAGGCTCCGGCCGAGGCCTCGTGTGCGGGCCCGGCGGGC
>JAHLSL010000007.1:19291908-19305980 GCA_025920805.1 Petroica traversi
CCTTACCTCAGTGTTTATCCTTGTGCTTTAGCTCAAAAGGAGAATATAAATGTCTTAGTGTCCCAGTTCTCACATTTTGCCTTCATCTTTGCAAGTAAGTTCATCACTGTCAGCATACAGAGCAAGACAGATTTGGTAACCAGGTTCAAAGGATCAATCCTTCCTTAATGGAAAACAACCAAACTGTATAGGAATCTGCTGTGTAATGGAACATCAGCTTTTGTTTTTACATTCAATAACTTAGACTATGAGAGCTCCCCAGTGTTGGACCTCCCCAAACCCAGAGCCACCCTGAGCTTTCTTTCTGTGGTTCTCATACAATCTTGCATTGTCTGACCTGCTTTCTTGCTTCATTTTTATGGCTCTTCTCTCTTTCCCCTTCTGCAGGCTTCTGCATTGGCTCCTGATCTTTTAAGTGACTGAAAAGTAGTGAACCAGTATTAACTAGTAAAGTGAACCTTCTCTGTCAGATATCTTAAAGCTGATGAGAGGCTCTTGAGGAAACAGCCTGAGGTAGGAACAGTAAGGACAGCAAAGGTCACACCTTGTCTGCAAGGTGAATATTACTATTTCACACATGCTACAGTGCTAAAACGCATCAAACAGCTCGATATCTGTATCTGTTTTTCCCCTTATATCAGCTCTGCCACATTTATGACACCAGATGAAGTATTTTCTCACCAATGGGTTTAACAGTTTCACCTGCTTACTGCTTAACCACAGCTCTCTAAGTTGTGCCTGAAGTGCTTGGGAATCCCATGTAACCTCTGACTCAGGATTAACCAGGCAGGCATCTGAGCAGGGATGCTTTTAGTATGGCAGCAATATATGTGAAGGAATAAAGATGGACCCAACAAAGTAATTTGCTTCTCTTTGAAAACATGAGGGGGCTAAGAGCAAAACTGACCCATTGCTTCTAGCTTTTAAACTAGACTACAGCATATATTTAAACTCATTAGCATGTGCTGAGGGATGGGAATATTTGGGCACGATTAACAGGGCTTTCAGCTGATGAGTCACATGTCAGAGCTGACTGAAAATCTAGGGGGACTTTTGGGTCCAATGACAAGCAGTTTAGCCTGCAGCGACTGACAACCTCTTAGGAGTTTGCTGCTGAATGCTCAGGCTCTCAGAACTTGGACATGATTGCTACAGGCACTGAGGAAGAGGCACTTTCAAGAGAATGAAAAGTTCTGTAGTTTGAAAGTGGCTTTCCAGGGAAAAGTAGGTCTCCTAAGAAGAGGAATCAGAGAGAAGGGAAAAAAAAACCAAGAGTCCCTGAGGATGGAGGAAAAGTTCTGACAGCACAGATTTGCTGTCTTTGCAAATCTTACTCTGGCTGCAGGGGGGATAGTGTTGAGCTGATCCTTCTCATCTTAGGTTTAGGATGAATGAAAATGCCATTCAGCTCTGAGATTCTTGCAAGATTCTCATGGCAAGTTTAGCAAATAGGAAAGTAAGACTTGTAGTTTGATTCAACAGAACTTCTAAGCACTCAAGGTATTTTTTCATCTACCTATTACTTACATAAGTAATGAACTGGCCAAAACAATTTGTCCCTTCACATACTAAAATGAATAAGATTATGTTTATTTGGTGTCAAAGGTGTTAAAAAAGGAAAGACAAACCAGGGTCACTAACCTGTAATCCACATCTGCTGTCTGATTCCAGTCTAGATTGTGTACTAGTTCCCCAATCTGGACTCAGTTCAGTGGAATGCTTTGTTCGTAAGAGAAGTGCTAGGAAACTTGGCTAATTTTAAGCAGAAAAAGCCTCCATATCAGAGTGGGGCCTGGCTGTCTTTTAATAGGCAAGCAGATGGCCTGGTGCACGGAGGAAGAGAGACAGAAAAAATCCAGAATGGTGGTGGGGAGGCAATTTAAGCCTCTTTCTTTTTTTTTTTTTCTTTTTTTTTTTTTTTTTTTTTTTGGTAGAAGAAGAGCATGTCTGGCTGACCATTGCTGCTGATCCCAAGCACCACTGTGGTTTTGGCAGGAAGACAACTGTCTACTCCATTGTACAATCGAGGCTTTAGCTGCCCATTTTTCACTTTCCTGTAAGACGTAAGAATCTATCAAGATCCTGTATATCCTATACAAACAGTGGATGTCTCTGATATTCTAAAGTTATCATTGATGCCATCTGCAGTATTTATTGAGTATCATGGCATTTATGTTGGTTTCATTCTAGGCTCAACTTTTGCTGTGAGTGAATGTAGACTTTTAGCCTGAACAGTGACAGAATCACAGAATAGTCTGAGTTGGAAGGGACCCAGAAGCATCGTGATGTCACCAGCAAAGCTGGCTGGTGGCTGTGCTGCAGCAGAGAGGTTTCCCTAGAACTGTACCCTATGAGAAGAGCATTCTGGCCATGCTTTTAAAGGCACACCTGCATCACGGCTTCCCAGAAGGCTGCAACAGGAATCTTTATGTTTCAATTCTTATCAATATTCCTTAAAAATTTCTCAGAGTTGTAGGTGGTGCTCTTTCAATGAGTTCCATTGGAAGCAGAGATAAAACACGGGCATGACCATGAAAGAGCCACTGATACCTGCCTCTAGCTCTCATCTGATTCTTCCATCACCCTGCTTTTATTCAGCCCATCACTGAGAGATAGGAGTTTTTGACTCCTTGTGCAGTCAGCCTTTTGTCAGAACAAAGACCTTTTGTTCAGGTTAATTCCATCCTTCTCAGTTATACTCCTTCTTCCCCTACCTTGAAGCAAGACTCAGTAGTAAATCTGGCTTTTTTCTTCTTCTTCTTTATTTTTATTTCTTTTTTTAAATTTTTTTTAAATTTTAATAATTGCATATGGTTATTTGGTCCTCATCCCAGCAGCCACTGCTTGGCTAGACTGTCTAATCCAGACAGTTCTGTCCCTCAGATCTCTGATCACTTTGGTTACTCTTCTCTGAATTCTGCTTCTGTTTGAATGAGGACAGCTGAATACCATAATGGCTATTAAAACTGCAAAGCATGGTAGAGCACATGTCACTACCTGTGAAGCACAGCAGCATTGTTTGATGTGAGCTAACAGCCGAAGCTTTTGCTTAAGTTCATCTGAAACCTTATCCACAGCTAATTCTCACCCTATTAGCTGAAAATCTGCACAGCAGTTAAGAAACACAGTGAAGCTGGTAGTGAAAAGTGTTATTTAGCTCAGCAAGGCTCAGTTGCTTGCGTTGGCTTCCAGAAAGGAGGACAGCACCATCTGCTGCTATCCACGGAAACTGCAGACCTTGAAAAGCTGAGGAATGTCTATTTCGGATAGCAAATACCTTATCTTTGTAATACCATATCCTACTTTTATGATGTACATTAATTTTGATGGTAATTCAAAACTGTCAGAGGAGGGTTCTATTAAAGTCAGCTGCTGGGATGGGTCCGTAACGAGGATGGACACTCATTTATGTCAGACCTGAAATCAATCAGTTTGTTTTACACAGCGAGCAAATATCTATTCACACTCCTTTTTCCCCCCTCAGTGCTCTAAGATCCCGAGGTAATAGCTTCTCCAGAAGATCAAAGGCTTTGCTTAGTTATTCTGTGTGCACTCAGATGTGTGAACATTGTGATTCTCTCTGTGCATGTACTTTTCTGAAGGAATTGGCTGAATTTCTCACTTGAAAGAAAATTTACCCCTTTGAACCTTCATCCCTCCAAGTGTCTGGAGCATGTGTACTGTGTACAGGGAGCTCAGGACACAATTCAGTAGCTTGTCTGAATCACTTCCATGGGATTTGGATGCTTTGGGGATCTTGGTGATACAGCCTTTGACATCACTGTAGATGGCATCTAGTTTGGGATGCATTTGACACACTAAATCCTTCAACTTGATTAAAGTTTAATTCAGCAATTCATTGTGGTACACAAGGCAAGTGAAGTGCAGTCAGTGTGGACACCCAGAAAGCAACAAAGCCTTTCTTGTCTTCATAAATACATAAGGATGGTGCCTTCTGTAATTCTGCTCTTCACTTTCAGGAAACCCCTGGAGACCAAGCATAAATAAGTGGTCATCTCTCTCTTTTTCATGTCTGAGACAGAAAAATATCTACTAATTTGTGTAGAAATTAGCTTACTGCAAGGTAGGTGTTCATCAGTAAATGTCTACACCAAAGACCTCTTATTTTCGGCAATTCAAGTGCTTCGTGTTCATCCCTGAGACAGTTCTAGGTGGGTCTCCTCTCCATTCTGTTAAGATGCAGACTGCAAGTTGAACAGTTAATGGCGACAGCG
The DNA here is from genome assembly GCA_025920805.1 of Petroica traversi. Classification (NCBI taxonomy): domain Eukaryota; kingdom Metazoa; phylum Chordata; class Aves; order Passeriformes; family Petroicidae; genus Petroica; species Petroica traversi. The sequence continues at coordinate 19,296,144 of JAHLSL010000007.1, forward strand.
TGCCATAGAGTTCTGAAAAATAAAAATAAAAATCACTCAAGACCTTAAAGGATTAGTATCTCCAGCAATGGAGCTTTATAGCCCAGACAAGAAAGATGATCCTCTCTGCGAAGGGGCCGAGTGTCTCCAGATGGAAAGAACTTCTGGTTCATTGTGTAACCCTAAGAAGAAGTTTCAGTCAATAGAACAATGCCCGACATTTGTTTTTTCCTAAGAATTTCAAACACGGTAATGACAGCTCAGCATTTCAGTGCTCACATTGTATATTTTATATTTTAACATATACTGAATGGGCAGTAGCACAGTGTCCTGATTTAGGTCTTTGGAATATTAGAAAGTAAGCTGTCAATGCAAATATTATTGATGTCAGTGTAGGTTATTCTTCTAAATTTAAGTTATGACAAATTTTAATTTGCATTGATTGATCTCTTAAAGACATGACTATGATTTTGTTCATACCCATGATGACAGGGGAATTGTTCATGTATTATGTTAGTTATTACTTAATTGTGGAAAGTTTCAAGACAGCTCAGGAAATTAATGAAATCTTTTGTTTCTGGCATTGTGAAAGGTTCAAGCACTATATTTTCCCCTAAAGTTTATTTATAGTTTGGCAATGCATTCTTACAGCTTCTTTTTGGAAACTTAAGATCCACTGCTCTGCAGATCTGTAAAAGCTTATCATCTACTGTGCAGAGAGCTCTTGGCTGTTACTACTCAAATCCAGCTTGGGTTTATTCGCTTTCATTCAGCACCAAGGGTTTGATGGATGCAGAGTGACTCTCTGAAGGAGCCATTCAGTTATCCTTGTGCTATGGACAGTAGCAGAGTGACCTGGTCCTGGGAATGCAGCACAGGAAAGCTCGAGCTGGCTCTCTCCAGGTGCTGCCCGACCCCAGCATGGTTTGTTAGGCCAGACATGGTGCTTTGGCTGTGCTGCTCGTGAGGCTGCACTGGCAGCCCACCAGCTTTGTCATGGGCTTAAACCAGGCTGGAAACCCTGGGGAAAGCCAGCTTGGGCATTTGTGCATGTTTGACACATTCAGTCCAGTCGAGAAAAACAATGCACAGGCAGCTGAAAGGCAACAGGAGTTTCTTTTGTGCTGTGATGGTGAAGATGAGTATGTGCTGGCTACTTTGATTCATGATTTCTGAAAATGTTTGATTGTCAGTATCTGCAAGTTGGAACCCTATAAAGAGTAGATTATAAAAAGAATGTGGGGAACAACCATGCTTAGAAATCTTGTCAGAAGGAATAAACTGTTGTTAAAAATGTGCCATTCTATTGCTTCACCATTGCTAGGACTGTCAAATCCATGCAAAGGTTTCTAGGTGTCCTTATTCAAAATTCCTCTTATAGGCACACCAATTATTCATTCTTGAGAAGTCAAGATAAGCATGTATCACTGGGAAAAGGGGCAGAAGAGGCTTTTATTTATGTCTTCCCTTAAGTTTCCTGTAAAGGATTAACACCTTTACCAATTTCTCAAAGATTTAAGACAATGTAAGGTCTTTGGCACTGTATATTTAGAGTTTCTCAGAACTGAAATACAAGACTCCCTACATCAATGGAGGAATGAAATCTGTCAGACAGATTAGATGTTTGCCTACAAGCATTTGATCGGGATACTGAAATGTCATTGTAAATTTATGCCATTGACCATTTATCTTGTGAAATGCCAGGTAATTCACACTTTTTCAAGGGTGAGTTGAAGAGAAAAACTAATAACCCTAAAAAGCAGATTCATAATGAGATTTAGGTTGAAGATTAACTGCTTGCCTCAGAGTTTCTTAAGTGTTTTCCTTTAAATAAATGCATTTCAATAATCTCTTTTAATTTCTGGAATTTAGCTAAAATTTATTTTTCTTTCCAATTTTATTAATTGTTTAGGTTATTGGTAATAAAACTAGCAGGACCACATCTACAGTAATGCAGTTCTTTACACGCATACAGGCTGTTTTAGTTTTCCTTTGCAGAATGAGGCCTGACTCCTTGCAGAATTGGAAAATAATTATTTTTGATCTTAATTTATGTAGGAAAAAATCTTTACCCTAGAGGAGTGCCTGTTCTTCAGATGATCTCTGCTGAAAGTACTTGATATTCTCAGGAAAGACTATGGATGAATATTATTTATTCTGCTTATTTTAGTTTCTTTCATTAATATAATTGCAAAGAACCACATGCAGATGTAACTTAGATACAATCCATTACATGAGTGTTCAAAACTTCCCATGAACTTTATTTTTAGCTTGTTTCAAGTGTGAGCATAATATTTATGTTCTAAGTCCCAAATGTAATTTTTGTGAAAACGCTCTTTCCTTTAATCACGGTGCTCCCAAATGTGGAGGGGCCTCCCTGAAGCCCCTGACACCTCCTGTAACTGCTCCCATGAAGAACCAGCAAGCTGATTTATCTGAGCTGAATTCCTAGATTCTGATCTTGGGTTGAGAAGGTATGTTAGCTCTCAATTCTTATCTCTGGAGGCATTTTAGCTGGTGATTAAGTTTTGCCTTTTCAGGGATTATCAACCCCTATCTTTCTAGACAACAGTTTTGGCTTTCTTTTTCCAGGACATAGTAATACTTCTGTATTTTAGGTAGTGCTGTGGCATTGTCCTGTTGTGGCAATGACAGTTTATCCTGTGCTTGAATAAATTCTTAGCAAATCATTTACATTGTGAAGGGGGAAGGTAGAGAGAGGAAGGATTTCTTTTATTAATAGAAACTGCCTGTTTTTCTCACTATGCAAAATGGCCGGATTCTCCTTGCCACATCTAAAATGTCAAGACTTACTCTACTTATGTTTGCTTAGCAGAGGAGAGGAATTCAGCTTCATATGATAGCTGTGCCCAGCTGTACATGTGCCAATGCCAATTCACATGCATCACACACCTCAAGGTGTAAGTTCTACTTAGAGCAGGGTATGTGTGAATTCATTTGTGTCTGCTGTGACGCTGGGAGGGATATGACTTGCTGCCAACATTTGCTTCACATTCTCAGAGAGAATTTCTCATCCAAATTTTCCATGTATGGAAGGTTGGAGGGAGGCAGATGGTGAATTTAGCTGACTTAAAAATATTCCTTTAAGAAACAAAACAGAAAAAAACAGATTCTGCAGCAAGCTCTGCTTCTCCTGCTTCAAGTGAGCGGGAAGGAGAGAAGAGATGTAAAACCTTGAATTTTGGAGATGCATTTTGCTGGACTAGGAAGGTCAAAAGTTTTAGTACTGATCTCTGTGTTGCATGTAGGCTTTTTCAAGGCAGGGGCACATTGCCTTGTCATCACTTCAGTTTTAATTGTTCAATATTTTAAAGATATGGACTTCCATCAGAAAGAGTTAACATATCAGTGGAAATACTGAACCAGGAGAAGGAGGCATTAATGAAACGGGAGACATCAAGGAACACTGGATGCTCACAGCACATGCTTGTGGTCATTATGGTAGCAGGTGTGTGGAACATACTGAGGGAAGAAGGGCGTTCAGATATTCATGCAAGTCTTTCACAGTGTAGTAACAGCACCTGAGATTACTGAAATACTGTTTTGTTTGCTTTTCCTCTGAAGGACTATTAACACACTCAGGTTCTCCCTTTGTCTGAACAGACAGACTAGGCAGCTTAATTTTATTTCTTCCTAGTCTGTGTCTCTTGCTGCTTATTGTGCAATGGCCAAAACCATTATGGTTGGGCTACTTATGAAAAACTGAAGTAGCTCCTGAACTTTGCAATCAAACAATGGTTCTGATCCTATGGGATTTTAGAAGAGTGCAGTTTTCTGCTTTATGTGCCCTGAGAGACTTCTCTTTCAACTCCCTCCTCTCTGACACTGTGGTTTCTCATGCTGTCTGTGTGTTCCCATACATGGCTCATAGTGGCTGTGGTGATGAGGGTGAGCCTGTGAGCCAGCCAGAAAGCTCTGGATCTGGGTGCCCTGTTTTCTGTACTACCCACCAGGTCATGGGACATTTTTGCTAGAGAAGGAAACGCATGTTCACTGTGCTGACACCATCCAGCTCCCTGACACCTGTACTACTGTGTCCTGGTTTTTGGCCAGGATAGAGTTCAGAGCCTGGACCCACATGGGCGTGTCTAGGTTGTTATTGTCACCACCTCATGTCACCACCGGCAGGGTTGGAAGTACAGGACTCTCACCTCTGAGAGGAAGGTGGGTGTGACTCGCAGTGCAGGAAAAGCAGGGGGGGCAGAGTCTATTGATCCCTGTTTTGGGGTCATGCCACATCGAGTCAGTCGGTGAGCATTTTTTGCATGTAAACAATCCTCTTTTGTGTGTACTTTTGTTATTAATATTGTAGTTGTTACTGTTCAATTTATCTCATTGGTGTTTCCAGTAAATTGTTCCTCTCTCAACCCATAATCTCTGCCTTCTTTCTCTCTCACTGGAGAGGCTGTGGTTTTGTCATGGTCATAGAGAGACATGGTGAAGTTTCTAGCAGTGTTTATTTCCATGCCTCCCGTATCATAGCAGGGTGTGGGTTCAGCAACAGGAAGCTGGACCTGGAGGTGGAAGTGTTTTCATATTTTGCTGGGCTTGGGCTCAGGGGTGAGAAGGTTTTGGGGTCAGCCCAGTGGAGCTAACCCCTCTCTGCCACCAGCAGTCCCTTTCCCCTTTCTCTGAGCTGCAGCTTTTCTGGTTTGGTTCTGCAGGTAAGAGCCAGCAAACCTAAGAGCTGTGGCCACGTGGAACGGAGCCCAGCTGAGCCATGTGGACCCCAAGCTGCAGCCACAATGTCTGCAGTTAGAGCCACAGCTGGAGCCCAGAATACAGGTGTCAGGGGCTTCAGGGAAGCCTATCTTAGTTCACTGAAGACAAAGATCTATGTGAAAGTGATGATTCTAGGGCTTTATTTGTGTTAGGAAGGATACAGGGTTAAATACACCTATAACCTACTCATTAATTACTGTCTGGCTAACATTTCTCATATTGCTTGTCTTGCATTATTCCCTTGGTATCTTGGACATTAAGAAGACAGTAAAACCAATACATTATTTGGACTCATCCTTCTTATACTCCTTTCTTTTCTTTCAAAACATGTCTAATAAGCACCTAGACACATCAGGAGCCAAAGCCATTGCCAGTTTGCTTTTGGATAACGTGTCCTACCTCAGTGTTTTTCAGCTCTTGGGGGGGGCTGTATGCACACAAACACTGATGGCAGTAGAAGTGAAGTAATATGTGTTTCATTCCAGTCTCTCACCTGAAAATATTACTCAGACTATGGAAAAAATCAATCTCTCAGCTATGTCTCTGATGGGAACCCAGAGTAACAGTGGAAATCTTGACTTAAAGTTTGATTCAATATTGCTCAGTTTCCAGCATCTCTGAAAACCAGTCCCTCAAGAGAAACTTAGTTAATTTCTGGAGCATCTCCCACATCTTTGGGTAATTCCATGGAGCAAAGTGCATTAAGTGTCCCCCCCCCATCTCTATTAAATAAATTAAGCTACTTAATAAAATTAAGTAACACTATGCAACAACAGTAGAGTTTTACTCCTTATGCAATATCATATTTTATCCCCATTCCTTTATCCCAGACTTCCAAGAGTAAATGTAACCTCCTTGCTAATCTGTTTGACATCCAGTGACTTGCTGCATCTTCTCACCAAAATGTGACTGAACCTTTTTTGGTGCAATTGAGAATTTTTGATATCAGGCAAAACCATTTCTTTTTTAATTTTTATTTTTTTACTCTTAATTGAAGCATGCAGCTGATATTGCCAGCTGAGGTAGGGCAGCTCAGAACATTCTGGCTTATAACCAATAGAAAGAATCCCAGCATCTTCATCTTGGCCATTGGGTGTTGTTGACACAGCTGCAGTGAAACATATCAGTGCAGTTGGAGGCTGTATTTCCACAAAAACCTGTAATTTGTAATTCCTTCATCAGACCCCATACCTAGAGCTCATATTTCTCCATGTTGCTATATGCATTCAGTGGTCTAACCTCAAGACAAATTCCCCTCTCAACAAAGCCATTTCCCAACTCAGTCTGAAGCCTCTAACAAAATAGTCTCTGTTCTTGTGTTATATGTTTTATAATTTTCCTTCAATTTATAACAAGTTATAAAGTTCTCTTCCTAAATGATGGATGAATCCTACTGTTACAAAAATGAGTGCAAGACTTGTTTAATCAGATGAGTGACTTCATGAGACAGAAAATAAGAGGAGAGCCACCAGAAAAGACTGGCCAGCTGGCACCCACATCACCACATTTCAACCAGCTCTGCAGCTGCATCTCCTTTATTAAGACCCTTTCCTTCTGCCAGATTTTATTTGTCAAATTATGGGTTTACTTGCATTACTCTAGTGTGAGAAAGACAAAAGGAAGGGTAAAAATAGGTTTAAATCCCATGTAAAGAAGTCATGAGACACATCATGTGCCCAATACATTAGTCAGTCCCAGAGTGTGTGGATTGAGCCTTCTGAGGTAGACATAGAAGTGATTTTGGAGCTTCATAAATTGCATTATGAGCTAGTTAAATATAGAAAAACAAGCCTAGAGTTGTCCCACATATGTTCACGCCTTATAGTGATTGCATTATTTAACAAATAATTGCATATATAACAACAGAAGAAAACAAGAAATTAACTAGTAATGACTAAGTGACAGGCCAAAGGAGGTTTAGAACTTTGAGAGGAACTGTTATGCTAAGCTAGGAAGTCAGGCCAAAGAGTTGTAAGCAGCCCAGGCACTTGAGTGCTGTGTACAAACAGAGCCTTGGTTCAGAAAACACTTCTGTCCCCATGCCCTGCCTGTCCTCTGGGCAATGAAAAGCTCAAACAGGATCTGGTCTCAAAAGATGCTGAGCTCTGACATCTCTTATGTGCATTAGAGGCAGCTGGGTGGAGTATCCTGGCACTGCCAAGTCCATGATTAATTTTGGTTTTCCAAGCTGCTCCCAGATGGCAGCTCCCATCTCTGGCCACTGTTACCCTGGATTCCTGTTTGCCACTCCTTATCGCTGCCTGGCCTGGGAGAAACCTTCCCAGCTGGTGATGAGCCTGTTGCAACCACAGCCCTCTTAACTGCTGCTGATTTTTCTTTGGCCATTTCTGACAATTTCTGGAGTCAGTTTACTAGTAAGTAAACCCTGCACCTGCATCCTTCTCAGACTCATTCTCTGCAACCAGTGAGTCGCATCTCATTTGCTTTTTCTCTTCTATAAATGAAGAATTCACAGCCATCTCCTAGATCCTGTATGTTTCTCCCACCTACACATTAAAAGTGCAGCTGCTTGGAGTCAAAACATCTCCAGGAGGAATGGTGCCACTCACAAGACCTGTGTTCTTGATTTATGCTGCCTGTAAACAGGAGAATCCTATGTCCTGCTTGCAGGGGCTGTCCCGGTGTCCTGAGAAAGCCCTGCAGAGCCTGTGGTAGCCCTGTGCTGCCACCTCACCCTTATGTGACCTCACCTGCACCTTCTGACTCCTAAGGGTGACAGTGCTGGAAACACCATCGTTCTGGCATCCAGTCAGCTCACGATAACTGAGAACAGCTATGGTTTTGGCTGTGGACCTTCCCCCCCCACCCCAGATGAATCAAAGAGTCATGCCAGGCTTCTGCTAAGCCTACTTGTCTCCTTTAAGTTCATACTCCCGTTTGTACAATTTTATGATAAAGTCAGACTGTGGCAGTTACAGTTTTAAAAGAGATGAGGAATGTATTCACCTTTAAAGTCTGGAACAGAATCAGACTTCCCTACTGCCAAATTCCCAGTATGTTCAGTAATAAAGTCTGGCTTGTAAACATGACAGCACTTAATGGGGCCTTGAATCAAGTACTCCCTCATCCCAACAACTACTGTTGGTGCCAAAGTGATTCAATGCTTATTATTTTACATCTCTTTTACCGAGGACTTTGTGACTTTTCCTAAGGCGCTAAAACCAAAACTGTAACAGAAGAGGCTTTCTGATAAAGGTTGAGCAGAACTAATTCATACACTTAAAAATACATCCATTTCAGCAAGTATAGGATAATTTTAATGGCTTTATTCTCTTAGGTTCTACATAGCCCTCTCATATAGTCTAGTTATTAGAGACCATGGAAGTCTATATTTAGATTAAGAACAAAATACCACAAAACCCAGTGGAAGGCTTGACCTGAAGTAGATGACCATTGTCAGCTTTGATTTTATTGCCAAAGTTTGTAAATATTTTTCTAGTGTAGGCCAAACAACTGTGGCTATTGGGCCATAGTAGCTTGCTTGTTTGTAGCACCAGCTATCACTCTTCTCTGATTTCAGTCCGATTATTCTGATGTGGGTTGGGTCTGCAGATCTTTTCTTAGATATTTCCTTTTAAGGAACAGGCTGGTTTTAAATGACCCAGTCATTTAAATGTTGCAGATCTTTCCTCTGGAGAAAACCCTCTATTCTCTGACTAGAAACCAATGATGGATTGTTTACTGCAACAGGAGATAGGAGACCACAGTCCAGTGCTTTGCCAGAGGCATCAGTGGGACTTGAGACAAGGCCCTGTTTGGTCGTATTTTATAAACAGGGATTTGAAAACGAGTGGTAGGATTATTACTTATATACATTGTATCACCATCTCAGATCCTAGCTGTGGACACTAATTGTGCCAGTTACTGATGGGAGAAATGGGTCTTCACAAACAACTCGATCTTAAAGAACCAATCAGCTTCTGGAAGAATGACTGTGGAGATTTTAGGAGAAATGGGTGTTAACGTCTTGTAATGTCTTCATGAACATCAAGCTGCATTTTTGCAGAATCCAGATAATTTGATCTTCTAAACTTTAGGGCAATGTGTAGTAGATGGTTCGGGAAGTCTTTACCTCCCTGGTACCTCAACTCTCAACTAAGGGGAAAGGAAGAGGGCAATGTGTGGCCAGGAGTTTAGGATAAAAGGAGGCTGCATCCTCCAAAAACTTGAGCGAGACCCCATGGGGGTCTGGCCCAGCTGACGCCATCCCTTTGCACGAATAATGTTGCAAGGTTCCTCTGTCTTTTTTGTGCACACTGGCTTTTCACAGAGTGATTTTCTGTGCATCACCAAGTGTTTCATTTAATTATGACCCGTGAGAGAGCAGCTGGTCACCAGTTTGGCAGCACTCACCAGTGCAAAAGACAGGGATAACATGAATCTTGACTTCATTGCAGGTACCCATCTTAGAGTTTAGAAGAAGGCTACTGAGATCGCATGTTAGAAATGTGTATTTGGTGTAAAAAGCTGGAGTGTAATCAGCTCAATGTTTGCCTTTTAATGTTGAAAACATTTGATTGTGGAGTGAAGCAAACACTGAAATTCAGTCCTTCAACCAGGACTTTGCTTTTCATATGCAACTGTCTGGTTTCAACATGTGATGGATCTCAACTTGCAAACGCCAGAGTACTCACAGCCAGGTGAGGACTGATTTTGCAAACCTCCGTTGACCTCTCAGCAGCACCGAGGGCATCCTCCTGCTCCATTGCCTCCCCCATCCCATCGGCACTGCCGCATAGGGGTTTGGCTTTGCAAAACCTTGGCTATTATCAGTGGTGTTCGAAAAGCCTGTATAACATTTGGAGCAAATGGTGGATTCCCAGGGATCAAAAAAAAAAAACAAAACAACAACAAAAAAAAAAAACCAACCAAAAAAAACACACACGCATGGAAATTGTCTGGAAATTGTCCTGTTTGGATTTCTGGAGAACAAGGGGTGACAATTTTTGTTTGAAACCACAGATTTCAGGGCGGCCGGGCCAGAAAGCAACCGTCACTCAGCCCAGGGTCACACCTTCTGACCCCACAGGAGCAGGGTTACCGGGCCCCTCCGCAGGCCCTGGGCCGCGCTCCTGCCCCACAGCGGGGCGGGCA
>JAHLSL010000007.1:19306380-19336499 GCA_025920805.1 Petroica traversi
TGGGGCTGCTGTGCCGAGCCGGGGCTGCTGGCCCCGGGCAGCGCGGGGAGCAGTGTGTGGAGGGAACAGCTGCCGGCTGTTGTGCTGCAGAGGCAGACTGCGCTTTGCGCAGGGGCCCCAGCTGCTGCCCCCAACCTGCTCTCCAGGCCTGGGGAGATCCTTGGAGATGGGCTGCTCACAGGTCTGTGATCCCTCAAGGGCCTGCGGGTGACTTAGTGGATGGACTTCTGTTTTGTGTGCATCGCTATTTCACTTAGTTCTCTGTATCCCGCTGCTACTTCACAGCCCCTGGTTACTGAGCTGATGTAAAGCCACCCTCCAGCCTGAACCTCTCCCCGGGCCTGTAGCAACTACTGGACTGTCATGCTGTCTTTTTTCATAGTAAGCAGCGAGCTGACTCCTCTCAAATTCAGCTCCTATTGTGTATTAACAGGCTCTTGTAGCCGCTCACACTGCCTGGCCTGTGGTGTGTGGAAACATTACCTTGGTTCATTGGTGTTTCTGACATTCATGAACTTAATTACAAACCGACAGAGAGGAGTATGGTTCTTTAAGCTCTATTTCTGACACATGCAGAAAACTTTGACACAAAACTATAGTAAAACTATACATGGATGTTGCTGACTCCTGTATGTTACTGCTCTGGCTGACTGACAGGGATGCAGAGAGAAAAAGTGATTTGTAATCAACAGAAATTGCTAGTTAACAGTAGGGACGAGTGTCTGTGCAGAATTCATAGCGGAATGTGAATGCCATCTCTTGTGTAGATGGAAGTTGAAGTCCTCTCTGTCTTTTCCTACTTTACTGCACAAGTATTTGTATATTCAATGTTACATTAAAAACGGCTTAAAGTGGTTTTATTTTTTTTACCTCATGTCAGTCATCAGATCTGTAATTCTTACCAGGACTTCTTCAGTCCATATACTCTCTCTAATCAGGCATATATTGGTCCCTCTGTGTCTTCGTTTTTCATCTCTTAGTAACAGAATGGTTTTTTTCCTAAAACACATTCTTGTGATATGTTTTATTATCTTAGCTGACCGCTATTTCTCACTCGGTCCCTGGAAAGAAACTTGCTCCAAGTGATGTTCTACAAGACCTTGGCTTCTTAGCCCATGCACCTGATCAGCTAACTTTTGCAGATTGTGCCTTTACTATCAGCTGAGAGCTGATAGTTTCCACAAGGCCTTTCACCTTGGCTGGCTGTCTATGGTGCTGCATGAGTTAGAATTGCATTCCCTAGATTTGATAAAGTCATTGCTATTGTGTGCAGTTTCAGTGACTTGGACCAATATAACTGGACTTGGACTATGGCTTAGCATTCTGGAGGAGGCAGGGGAAGTTATTTAGGCTGTAGTTTTTTTCAGAGAAGTAACTTGGGTTGCTGTACTGAATGGGTGTATTGCACTGAGTTACAGCAAATGCAATGGAATAAGAAAAGAATGAGTGAGAAAGCATTTCTTATTGTCTTATTTTGATCTTGTTTTTAAATGACAGATGCTTTCTTTACCTGTCGAAAGAATGTGCTTCTGGCGAAGAGCCCGTCCACCCAGATAGAAGGTGCCTGTGCTGCAACCAGAGGAGCAGAGGTCCCAGAAGAGCAAGAAGCCCTTCTCCAGCAGTGGCTGGAGGAGGGAGTAGGGAATTTGCCAGCCAGTGAGAGTGTTCCAGCGGTGAGGAAAGTATCAGTTACACTCACTAGTGACTGGTTAGAAGGTTCAGAGCTATTGATGACCAGCCTCAGTGACCTGAATACGTCTCCGGAAGTCACCCGGTGTGCTGATGAGCAGCTCTCAGAGCTGAACGCCTTGGCTTCTTCGGAACTGCAGGATCATGCAAGGCCTGAACTGGCAAGATTACCAACAGAGGAAACAGTGACAGTAGCAAGCACTGCCCCTTGGGCAGCCATGGTGCCACAGACAGATTACCAAGCAGCTGGCTGTGCTGGTATCAATGTGGAAGTGCTGAATGATGACCCAGCTGTGCTGGCCTGGAGTTTAGCGTGTGATGCAGAGACAGTGCCACCACTGCTCCCAGCCAGGCCCATTCAGGATGCGATGCCATTTTATCCTGCCCCAACAGAGGTGCCCTACCATGGTCAGTAATGGCTCTGAATTTAATGTTTAGTTTGGGTTGGCATTTGTAGTGAATGTGGTTAGGTTATTATGTCTGGGCTTGCTGTCAGTAAGACATTGACTGTCCCCGCAGAATTGACAGGATCTGCTAGTAAAGTGAGTTTTTGCTGAGGAGGGGCTGGTCACAGCTGGTGGTTTCTGTGCTGTTTGACTGTCTGGTCTGAATATCAATATTCAATGTTCTCAAATGCTGGCTTTGTACTCTAAAAGGCACTGAAAAGTGGGTCTAGTGTTTCAGTATGCTTGACTTTGGTCATGTGTTATGCCATCCCTACAAACAACTATCCAAAGGTATCCAGAAAGAGCTTCTGAAAACCAGAGTGGTTGAGGGTTTGCTCAGAGGATGGAGTGCCCTAGCTTAGGGAATGAGAATGGTTATATTCTGGGTCCCAGGGGAACCAAAGTATCAGCAAGGATCCCAGTGTGGCTGTAACTTTTTTTTTTTTGTCTCTTGCATGTAGAGATCTTATGGAGAGACTGGGAAGATCTTTCTGTCCAGCCCTGTGCCTTAGAGCAGATGTCAAAAAACACTTCTCTCTTTGAATTTCGGGTCATGTCTTACAACATCCTTGCCCAGGACCTGGTGGAGCAGGGCCTTGATCTCTATGTACACTGTCACCCAGACATCCTGAACTGGAACTACCGCCTTCCAAACCTTTTGCAGGAGATCCAGCACTGGGATCCTGACGTAAGTATGACTGAGCCCTCCCTACATCAGTGTCACCAAAATTTGAATTCCATGTTGGATCCAACAGTATTAAGAAAAGAGAAAGATGGGGGCGAGTCCTAGGAAGATACTACCTCTGTGGTAACTGAACACTGATTGCTCCAAGAGTGTTTGAAGGTTTCACAGACTGTGTTTTTGCTGTCTGTGTTGGTTTGATTGTAGAAACTAGACATACTTTGATAGGAGGTCATAACTTCTGTAAACAGCAGAAGCAGAGGAAGAAGCAGAGGAAGAAGGACCGGTTTTCTAAGGCAGCAAAGGAGGGGAAGCCTGCATTGAAGAGGACTCCATGAATTTCTCTATTCTTTGAGTCCTCTTTGTGGGATCAAGGATCTTTTGCCTCATCATTGGAAAACTGAATGATAGGCTAATGTGACCCAGAAAGTTAGTGCTCTTCATCTGGAAAGTACAGGACAGAGTTGCAGTGATGACATTTCTGGTTGGAGGGTTAGTATGCAAGGGCACTTTTCTACTTTTCTTTCCCCAAAACAAGGTAACTAGCACATACCGGTGGAGCAAGTGAGGTCTCTGCCTTCTTTCCAGGTTCTGTGTCTCCAGGAGGTGCAAGAGAACCATTACTGGGAGCAACTGGAACCAACATTCAAGGAGATGGGTATGTGCTGCTTTGTGGGTCTTTACATCCAGCCCATGGGACTCGCCAAGCAGTGCTTCCTGCTTAACATCTTCAAAGCACTCTGTTTCAAGAGACCTCTTTCTGTTTGCCAGGTGGCTGCTGGCCCTGCTTCTGAACTATCTGCCTAGACCTTTATCCTTTCTTTTGAAATTGATGTTTCTGAGTTGAAAGATCAGAGTAACAAAACAGAGGGCCCTAGAAGGACAAGGAGAGAGAAAATACCCCCAAAGTTAATAGCAAAGAGTGGTTATTGGAACAGAATGTGGTATATTGCTGACACAGACTTGCTGAGCCTGAGGTAGTGACTGGATAAACCTTTTAATAGGTGATGGTTTCTTTTCAGGCTTTGCATGCTTCTATAAACGGAGAACTGGGACGAAGACAGATGGATGTGCAGTGTGCTATAAGCACAGCAGGTTCCAGCTGATCAGCCTCAGCCCCATAGAATACTTCCGACCTGGCCTGGATGTCCTCAACAGGGACAATGTGGGCTTGGTGCTGCTGCTACAGCCTGTGCTCCCAGAGGGCCTAGGTCTGAAAGCAGTCAGTCCTCTGTGTGTGGCCAACACTCACGTGTTGTTCAATCCCCGTCGAGGAGATATCAAACTGGCCCAGGTGGCCTTGCTGCTAGCAGAGATTGACAAAATTGCAAGAACTACTGAAGGCAGCTACTATCCTGTCATCTTGTGTGGAGACCTGAACTCTGTACCTGATTCTCCACTCTACAAATTCATCCGGAATGGTGAACTTTCCTACCATGGGATGCCGGCCTGGAAGGTAGTTGCCAGCCAGAACTGGGATTGGATAGCTCTTTATTGCATGCTGCTAGAGAAATGCATGCTGCATTCTTTCTCTTGTGAGGAAATAGTCTAAATACTGAATTAAATTACTCAGCAAACTTCCCCAATGTGTCCAGCACTGCAGGGAAAAGAAGCAGACAAGTGTATGCATGTTGTTTCCACCACTGCTCTTTTGGTTTCTCTTGAGGCAGACTTGTGATAATAGACCACTTAATTTCAAGTAATTTTTTTTCCTTTCATATGGACTTTTTCTGCTTCCGTGACTGGAAGTGAAGGGAAATGTAGCTCAAGCAAGACTAACTGAAATTTTATGTGCACATTTGTTCTAAAAAAAGTTTGAAGTGGGTATTTATGCTAGAGTCTCCTGTGGTTATGTCTTACTGTGTGTCTGTGATCACATATATGGTTGGCATTCAAGCCAAATCATCACTTCAATAAGATGCCTGTGAAGTATCTTGTCAGGTGACTTTTAGTTAATGGTACTTGTCCCCTGCAACTGAAGGCTTATTATACCTGCACCATATTCTGAATAGCTTAGTGCATGCCTTTCTATGAGGGCATTCTCCTTTCCTTCTCTTGTATATGTGTACGTTGTCTTTAGCTTGCAGAAGTTCTGCTCTGTGTCACTGATGGTTGCTCTCCTTTTCTGGCCTTCTTGCAGGTGTCAGGTCAGGAAGACTTTTCCCACCAAGTGTATTCACGGAAACTGCTGGCCCCATTGTGGCCGAGCTCACTGGGTGTAACAGACAAGTGCCAGTACGTCACCCTGTGCCAGCCAAAGAAACCTGGTGAGCTCCAGTGTGCTCTGGCCATATGACTTTGAGGATGGGCAGTTTGTGGGCCTGGCTGTCTCTCTGAGTTTCTGAGTAGCTTGGGCATGTGCTGTATGAGGCACTTGACAAAGATGCTCTCCTTCTACTTGGTATATGGATTAAATACAATTTTTCCAGAACCTATTGCTGAAGCCTCATTTCTGCTATTTTTTTTTCTCTAGTCAGGAGCTGAATGTTCCTCTACTAGTAACAATTGCTCAGTATATCTCTTTCATATTCCCAGACTTATGCTTTTGTGCAATTGTAAACTATGTTCACTAGGCACAGCTTTCATCTACAGGTGTTTGGGGGTGTGGTTTTGGATAGTATTTGCAGACCACTGTTAAGAAATCATTCCTAAGTTACAATCATGTCTGTTCTCTGCATCCATAGAGGGGATTAAAAAATGGAGCTCACACAAAAGAGCTTTTTTAAAATCTTGAATGTAGAACTTGTATTCAGCCTGATCTCCAGAAATGTTTTTTTTCAGCAGACATTTCCTTGAGTTGCACACTAATTGATCTGCTTGAAAGTCTCTTGAACTTGTCATGTCTCAGAGAGGCATTGTTACTTTGTGCTGACCATGAGTGTTGCATTCATAAAAGGATAGCAATAGCTGTGCTCTGTTCTTCTACTTTTACACATCTGTTCTGTTCTACATGTAGGTTATTAGGTGATTTCTATTCTCGTGGTATCAGAGCGCTTGGGCAGAGAAGCCTCTCAAGCAAAAGAGGTTTGAGAGGCCCAAAGGTCTAAAATATATGTAGGTGTTCCCTGGAGATGTGACTTTGGTGCAGTTACTTTCTTCCTTTCAGTTGTGCTTTTCTCTGCAGGGAGACGTGAATACAGCCGTGACTTCCTGCTCCAGTTCCGCTTCTGTGATGTCGCCTGTGAACGACCACCACAGCTGGTCCTCTTGGAAGGTGTGACAGATGCTAAGCCAGGTATTAATGGGAGACTCTTCAGCTTGTCACACTCCTAGCTCAATGGAGCCTCTCCTCTGTGGACAGACTGAGAGTTTGGACTGGAGAAGAGAAGCCCCCACTGAGGCCTCATTGTGGCCTTCCAGTACTTAAAGGGGGCTTATAAAAAGAGAGAGAGAGTGACTATTTACAGCGGTATATAGTGATGGGACAAGGGGAAATAGTTTTAAACTTCTTAAAATTCTTTACATAGAGGGTAGTAAAGCATTGGGTCCGGTTGCCCAGAGAAGTTGTGGATGCCACATCCCTGGAAAATGTTCAAGACCACGTTGTATGGGCAACCTAATACAGTGGGTGAATCCTTGCCATGGGATGGAGGGATGGAACTAGATGATCTTTAAGGTCCCTTCCAACTCAGGCTATTCTATAATTGTGTGATTCTATGATTTCAGAGTAAACATGAGCTGGAGGTAATGCCTAATGAGGAAAGAGAAAGGCAGAAGGATGCCTTCTGTGTCTCTGATTAGATTCCATGAGAGCTCAGAGAAGTATGCTCTTACCGTCCTCTCGTACACACTGACTGTGTTCCTTGAGATGCACTGAGATTCAGCTTCTTCTTGAGGCTGTTTCTTGTAAATTTATTTTAAGCTGAAACACATATGTATATTTCTTTTTTCTGCTTCAAAATTTTGGTGGTTGAGAACAACCTGAAGACTGTAATGGTATACAATGGCCACAATATAGATGTCCCTGGAAAGGGGTACCCAGTAAACATTGCTGCAGCTCTGGGCCTTGTGGCAGAACCAGCTTTTTCCATTTCTGTTCTGCTTTTCTAGAGCTTACCCTTTGAGTAAGCTGTAGGCTAAGACAAGCAAATTTCTGTGAGAGCAAACATTGAAATACTTTGGATTTGATAATGTTAAATACTTTAAGGACATGTCCTCAGCAGGACAGAATATGACTTCTCAGTTATTTGCACTGTTCTGATTTAAGGGTGTTCCTGTTAGTCTTACAGCTGGTGATTTTTTTTGGATATTTTCCTTCAAGATGTTTGTGACTGGAAGTTATCGGCTCTTCTTGGGCAAAAGGTTCATTGGTTTTCAGGACAAACTTCTCAGACTTGGGATGAACAGCCTGTTCTGGGATCTGTGTAGGTCTGGCTGGAATCTCTTTGCTCCTTTGCAGACCGCCCTGCACACTGGCCCAAGCCTGCTGCCATGGTGAAAGACCCTGATCCCCAGCCATTCATCCCAAGGTAACTTGGTGCACCTTCAATGGCCCCAGTCTTCAAACTCAGCCTTGTTTTCCCGAGCACTGAAAATCTGGCTGAATTAAAGACTGAAGTAAATGGGAGAGTGAAAGAAATAAGGAGGGCTGTCTGGAAGAGCTAGATCCACCCAGGATTGGCCCAGCAGCTGAGTGCTGCTCTGTCAGCATTGTGTTTGTGAGATTGAGAATGAAGGGCATAGGTATATACAGGACTGGGTTTTGAAAACAAAGGAAATTCACAGTCTGTCTTGCTTGGTGTAAGTGGAACGAATAGTTCTGAAAGATTTTATGTGCTCAACATAGGAATAATTCAGACAGTTGCATCAGCAAGGGAACATTCAGCTGTGACTGCAGTACTGAAAAGGCATAATTCTCTTTCCTTCCTTGGTAAACAGTGACTATTTGTGTGCAGGTGTTCAGGTGTTATCCAGCATGGCCTCAACCTGACCTCTGTCTACAGCCACTTCCTTCCACAGAGGGGACGCCCAGAGGTCACAACGATGCCCATGGGGCTTGGAGCCACTGTTGATTACATTTTCTACTCAGCAGAGCCTGTGGAGAGCAAAGCAGGTGAGTGTGCTGTGCAGGGCTAATCCCTGTGACATTGGAGAGGACTGTGAGACAGGCCAGATGGGCAGTGCGTTTCATTAAGCTGGTGGATCTACAGGATGTGTCTTTGAAATAGCACACAAGGTGAAGTGACATTTGCTCATGTACCATGAGAACACAGTGTTTATCTTTGCTGTGAAAAGAAAGAAGCTGCTTAGGTTCATGTAGACTTTTGAGGACGCTAGAACAGAATGGATTATTTTCTTCTGTATAAATACCTTACTTGTGCTCCTGGTAACAGTTAGTTCTGGGTCCTAAGTTCAAAGCTTGGACTTCTGGTCTGTCTGAGACCATGTGCTGTTCTTGGAAGGAGGTGACTCTAGTTCCCTTACAGTGGCACCTTCTCTCTGCTGCCTGAAAGAGGAGTTCTGTTGATGAAAGATTACACACAAATGCATCCAGGAACTCTCTTGGAGCTGATTTGGATCCTGTCAGAATCAAGTTTGGTCAACAGGCTTTCCTCCTTGGGAGAGAATCTGAAGCTATTTCTAGGGCACAGTCCATGGAAGGAACTTCTTGTATAAACAACTGCCTGGTGAATTTAGTGTATTCTTGCTTCCTGTGCATGCAAGTATATGAAACCATGAATGGCAGTATTGTGGGATACTCACTGCTTTCACATGTAATCTCAAAGGTGCCTGTAGTGTTTGTGCAGGCTGTCTTCATTCATCAGGGAAAGAACAGGAAAGGACTGAGAAGTATCCCTCTCTGAGTGTCAAAACTGTGTTGCCAGTCTCTGGCTGATGTTTCTTTTCATTTTCCTTGTCAGGTCGCAGGCTGTACAAGGATGGAGCCCTGAAGCTGCTTGGCCGTCTCTCTCTTCTCTCTGAAGATGTCCTCTTGATGGCAAATGGCTTACCAAATTCTTTTTGTTCATCTGATCATCTCTGCCTGCTGGCTAGCTTTGGCTTGGAGATCTCCAGCCTCAGAGAGAGTTAGTGTTGGTTCCCTTTCCCTAAAGGAAAGCTGTTCTGAATACAGCAGTTGAGGTACTGAATACAGCAGTTGAGAACCTGCTTGCAAGAAAACCTCTTTCCTTGTCATGCCCTAGAAGTCCTTTTCTCCCCTCACATCCTCACTAAAAGGAGGATGGGAGAGTTGGAGTGCTTTTTGCAGTGGTATTTTCTGGGTCTCTGCTAACCTGAGCTGTTTTCCCAGTGGGCTCCTAGCTGCATTCAGGCATTAGCAAATCTTAAAAGGATCCTTGGTCCACCACCTTCTTTAGCAGGTGCTTTGTACTGCAGGAACCAACATAACTCCCATGTGTATTTGTCCCTGTGTGAGATTTTCAAGGAGCTGGAAAACAGAGGGACAATGCTATCTGCCTTTGGTTAGTTAATTGCTACCAAGGAGCATGGGATGTATATGCCAATAGTCTTTCACACCAAAACAATAGTTCTTTTAATTTCTCAGTAATAGTTGAGTTTCTTCAGGGCTAGTTGTTACATTGCATTTTAGATTGGATCTACAAACTGCTTCGAAATGTCTTTTACTTAATCTATAAGGGCTGACTTGCTGACAGAAGGGTTTGTGTGGTATAACAGTTTCTACAAGAAACTGCTTGCTGTGATTAATGGACCAGGGAATGGGATTGCCAGAATGGAATCACGGGTTATACACAGCCACCCACAGCACCTCTAGAACTGCAGCAAAAGCCTAGAGGCCTTGGGGAAGGCTTCCTTCCTTTCTAGAGGTCTCAGATTGGTACCTAATTTGTCATTTTTAGCAAAAATATTTAGGATCTTCCCAGTGAATATCCTGTGGAAAAAATTACCGTATAAGTTTTACAACCCCAGAAGGCTGTCAATCTGGGTATCCCAAAAGAGAGATGAAAATGGAAGGCATGTGAGAGTCAGCAGATCCATCAGATGGAAGAGCTGATCTTGTCACGTGCCCTGTTCTTCTCTCTGTGCACGCCCTGTTGCATTCAGCCAGCCAGGGGTCAATAGCCAACCTGTAGCATCCATCTCCTGGGCCAGACTGAAGTCTGGCTGCATCCTTCTTCTGGACCCAGCCATGTTTAGGTAGATAGAACCCTTAGGATCAACTCCTGTCTCTTGACATGCATTGGGAGGAAGGAGAGGGCTGTGCAGCTTGGAGCCAGACTGCAGCCACTTGGATCCCAGCGTACCTTAGGTGTCCTGTTGGTGTGCTTTTGTCAGCAGTGGCTTGGCCAGTACAAAAAAAGTCAAGCCGTACTTGTTTACCTGTTCCTCGAGTAAATTCCCCAGTTCAGCGTGACATTTGGTGCTCAGTTTTTCCCTAAGAGATGAGACCAGTATTGGCAGAAACATTACCAATCTTCTGTTCACAAATGAGGCAGGAAATTTGTTCCTACCTCAGGTTTTTGTGGGAAGGTACAGGAGACTTGAAACACTGTTTGTTCTTCATGGTCTATATTGAGGAACTTTGATATTTTAAATGTTACTTTCTTTATTGAAAAATAAAATATTGCTAATTTAAGAAAATACCACAAAGTAACTGCAGCACCTTGTATTTCTGCTGAACCTCTGAAGACTTGTGCAACAATGTTTTGCTGGCTGTGAGGTGAAAGAGGGCAAATTGGCTACACATGAAAGAAATGAAGGTTGAAGAGAGGGAAGAAGTGAGCCTAATTTATCTCCTGGGACATCTCTAAATCCCAGAGGTGGCTTCTTAACATTTGGCTTGTCCTGCCCCTCCATCCCCCCTCTTCCCCATCCCCATCCCCCAAACCAAGGAAAGATTTGTGTACAGGAACCCTTACCCTCCTCCCTCAGAAAGCACTACTGCTGACCTTTTAAAGCTCACTTCTGTAACCTACAAAAACAAGGTGGGGGGGGGGGGGGGCGGGTCTGTTCTGTGCCCTTATGAGTAAGTAAGGACTGCATATTCCCTTCTTGCCCTGCCAGACGGTGTGGTATATGTTTGGTGATGTGCTTTTGCTACTTCTTGTGAGTTTCTGTAAGTGAACAGCAGTCTTGGGGGGATGTGAATAATTTTGCCCTTAGGTAATAGTTCTAGTATGGCATTGGTCCATGGGGAGGGATGCAGAGGTGTGCATTTTATGACTAAGTTTATCTCACAGTTTGACTGATTTCTGCAAGTACTCTGTAAACACTTGTATTTATACAGGGAAGGAAGGAAAGGGTGTACTGAAAGCTTTACTATCTGGCTCAAAAAGGGGTTGCCAGAAGGCAGCCTGGTTGCAGATGACTCCCTCCTGCTGTTAACATTGTAATAGGAAGCTTAGAAGACACTAAAGGTTTAATAACAACCAAGCAAAAACATAACAGAAAAATCTGTGACACATGATATTGGCACTTAGAACTTTAGCTGTCTACTTCCACTGTAATTCCTGGCTGGGTTTGAGTTCAATTGATGAGGAGGGCTCTGTGTGTGTGTATGAAAGCTGCCTGTCCCCACACTGAGACCTGTAAGATGAGCATTGTACACCAGCAGATGAACTGGTTGCCCCTGCACTGCCTGAAGCACCCTGCCAGTCCTATGATGTAACTCAGGTGGAGGAGCTTTTTCCATTTTATGTAAACCAAAACCTTGACTTGTGGGCAAATTGCATGGAAGCATCCTCAGGGAGGTTTTAAGGTTCCAGCTATACTTTGCTGGAAAATCTAATGTTGCACAGATCAAACTAGTGCTTTCCCTTTCCATGCATGAGATAATATGGTACATACTAGGAAATGTTAAGTTTTTGAGCACTGGATATGGAGTCATGTGCAGAGAAACCTGAGGCCAATGCCTACAAGTCCCCTTATTCTTTTTTTCTGGAGATTAAAGTGTTCCCAGGGTGACTTGCAGCTCTCAAAGCCCTGGCTTACACATGCATTGTTGGGCACTCATAGGTGAAACTATGGCAGAAACACAGGACCATTGCGAGTGAATGCATAGAGACACAGAGTTGAAGACTTAATCTCTGTTTATTTTGACCACTGCCTCAGATGCTCTAGTATAGACTCTTACAGAGGTGTTCTAGAGCAATTTGGAATTAACTATCAAATGAATCTGGAGACCTGTGAATGCCTCTGTGTGGGATTATAGGAGAGGTTTGGAGGTGGGGTGGGTAGAAAGTTCCTGACTGTAAAATTGTGACTAGGATATAGCTGTTGGGAGAAAATAATGTGTTTTGTGATGCTTTGATAATAGCACCCAGAGGTACAACCAGAGACTGTGGTTATGAGCATCTTAATGGGATGCAGAACTGAGATTCCAGATGTAGCTCTTAGCACTATTTCTGGACCTAAATGCATGATGAGTTGTCATTAGCACAGCTTTCTGATGAATTACAGAGGGGTCTGTAAATGATGATGAAAGTAGAACAGCAGTATCTGCAATGTTTAGAAAGGGAAGGTGTCACAGAGGTAATTACCATCTGCATCACCTTAGTAGTGATGTAGAGTTCACGGAAGACTGGTGCTTAGAGGAAGTGATGCCAGAGACCACTGGCAGTGTGTGTACATTCCCTGTCAGCAGCCTCCTAAGCTGCAGGAGCATGCAGCTGTAGAGGCAAACATGTATTTGACAAAGTATCTTTGCTAAAAAACAGCTTAGTTTGCACCACAGCTGCTATGCTGTCTGTAGTTATGCTATTTAGATAGAAGTTGGACTTCCTTCATTTTCTCAGTTTTAAGTTCATCGCTTCAGGAGATTGCCCTCCATAATCAGTTTTCCCAATTAGATGTAGTGGGAGGAGTGGTAAACAATATAATTGCTCTAGCTTCTTTCCTGTTCTTAATAAATGAAACTTGGCTGCTGTTTGAGGTCTTCTTTCTCTGTGCCTTTTTCTTATGAGCTATCTCTGCAGCAGCTGTTTTCCCATGTCTGCTCTATCCAGTTATCTTTCAGTGTTACTGATGTTTACTTTTTCTGCAGCTGTTATTTCTTCAGTTAAAAGTTATGGGTGCAATTCTCTGGGCTAGGTTTTATTATAAATACAACATTTAAATGGTGTCAAGATGTAAGTGGGTTTCCCCATCCCTGAAGAATTAAGTAGGAGTGAGAGCTCTGAAACGAACACTTAGATGGGTGTAACACTTGTTATATAAAACAAAAACCCTGAGTTTCCAACTTATTTAGTGCTCTGTACACCACCTGCTTTGTGAAGGCAGAACTCTGAAATATACTTGACCTTAGTTTCTCTGAGGAGTCTCCAAGAGGTCATAACAAGTTCATCATCTCAGAATCTCTTGTAAGAGTGGATCAGGGTATGATCCTGCTCTTAATGATGTGTTGATGATGGTGTTGGCAAACAGTCTGCAGAGCAGGGTGTTGCTACAGTCCAAAATCTGCTCCCATTGCTATCACCTTAGTATTGAACATTTACTGGATGTACTGTTTAGAAATATCCATGAGCCATCCAAATGCAGATGAACCCTTTCGTTGCTTACCTAAAGGGGGAGCATGCAAGTGTTAGTGGGATACCATCTCTTTCAGGCTTCCTGTTGTGCAGTAATTTAATTGCTGGCTGTGACCTGCTTCTTATCAGTCTGTAGCTGCCTGGCCTGTAGTGCTTCCCATAGCATTGACATGCTGAAATGCACAAGCTGAATTTAATGTACTGCATTGTATTTCTAATTATGATACTCAGTTTCTGTAGCGAACTCACCTGTTACAATGATAACCAACATGACAGATTTTACAGCTGGCATGCCTCTAACTCCTTTTGTCAGCTGTAGAAGTTTGGCTTCTCCTGTCAAGGCGAGTTGTCCTCCAGCTTCCACTGAAAATGTCATTCTAGTCTTGAAGCTATTTTTCTTTTTATTTATTTTTAAATTTATTTCTTTTCTTTCAGATTTAGACTGTACATTCTGGTGCTCCTGTATAATAGCTGGAAATTTTTTTACTTTGATAAGATAAACACAGCAGCTTTCAAGGTCCAAGTTTGGCAAATGGGAGAAGGACTAGGCTACACACTGGCTTGTGCTACAACAAAAGATGTATTTGTTCCATCCAGCCTTTAATTTATACACCCCAAAAAAAAAAAAAAAAAAAGACTTGGCTTCAAGCCTTAGCAATTTTACTATATTTTTTGTTCTTTTCTTTCTGGATGCAAAGCCTTATATTTATTCTATATTTTCAATTATTTGCCAGTGTCTGGAGCTGCTCTTGAACTGGGAGTAGATGAATGCAGTAGCTATTCTATAGTTATTCCTCTCCTCCTTTCCTCCCTAAAATGAGATTAGAGATAAGATGGCGCTCACTCTTTGCAAAAAAAAAAAAAAAAAAAAAAAAAAATCCAGGAAAGCCAACTTGGCTGAGTTAATTCTGTAATGGCCTGCTATCCACAGCATGTCCTATGCCTTTGCCTACCATAATCCTGCAGTCTCTGCATGAATGGTGTTCTTAAGGCTCAGTCTCACTCTCTCATGAATGAATTTGTGTGCTTGTAGACATGTGAGAGCCTTACATCCTGGGCTTCTCAGTGTAAAAACCGTCAGGGTGTATTTTGGTTTCAGGGTTTTTAAAAAAATTTTCTGATTCAAGATGTTGTTTATTCTTTCTACAATAAAGATTTTCCACTTCAGGTCCAAGCAGTATAATTGCTGACTTGAAAAGCTAAAACCGTAGGAACAACCAGTAGCAGGGGAAAAGGCTGATGTAAGAGGGAACAGAAAGTCTGTGGCCACATCACTGTTTTGCTATTCTTACTCCACTGTCACCCTGATCTTTACATCCATAGGGGTTATAGGAATTACCTCATTTTAAGCAAAATCTGTAGGACATGGACCAGAGGGTGTTTTCAAGCAAGCATCTGAAGTAGAACTGTGCAATTACTTTCCCTCAGGGCAGAAGCTGTTCATATAATTAACTTGGCTAAGATGGACTATTGCATGTGCCTTTCTCTTTGGAGTAACAGGTCAGAGAATGTTTATTCCTTTCCTATACACACTGTAGGCCTGCCTACATCCTGGCCCTGGACCCAGCTATTACTCATTTCCCTAGAGAGAAGGGGTATGTTATGCCTGAAAGATGATAGCCTGAAAAAAGTTGGATCTCCTTGCTGGGGATCCTTGCACTGAATCTTGCAGCTGACTGTCCTTTATTAACCCAGCATTTGTCTTGAGAAGTCCCGGTGAGGTCATTAGTCTGGAAGGCCACTAAACACAGACTTTGAGCTGAATTGCATTTCAGGCCAGGAAGGGAGACTGAATTGTACATTGAAGAGTTGAGCAGTGCAAGAAGATGTTTGTATTAACCCTTACAGTATTGTTTGTTACAGTGTTGTAAGACTGAAATTTTTGATGCTGCCTGCACTGATTTTTTTTCCCCATCCATCCTGACTGATGGCAGTTGAAGAGGAAAATGTGAGTTCTGGCCTTTGCTTACTCTCTGGCAGCTGCCTCTGTGTGCTCACACATACTCACCTGCTCAGATGATTAAAAGAGGATGAGGGTTCTTCCATGCCCATCAGTGTAGCAAGTCCAGGACATCTTTACATAATCTGCCTGATACCCTCACTCAAGGCTGTCCCTTTGACTTTTGACATGTAATGGGAAGGGTTAAAGCAGAAAGAAGGACAGTACAGACAACTTGTTTTCTCTGCACAAGCTGATAGCAGTACAGAGGGAATTTTATTGTCTAAGTGTCAAAGGAAGCAGGAAGAAGTATCAACATGAGGGCCATGGGAAGTGCAGTAAGAACTAAATCTAAATAAAAATTCTGTGTTGGCTACATAAGAACACGGAACCACACTGATTAATTACAAAAAGACACACATGATACTCTTCTTAAAGAAAGAAACTTTCCATTTCTTAGTTCTGAGCTGTACCAGTGATAAAGATGTGAATGGTTTTGGAGCACCCTATCAGTGCTGGAGTAGAATACTGATGCGCATGGAAGGGGACCGCCCTGGTCCCACTAGCACCATCTCAACCCTGACCTGGAGGGCAGCTCTGCTCTGCAGAGATTATGGGGAATTCAGTAGCCTTCTGGGGCTAAACTGAGTTGCTCTTGAGCAGAAAGGGCCAGGGCACCACTGAAGGAGAGTGGTTGTGATACAAGTAAACACTTGCTCAGAAGACACACAAAAATTAAATTCCCTAAGGAGTTCAGCTTGGCTGTAGAGGGGCCATCTCCATCTTGCTCTGGAGAGCAAACAAAAAGCCAGAATAGCACTTGCTTTGTTAAGTAAAATTATAAATCCATAATGCAGATCTAAATTGTTGTCAGGACAACAGTGCAAGGCCACTGGAATGTGTGGTGTTATTTCAGCCAGATTTGCACACCCAGTCCACCTGGGACACCCCCTGCTATACTGTTTGATCACCACGATCACTTGAAATACTTCACTCAGAAGAAACAGGTAGCTAAAGCAACCACCCAAAGTGATTACCCAAAGCCACTGGAGCAAGGTCAAGCCAATCTAATACAGACTCTTGCCCTTTGGCAGACAGGAGCTTTCTTCTGTTTGTTATGGTTTCTTAAACTCTGAAATTTTAAGGACGGTCATGTTCCAGTCTATACAACACCACACATGAGCCTACCTTAGGGGGCAGGCACCTGATTAAGGCTTTCACCTGAAATACTTAAATGAAAATCATCCTGTGAAGCAGATGTGAAAACAACAAGACAGCTACTACATGAACAGAAACTATGTTTCAACTACAGTTCTGGAGTCATTTATTCTGGCAGATCAAAGGATACTATGTACTGACCAATATCCTGGCCCATGAAATAGTAACTGAAAAAAAAGCACTCCACTCCCAACTAAAACACTTGCTAACATACTTCAAGTTCCTAAAGACTCCTCTAGCTTCTATCAGTTAAAAAAAAAGGCTAGTGTGTCACAGACTGATGAACACCCAACCCTGCTCTTTAATATACAAATTTTGTATCAGAGTGATGCTGTAGCAGAAAGTTTTGCTCACTAATGAATCTGCCCATTAAAAAACTGCAATTGGCCAGGTATCAAGGGACTTGTCTACATAAAAGTATAAAGAGGGGCTCTTATTTCAAGGTTTGCATTACATTTAAAATAATTTCGCCAGTAATAGGTCAGCATTTGCTGAAGTCTTTCACAGCTCACCTCAGCTTTACACAAAATGCAGGCAGTGTCTATCCATTCCTAGTATAGGAACACTGTTCTTTTCCACAGAGTTCTCAGGTCTTGTACTGCAGAACAGACATCAGGTGAGACCTCCTGAACAGTGAAATTTACATCACAGAGCTACATGAGCGACCCTATTAATATTTAACATTAAAAAGTTAATAGGACTCATTGAGATTCATCTTCCTTGTTCTGCAGGCACTAAAGGAGTATGAGTTACATTGTCATTCCTTCTCTGTAGTTCTAAAGCCTGCAGAAGTGAAAAAGACTTATCACCAGCCTTTTTCCGTATGGTTAAAGGCAGACAGACCAGAAACCAGAGCAAGTAGATGGGGAGGAAAGAAGTCAAAGTGCTGAAGGTTGTCTTGCCCTGTACCCTCAGGTTTCTTACAGCATAAAGCTCGATTGTATTAATCCTCTCTGTCATGGAAGGATGTGGTCTTATTTGTTAGGAAGGAAGCAAAGTTTCGTATTGAAGTGATTCATCCTGTTGCAAAGATGGGGGGAGCAAGAAGGGAAGAACTCTACGGTTTTCCATTTTCTCGTATTATCTGCTAAACTGGAGATACAGAAACAGTAAGAAGCAGGAATTCTGTGACACACAGAAACACAGCAGAAGGCTTGAAACAGTAACCCTAGCAGAGGGCACTTGTCTGCTTCTGTGACCATCTTGAGAAGTTTATCAACATTAGACACAAGCAAAGAATTATATACTTCATAACATATATAATTGTGCCACTATATCTTGAAAGAGGATGTTCTTGTCTAGCTGCAGCTGAGGATTAAGAGACCTTGAACTCTACCTGTCATTAATATCTTAAACATCATTTCCTCTGGTTTTCTAAGCTATTGGCCTCAGTTACATCCTGCAGGAAAGCATTTAATTACAAAGTCAAACAAAGCCATTCTGCCCTGGAGAACTAACACTGCTGAACACCCCTGTTGCCCTGCTCTCAAGAAAGCATCATTAACTTGCAGCTGACCCCTTACTTGTCCCATCTGGTTTTAAAGTCTTCCTCTCACCCCCACATTTCCCCTTTCCATCTAAAAAAGCTCAAGTCTGTCCAGTTATTGAATGTTCTCTGTATTAACTAATTACTCTAAAAAGCTCTTCAGTTACTCTGAATTAACTAACCAATCAACTAAATAAAGTCAGTCTGAGGACGCAGTCTATGCATCTGTTATCATGTTTTTAAAATTCTGGGTTTCACCCACTTTGATTAAACCTGACATGCAGTTTCCCCTTGCTGACTGCTGCTTGTATTTATCATACGATTCACAGTGGCATCTGAACTTTCAGTCTGCTGCATAGCAAACACTATGCAAAGGCAGTTTGTGGCTTCCAAATGGCCCGTATTATTTACAGGTAACTGTGGTGCCTTTACAGCTAACACAATCATTAGCATCCAGACACTAAATATGTTAATTTACTGCCACACAAAGATGACCAGAGGACAGGTTCAAACGGGAGCTTGGCTCACTGCTGCTGTTAATTTCAATTGTTGCATGTAGCTGGAATATAAGGGAGTGGGCAGGTGTTGCACTGCACTGTGGAAACTGGCATCCTCTTTTGGATTAACCTTCTCTTGGCTCAGCAGCAAGTTCTGCCTCCTTCTTACAGATTTTCCTCCTGGTTGTACATCACAGCAGAAAAGTACAGACTACAAAGGGAGACTGGAAGGATGGACTGCAGTGGTATGGATATGCCTTGCAAGTTACATCACAGTTAAGGATGTACAATTTGAAACCTGTAAAGCCTGAGATAAATCGCTTGTGGGTGGTGCTTCGAGGATTAACTGCTTTAACTAGGCAGAAGAGCTGATTTGTTTGGGGTTAAGAACCCATTCTCTGCCACCAAAATAGCTCTGCTTATTATGAGGATGTGGCACAGGAATACTGCAACAGAAAACTAGCAGAGCTAAGCTCCATCATGTTTCTAACAAAGAAAGAAGGCAAAGAATAAGCCCAGTTCTAACAAAATTAAATATGTGGTATTTCAGAAAGTTTAGCTCCTTGTCAGTGCTGTGATAAAACAAGACTGTTCCTCTCAAGGATACTCCCACTCCAAGCTCAGTTTTTGCATCCCCTAGATCCATGCATCCAAATCACTTAAGACCATGCTTTTCTGACTTCTGGAAATTCCACTATTCATATGCCCTAGGCCTCAAACAGAGAGGTCTGACAACACTCCAGATTTCTGACAACACTTCAGATTTCTGACAAGTGTTACACTGCTGAATCAGTAGTACAAAACTTCCCCCAAAAGAAGCATAGGACGAGTCACAGCCATAAGTGGCAGAAAGGCCCAGCCCAGCCCTTTGGGAAGTTAGTGTAAGTGGTGCTGTTACATACTGCAGGTACCCAAAGAGCCAGAACAAAAGCACAGCTCTGGCACTGGGCTGGGGAACTGCTTTCAGGAGGCTCCTGGCTGAGCTGTCAGGAAAGCAGCTGCAATTTCCTTGAGCAGAGCTTCTCACAAACAGGTGTATGTAACTCTGGCACTAAAATTGCAGGGAGGAAGGAGCAAGACCCTTGTGGAAAGGAAAAAATGTTTGTAAAACCTGTTCACATTATTATATCCTTCTTCAACTATTTACTCTTAAAACTAGTACCTCAGTGACTGAAGGCTGATGAGATGGCTAGAGAGAAGGCTGATGAAGAGACGATGTGAACTGTAGGTTTTCCACCAGCCCCCACCTGCCCCACCTCCATTGCTGGAACAATTGAGGTCTCTGTGCCTGTTTTCATGTAGCAGTGGTATAGGCATATTCTGATCCACTGAGCCACCAAAGGACCTACTGCAGCAGTTCACCAGCATTGCAGTGAGCAATCATCCCACTGTCTACCCCCTCAGAGACAATGAAATGCTATGAAATAGGGAGGACTAAACATACAAGAAGTTTTTTTTCTGGATGAAAAGACTTTGTATGGTCAATAAATTAGGCTGAGCAAATTCAGACCTATCTCTCACAAGAGCAATGATAAAGTATTCATAATGACAAAACCAGGAGTTTTTGTACAAGATTCAGGGGCCATCTCATTCCAGCATCACTTCTCCCTCAGCCCTGCAGGCCTTGCAGGGGATGAAGACTTCTGTGCAGACAAGGAAGAAGTACTGTTGACCAGATGCTTCATCTACTTGCTGTCAAGGCAAAGATAGCAAGTCCACTGACACCACTCACTCCATATTCTTCCTGAAGCAAACTCCCACTAATGTACAGATTTTTTTTTCCTTTTCTTTTTTTTTTTTTTAAAAATACTCAAGTGAATTAAGATGGTCACCTCTCCCAGAAACAGGCAGGCGAATCCTCTGGGACCCATGGGATCCAGCTCTGGGACTGGCCCACTAGTAAGTACCTGGGAAAATCAGCACTCTCTTGCTCCCACTCCCCTGTCCCATTTGTCAGAATCACTGCAGGTGGATCCAGGTCCCAACTGTGGCCAGCAAGAAGTCCATGGTGCCAGGCACACAAGGCACAGCTCTCTTCACACCCGGATCTGGTACCCATTGAGGTCTGGCATGGCTTTGGAATCAGCAGGCTTCTTCTCACCAGATGGCCTGTGAGAAAAGAGGGGAACAACGCTTCAGAAACTGTTTTCAGTCAGGAGATGCTGCACATAGAGATGGCAGCACAGGAAAAGGTACACAGAGCTTCAAACTGATCCTGCACTACTGAGGACAGGACTATTCTGCAGCTTCCAGTAATTTTCCCAACGATCTCAATATAATAGATTGCAAGTTGGGAAGTAGGAAGTCCACTCTGGAACCCCAGGTTATTATCAGGAAAACAATCTTTCTGACAGCAGATTCATTTTTGGAATCTCTTTGAGGTATAGGTCTGTGAGACACCAGAGCTCAGACCTGTGCATAAGTTAAAAGTCAGCTACCAACAGCAATGCCTTCCTCCTGCCTGCCAAAACAAGCAAGCAAAAAAAACCCAGCTGTCCCCTCAACTCCCTAAGCAATGATAACTCACAATAGTACTGGCTAGGGAAGAATGCTACTGCAGGTCAGAGAAATACCCACTGTTCTAAAGAAACCCAGTATGATATCAGAAGGATCCAAGACCAAACAGCAAGGTGAAGTCTGAGTAAAACAGATGCTCGAGATAGGTGTCCTGCCCATCAGCCCCACTCACCTTCGGTCCCCACGGCTGTTGCGCCGATGGGGGCTGGCCTGACCTCTTTGTGGGGAAGAGACATCTTTCTTTCTGTCCTTGGTGGGAGATGGTGGTCCAGTTCCTTTCCCAATCTGCCAGAAAAATAAAATTAAGAGCTACATGAGCAGAAAGGCAATATGAGTAATAACAAAACCCACAAAAACTAACAATGATTTATTACATAGGAAAAAAGGCGAGGCAAGTGCATCAAAAATGCAAAAGCCAGAAAAAACAAGTTACAGTGACAGCTATGGCTCCAAGGACTGTATACAAGTCCAAGCTAATCACAACAGCAGCACTGCAGAAACATCATTAGGGGACCAGCCTGTATACACTGGGTAGTATTCAGTGAGAAAGACACCCCAGCCTCCAGTGCACTTTCTACTCCATGCATCTAGGAGAGTTTCCTGTCACTTCATTCCCTCTGAACATCAGCTGCCAGGCAAGACAGTGGATGTGGCAGTGAGTTACTCCATCCTTGCTGCTTACCTTCAGCCTCATGTCACGGGCGTGTCTCTCAAGCTCTTTGCGAAAGTCCTCCCGGGTTAGCTTCTCTAGATCCAGGATGGAGCGCTTCCACTCAATCTGCTCCACGCTGTGGGGGTCGTGGGACACACAGTGGCCCAGCTTCACCTTTTTCAGAGTGTGCCAGCAGCGGCGATACGCCTCCTCAAAGTCAAAGATGAGCTCGCTCAGTGTGCGGAAGACGGGTGCTTTGTACATGAGCTCCTCGCGCCGGCTGATGCCCAGTGCCCCATAGCGGCCGCCAAAGTTCACCCCCAGCACGATGTGTCGGAAGTAGTTCCCTGAGAAGTGGGTTTTGAAGCTGATGGGGAAACGGTCCAGTGTGGTCATGTTGTTGGTGAGGTAACTGACAGCAGCCACTATTCAGGAAACAACCGGTGATAACAGTTTTCTGACAAGACACTTCCTACCTGCTCCACACCCTCCCAGCCTGCTTAGCAGACTCCCCATTGATTCAGGCATCACATAGACGGGATTTGTTCTCCAGGTCAAGAGTCCACCTCATTGCAGGCTGCCATACTTTCATCTGGGTTATGGGGAAAACAGACTTGGCCTCTTCAAGGAGACAGTCAAACAAGGGGAGTTAATTTTGTGACGCAGAAGTTGCAATGCTAGCACATTAAGGCTACGGCATTTCGTAGCTCCCAACCTGTTAACATGGCAGCATTATTTGTTTATCTGTTTCACTAGCCATTGTTTCACATATATTCAAGATAAAAAATCACCAACCTCCCCTTCTGAACCATTCACTCACCATCTCTGCCCCTCCAGGTGCATGAAGAACCTATAGCCCAAGGAGCACAAAATAAACTTGGAAGATAACTAGGAAAGGTGTGTACTTAAAGATAACACGCATCTAGAACTAATAAAGGTATTGCCTAAGCTAGTAAGTGACATACACTATAACTGGAAGTTGGGGAGGATCCATAACTTATTTCAATGCAGAACACGTGCAGGCAGTAAGGGAACAACGCTATCCACAATGGATTTCCTGACCTAACTCGAGCTCTAGCAAAGTGTTTTTGCTCGTCTTTAGATGTTCTTTTATCTTTTATGATCTTATATGGCTGACCAGAGCCACACACCCTTCTTGATGAAGGAGGAGCAACTCCAACGGACTAGTTCTGGTACTTTAGAGAATTGCTTGGATTTGGATTTCACTGATGGGGTTTCATGGAAGAACTGGGGAGGAAAAAAAGAGGAATGTGGGACTTGGTGACAATATTATCATCACCCTCAAAGCATCACAAGCAAGAGAGCAGAGGCAAAAACAAAAGGATGGGCAGACATGCACAACTCCAAGAGGAAAGGATACATTCCCAGGATCACAGCTTCCAGGCATTTTATTGGCAGGGCCTCTTTGGTCATTTCTTTGGCCAGGTCCATTAGCCTGCAGAGTGGGACAAGGGAAAGACGAGGACAGTTAGAGGGCTTATGCTATGCAACGTGGCCAGTTCAGCCCTTTTGCACTATGTATGTGAGGCAGGTTTCCAGGAGCGAGGGTGGCCCACAGAGGAGAGGGAACAGAACAAAGTATCTTCTTTAAGAAGATATTAAATCCAAACCAGGTCTCTGCCACACACTGTTGTTGCTTCCAAGGAATTAACTTCAGTGGGTTGCAGCAAAACTGCTTTCTGGCAACTCTGGGTTCTCAGGGAGATCAGAGCACCTGGCTCTGCAAGTTCTGCATGGACACCAATGTGTCCACAAGTAAAACCCTTAAAGGACTGAGAGCCAGCAGTGTTTGCCTTGCAAGGCCCAAGGACAGTAAAGCCTTCTTCTCTGGCACTGACCATAGTCTCTGTTCAATCAGTACCATGGAGGAGACATTGGACTGAATACAACACAAGGCATTTAGACTCACATAAATCTATGGACTAGACCAATAGTAAGAAGCTTGGGACATTCTCCTATGCTCTTCAAGAGAGTCAATGAACATCAGGTGCTTATTGCCAGGAACTTCTGGGGCACAGCAGTTCCCAAAATCTGCAGTGAGGAGAATACCCTTTCTCATTCAAAGTATGAGTCACCAAAAGCTTAGTGAGCCTGTATTCTGCACAGGCACTCACAGGAGCTATGAAGTCAGACCCATAGAGATACTTGGCTTTCACAAAGCTTTTGTAGAGCAGGACCTATTTCAGAATCCCTCAGAAGTTCATACAGATACATTCCAATTAGAAGCAGGCATAATATGCACATTTTTGCAATACGTTATCGTTGGTTTACTGGATTTACTGATTCATGACAAAAAAAAAAAAACCCTACTCTCTTTCTTGAGAAAGACCAGACACAGCTTTGCCCAGCTATGCCCCAGGCAACAGACAATAAAGCAGGATGCAGCTGCAGTACCAAAAGCCACGAATGCCACTAGACCTTGGGCAGGGGATGGAGAAAAAGCAGTGTATATAGCAGGGCTCCAACAGCAAAGAGGATTAAATTCTGTAGAGGCTGCCAGCACTTACCCAGTCAGAGGTCTGCTCTTCTTAATCTCAAAGAATTGTGTCCCAGTGTGATTGTACCTGGAAGCAAGAAGTTAAGGGCTTGGCAGCTTGGAAGAGTTTGAAGAAAACTTGTCTGAAGGACTTTCATGTTATTTACTATTCTCACAGCAAAGTCATGATACCACAAATGTAGTAGCAACACAAGAAAATCCCTACCTCCCTTTTCGGCATTTCTCCCATTTAGAGCACCTCCTTACTTCCAGTGTACTTCCTTGTCAATTCATCTCTTCCTCATACCCATACATGCATTTCCACTCTAATTCCCAAAGGTTCATGCTGACAGCACATGCTCTGCTCAGCTTTCCAGTTACTAGGGCAGAACAGTTTGATAAATCGGTTCCTGCTCCAATCAGCACGTAATACATGGAGCAATGAACCATTCATGGTACCTTATTCTAAGGCTGACTGGGGTGGGTCAGAGGTGCCAAAAGGTTGGCCTTCTCATGTTGAATTAGGGCTAAAGCCAGAGCTAGCTCTGTATCTCATCAGTGACATTAGACTGTGTTTGCATGGCACATACCTGCTCTCCAGCACAACAGGAATGGAGAAATCTCATTCCCAGAACACAGCCACACAGGCAGCTCTGCATATAAAGGGGCAGCATACCACAGATGCACAAAAGCAGAGTGGCTGAATGTTGTTTAGGCAGCTACAGAGAAGAGTGATTGAGTAGGATGACCTGAGAAGGTTTTCCCATCAACACAACTCACTCACACCTTAACAATGAGGTGATGCAATTTGTAGTACATCTGACACCTGGCTGTCAGGATCTCAGATATGCAAGTTTTAAATGAAATACCACTGTAAAGCCACTGACCCAGCAGAGTGGGTAGTGGGGAAAGGCCCTTGACAACCTGCCCATTTGTTATATGGGATGAACAGAACCACAAGTTAACTTGGGCAAAAAAAGGAAAAGAAATGGAGCAGCAAAACAAACATTATCCCAAGTCCTGCTTCCAGGGAAAACGTTTCAGTTCTCCTCCAGCTACAACAGAAGGAGCTTTTCTGGTTGCCACAGGAAAAGAAAGTCCTCTTGCTCTGTCTTCCTGGGTTATCACATCAGCGAGTAAGGTAACACAAAGGATACTGAAGCTCCCTGATGTAGCGCTGTACAGCTTCCAGGCGCTCAGGGATGGGGGTGGACGGCTGGAACACAGGCACACTTGGTATGGGAATCTGAAATGAGGAGCAGAACACAAATCACTACTTCCAAACTTCTCCAGCTTCTTGCTGAACTCAGTGGCACATAGCTATAGGGAGCATGTTCCTCTGAAACCAGACCTTTTTTGCTGCCCAAAGGGACCACACCAGAAACATTCCTCTATTTCCACAATGGAAATTAGGAAGGGATTCAGAATGAAGAATCACTACAGAGCTGTAAGAGAAACTACGTTAAAATGTCCTGCATTTATGCAACATTACATGGAGAGAAATAGATAGAATTAACTGTCAAGGCAAGATGCAAGACAGGAAAGCTATCACCTGAGGGAGCTTGGCCTCATTTGAGTATTGAATCAGAAAGGCATGAAACAAAAATAAAGAGGCAAAAATGGAGAATGAGTTTTCCAATATCACCAGAAGGTGGAACAGTCCTGCAAGCAAAGGTAGAAAGGTCCTTTGCTGCTTCCTGGCATTTCAGGTGAATTTGCACTGATGAAGACACAGGCTTGACAGCATGACTCCCTGCCCTGCAGTGTCTGGTGTTTTGAATTACATGGTCATAGAATGTCTTCCGGATGGTCACCTTTCAGACTGCTGTCCCATTCTGAGGCCTCAGCCTTATGGGTCCAGTCAGATTTTCCTCACCATTTGTTCACAGGGGATAACTGTAGTCTTGTCAGTAGCTGAGAAAATACACCTAAGGAAAGAGAAGGGACTTGCCCACAGCACAAATAAAAAGGGGATGATTCAAATTTGGGATGACTGACAGGTTTGGAGAAACAGCCCAATATTTTCTGTCTGAAGGATAGCTCATGTCTTGCATGCACCTTGCTGATATCAGACTCCAACTTTTCTCAGCAGTTTGGTTTTTAACATTTCAGTTCCCCCTCAGACTTCCCCCAGAGCTGGCCTATCCACAGCTATGAAGGAGTGAGTCAGAGCCAGTTCTTCCTTTGAGCCTTCCACTCTGCTGTGCACAACTGCCTCTTCTAAACATGGTTTCATAGCCAGTGCTACTGCTCAGTGCATCCTTCACATGTATTTCTGTGGCCACTCATTTCCACACACCTCCCTCTTTCTGTCCTGTGTTGGTACAAGTGACAGGTGATGCAGGTCAGGCACCTGGAGCAGCTGAAAGCTGAGCCAGCAAGCGTGGGTAGTTTTCAGCCAGACCAGTTCCCTGTCCTGGCTTGCCACACGTTGCACTCTGCTTGTGCTCCCCATGGTACAAGGACCAGAGACCGCTTAACCCTGAGCCGGGCTGGGGCTGCCTCTCGCACCAAGCAGAGCCCTCGGCTGCCTCGCACGCAGGGGACAGCACAGGCACGGCGGGAGCAGATGTGAAGCTGGGTTTGTTCAGCTGCAGCAGGAGCAGGGAAGGCTCCAGAGAGTGGCACAGGAATGGAGCCATCTCTGGAAGCGCACGAGCTGAGTC
This sequence comes from Petroica traversi, assembly GCA_025920805.1. Classification (NCBI taxonomy): domain Eukaryota; kingdom Metazoa; phylum Chordata; class Aves; order Passeriformes; family Petroicidae; genus Petroica; species Petroica traversi. Next base: position 19,333,115 of record JAHLSL010000007.1, read on the forward strand.
AGTTTGGATGCTGTGAGCTGACACACTGAGTCATAGCAAATAATTTCCAGGCAGAAACAACGAAAGAGGTAACAATCAGGGCAGGCTGACTATTTAACTTTGTTTCATTTCTTCAGCATGGAGACTGTCATGCTTTAGAGTGGAGACAGACAGATTAAGTGCATGTTGACAGCACAGACTAATGATTCTGGGTAGTTCCTCCTCCCTTTACTAGAACAGACCCCCAAATTCCCTTTCCCTCAAAGGACTGTGCAACACAATGGCAATCAGTTCAGCAGGGGACTAGTTAATGTGGAAGAGCCTCCTGCACCTCAAGTAATTAAACTGATGAAAGTACACTGTGCTCTCTCTCAGATCTGGGCCTGCAGCCCAGACTGGGCTACAGTTTCTTTTTGCATCAGGTCTATAGCATTTTAATAGGGCAATAGAAGCAGAAGGAGAGGGAAAAGTCTCCATCCCTCAGTCCCACACTGACAGGATGAGAGATCCTTATACGTTTTTCTTATCCAGTATCATCCACTGCACATCTCAAAAGAGCTATAAATATTAGGCAGTTTTTACAGTCCTTTAGAAAGCAGAGAATTTATTTATAACAGAAAAGAGAGGAAATCAGATCTATTTTGACTTCCCTTTAGTTATTCTGAAAGCTGGAGAGAGAGCAGGGAAAAGAGCCCAGATTTCCCAAAGTATATAACCTCTGCCAGGCTTAGCAGACCAAATGAACACACCCTTGGTCCTTCATCACTTGTGTGGAGTAGCTGCATCACACCACTCCTAGATTCACATACCCTGGCAGGCTGTCTACATGCATGGGATTGGGATTCTGCATTTAGAATGGGGATCCTGACAATAATCAAGGTTTTCATGTACTAAGTGGGCCACGCTGCATGTGAGGAAAGGCAGATGGGAGCGAGGCACAGGCAAAGCTCCACCCTCACCAATGTCACAGAGGTGCTCTGCTGGCCAGCCTAGTTAAGCAACAGTTTCTTTTATGGTACTCATGTGTATCCAAGCACCTCCCTACTCTTCCTTCTGCAAATAACACAGGAGCAATATCAGTCTCGGTTGAGAGCCTGCCTGAAAAAAACATCATTTTTTTCCTGGCTCTCTCAGTCAGAATCCATTAGATGCAGCTCTTCCTGTCTTTGCCCTCATAACCATCTCATTTAAAATCCATAATTTCTTAATGAGACAAGCACACATCACTTTGCACTTCCAGCATGGACCCATTTGATGGTTCCAGCAGCTTGAAGCAAGGCAGTGCCCCACCCTGTTGCTGGAAGCAGCACAAGCTACAGGAGAGTGGCAGTCTCAAGCCTGCTCACTTGATGCCCACTCACCCCAAATCTACTGAAAGGAAATGGAGACTAGGGGAGATATCTGAGCTCTCAGAGCCCAGTGAGAGACATAGCCCCTGAAGCTGATCTGGAAACATATGCCTAATCACAGCCTCCTCCAGTCATCATTTTATTGCATTTTAGTTTATTGACAGCTTTTTCGAGAGTTATGTCCCCCAACACCCAATGCTGGCTACAATCCATGGCCAAAATTTTGGAGTAGGCAAGTCACTGTCCCATTCCCAGCAGCTAAAAAGGACTATTCACCCTCCAGCCCATGGAGAGAGCCTGGCTTTGCAAAGGAGCTTCCCTTGCAGAGTACACTTACTGCCCTGATTCTCATCTGTTGCACCAGCCCTTCAAAGAAACTTGATGGCACAGGGACAAGTGGTGATAAGCAGCCCTCAAAGAAAAAAATACATCCCTACAGGGGAGAAGGAGCTAAGGAAACAGAGCACGTTCATCCCTGTGGTTTCCTGAATTCCAGCATCCTCCCAGCTATATGCCAGGTGAGCTTGGGAATGGGATATCAGATGGCAGAGTGCTGAACACGGTTTATAGATCTATTTCCCAGGGGTGCTAGCAGATGCAAAAAACCCCTCAATAACCCAAAACACAGCAACCCTCAAAACAAAGCAGCCCAATTTCACCTCTTATTGCAAGAGCTCAGACGACTTGTGTCCCCTAACTGTAACTCTTTTGGATCAAGACTATAAAGTGAGAACAGTGGAAGTTCTTCACCTAAGACCAAAACAAGGGACTGAAACTGTATTTCTACCCCGTCATTCACTGGAGTCTTGTTTGTCAGCTTCTTTCTTCCATCTGCCTCACCTTTTTTGGCCAAATCAGTCCTTACAGTTAGGAAATGAAGTAGTATGTTTTCTGACTGATCTGAAACATGTTTTCAGCTTTCACCTAGGCTCAGGACAAAGTCAGAGGAAAGGAAGGAAATCTGAAAAGGAAGGAAAAGTCTAGTGGAGTTAGAATAGGGACTATAATCAGGCCTCAGGATTTGTTCCAGTTGCTACCACAGATGCCTGTAACTCTTTACTGCACAAAGGATGTTGCATCACATGCTTCTCCAGAATTCCTCATGGAAAGCAGTACGATTGTCTGTGCACTGTGTAATATCATGTTCTTCCATACTTCAAATTGCCTTCCCAAGGAGGTAGGTCCTTGCTAAAACAGCCTGAGATGAAAAAGATTAATATTTTTGTATCTGAATTTTCCCTGTTAGAATGATGGGACTACTCTTCTGGAGTGGCTAGTGGAGTGACATACTAAATGTTTGCAGTGTCTTTTGTTCACAGTATGCCAATGAAAGGGAGAGATTTTTCTCCAGCTGGGGTGCAACACAGATAGCAACAATTACAAGAATTCACATTTGAATGTTTCAGTATGGTACAAGGCTCAGTGAAATGGTCAGCCGTTCCTCTTTTTGTAGAGTTCTCTGCAGCAAGGCCAGGAACATGCTTGGAAAAAACATCTGACTCTACACTAGCAATAAGCTCTGCATTTTCTAACTCATCTTTAAACACTTGGTGTCCAAGTCTTTTCTGACAGACACAGCTCTGTTCCAGAATGCTTTTTGGTGTGCGAGACTGTACCCAAATCAAATTTCTTCAGGTTCAAAGGTTCACCTCCACCTGTCTCAAACACCCACCTCAAGTATTTGGATTCTTCTAAATTTAACCCTCCTCATCTTTTCATCATTTATCTAGCTTTTCTCTTTAGGCATTGCCCATTCCCCCCTCCCCCCCAGGCTGCTCACACATTAGCTACCTGAAGTCCGTTTTCCAGCAAGGCCGCAGAAGAAGCGGGTGCTGCTGGTGCACCAGAGAGGGCACAGCCCGCAGACACCCTCTCGCACTCCGAGTTAGAGCGCGGCTTTGCTTCCGGCGGGAGCAGTCCCCGGCCCGTTCTACCGAGGGATGGCTCCCGAGCTGCAGGGACCGCTCTCCTCGGGGGACAGGCGGGCGCCTGCTCGCAGCGGGATGCTGCCGTGCCCCTTCCCTCGGTCCGCCCTGTGGGGGACGCTCCGTGCCGGG
>JAHLSL010000007.1:19344174-19359171 GCA_025920805.1 Petroica traversi
TTTTTGGGTTTTTTTTCCCCTCGGGAATAAATTACCGAGGTGGCGGCATGAGACAGAAATGGGTTGAGTGACATCTAGTGGTTAGCAATGAAAATGTGCAGGATCAAGTTTTCCTGCAGGACAGCGAAAAGTAAAGCAATTCCTAAAAACGGACTGGGATTACTTTAGGATCTAGAAAACCTGAAATTTAGAGACTATTTCCAATAAGTGTAACTTCTTCTGTCAGCCTCTGTAAGCAGTAATTTTCCTGAATGGTGTCTGATGCCAAGGAATGAAATTGATGTCTGGTGCCAGGGCACGGTTATTTTCAACACATTCTAATGTCTTCTTGTGTCTCTTTCCCATTTCATTGCTTGTTTGGTTTTAGGAATAGTTTTACATGGCTCTTCCTTTGCACTGCCAGAATGACTTTAGGATCATACAGTTTTCTGATTAAATTTTTAGGTGGTTGAAGAGACACGATCTCATAAATAACTCAGTTGTGAGAAACTGATCTTGGTAAAGATCTACTGTTTTGTACTGCTGAGAATCCAATTGTCTTATTTGTTACTCCATCTGTTAGAGGAGTTGGCACTGTTCACTTCCACTGGGAAGGGTTCTAGTCCAGTTCTCTGCTGTCTCAGACAACCTTGTCAAATCGATTCTGTCTAAGGGTACAGAGTGGATTATACCTGTATAATGCCTGGTGGAGGAAACGGATGGCTTTAATAGGTTCTTTCCTCTTGTAATTTCCACTGTTTTCTTTTCTAGGCAACTGGACCAGTGTAACTCATCTTGCTATCAAATAAATACTTATGAACAAATTCCAGCTGGCCAGTTGCCATTGAAATGGGAGCTAGATAAAATCTCTATCACTGTAGGGCAGTGCTTGGCTTCTTGTGTTATACAACACTATGCTTTTCGGTTAAATTTGGAATGCTGGAAAATGAGCTAGTGTATGGTCATATTTTTTTAGATTTCAAGGATGAAAATGTTGTGCCTTCCTAGTTGCCTTGCAGGCTTCAGAGAAAATGGAAACAGATGTTTCCTCAGACTTGAGAAAGGAGTGGGCTCCACTAAAATTAGATCCATCTTTCTTATGGCTTCCTGGGAAGTCACAAGCATATTCAGAAATCCACCCACCCATGCACTGTAGTATGAAGCCGGGCAAGTTGTTTGGTCAAGGTTAGACTAGTGAACACTGCATATGTTATGGAAAATTCTGGGAAAAGAGATGGCATTTGAGATGTAGGAGGAGCAGTAGCTGCGTCAGTCCGTCTGGTCTCATGAGTCTTTGATTGAGCCTTGCATACCTCCAGATAACTCTGGCCAGCTCTATTTCCTCTCAGTACCTCAGGGGTGCAGAAATGCAGAGAGGAAGATAAAGAGATATGTGGCACATGTGCTGTGTGTGTCAGTAACATATCCGTCACAGCTGTGAGATCTGAAAGGAAAAGGAAGGAAACAGGTGAAATCTGTTGTGCTCAGAGGAAGCCAGCATGTGTTTGAGTGCTAGCAAATGACAGATTTTTTTTAAAAAGTGTCTGCCCTCATGTTGTGAGGGTGGGACAGGCATGCCATTATTAGATACCTCCTTTATGAAGCTGTAAACTGAGCTTACTTGTTTGGTTGCAAGTTTGGGGGAGAAATTCAAACTGTAACAGGGACAAAGCCTGGTGCCATCATTGAGTTCCTCTGGAGCAGGGAGTATGATGGACAAGAGCTGCATGTAAGGAAAACCAGCAAGGGGGTTTTTGCAGTACTTTAGTAGCTATAGCTACTGGGATAAAAAAGAAACCATTCTGAATTTAGCTTCAATGCTCTGTGGAGCATAAGCAGTTCTGCAATGTGTGTGTCTATTGCATTATAATTTCTGCACAGGTTTTTTAAATTATTACAGGGGAAGCCACAGCAGCTGCCTCTCCTGCAGTGAGTCCAGGCTCCTGGGCCTCCAGTGGCAATGACTTTCTCCAGTCACAGCTTCATGCATAGAAGTGTAAGAAATACCTTATTGTGTCAATTCTATGGCCACCTAGACTGGGATCTTGGACAGTAACAGCAGGCAATACTACATGGAGCTAGGACATGATCCTGGCCATTCATTTGTGTATTCCCCTCATTCTTCTTCAGCATCCACAGTCACTGGAGTAAAATCTCTGGGAGGTACACCTGTGACCATTCCCTTGCTCATTTTGGAATGGCTGTCCATAAATAAATCCTCTTTTTATAGCCTGCTTTTGTCCAGCCTGCTGACATTATTTGTCTCCTAGTCCCATATCACCAAAAATTCACTACAGCTGTGTTTGAAAAATAAAATTATTTCTTATGTTTGTTTGAAACCTCTCTTGCATGTAGTTTGAGTGAGTGCCCATACTTGTAGTATTGTAAGGTTTGATGGGTAACAATCTGTTCTCACTTTCTCGACTATTCTGCAGTTCTCAGTTGTATCCTCCTCAGCCTGCATGTCTTCAAATTAAGAAGAGAAATTTCTCCTCATAATGCAGCTGCTCCATCCCCTAAATTCCTGTTGTACACTTTATGTGCTCACATGAAACATGAGTGCTTAAATGCGGATACAGTTCAGTCTCTCAGTAGCTGCATTTCCCAGCTGTCTGTCACAAGGCAGAGTTGGCTGCCCAGTTAAAACAGCCAGAGTGATCACAGCATAACTCTTTTCTGAGCACCTTCTGTCTGACCTTTTTTAAAGCTGTAGCAAGCAAATTCCAAGAACACTTGTGGGATGAATGGCAGCAGCCTTCTCTGTTTGTGGGTGGAGACTGGCCAATTCACAGCCATCCCCATGGATGTCCAGCTTTTTCTTGGCCTGAAACCAACTGTTACAAAGGGCCAGATCCTCACTAGTTGCTTGTGGAGTTTCTGGTCATTTGGGTTACAGTGCTGGCCAGACACCCGTTTGTAGTTTCTGTGGTGATTCCTGCTGGTCCCAGCACTGAACAAGTAAAGTAACTTCTACTTCTTGGTAGTTGGTACCTTTGCTGTACCCGTGGTGAAAATGGGGTCAGCTGCAGGGCAGATATTTGTAGCAGCCAAACTTGGAGACGCTTGCACTGGTTTTGTCCAGGACACTGATGCCCTCCCTCCTGAGAAGCGGATCTTTAGAGGAAGTTGGTGTTGCAGGCAGCATCTGTCAGGTCCCTGGCAATGGTGGAAGTTACCTTCCAGGGGTGTGGGTATGATAAAACTGGTTCTTACATGTTACCATTCTTGACTTCTGGCAGCTTATTGTATATTAAGATGGCTTGGTTTATTGAAAATAACCCGATTAAAAAAAACCCAAATTTTAATAAATTGATGAGTTATTTCTTTCATGGATGACTGAGTTGCTCTTCTTGGGAACCCATAGTGAGCAAAGATCCTTTTCTCAGTTTTAGATCCTGTAACTGAATTGACTGAACAGCAAAAGGAAGGCTGAAATGTTAAATTTTGTTATATTAGTAGGAATCAAAGGGTGCAAAAGAAAAGACAGCTAAGACTAACTCTTGGTCTAACTTCACATGTATGATTAGTCTGGTAGGAAGAAAGCTGCAAATGGAAATTTGCTGTATTTTTTTCTCTTTTAGACAAGTAAGGATTTAAAGAATGGAACGAGAGCACGCATTGCTTTTAGATATTAATACAAATCACTGTGTCCACCTGCTCTCATCTAATTTCTGATTTTGCCATATTCATGTGCAAACAGTGTTACAGAGCTACAATGGTTTGCACTGCAGTGACCCTAATTGTGTAAGGCACGGGGCACACCTTCTCTTTGAGATCCTATAAACACAGTGCTATGAAACCTGCAGCACCTTTTCTAGATGCATTCTGAACTGGAGTGTCTTCCTGCTTCTTAGTAAGAATAATACTCCCTGGAGTCCATCTCCTGTGTCTCCAGCTGCTACATTCTCCCTGCCAAGGATGTAACCTTGCTCAACCTTTGCACCAAATGGTGCCCTGGGAGCTTTGCAGGTCAAACTAGGAAATGACTGCTCACCAGAATAAACTCTCACAGAAAACCAGTGACAAATAAACACATGCAGAGTTGGTTTACCCCTGATTTCACATCTTTTCTTCTCCAAACACCTTCTATATCTTAGGATATAAAACTGTCACTATAAACTGTAGACTCAGCATAGTTATTATAATGAATGATAATTTCCCTTCTTGTGAATTCTCACTATTTCACACTAGCAATTATCTATCTCTTTTCCCAAACAGAAAGAGACCAGCTGCTTTTTCTCTTGGATGTTTACCAATGCCTATCGAATGCAGAGTTCTTGTACTCAGCTGTACTCAAAGAGGATTTTTGATCTTGCAGGGTTGTTTTTTTTCCCCAATTCTCATGTTTCATCTAATAAAAACTGCTATGTTGGTGTACAAACTCATCTTAGAATAATTTGCAGCTAAAGCAATGCTAATGCTGTAAGGAATAAAAGTGACTCAGGGCAATTGCTCCCTCTGCTGTGTAATCCTCCTGCCAGAAGCTCTGCACTTGCAGTAGTCATTCAGCTTTGCTGTTTCTGTGACACAGTTATGTTGCTGGGTGTTGGTGCCTTGTGCATAGTAGAAATTTTGAAAAACCCTCAGCCCCAAAACACTAATTTTTAAAATAGCAGCAGTTTAAAAATAATCACAATTTTGTATTTATAAATATTAGCATAATAAAAAAAGTAAGCAGTAAAATATTTTGAATTCTCAAGGTATCACATTTAGGAATCTTTTAAATGCAGCATTTCTAGGATTTTGGTTGTATGAAACAACACTATACAAAGAAATTTTTGACTTACATGAAAATGGAAAATTCCAGGACTTTCAGCAGATTTTCATGTACAGAAAATACACTGCTCCTTGAGAACCTTCCATATAGCATAGATAGTGTTCATAAAATCCCTCATTTTATTTATGTAGCACAGACAGAGATAATAGGCTAATAATTCCTTAGTGGTGGTGGGTTTGGCATTGGCTTTTAGTATTTATATTTTGTTATCTTTCTTTTGGGAAAACTTGGTTTTTAAGGAACAGAGAAGCATCTCAATATTGTTAATGTGATTCCTGTGGTAGGCAAGAGGTTTCAAAAGGAAAACATTTCCTGGAATGTCCTGCAGTGACCATCTGATTTTCAGAAGACTGTTTTTCAGACAGATGCCCAAGGAAGAACACTCTCAACTCTTGCAAGTTCATTGTCTTGGTGCTTATGAACTGCATTGTCAGAGGGGAGCGCAGCTTCAGAATGCTGGGCTTCCAGGTATGCTTCAGGTGCATCCAACATACAAAGAGCCACAAAATTCTGAGGCAGAGACTTGTTCTCACTACTGCAAAGCCCACCAGTGTGTCCTGAATAATCATGTACCATTAGATGGCTCTCACACTATAAAGAACACTTGCAACGTAGTCATAGATTAGTTTGGGTGGAATGGTCCTTAAAAGGTCATATTGTCCACACCCTTGCAAAGAGCACGGACATCAACTAGAATGGGTACTCAGAGCTGCACCCAACCTGACCTTGAATGTTTCCAGCAATGGGGCATCTACCACCTCTGTGGGTAACCTGTGCTTATGTTTCACCACCTTCATGATAAAAAAATTTCTTCCTTATAGCTATTCTAAATCTACCCTCTTTTAATTTAAAACCATTATCCCTTGTCCTACAACAGGACTTACTAAAAAGCCTGTCCCCATCTCTCTTGTAAAACACCTCTAACTACTGGAAAGTCACAATAAGATTATCCCAGAGCCTTATCTCCTCCAGTCTGAACAGCCCCAGCTCTCAGCCTTTCCTCACAGGAGGTATTTCATCCGTCCAATAATTTTTGTGCCCCTTCTCTGGACCCACTCCAACAGGTCCAGATCCTCCCTGTGGTGCAGACCCCAGAATGGATTCAGTGTTCCAGGTGGGGTCTTACTGGAGCAGTGCAGAGGGGCAAAATCACCCCCTCAGTCTTCTGGCTACACTACCTTTGATACAGCCTGGGATATGTTTGATTTTCTGGACTGCAAGTGAATATTGTCAGTTCTTGTGCAGCCTCTTATCCACCAGCACCCTCAATGCCTTTTCCTTCTCAGCTACTCTCACTTGAGAGTGAGAATCTGTTCCTTTTTAAGTGCATGATGATATGATTGCAACACTTTTGTCCCCAGACGGAAAAGAAAGGTCAAAAACCTTTCAAAGTACTTCTTTCAGAAGGCTGATGCAATGCAGTTGGCTCTGAAACAAGCCTCATGCTAAGAGATTCTGGTTTTGGAGAAGGACTGTGCTTGAGTATTACAGCTCTGGACAGTCTCTGTGTTTAAGACCGATGTGATTTCAGGCATTAGTCCCTGTCAGATACAGTGAGAGAACACAATGGATCTGATCTGTGAAAGCCTGCAGTAAGCAGCTGCATCGTGAGCTCTGCCAACAGGCCGAGGAGTTCAGGCAGGAGGAATCCAGGAGCAGGGCTGCTGTTCCAGCTGCCAGCAGGTGCTGCTCTGCAGAGAGGCTTTCTTGCTCTCCTCCTGTAGCCCAGCTGGGTAGAGGAGCCAGGAGTTAGTGAGTAGTGCTTGCAGTACTCAAGGCTGGGCATAGACCAGGCTCCACATGTCTTGTGAGCCAGTGCAATTGTTCCCAGGATGATCCCGTGTTTCCCACCAAGCAGCTCAGCCTGGTGACCCTCCAGCAAGCACTGACCTGAGCACCTCCAGTCCTGGCTCAAGCATCTCTAACCAGCTTTCCTTCTGCTACGTGTCTCAGCTTTCTCTGCAGATGTGCAGGGCCTGCCTATACACACAGTGCTTGGTTCTAATGGAGAAGACATTGGAAAAGTTATTGGCAGTGCTTGAATGGATGCTGCTCTTTTCTTGTGGTTAACTCACCCCTCCACAAAGGCAGGCAAATACTGAGAGTAGCTCTGGATTACTAATATAAAACCTGAAATGTACTTGCCTTTTCAGTGTACTTTTGTTGGTTTTGAAGCCACTTTCTAGTGGAAGATTCCCTGCCCATGAGACTGTGTTGTTATGAAGAGGTTGATTGAAAGATCTCATTGGAAACAGTGAGTTTAATGTGGAATGGTCCCACAAAGCAAAAGTGGAGCTTCTTGGCAAGAAATTTATTCCAAAACTGCACTATTTTTGGCTGCAGAATGGAAGCAAGATTGTATGTGTTACAAAACACATGTAAGGGAGGAAATTTTACACAGGCTCCAGATCAAGACTATTCACATTAACTGTTCAGGAGATTCTTTTACTTGAATGAAAGTGGGTAATAGAGGATGGGGTGAGCTATCAAATATTTGGAAACAGTTTAGTGTGGAATTCAAGGTGGACTTTATCTTCATGCTTGCTTGACCTTGCTTATTTTCTCTTCTGTGAGAAAATTTTAGTGCAGTCCTGTGATAGGGGTCATGGGACTCCTATTAATTGTCTTCCTCAGGTTTTGTTTCTTAATGAACTACGTTATAAACCCACTTTATTTTCAAAACTATTTTCATTACAGTTGTAATTCATTACAGACTGTTTTCATAATGGGAAGCAGTGGGTTAAGAGAAAATGGCGAGATCATAAGTAACAAATCTGAAGTCAAAGAGGGAATTGTTCATTGAAGCGATTAGTACTGAAGGTTTCTATCACTTCTGGCCACTTCTGGCCAGGAATTGGTTTGGGAGAAGTTACAGAGAGGGCAATACTGAAGAAAATAAGATAATTTGAGAAGACTAACAGGTTTGTTGTCAAAGAAGAGCTAAGAAATATGCGGGCTCAACTTTCTAGACCTCCATACTAAAGAAAAAAGAAAAAAAAATTTAAAAATTCCTGAAAAAAACCATTAGCTGACGTATCCTGATTCTGCCATCAAGATCAAAAAACTTTTCTTTGTGCATCAGTTTCTTCTTTGCAAAATGAGGCTGAGGGTATTGGGCAGTCTTTGTAAGGTGGTTTGATATCTGCAGCAGAGAGTGCAGGCCAACACAGCACTACTCTCTTTTCATGCTGGATGCTCACCATGAGGCAGGACTAATAAGTTGCTGGCTAAATGATTGTAGGACATAGGAGAATATGACACAAACACTGACATTTCTGATTTTGTGTAAATTCATGCGATTTATTCTGTTTCCTTTTATATTTTTTCCCATGGGAGAAAATTAGGCAGTAGCTTTTTCCAGTTCTGAGGTATAAGCTACAAAGCTGATTCTGACTAAAAAATAGCCTATGATCTCTTGATGATTGATCAAAGCAGGTGATTTTGAACTTGGTTTTAATCTATTATTTAAACAATGTGCTAAATAAAAAAACACTTGAATAATGCCACGTCTGTTTTACCTTTATAGTTATTAGTGGCTTTTTTTAAAATTATCTTCACTGTAAACAAGTAAATTTGTAGCTTTTACTCTGATTTTCACAGGCTTGTTGACATCACTTCTCTCCCTGAGCCCACTGCGCATAGGAGAACAGTTCACATGGTGACACCCACCAATTCTGCTTTTTCCCAGAAGTGTCAGATCTCCTGTGTGTTTGTTGTAAAGACCTCCCTGTGTGGGTGTGAGAGGATTCCATAGGTGCTTATGGATGGGGTAGAAATGGACATTAGAACAGAGTGAGTCAAAGAGGGCACCAGAGTCAGTAGCACTGTTGAATCCCTGGATAGATCAGCATGTGAGGCAGCCAAATCTGTTGGAGGCCACCAGGGCTCCAGCAAACACCAGGATCAGCAATGGGATGCCTAATTCCCATGGCTTCTGAGGCAGTGGTGGCTGCTCTCTGCAGAAAGTAACTGCAGGTTCAATACCAGCTGAGACAAGAGACTTCTTGAAACACTTTCTGAGCCCCTGCTAGAAGCCCTTGTTGCATCAGTTAAATTTCCTGCTTCTGATGGGATGGCTGCTGTTGGCCTGCCAGCTGTTGTTCCAATCTGGGAACTACAAGATAATGTGTTCCTGTGAGCTTTGTGGAGGGGATGTATTGTGTGTAGTTATCTGCTCTTGAAATTAACAGCTTGATTTTATTATTAACAACAGCTTTTTTTTTTAAAAAAAAGTGTCTTTGTAAATATGGGTTGTGATGACTCTCTTGCTTGAATTTGATATTTTCAACATATGCACTGAGTAATCCAGGCACACAGATAAATCTGCCTGAAGTTCCTCAATGATTCCTGGCAAGTAATGGGACCAGAACCAGTTTGGAGGACGAGTCAGGGTACTTCAGCTGACACATACATGGTCTGTATATCATGGATAGGGTCTTCCTGTAATTCTGTTCATGTACATTTGTAAAATTAGTTATACAGACTTATCTAGACTGGTCATGTTATTTTTCCAGACACCACATTTGTTAGGCACTAAGATGTGGGAGTTTTTGTTGTTGCTGTTGTGGGTATTTTTGTTGTTGTTGTTGCTGTTTTTTTTTTAATTTGGCAAGCTGGATTTTGGATAAAAATTATAATTTATTAAAAGTTGACAATAAAGCATTAAAATTTTATTAAAGTGTCTGAAATATGTTAGGCACATTCACTAACTTAAAAAAATTATTAAAATATAGGCATTTTATTAGTATTTGGACATTTCATTATTAGGTATCCAAGTCCTGAAGATCGGAAGCAACAGTAACATGCTGGAGGATAGAAAGCTTTATATGAAAAAAGAAAGGGCATCAACAGGTGAAAATAGTGTTGGAATATAAAGGGTAATAGACTGGAAGGACTTGGCCTTAATTTGTCTCATTTTGGAAGTGGTAGATGCCACCCTCTTCTCTCTAGCTCTTAGATGTGACTGGAAACAGGAATATTAGTTTCCTTCTTTCTCAATTCCCAGGTGAATTTCAACTGCCATTGAATTATTGCATCTGAAGAAAATTGTCTCTTTTCTCTTCCTAAGTGAAACTAATTAAGGCATAATTTTTTGTACAACGAGAGCTGGAAGTACTGGAACAATGAAAATACAAGGTTTTGTTCTGTGGTGAAGACTGGAAATATGCTTGTCACGAATAACTATGTTTCATATTATGTAAATTTGTATTTGTCAGAGCTGCAAAATGGAGAGTAAGTACCAGCTTTGCTGCCAGTGTTATACAGACCTTTGATTATGAAAGGCTGAGTTCTGTAGAGCACACCAGTGCACAAGAGACAGGCTGGTTGGAGAAAAAAGCTCAAGACTTTCATTCCCTGCAAAGGCAGTTCATTCAAAGAGGTGTTCAGACTGCTGGGAATATCTATTTCACCCTAGGCATGCTTTTACTGCGTGCTTCACACAGGGCATAGTTTTAGCAGTCCCCTGAAAATTAAAAATCTGCATGAAGCATGGCACAAGCTTGCAATGACAGTAGGTAGGATGGCTTTCAGGAGATTAAAGAGCAGCTTTTAATACTTAAATACTGAGACTGTGTATCCATAAAAAAATCTGGTAAAATCATTAACCCTAAATTTTAATGGAAAAAGCAAAACCTGTTAGTTCTCCAGATCCTTACAGTGAGATTTCAATTGACTTTGAGGCAAGGATTTTGCTCAGTAATAAAACTAGTAACTGATTCAGTTGCTACAGTAATTACTTGTTTATGTTTTGCTGGAAGGTGATCTAGCAAAGCAGAACACGGCTCTCTACAATTCTCAGTATGATGCTTATAAAGACCCATCTCTGGGTAACTTTAAATTTCAGGGAAAAAAAACCCTCTATTTTATTAGCTAAAGATTTATTTTTCCTTTTGCTATTATGGCATAAATATAAGCGTTTTACAATTAATGAAAATGTTCATGATTTGCAAAGCTGTGTAAGACAGAGGAAAAGCTAATTTTCCTGTTAGCTGCGTCTCACTCACTTCACCTTTGTGTAAACTAATCCAAAACTAGGCAGCAAAGCACCAATTGTAATATTAACTACTGGGGGATTTTCCTCATATGGGTTATTTTCCTCATACTGCTTACCTGTTAGTCTTAAATGGAACAACCTAATAGAATCCAGCTCATGAGACAACCCTTCACTGACAAAAAGTCAGTGTTAGTTCAGGATCTTCCCCCTGATTGAACAAGTCACTGTAGGAAACTGAGTAGGAACAAAATTCACTGCAGACCTCATAGTGAGGAAGTGCTTCCCTAGGTTAATAATTCCAGTGTTCATCAGGTCAGAGACACAGGTGGCAGATGTGTGAGGAGAGAAACGTGACTGAGTACACAATGCACACAAGGTTCACCTCATAAAGGGAGATCTCAGACAACAATGGGTTGTGTTATCTTCTGTGATGGCTACAGCTGATCCTTCTCCTGGCCCTTAGCTTATACACTTCCTTCTTGAATAAAAATTGTCAAGTGCATACATATTAAAGAAAAAGGATAAAATGTTCCAAATTGATTTTATTAGCCAATTTAAAAGCTTCATAACCTATTTGAGATGCAAAGGTCTAAAATATTATACTCATTAGAAGTGCTTTTTCAACATTTGTAACAGAATTGAAGTTCTTCATCTTCCAGGAGAAAAGTCTGAGTATGCTGTTACAAGAAATACAGGATGATCACAAAGAGAAGAGAACTGTTGACACAAAAAAATCACAGATTTGCTCACTCACCTTTGTTCCAGACCAAGCATCATCCCAGGAGAAATAATTTCTCCTTCTTACTCTTTTACAAATTAAATCCATTCACAAAGCATTCTTTGTTGATGCTCTTACTCCATCAACTTTTCATTTGTAAGTTTGTGGTCCCCAAGACAGATCAGGACATTGGTGTTGTGTATGTCCTTGTGAATCAAAAGACCTTCAGCTCTGTGGGGTTTAACCTGCTTTACTTCAGGGAGGCACAGCTGCAATTGTATACCAGGTTTCTCCTGTATTTTTCCCACGTGATTGTGTTTTGAGACTACAGACAAGTCCACGATGAGCTATGGAGGATGGGAATTTGGTGACTAATGACTTTTAATTTCTTCTGCTGTTGTGTGGGTCTGTAAAAAGAGAAAATCTTAGCAGAGCATATTGTTCAATAGCAAGTTGAAGTTTGGATAGAGTGATAGGGCCTATCCATGTCTTGTGGTACCTGTCTATCTGAGTTAAATGACACCTAACCTTGGTCAGGCCTGGAAGGACACTTTTTGTTCAAAAAAAGAAAAAAATGTACACGGTGATAAGACCATTTCCTTTCTCACAGCGTCTCCTTTAATGTCAGGCCTGAAATATGAAGTCATTAGGGGATATTAAAACAGTGCTGACAAACTAATTAACAAAAGACATTACGCCGGATGGGCTCAATTTATCCTTTTTAATGGTTCTTATAAATGGGTGCCGCCAATTAAAATTAATAAAGATTTACCAGCGATTGCCCAGCATACACTGTTAAAGAGCTTCACTGAAGGTCGCCTTAAAGTCAGCCTTGTCAAACCTGCAAGTTCAGCTCCCAATACCAAGCCATGCTGAGTTACTCTAGGTTACATTTTCCCAGGCAGTTCCTCTTTCTTTGTATTTGGCTGAAGTTTATACACTTCTGTCTCTGTCTCTCTAAAATCTCATCCATCTGCCCGTTGACTCTATTAAAAAATATCCCCCCATACACTATTAGATTTGTCACAGTTTTGCAAAGGAGAATCTCTACAGTCAGTATAATGAGTACTTTGTTCTTTCCAAATCTGTCTGCTATGAAGAAATCCTTGACTAACAGCTTTCATTTTAAACCACTCTTTATTTTCTTGCTGTCACATTAAGGTACAACAGTGTCCCTGCTTAGGGGCAGAATATGGATGATCAGGAATGACCTGAGTGGCTAAAGCTGTGTTCAGTCTAGACCAGACTGAATTCTGCCAGGTCATGCTCTTATGGCTTCCAGCATTCTTCCATGGGTAGGTGATTAGATATTAAAAATATGAATTATGAATGCATCAAGGGAGAAGTCTGCTAGTACCCCAGTGACCAAAAATTGGTGACAAATAATAATTTCTTTGCAATCTGTCCACCCACAGGAAAGCAGCTAGGGGTCTAGCCATGCAGCCACGAGCTCCTCTCTGAGGTTCTGCCCTCCATTTCTATTTTGTAAGGCAGTGGGGCAGGCAAGCTGGCTGAATGTTGTATTTTTTTTACTCGTGGCTTCCTTGATAGAAATGCTGTGAGAAAGACTGCTGTAAGTGGATAGATGGAGATGCAGCTGTAGCTCTGGTTGTGTTGGCAGGACTGTGCTGATCTCTGTGCCATGGGAACATTTTGGCTGTGAAGGGCAGGAGTCAGACTGTGGGAGAAGGTGGAATTGTCTGCTTAAGAACCGAATTCTCTGGCACAATCTTTTGGTGTTGCTGCTACTAAGGATTCCCCGGAAGGCAGCACTAAGGGGCAGCTGCTGTTGTCTTCTCATGCACATTAAGATCTAGTTTGTCAGTGTGAGGTGGCAAGACATGCTAATGCTTTTGGAGAGTAGCAAACAGCTCCAGATGCATTACTCTTTAGTGCCTGGTAAGGGACTGCTGTATGCTGGAAAGAGGAGCCCAGAAATGGTGCCCTCTGTTTTGTTCTTTGTAAAAACATTGATGAAGCACAGTAAATTAACAGTTAAGAAAAAGAAATGGAAAGATACCCATGTGAGCAATGGTAAACACAGTGTTACATGAGCTAGAGAAACAGCTCAACTGATTTTGTGAGGGGCTATCTCAGATTGCCACAACCAGGGCAAAGTGACCCTGCTGGGTGAGTTGATGAAAGTTCAGGGAAATGAGAAGGATTAAATCTCTGACAACTTCAAGAGAGCTGAGGCTTCATGTTGGTGTATAACTGTAACCATCTCAATGGAGCTGGTTTCTTACTTTTTTTACTTTTGCCACCTCATCGCCCAATTTGAGTATGCTAAGCACATATTGGAAATCTATACATTATATTCTAGAAGTGAGCATGTCCTCCTTGTGAAACTTAAAGGACATGATAACAGTAAAAAGATTTTCAGATTTTCTGAGCAGAAAGAGAGGGAGGGGGTAGGAAGGAGAAGAAGGAGAAAGAGAAGAAATGAAATCTAAAGAGGAATTGGAAGGAAAGTTAAACTGAATCATTTTTACTGAATAGTCTTTCAAATTGTTCTTAACCCTTGTCTGATATTTTAGTAACTCCTCTAGATGAACATTGATAAATCCTTTTCTCCTTTACAAGCAGTGTTCTTTGGCAGAAAGGTACATGATTTTTTCCAATTAGGAGTATGACACATGGAGACTAAGGGTCAAACTTTGGATTTTGGAAGCAAATTCTTTGCTCTATTGAAACAAATCAACTGCAAAATTATAGGGTTAGAAATGTGAGTCCCTCCAAGGTTTTTCAGGAATGATTTGTGCGTTCAACCTGTCTCAATTTCTGTATTTATTTCTCTTACATTTGCTGTGTGAAAAGATATCAGACATAGTTCTGGAGCGCAGACAGGGTACAGTGGTGCAGCAGTTGATGGAAACTCTAAAGTAATTTATTCTAAGTGGACAAGGGTTAAATCAGTTGCCAGGCTTCCTGCAGAGTGAAGCTCTCATCTGCAGCTAAATCTGTTGACTTCAAAATGCATCTCATTACAGAGCTCTTGGGATTCCTCTTGAGTTTACTGAATTCCTAGAAGCCCCAGTAGATGCAACACCTATGGGACCAGTGCCCAACACAAATTCTCTGTTGGTTTGTCTAGTGAGTCCATATTTAAGCTGATGGCAAGAAGGTATTTGCACACCACTTCAGCATTGATTTTAGTAGTATGTAGAGTCTGTACTCTTCCTATTCCACTTGTTTAAAATCTCCTTTTCTGTAGTGTTGCAAATCTCCTTGAAACAAGTGTTTTGTCGAATCCAGCTACTACCTTGTCCTATTACGCTTAATGTCACAGGACTATAAATTGTTTAGTGTCTCATAGTAAAATTTTTGTACAGATATTTATGGCAGAGGTCTTAATCTTTGTAAATCTCCTTAAATGTCTTTTCCTGTGCTACACTAAAATAAGGACAGTCCTTTAAGCTTGTGATGCCTAATTATGGTGCTTAGAACAAAGATTATATTCAGATAATTAATTTTTCATCCTCATTTTCTTTCCTCTATGCATATGTAAGCAAGAGCTTTGTAGTGTCC
>JAHLSL010000007.1:19359181-19369942 GCA_025920805.1 Petroica traversi
AAATGAGCAGAAAAAACAACAGGTGAGAAGTAAAAGTGAAAAGCAGCAGAGCACTGTGATTTCAAAAGGTCTAAATAGTGGGAAAGAAAATAGAATGTGAGAGATTTCACTGTGTTATCAAGTTTTGTTCCTACAAATAGTGGCTATTCTGGAGCTTCCTTGGCTTCATCTCCCACAGTGTGTAGAGCTGGGGGGACATAGTGATTAAGAGTGGCAGATCTCTCAGTGCTCCTTTGGATCTTTGCATCCTGATGGGCCATGTCACCTAAACTCTTTGGCATCCTGGAATCTTATCATGCAATGAACATACAAAACCCCTGCTATTCAGAAACAGCCATATATAAGCTTCGTTCTTCTCTGGTTTGCAAGTTTGCTTGTGTAAATTGGGGTATGAGCCCTCATTCTCCCATCTGCATGCAGGGACTGCCAACCAGACTTTTTCAGGATAAAAGGGGAATATTGGGATGTATGTGTTGCAACCTAGTTCCAGGCTACTGAGCTTTGCAGTTTCCTCAAACAACCCTGCACTGAGGGATCACCAGCTTTTTCCTGCACTCTTGATGTGCAGTACATTAATCGTGCCCTCCCTAATTCCTGCTTCAAGATAAATCTCTTGCGCTCCCATTATTGGGCTAATTGCTGTGGATTATATGGCAGTCAGTTCCTCTTTGGCAGCGAAAGATTAATGGAGGACATTTCCTTTGTTTTGATTTCATTTGCTAATTGCTATATGGAGAGGTGGTTATGTTAATTCATCCTCTCCCCCTGTTAGATAGCAGGGTTTTGTTTAGCATGTGCTGGGAGAGGAGTAGTTGCCAGGAATCCTAAACATTTCTTTGTCTTGCTCTGTGGATTTGAGAGCAGGGATGTCTTCAAGCAGTAGGACGGTTTTAGCAGTTCATAGACAGAGTGCTCATATGTTTATGTGCTTTTTTCTATGTTTCCAGGTTTAGGATGTTCTAATTATAGGTGCCCAAAATGAGGAATAAAGAATTTTCTGCATTTTTGGTAGGGGCTGAATCATCTGGTCGTTGGTGTCTTTGTACCTCTCATGGCAGAAAGTCAGAACCCCACTGAAAAACCTGTGCCTTTTAATTGAGCATGGATGTCACCATCCTGGCCTCTGGGCAAGAGGCAGAGCCAGTGCTGTGAGCAGCTAAGTGCCTGGGAATTGAGTGTTGTTACTAGCTTTGTTTTTATTAGGTAATTTAAAGAACAATTGTCACCGAGTGTGCAGTTTTCTCAGCTTTAGATAGATGCAGAAGTCTGAGAGAACTGGACAGATAATTAAGCCATTCACACTTGTTAGCCAGAAAGGAGTCCAAGCCAGTCACTGCTGAATGAAAATTGCTGCCATCTGTTGCCTGTTCTTTGGCTTTTGCAAAGTGTCTGGATGTCACTCTTTCCTGCTGAGACAGATGTTTCCCACTGCACATCTGCCGTCCAAGATTGTGCTAAATGCCACCCTCACCACAGCAGAGATGCCTCAGAACAGAGATTTTACTGGAGTAACAACTTCAATGGTATGGTTGTGAGGAATCTGCCCAGTGCTGTCTATAATTTAATTGCTCTGTGAATAAATGAGACCCCTCAGTCTCCAGAGTTATCAGCTTGACAGTTTTTACTAGAACAAAATTCTTTTGATCCAGTGGCTGCAGCTATTAATTTAGGGATCCAGACATAAAGTCTTTATTATAGAAGACTTTATCAAGAAGCTTGTCAGCCACTCCTCTCAGTTTGGGGAAGATGAACAATCTGGCCATCTTTAGATCTGGATGTTTCAAGACCTTTAAATTGAGCACAATAAAATCAGCCATGAATAGTGACAGAAATAATTGTGCTAAACTGTTTATGTTTCTGATGGTTTGTAGCCAAAAGGAGGCAGAGGATTTAGGTATCTTTGGATTTATGAACTCTAATAATAATTATTTTTAAGAATCCTGTGGAAGCCTATCTAAAAGTCTTCACTTTATGAGAGTATAGAGCATACTTACCTGCTCTAGATTGTTCATTATTTTTCTATTGCTATGAAAACATCCTCTTTTTCATAAACTCCTCAGAAGGAAACCTTTTGGGCCCTCTCACAGTTTTGTTGCTCCATTGTAATTGCTACTGTTTCAAGGTAAGCTCCCTGCATTATGTCATCAGCAATTTCTGTTGCGCCTGCATTACTTTTTGCATCCTTTTAAATCTTCTCCCCATTGCTGTGACCTACAGAGGATCTTCTTGGCTGAGCAGTAAAATTTCATGTCCTATAATGCCCATACTTCAAATAACTGCAATATCATATCTGATGTTGTATATTGCTGGATTACAAGTTAGGACTCAAGTGTTTTCTTGATCTTCTTTATGAAAAATGTAGTTTTGTGTTCAGAGTCCATTTGGCATGCAAACCGCCAAAATTGCTTTGTGTAGGTCTTTAAATTGTATTTCATGTCTCCCAGGAGGATGCTGATTCTAAGAAGTTGCTAGGAGGTTTTAAGAGGCTGCCCTGTTCAGGTCTCTCAGAGGATGGCTGGGCAGGCTCAGCTCTGCTCTGCTATAAATGGTTCCATTTGGAGACTTGGAACTTCTCTCATGTCAGGCTGACAAACATCAGCCTTAAGCAGGTTTTTTGGTATAAGGTAGTCATAGTCTGCAATGTGAAAAGTGCTTTTCAGAAATCTCCTTGCAGCTAATGAGAGCTTTAGAGTTTACCACTCATGATCTAGCTGGGAAAACTGCTTTATTTTGCCATATATATCACTGCTAGAATGTTTCTGTAATTGTGAGTGAGGGTGGAGGAAACATGAAACATTACAGGATGTTTCATGTTAGAAATGAGTTTGAGATAGGTTGTGACTAAGAATGTTTTACAGTAGGTATCTGAGAGAAGGCCCACTATGAACCAAGTCATGTGGAAATGATTCCAAGACACTTAATGTATTTTGCAATTCATAGTACTTATTATCCATGGCTTTCAAAGCACTTTCAAGAAAGGTTAATGCTGTGAGAAGTCTTTAACACAGGGGATGTTGTTTTGCATGGAATAAACTCACACAATCACAGAATGTTGAACAGGGCAAGCTGACTGAGAAATCCAGAGAGGAAAGTTGGTTAGGAAAAAAGATGAGGCTCAGCTCCTCAGATGATTAAACAAGCTGCAAATCACATGGTACTCATTTGCTCCAAGTAAATAGATTTTGTCCCAGGAGTCCTAGCTCTTAGTTTATGTCTAAACTCTGGCTATTGTTCCCTACTGAGAACCATCAATGAAACAATTGCAAGGGTAGATAGGTGAGACAGTTCAATGGCAGGGAACAAGAGCATCAGCACACCAGGACCTCTTCAACTTAAAGGATCAAACAGTCAGAGGCCTGTGAAGACTCTTGTGGCACTAGAACAACAGACAGCATTGCCATCATGACACTGAAGCCATGAAGCCTAAAGGTAAAATAGCTTGGGCTGCTTGGGAATAGAAAAGATAAAAACGTGCTACAGTGACCTAGCACTTGGCTAGAAGTGGCCTTCATTGTGTGTGTGTGAGTGCATATGAAGATTTAACTGAGATTATACATTTTTTAGTGTCTGGAAACATGAGTTTGCAAGACAGGTTGCTACAGGGAATATGGTCTGGCATACACCAGTCATCTGGAAACATCATTAGCAGCAAATTCACTGTGAGAGTGGAAATTATTTCCATAGGCCACAGAACAAAAGCCAATCATGCTAAGTATTGGTCCCAGTCCCTTGCAGTTTCTGATAAACTTGAAAGCTGTGTAAAGGGAAGGGGTTTAGGACATTTAGTCACATGTCTCTACTACTTGGTCAGCTGTTGTTAGTTCTAGTAATAACTGAGTCCTCAGGGTGACTTTCCTGATCTCCTAATCTTTTAATTAGCCAGAACTGATAACAAGGAGGTGACCTCCATAGACAGGGCAATGGAAATTATACTGAATCCCAAACAGAGGGGAGAGTTATACTATTTTAGAGTTGAAAACTGTTATTATTTAAGGTATCATTCATTGTTCAAAATGTGGCGTTTCCACTCTTAAATTAAACACAGGAGGAGGACACAAGCAAGCAGCTTTGAAAGACACCTAATGTATTATTAATGTACTTGCTGCAGGAACAGAGAATGATAACCCCATGCATACCCACACTACACAGCCATTTTATTTGTGCCCTGAGTAGGAGAAATGCCATTTCTAGCAATGGAGGGATGGAGCTTGCATGATCCATTAGGTTTTAGTCAAAGTCTTATAACTGCATTGGATATTTGGACTTCCTCTGCCTTCCTTCTGTCCTTCCTGCTTCCGTGCTAAATTTTCCCTCTTCATCTCATGTAGAGATGACTCCCAGTGTTTGTTGAGAAGTCACTGGCATCTAAGCATATGCTTTTGATGGAGCTGATGCTGATTACCTAAAAAAAAAAGAATCTGTCTCTCCCATTATGCTCTGCATTGTTTCATCTTCCAAGCCAGCTTCCACAGGAAGTGAGCTGCTGGGAATCCTCCTTCCCAAGTTAAAGAGCCCAGAGAAATTGGTACCTGCTCTCTGATGTGCAGGCCACATCCTTGTGGATCCTTATAAACCAGCAACCTTGTAAAGCAGGAGCCAGCTAATATTCTCTCAGTAAGGAAGGCAACCTATTGCTTTCTAACCAGTGGGGAACACACTGTTATGTGCCTATTGATATGTCAGAGAACATAACAGAAAGACACATATTTTTCAGGCTTTTCTTCTTCCTCATTGAAAAGAAAAAGAAAAATCTGGATAAGGAAATGTAGAAATTATCGTCATGGTATGTTTCTAACTCTCTAAAGTATGTGATGAGTATTTCAGCCAGTTTTCTCCACACTGAGGAGAGACCTAGGGGCAGATATGGGGTCATGTGAAGTAGTTTTACTTTTCTAGAAGTGCTGCTATAGCTGTGGCTTTGCTGAACATGGCTAAATATGGCTGTTGTACAGCTGTGATGGACACACCTCACCAGCTGCTGCCACGGGGTGAGCCTGTTCCCAAGGCTCAGTAGTTTCTGTGCCTTATTAGGCCAGAAGTGCAGGATGAATTGAAAGCTCCTTTATGCCATAGTACTTTGCCTTCCACGGAGAGCTGGCGTCGAGCAGGCAGGAGGCAGACAGGGAGCTCAGTGGTGAGTCTTTCATGGAAGGGTGTGGAGGATACCAGGTTATCTGGAGTTTTGAAATGGATCTGTGGAGCTTTTATTTTGCTGCCATTCTTATCAACTTGTGTTTTAAACAATTTTTAAAGCTGTGCTTCCTGCTTGATTTGGAAGAGGAAGCTAGCTGGGTTGTACACATCCAGTGAGGTGGAAATGTGTGTGTTAGTTATTCTTTTGATTTATTTACTCAGGCAGAGGAGGTAGGAATGAGCCATGGCCACATGGGTTTCACTACAGAACCACAAAACAGATTGACCTTTACCCTAAAGCTGTTATAGTTTATATGTAGCTGAGTTGATTTTTATGAGAAAAGGGTGATTTGTCACAAAATATTTGAAATACTTGAAGATTCTTCCAGCAGTGTAATATATATGGTAATATCAATGGAGAATATAATGCCCAGTTGTGCAAAACCTTGGGTGATTACTAGGGCCTGACTGTGAGAAATTATTTAGACCATGGTAGCTCAGTCTGAAATTCCTAAGGGAGGATAAGAAAAGCAGTTCCATAATTCCCCAAGTTTCAAAAGGAATGCCATTAAAAAATTAACTTTGTTGCAAAATTAAATTTAAAATGCAGAATGCAATGAGGCAGTGTCCTTAACAGAGGCCAGAAGGGTCATACCCATTGATGCCAGAAAGGTCATATTCATTGATCTTTATTTTTCTCCATGGGTTGTTGCCATCTGAGAATACTGTCATGTCCCAAGTTGAATTCTGAATTATGGAGTTTGCAAGTTCATTTAATCAGTCTGTAATTATTGATTTAGTTTCAGAGGGGAATGTATGGTCAGTGAAATGACAGGCTGCCTGTACTTTCTGTTCTCCTCCCAGAACCTGAGGAAGGATCATGACAACCCAAGATTATTGCCAGAATCTGTCTGAGAAGGCTGTTTGTAATGACTTCCCTATCTTCAGTGATTCCTGCATTGTAATAAGGAGCAAAAAAAGATTCCTTGTTCTCATACATATTCTGTTCATTTGCTTGAACCCTCAGAAAGAAATTTCCTCCAACTGGGAGCTGGCAGGTTTCCAAAATGGATTATAACCAGAACCTCTACCCCAAGAGAGTATCTGTTCTTTCTGGGAAACAGCAAATGCACATCAATCAGAAAAGCACACACAAAAGGTAGGCCATAAAATATAAGTAGACCTGACCACAGACGAAGCTTTCTGCCTTGATACAAATTTAACTAGTCATCCAAAAATCAGTTCTTGCGCTTCCAACTCATCATAACCAACAAATTTGTCTTGGGTAGATGCACCTCTTCCAGCTTGTACAACAGGATAAACCCTACTGTTCTTAAACTTCTGTGGCTCATTTCCTTGACAGATCCTGTTCCTGTCATCAGTTCATTGCAACAAGATTTCAGAAATAGAAATATGTGCATTGAAAAAAGTTTACTCCTGATACAATGGGAAGAAGTACTAAGTTATCTGTGAAAGAGTCAACAGAATCCTACAGTCCTGTCAAATTACAGAATCCTACAGACCTGGATGGATTAGTCACCCTGAGAGAAGACAGTTCAAAGGAACATAAAATGTCCAACAGAAATTTGCTCACACACACTTTAAGCCAAAAATGAATAGAGATTCTGAAATATGTAGTGAAAAGATGAGACTTGTAAACAAATAGAATTGAGGTAAAGAGCGGGAGGGAAATATATCTGCTTATATACTGTAAGAAAGTTGTAAGGGAACAGTAGATTCTTCAGTAGATTAGAAGGATGATATTAGCTGAGAATATCACCACATCTTTTTCAAGACACATGGACAAAGCATCAAAGAGACAAAAACCTTTTAAAGACCAAGAATGTGAGACAAACTATGCGAGATCAGTCTACACAAAAGGCAGGAAAAAGTTCCCAACAATCAATGTAACTGCTAATAAAGTAGAACAGACAAATGTATTTAGGCTTTATTTAAGCATCAGCTAGTGCTTGCACATAGACAATGTGGACAAAGGGATCCTTAGGTGAAGAATCTGGGGTGTGCAGTAAAACTGAATGGCTCCAATGAGGGATTCTGAGTGTCTCTTTTTACACAGCACTCATCTCCAAACTGTTTTGATTACTGCCATCTCTATCAATAAAAACTTTTTGAGCATGCTCCACAAAGCCCAGGCCCTTGGAGTCAGTTCCTGAATCTGCTAAGCTCTGAAGGAGTTACCTGGTTTTCTGAGCTGGTGCAAACCCCTTGCAGAGTGGGCCACTCTGCTGCAGACACATAAGGCCAAGGGAGACACTAGGGAAAAAAAGTAAACTAGTAAGATCAATGTCTTCAGAGAAAATTCAGCTTTCAGTGTTTAGACACCCACTGCTTGAATTGATTCTTAAAGTCCCCTGCCATTGCTTGGGTGGATGTTTGCTAGGAAGTGTTTTCACTGCTCTTGGAGTCTATGGAGGAATGAAAATGATTTATTCCAACAGATAACAGTTTGGACACAAAAATGACCATTTCTCTGGGGTTGTAAATGAGGTAACAAACCTTTCCTTGGAACACTTATTTTTGATCTAAAATAATAAATCATTCAACCTGTTGACTCTTAAAGGTTTGACAGTTTAAGATACAAAATAAAAACATTTCTGGAAGCTGGAATTTCTTCTTTATAGCCTGTTCCAGTCTTAGAAATGTATAATTTGTAAATTTTCAGTATGATTTGAAAAAATCCAGTACTTCATGGTTTTTTCTCTGTTTAATAAAAGTCACACATTTTTGAGTTATGGGATGATATCTTTAATGTTTAGTGATAATTTGTTTTCATTTAAACTGCCAGCTACCTGAAATACACCTCTACGTGATTTCAAGGGATCCTTTCTAGCGGTAGCAATCTGGGAGATCAGCCTGTCAGGTAGCAAAAGTTTAATTTCCAGTGTGTTTACATGCATAGAGTGAAGGCAAAAACCTTTTTCCTTGTCTCTGCTGTGTGCCAGGGATCAGGGAGAATGCTAGTATTTAGTAAGATTTCTGAGTTGTCTAGAGTAAAGAAAGGAAATGGCCTCTGTATTTGCTCTTCTTAATACACTTCTGCTTTCCTGAGTAGAAGTTTAAAAATCCATTGCAAATCAGAATTTTCTCACTGTTGAGGAGCATGTAATTCCAGGAAGATTAATGTAATCCATCAAATTCATTCTCTTGCTCTTTGGATTAACAAATTTAGATAAAATCTAATTTCTTAGTCTAATTTTATTCCCACTCCAAGAGTTCGCCAGGTTATATGGATTCGTATTAAAGACTTAAACTGAGGAACAGGAAATATGATCTTAAATCTATTTTAATCTTGCAGTGCAATTTTACATTTTAAATTTCTGTGGAAATACTAATTTTATTGTGATGTTCCCCACTGCCTTATTTTATTTTTTTTTCAAATATATACATGCTGATGTACTCTGTATAATAGTTCCCCTGACCAAGAGGATAAACTATACCTGTACCAGTTTGAGTCAAGCAATGCTGTGATTTAATGTGTACCCATTTAGGATCCTAATTTTTGTATTCTATTATACTAAAAAAAAATCAAGGGTTCATTTTTTATCAGAAGAATAATTTGTGTCAAGATCTAATTGGATTGAAATTGGAATTCAATTACAAAGCACAAATAGCTTTAAATTTTTTTTGTTACCTATCTAGACTGTTGTGAGTAATTTTACTTAAAGCTTAAGAAAATATTTTTTACTGAAAACTGAGTTTTAAAAATCCATCTATACTTAAGGAATTGAACAGATTGTTTCTGTTTGTTCATGTCTTTTGGTATTTTAAACTAGCCTAATTTACACTCTCACATGTTATTTTTCTTAATATTTTGCAAAAGAAAAATGAACTTTCCGTGGCTTTTCAGCTCCCAGTTGATTTCTCAGCTTTCAGTGAACAAGTCTTTGAACTGAACTAGTTGAATAAACCAAAACATTTCCCTGTACTAAGAAAAAAGGCTCCTGTTGTCAAAATAAGATTCCTGTTTTAACAAGCCACGAATCCAGAAGTTTGGACATTGGGTTATGTAGATTTAGTGGTTTGGTTTAAAGTGCCAATTGAGAACCTGCACTACTTGCTCTTTTCAAGCTGAATTTTAAACAGGCTATTAAAAAAAACCCAAAGGGGATTTGCACTTCATCTGCTCTGGTTTACAGCCCAACAGAAGTTTAAATTACCTATATTTGTAACTTTTCCTATGTGTCCTGTGACAGCAGCAATGACTGACGAAAGGAGCAGGTACTGAGTAGGTTACATGTATACATATTATG
Source organism: Petroica traversi (assembly GCA_025920805.1). NCBI lineage: Eukaryota > Metazoa > Chordata > Aves > Passeriformes > Petroicidae > Petroica > Petroica traversi. Next base: position 19,368,586 of record JAHLSL010000007.1, read on the forward strand.
CTGAAAACAGTAAAAATGTAATCTTTCTCCCACTACTGCTGGAAGGTATGTGTTCAAATTTCATTATATACTAGAGGAGTGTGTGCTGTCTTCTAAGCTAATTCTAGGTTGTTTTTTCTTTTTTCTCTTCATTATGGAACATGAGAATACATTTAGGAAGCCCATCACACACTGAAAGTCTTGGTTTGGTCAAAAATTAGATTAGAATTAGGGTGAAGGTATTCATGTACTAAATCCTGATTTGTAAACCCAGCCCTAGACTGACCACTCCAGCGTCTCTATTAAACTTATTCATTCCAAGGGAGAGACCCTGTTCTGGTTTTCTTAAAATGCAGCCTGCATCATTCTTTGCTTTTTGTGACCTGCCAGACCATCCTCTTGCATTGTCATAATACTACTAGATGAATTTAGTTTTATTTTCTCTGTCTTTGTAAATCTCTACAGTTGACAGCAGGGCCCAGCCGTGAACATGTGCGGAGTAATCCTAGGAGATGAATGGCTGTCCCTCTGTTTCACAGTGAAATGTCTGTACTCCTGCACGTGGGGTACCTGCATTGCACTGTGGACCCCCTCTTCCTTTCTTCTGTGTTCTGCTTTTGTCCAGGGAGCCTTCCTGCTTTCAGGCTGAGTATGTAACATTGGTTTCTTTTTCCCCCCACAGCTCCCTTTGAATTCTCTCATTTAATGCCTGGAGCTCTTTCCAGTCAGCTATTCAGTCAGCAAAATTTATGAGTCCGTACTGCTTTCCTTTAAGTTTTTCCCATAGGTGTGTTTAAAGTGTAGTTTTAAGGAAATCAGGACAGTGACTCTTGCTCTTTTTTTTTTTAATGATGAAGAAAAGCCTCCCATTCACAAAAAAAAAAAAAAAAAAAAAAAGAAAAAGGAAAAAAAAAAGGCAACGTAGAGAGGTGTTTTTCCCTCTCTCACTACTCTCAGGGAAAAAGCCTGCATCCTTTTGCTATGTTTCCTATGGGAGGGCTCTTTGGAGAGGTCGAAAACAGACAGGGAGCGTTCACCATCCTTCATAACAGAGTTATCAAAGCTTTTTCATCCTAAACAATAAAACCTCGTTACTGCCTCTTTCACTGCTACCCGCGCTTAGAAGCAGGGCAAAGTCAGAGGGCTGTGCTCCCGCTGCTGAGAAGCGACGGAGCCGTGCCCGGCTCCAGGGCCCTTCGGAGCGGAGGGAGCCGTGCCATAGAGCCCTTCGGAGCGGAGGGAGCCGTGCCATAGAGCCCTTCGGAGGGGAGGGAGCCGTGCCATAGAGCCCTTCGGAGCGGAGGGAGCCGTGCCATAGAGCCCTTCGGAGGGGAGGGAGCCGTGCCATAGAGCCCTTCGGAGCGGAGGGAGCCGTGCC
>JAHLSL010000007.1:19370342-19526146 GCA_025920805.1 Petroica traversi
CCCCGCCGAGGGGCAGGGCTGGCGGAGGGGACACCGGCAGCAATAGTGGCCCCGCTCCGCGGGTGCTCGCTCTGCCCCGCTCTCCTCCCTGCAGCCATCGAGCCCGGGCTGGGGGGATGCTGAGGGCTCCGGCTGCAGCCCTGCATTTGCACTGGGTTGCTTACTCGGCGAGAGAAGCCGAATAGGACAGCGTGCCTTCCCCGGGAAACTTGTCACGTTTCCCCACACTGGGCGCTGCCTTCAGCCACCACCATCTCTTAGGGTAAGAGCCACCACCTGCCAGTCTCCTCTGCATCGTGTTTTGATGACGCTCTTAAAAATTACTCAGAAATCTGGAACAGCTTTTCAGAGTAATGTCTTTAAACAATCTTCCTTTTCTTCTGAGATTGGCAGACACTTACTGAAGATGAGTCCAGGATCCCAAGGAGGTGAAATAACTGTGCAACTATTTATTATGTTACAGACTCATAGAAATACCTGTGATATGAGTGTGGCCCATGTTGCTCCTGTAGTTCTATGGGAAGACAGTTGGGAGAGATGGATTCAGCATTATGTCTGAATGTAATACAGCATATGAATATTGGCTACTTGGGGGACCAGTGCACACTGAAAGGTACAGTGGGCACCTCTGAAAATCACTATCCTATGGTTTCACTCCATTAAAGGCCATAATTTTACTAAACAGAGATGTAGGGGAGCTCTAGTCTGCCTGCTGCCATCAGCTTAGTGAACAGCAGCCAGGTCGGTGGTGAGGCAGGAGGAGGTGCTGGTGGATGGTCATGATGGGCAAGGAGGCAAGGGAATCCTTGGTTACAGTTTGGTCCTGTGTGTAACCGAGATAGGGAACTGATCAGGCCTTTGCACCTGGGGGAGGCTGAGTAGAAGACAAGCTAACATTGCATGAAAAAATGTTGGTCCTCAGGCTCCACAAGTCACAAGCTCTCAAGTTCTCTCTCCAGTGGCATTGCCCAGATGATATGGCTCAGAACATGGACATTCCTGCTGGTGTTGGCCAAAGGGCTGAGCTCAGAGTCGGCTTTAGCCAAGCTTATTCTTTGGCCTCTCGGAGTTGCTCTGTAGATCATGAGGGAGTGTGTCTATACATGCTATATATAGTTTTGAGGCCCCCCCCCGGAAATTGAGAAACATGCTGAGAGATTGAAGTCCAGAGTACTGGTTTCTATTCAGGGGATACATCTCGCAGGAAACTCTTTTACTGTCTGGTGCATGAACCCTAATATCCTGCAATTCTGTGGTATCTTTTTCAGAGCACCCCAAAGTACTTAGCTATGTTTTGAACTGTCCCACTGTCCTACAAGCTGGTACAGAGTTTAAAGTCCTGACTGACTGATGGAGCCCCAAGGCATAGAACTAGGTTACTTGATTGTTGCAAGGTCATACTAGTTTATCAGCTCCCATTTGCTGGCTTAAAACTTTAAACGTTTTACAAAGCTTCAGAGCTTAAATCCCTTTTCAATTCTCTGGCTCTGTGATTTTTGCCTTTATTTTTGTTAATGTAAACCTATTAAATCTCCTATGGGCAGCCTTTTCTGTTTGTAGAAGATCACATAATCTAACTCATGGTGGGAGGAGGCTTCCGAAGCTGTACATGCTAGACAAAAATCCTGCTGAGTTTTGTATATTTATTTAACCTCTGCAGAACCTGACACTGCAAAAAATACTTTTGTCCTATGTCTGAAAACAACTGCATACTTGTGAACCACATGAGGATCCATTGGCCCTTCTGGTCTATTTAGTTACCTCAAGTGAGTGTTAAACCACATTCTAAATGAGAAAATCTTTTTAAATAAGCAAGTCAGGGTCTTAGGAAATTTCTGAATTACTGATAGTAGCTTTTGTTCCATTTGGGCATTTCTTTACTGTTTCAAGGACTGTAAGATCACCTGGAGAAGATTCACCCTGCATATGGAATGGAAGGCTGCAATGTCCTATTAGTACTGTCTGGTGGTGCCTTTGGGAAAGACAATATCACCACATATCTCTTCTCTTGCACTTCTCCCGTTCCCTGCCATGCTGTGACTGCATCTTGCCCTGCCTTTGTATGCCAGAAGTCAAAAAAGAACAAGGGAGTAATGGGAAATCTGATATGGAAGTCAGTTGCTGAAGAATAGGGACATAATTAATGCCAGTCCACATAGTTTTATGGAAACTAGGTCTTGTCAAACAAACTTGATCTCAATAATGTAATCTCAAAGAATGGATTGTTAAAGGCAATTGTATAGATGTGAGGTACTTATACTTTCATAAAGCATTTGACTTACTACTGCGTGATAGTCTGGCTAAAATTTTAGTATTACACGATATCAGTAAAGTGCCTGCTAAATGGATTAGGAACTGGTTAGTGAAGAGAGCTCAAAGGCATCATTTTTGGGAAATATCACTGAATGAGAGAGTGTCCATGGGATTTGGCAAGAGCTGATAGCAAGTTCAGGCTTTTCAACAGGTTTGTCCATGATTTGGAAGTAACTATCAACCATAGCAGAGTGTTAAATTTTGCAATGTCACAAGATAGGATGATAAATAATGAGAAAAACTGTAATATAAAGTGATTAGCATCACAAGGAAAGTTAGTTCTACCAAAATGTGTATCAGCAGTCATGTTCAAAGTTATACACTTGGGAGCAAGTACTGTATCTTTCAGTCCTCCATTCCCCAGCTTTGTATTTAATAAAAAGCTATTGTATTCCTTAGAGTTGACCACAGGAGCAGGAAGTGGGAATGATCTGTAATCTACATATATGACACTGACAGACTGCCAGCAGAATGTCACATATATCTCTAGCTTACAGTTTTTAAAGGAAGGTAGAAAAACTGAAGAGATCAAAGCAGAGGAACCAAGGCTACTTGGAATGAGAAAATAGAGGTCAGTTAGTTTCATAAACATTGAGAATGGTAGTGCAGAAATATCTTAATGGAGAAAAAATGCCAGGTGGACTTTTACTCCCCCCATGATCAGAGGACCCTTTCAGTACAACAGGAACCAACATCTGGAGCCTAGAACAGTTTCTATTAAAACTGCTAGAGAAATTTGTATTAAAATAAGGTACTTTTTTTTCAATAGAAGAATGAACAAATATTGGAAAGACTTAAAAGAATGCTTTTTGTTTTGCACATCCTCAGCATCTCTCTCCAGTGCCTTAATGAAAGGGTCATTTAAACTTGTTATTATTGGGCTCAAAGTGTAATTTTGTGGTCTGAAATACGAAGGAGGGCATCTACATGGTCTTCACTCCCTGAAGTATGATTCTGTGAAGTGCTAAAGTTTCCTGTTGGGTAAGCATCATCTTTGTCTTAGCATCATCTGAGGTCATAGGCAGCCCTGCAGTGTTCCACTGTGCCAGTATTCAAGAAGAACAAACCACATGACCAGGTGATGTATTGTGTATATGTATATACACACTCTGTATATGTACAGAACTTGCAAAAACCTGTTGTTCTTCCATCTTGTGTTTCTAGCCATGAGAGAAAGCCTTCTGTTGTTAACAGCTTAGGCTGCATGTCCAACCTGCTGCCTTCAGTCAGCTTGCTAAGTCAGGCAGCCAGCTGTATTCCAGTCTTGTTTTCTGGCCCCTCTGCCCCCACCTAGAGCTCCTGACTGTTCTGAAGACTTTGCTTGGTCCATACTGCTCTATTTCCCTCTTCCTCAACCTAGAATTTAGGTAGGTTATTTCTGGCCTTCTCTACTGGTTGTAGTCAATGTGGGAAGCTCTGGAAAATGGAAAGGGTGCTAAGGAAGACTCAGAAGGTCCAAGTAGAAAATGCTTTGGTGTGTCTCCTTTCTTTGCACCTGTGAGTCTGCAGATCCAGGGGAGGGGCAATATTGGAAATACTCAGTGGCCTTGGACAAAAATTAATAGGCAAAGATAGGAACAGGCTCAGGAAGATATGAGAGAAAGGGAGCAGGAAGAACAGTATGGGGAGGCTGATAGGAGGTCTTTCTAATGAAATTTTCTTGTTAGAAGATGTCAGGAGAATGAGAAGAATTGCTTGCAGCCAAAACTGCAGTTTTAAAAACCCAGAGGCTTATGTGTCCCTCTCATGAAAGAACTACACCACCATCCTGTTTCTTCCTTATAATGGACATGGGCTTATATCCTCTCCTCCTGTTTTATGCTTCCAGTGGAGTTGGGTTCACTGAGCTCAGACAAAAGCCGATCTTGTTGTAAATACTGATGTTACATTCCTGACAGGACCCCACAGTGGCGGTGGCTGGGGTTATGACCCTTGCACCAGCTGTGTGCCCTTTACCCTTGCCTTCATTCTCTGTCATGGCACTACCACTGATTTAATAGCAGTAATGTTTAAGCCTTTCTCAGATCATTATACTTACATTAGCCCTCTTCTTTTGTCTTAATTTGGCAGGAAGAAATGGCAGCTTTTCTTACTGTTTGCTAACGAACCCGCCTAGAACAACTTTGCAGTTGGCAAGGAAAGCGATGTGTGTGTGGCACAGAGCAAAGCCTGCCAGTGTCTCTGTGGACCAAGACTTTTTCTCAGATATGTTTCATGTTCTCAAATCCAATGACTTATTTTGTGAGTAATATTTTTTTTCTGTTCCATGTGTGATTGAATCAGCATTCTGTAAAGCTTTGTCAGAGGAAAAGAAAAATATCTGGCTTGTAGGATAAACAGTACTGAGCTGGTCAGGATTTTTATGTGGGATACTGCAAATATTTACTGCAGCAAATCTGAGCTGGACTTTTCCACAGGCTAGTGCAACTGTAGGACTGTAGCAGCTGTTTGACTGAGCCCTTGCCAAAGAAGCACTTATTAATTCACACAGTATGAAAAAGTTCCAACAGGAGAGACTGTTCCCAGAAGAAGAAATTACACCATTCAAGGTACTTAGCTGTGGTGGAGAAGAGCCAAGGTCAAGTTTCAGATCCAGAAAAGTAGACTAGGAACTCAAGCCCAAATCCCTTATATCCCATGTAGGTCTCCTTCTACATGCAGGCTTATGAGCTTCCCAATGCGAATTTAGGGAGCCTTCTTTAACAAATATTTCCTTGAGACAGTGAATTTCTGCAAAATATATAGATTCAACAGACAGTATTTCCCAACAAAGCTGGTGATGCCAAAGACACAAGGAAAAGAACCCTACAGCTCATAAGCAGTTTTGCAGATGAGATGCTGACAAGTAGGTAGAGAGGGAGATGTTAGGGAGATGATTAGATAGTTTCCCAAGCATGGGCACACTTGAGGTAACTGCTTGACCCATGTCTCTCTTTTGAGTTCTTGCAACTGTCTTTTGTGTTTGGGCTGTAGCATGTGGCAAATGAGCAAATTTTATTTGAAGTTTAGGGGGTTTAAGTCATTCTCTATCGAATGCAGTGTATGCCTGGAAAATACCACACTCCCTTTCCTTTGCTTATTTCTGTTCTGTGTACAGGAGGAATGAAGCTGTGTTTTGATGCATGGTGCTTTTATGTGCAGACATGAACTTTGGGATTTTAGCCTGTTTGGAAACAAATCCTGCCATTACATTTGCTCTACTTTTCCTATTTTCAGTCCTGTTGTTTTGGAGCACTTCACTAGGGCTGTTTGTTTCAGATTTATGGTTGCTTCTCCTTTGTACCCACTTGGTCTGGGGCTACTATTGAATGCTATCAAAAGACATCTGAGTAGATCTTTAATTTGCCACCTTACTCTTCCTAGAATTATTGTTATGCTTGCCTGTAACTTGGAAGGATGTGTTCTCTGCAGACCCTTGGTATTGCATCATGTAAGTGCAAGGTCACTTCTACATCACTGGTTTTCATCCAGCTCCACTACTGCTTTTAAAGCATTCTCTAATAACTGCTTGGCCTTTGGAGTGAGATAGTCCCAGTCTGTTGCCAGTGGACATCTGGATCAGAGTCATGGCTGGCATTGACCAGCCCCTTGACAGTAGTCTTGGCAAAGAAGTCAGGAGTTGAACTGGCCATTAGATAATTAGAATCTACTGCAGTGAATTGCAATCAAAGATCCTAAAGGAATGGATGCAGAGGGTCCTCTTGTACTCACTGAAGTAATAAGTCCAAAGGAGTAAAACTGGCTCTGAAAATGTTTTGCTTTCTCTGACACAAACTCCTGTGAGTATTGCAAGCTTTTGCTGAGTTTCCTGATCAGCTACTATCTACTCCTAGGGGGACTTGCAAAGCCTGGAGGTTTATAGGAGACAGGCCTGGATCTTCCTGTGGCTTGTTCACTGTCAATATAATGGTTAAATGTTTCTGTTGCAGAGTTTTCTATTGCTAGTTGAGGAATCGGAGAGAGTATAATTCCAAAGTGTAAGCTGAACTTTAAGATCTCTTTTCTCAGTTCTCCAGGTTGAGCACAGAAGAGTGGAGGGTTTTAGAAGTCTGAAAATCTGACATTGAAGTTGTTGTTCTTCAAAGGAAGCAAAGGGGATGGGAATTGATCATGGCATCTGTATTCACCCTTTTTTATTTTGCCAGTACTTTTTAGTGAGAAATCTCAACCTATTCCATTTCCCCTCTGTTCTCTTGCTCTCCTGTGAAAGTGAGCAAGATTCATAGCTGGGCCTACACACTTAGAGCAGTTTGAAACTAACACTGTAAATTGAAGCTGGATTATCTTTCAATATTTCCTCTTAGCAAAGACATTCCTAAATAAGAGGTATTTGTGTCTATTGTTTGCAGCTTCTCTGATAAACTGTGATGAAATACAAAGTCACTAGTCAGCAACAGCCTGTCTGAATGGCCTTTAATGAGGCTTTGGTGTGTGGAGTATTTTAAGCTTTTGTCTTCAAAATCAGAGCGTTAGCCTGTGTGTGTTAGCACCGTTTCCCAGGCCAGAATCTCTATGAAGAAACTGAGCACCTTATTGCTGTCTGGTGACATGCAGAAACCCTGGTCCAGAGGGATACCTGACTAAAAGGCTCAAAATTTATTTGGAATCAAAGGTAAGGACATTGTGTTAATTATGATGTCTAACTGTTTAGGCATTAGTTTGTAGTGCACCTTTCTGTCTGCATCAGTCCTGTGCTATGTTTATTTCCTTTCCTGATGGTTTTGACTGATATACAAACTGCTAATGGATTTCTACAGGGAAGACTTCACACTCCAGATATAATCACCTCCCAAAATGAATATCACTTTGTTTTCACAGTGACCTATGACAGAGACATTATTTTTACTTTAATTTGTGGCCTATTACAAGGGAGTTAAACAGATTTCAAGACTGTAGTTCAGACAGGTAACTTAAGTGGTGGAAGTCCAGTGAGGAATTCCAACTGCTGGTGAATTTTTGGGGAAAGGTCACTGTTGGCATAACTTCCATTCAGCACTTGGAGGACTGCAATGACAGACCTTGCCAGATTTCAAGATTCTAGTACAGGGAAAATGTAATGCTAAATTTAGGAATGGTATTTCTAAATCTTCCAAGAAAGACAGAAGAATTCATGTCACTTTCCCAGGGTCGCAAAGAAAGTTGGATGGAGTATTGGAGATGGAGTATTGTGACTGCAGGCCTTTGCTTAAGCTGTATGTCTGCAGCGTAGAACTGTATAATCGTGTCTCCCTGAGACATTGACCAGCAAATGCTTCAGAGTTGCCAGCAGACTGTTGGTGGGATCCTCCAACCAGGCAAAATCTCTACCATCCAACCCTATGGAAACTAACTGCAAGCTGAAAGATTTTATGATTATATTGTTATCTATATTTTATTCCACTATGAAAGGGATTAAAATATTACTTTACACATCTGATCATCTGAATTACTACCAGGCATTTGGACATCATTCTTTGTGCGTGTAGAATATTTTTCTCACATGAATCTTGCTGATTTTCCCTCATTCTTGATTCTCTCTGCTGTTTGTCACATATCATTTCAAGAGCTCGCCCCATCTCTGACTGCAGCTATTCGTTATCAGCCCCTTTGCCTTTACCACTTCCATTTGTAATTTAAACACCCTAATTTAATAGGTTTGTCTCATTATTTTGATTAATCATATTAACTCATATTAATTAAGAGATGGATTTAGGTAATGACAGAGGTTAATGGAGTCAGTTTTACTTTCCCCTGGTTTTTAAGGGAAGGGGGGACTCGGGTAGGAGGGGAAAATAGAAAGAGAGACTAGAAAGAGTGAAAAAGAGAAACTGTTGGGGGGGGAAATCTCAGTTAGCAATCAGAAATTCCCTGCTAATTGAATGTCTGATTTTATTAATGATGAAATTTATAAAGGTCCTTAAGAAAAGAAAAGAATTTAGCCAGTTCAGCAGTTAAGTGTGAATATTAACTAACTCCAAGATAAAAGTTAAAATATCCATTTTCTTTTCTTTTCTCTAGTTCTTTAAATAAAAAGCTCTCTTTGACACTTCATCCCATTAGAGCTTTAGCTTCCTTTGCCATCCATTGCTAAATGTCTGGAGACTATGCAGAGAATGTAATGTCCTGTATGATTTAAGAAATGCTGACCCTGGAGGGCAGGAAGTTAGCACGTGGATCACCTTAGTGCTTATTTTCCTTGATGCTTGCTCTCTGATGGGGCCTTGGTAAGTGGAAGAAGGTTTCCAGCTCTGCCCTACACTCTGTCTCTACTCTGTCACGCTAGTTTCCCTGAGGCTCAAGAAAACACAAACCACAAGCAGAGTGTCAGATCCAGACTGAACTTTGTGTTGTGCTGTGGGCTACATTTCCATCTCCACAAAGGCATGGCGAATCCTTTGCTTATCCAGGACCTCCATGACAAGGTCCCGTGGTTATTATTCCCAGGCGTGCCCAGACTGCTCCTAATTTGTCTCTTTCCTAATTGTACCAATGCTATATCGGCACAGAATCCCATTTGAGGAGGGGAACTCTTTATAGCCCTACTGCCATTGTGCAAATGACAGCATGAGGGCAAGTCAGTCTTTCATCCTGTGCTCCATGACACTTCAACTGACCTGCTTCAGTGAACATTTGAACAGAAAGTAATTTTGGAGCTGAAGTCAGTTGGTAGTGAAGTGTGGGGTAGCCGTGCAAGATCCCAGAGTAAGCAGTTAGCCTTTTTCCTTACCAGAAAAGACATTTCTATGACAATAGTAATATTCAAATAGTAATATTTTTGTGACGATGGTAAAAATGTGTACAAAATTCAGAGATGTATCCATACAGGAAGAAAATCTGCTGTGCAAACCCTAAATTAATAAACACAAATAAGCACTTTGCACAGTTTGTCACAAATCTAACTCAAAAACAATTAGAAGCAAAAAGTTGTGAACCAACTATTACCAAAAAGATTTTAATGAAGTTGACATCTTTGCATATACTCTTCCAGCAAATGTTGCTGTTGAAAAGTGGTACCGACAGGTGATTTGTGAAAGGCAGATAGTAAAGTTTGTAAGACCAGGTTCTAGTTTGAAGCGTGGTGCATTACCAGCCCAAAGATTATATGGCAATAAATTACAGAGTAAAGCACCAGGAACATGGTGACCATTTCCTGTAAAGTGTTGGGTAAACACCCTTTAAGTGTAACGAATTGTAGTGGTTGTATTTATGTTAAATTGATGGCATATACTGTCTGTGGAAGGACATACAGTATCTCTTGAGTATCCAGATTGGGCATCTGTGGGACAGTCCCTTGCTGTCAGCTACTTTAAAGTTTGCAGCATAGACAGTCCCATGTGGGTTTTTAATTTCATCCAGCTGAAGTGCTAATACCTAACCTGACTGCCACTCAGAAAAACATTAATATTTATTCCAGAAGTTGATTATTTTCTAGTGACCTCTTAGTAGAATTGCAGAAATCTAAAGCTGTTTTTTTCCATAATCAGTATTTCTGAATGGATGAATGAGACACATTTTTGTTGAAAAGGCACTAGAGAAGTTGAAATTGGATAGACTAAAGACTGACTGACCTTTTTTGTAACTTTGATGAGAGCATCAAAAATCAGTTTTGCTTTATGATGTATGATGTTTCAAAATAGGTAAAAATATACTACATTTCAAGATTGTTGGCAGCTTGGGAATGTTGACAGTCTGTTTCTATGAAGTTAGAAAACGCTATAAAATGAACATTCTATTTGTTGTTATTTTGTTTAATATAAGCATAAATCAACTAAGAAATTATTTCTGTGCTAAATGGCAGGTGTCCTGAACAGTGGAGAACCACGAGTTTGAAAAATCCAGCTGGTATTCCCAGTTTAGTATCATTTGGCTTGCATATAGAAATATAAGCCAGTAGGACTTATATTTTAAAAGCATGAAATTCAGAAGAGAGAGAATGTATGTAACATTATGGGACTTCAGTAAACAGATGACTGGAAGCATCTGAATGCAGCCTGACATTATGAAATGACCCAGCAAAATTTCACTAAATTGGGAATTAGAACAATATAACTGGCAGCATGTTTTGGTTCAGAGAGCTAAGGTCTTGTTCAAGCAGGGAAAGCCTCTCAGGCAGACTTTGTCTCAGTGGAGTCTTCCTTCATGGTTACTGACCCATCACAGCTTCCTCTCTACCTGGGAGTACTTCAAAAACTCTGGTCTCTGAAATTCTGCTTTCCCTTGAAGAATTCTTATTTTATTAAAGCATGCAAAGCTTTTATCTCTTAAGAAAAGCTTGAAACATTAGAATATTAATGGCTCAGAAAGTGTAAAAAAAAGCCTGGCAGGAAAACACAATACATGTATATGCATATGTTTGTGTGTGTATATATATGTACATGTATATGTATATATGTGTGTGTATATATATATGTGTGTAAGTATGTATGTATAAAACATTCAATAGTACCTTGTAATGTTTTAAGACATTTAGAAGATTATTTTGGAAACCAACTCAGAGTTGAAGTCCTTCATTTAGCAAAACTGTCAGTCATCTCAGTGAAGGTCCAGATGGACAGGGCATCAGGTACAACATTTTCATTGTGGTTTTGGGAGGACTGAAATACTCCTATTTTGAGACTCCTAATTGATACTATTTGAATTAATAAGTGTCTAAAGGGCAAATTTGAAAAAAAGCACTTGACTTTAAAGGTTAGGATTTTTTTTTCACACTCATCATTATAGTCTGAGGTAGAGAGTTTTTTTGAATTAACAGTAGACATACAACCAGAGATTTGCATACTAAGGAAAAGTACTAAATAGGCAAAACCAGATTGTACTACTGGACTCTGACTACAAATTAAAAAAAAAAAAAAAAGAGCACAGAAAAATTGTGTAAATAGGATATTTTTCACCTAAATAAAATCCTATGGTAGTTTAATCCTGATTTTTCTTGTGTTGGATTTACACAGAGGAAAGTCAGTGGAGCTGCTGCACAGTACAGTAGCAGAAGGTTAGAACCAAGTGCTGTATCATAAAATATTACATGTAAGTGTATACATGCTTCTTTGTGGGTGTGCTGTATCTCTTTGTCTATGCATATTCAAGTGTATATATTTCACAGCAGCTGTCTGCATAATTCACTTCCAAACCCAGCATGCGTTCATTTTCATAACTTTTTGTTCTATTACAATATTAATGGGACTATCAATGGGAAAGGACAAGAGAAGCATTTTTAATGTTTATCTGACAGTTGCAAATTTCACTTGAGGTTGTTTACTGGGATCTGATTGTTGGCAAAGAGGAGTAGGAAAGGCAGCAAGATGAATGGGATCACAGGAAGAAGAGATGTATTTATGGGTCCTCTTAGCACCATCTAAGAGTAATAAAAAGTCCTGTTTTACCCCTCCTCTACTCAGTCTTCAGTATAAAACACCAAAAAATGAGGGATTGTTTTAATTAACTTCTATTTAATCCAGGTGGCCTGTTCAAAGTGAAACACATTGCATTTAAATATGTGAAAAATAGGTGTATATGTGTATTCTCATCCAGTATCTTTTCCCTAGTGGGCAAAATGCCTGCAAATAAGAGAGTTTGTTGAGTTGTGAATGAATCTGCAATGTGATGTCAAACTGTGTACAAAATTGCTGAGAGCTGACAGAGCTTGTCTTCTTTGACCTTCAGTTCTTGGACTGTCCTAAGTGAGGCTTATTTTTTTTTTTTGTGGGGAGAGCTAAACCTTTTCCCGATTTGGCTCTGCAGTTTTATGAACCTGGGCATTGCATGTTCAGATTTTCTGCTCTGCAAAAAAACATTACCTCGGACAAAGAAGAAAAAAGGCAAAAAAAAAAAAAAAGCCCCCAAAACAACAAAACCAACAAACAGTCTTAAATTCTGTTTGTATTTTAGTTTCTGTTTTAAAGTGTTTACCTATCAGTTTTTCAACTAGAAATTCAGAGAGCCAAACTTTTCCATTAACCAATGTTTAAGAAGACTACAGGTAGCACAAAATTGTAGTATGGTAGCCTAAGAGTATTGTGTTCTGCTCTGGTCACCTCTGGCACAGACTATTTCAGAAATAAAAGAATTTAAGAGCTAGCCAGCATGATGAGTTGTTTGGAAAAACAGGCTGTTTATCTGTAGTGTAATGTGAGGGGAAAGTTTAATTTTTCACACAAAACAAAATCAATTTTAACTATGTTATGTACATTTGAACTGCTAAATTCTCCTTCCTGGGAATTACAGCTCGTGTGCTTCTCTTTCTGTTCTTCTTATTATGTTGGGCTTTTTGGTGGACTGTGTCTCCTTTGATGTACCTTTACTGCTCTACTAAAAAGCTCTTGGGAGCACTTGGGCCACCACTTTGGAGCACTGTGGCAGATCTTTTATTCAAATAAAATAAAATAAATAAATATGAAGTTTCTACAGGAAGCAGAAACTTTCCCCAAAATTGTAATTATGTCAAAGGTAATTAATTTGGAGGAAAGCTTGCAGGAACTTTCATTTGTCAGTGTATAAAATAATAATTATAATAGCACATGGTACGTGAATTCCTACTGTGTTTAAAAAATAAATTTGGAAAGGGACAGATACAAAACCCTTGGGGGGGGGGGGAAATCAAACATCTGTACAGGTGGGGTAATGGATGGCTTCTACCATTTGCTGTCTTTGGCAAAGCAGTTCTCAGAGTTAGACTGCTTTGTCCTGCACTGAAAGTACTGTGGTAGAACACACAGGTAGTACATGGGAAAGACAGCTTGGGTGGGTAATGAGGGAATTTGACAATGAACCAGTCAACCAAACCAGTGACGTCTCTGAGGTGCTGTTGTGACCCTGCCTGATCTGTGAGCATTTGGGCTGGGTTGTTTTGGTAGGGACTTCTTTTTCTGGCATGTGGTCCTGCCTTTCCTAGATCTCTCTCCTTCCCATTCTGTGAACTGGGGAGGGCCATGGATGCAGACAGTGAATAGTCAGGCACACAGTTCAGCTACTTTGAAAACTGTCTTGTGGGAAAAGAGGGGGAGGTGAGAAAATGCTTCACTGCTGCTTGTGACAGGGATCCCAGAGAGACACAGAGACATCAGTGGAGTCTACACATCACTGCCTGTTCGCTCCACTCACTGTTTATCAAGTACCAGCACTAATTTCTGTTCAGTGTTATGTTTGGGTTAATTACAGTTAGGTTCCTTTCAGTAGTTAGGTTAATTACACTTGTGTATTCCGTGTTGTCACTGCCCCCAAAAGAGGGTCTGATCCTGACTCAGTTTCCTGCCTGCAAAGTCCAAATTCAAACTGGGACTAAGGTGGTCGGGGCTGGTACTTTGTTAAAAAGCCAATGAAGCATCAACCATCTTACAGGTGTCTTTACCAGCTTTCCCCATCACTCTTAAATCAATCTAGATTTAGTGTGTCCCTGTTCAGAGATCCTTCCATGCACTGTACACAGCAGGCAGTACAGACTTAGTCTTTCACTTACCCCTGGGATCCATGTGCAACTCTCTCTACAGTGCCACTGGTCCCTGCCTACCTTGAGAGATGAAGCCTCCTTATTTGGAAGGTCTCTGCAGGAACTGAAGAGTCCTACCTTTCAGTTTAATAGTGAAATAGTTGGTACAGTATCCAAACATCTATTAACTGTCTGCCAGGGTGAAACCCACTGTAATTTCTCCCCAGATTGCTACAAGCTGGCCTTTGGATTTCAGTTCTTTGTAGTGAGATGGCCTCAGCAATCCACGACCATAAAGGCAGCATCAGCAGTGCCTTTATCTCTGGCGTGTAAATTTATACATCTTCAGTCTCAGTCACTGAATCTTTCTAACCTGATTCCTCTGGTAAGAAACTAGAGTGTTCTTTGGTCATGCATTCAATACTGCACAGGGGACAGTCTCATCTATTGGTCTAACCATTAAACTGAAAGCCCCTGCCTAAAGACAGCTGCTCTCCAATGCAGTCAAGTCACTTGATTTCATGTCCCAGCTTTTTCCTTTGGGGAAAGGAATTAATCTCCTTCTTGCAGGGCAAGGGATGAGGAGTGCAGCTGACAGACTGGCATGTGGAGGTGAATGGAGTAGGTTCATTTCTTCCTCTTGGCTGTACTTGATTCTATTTTTAGGGCCCCTGTGGTAAAAAAGTACAATCCAGGGCAGATACCACTCACAGCAAAGTTGGAAAAATTTTTGGCAGCTTCTGGAAAAAGCTCTGCAGAAGTGCTTTCAAAAGGTGCTTTTATGAAAGAAGATAATACATAGGGAAAATGGAGAACAGTTACATGCAGAATTCTTCTGTAGTAGAACAAGGCAATGCTCCACAACGCTGATAGGAGGTTGGTTTAAAGCAGATAAACTTCTGTGCCTGGCTGCTGAAGGCTGTGACAACTGAGAGCACTAGGATGTTCAAAGAGGGACTAAGCAAATCTGTGGATAACAGACTCCTTGAATGGGTACCAAAGAGAACTTGAGGAGGTTCTGCTGATGTTACAGCTCTGAAGGAAGAAAGGAGCTGCCAAAGGTGAATTTAGAAGAGATGGTACGTGGCTCTACTTAGCTTGCTTTGTTTTGGAGTGTTGTGTATGACAGAAAAATGGTGTGGCAGGACTAAATGTGAGGTGACCTGTGGACAGAATTAACAGAAGAGCTTGTGATCCCAGTGGCCTGTGTGAGTTTTACATGAAAGTAAATACCTCTGCTGGCTCTGATGTGGGTGTAGCACTCACTTACTTGTTTCCTCAGGGTGGTATTGACTGACATTATTATTTATGTGCTGAAATTTTCATTAACATATCTCAGGTTGGCTGGTGGATGAAACTGGATGGACACCAATAGCATAAGCTCATGAAAAAATAACTTCAGCAGTGCTATGTGTGCACCAAGGCTAGAGTTTGTTCTGTGGCTCGGGATGTTTGGGACAGACTGTGTGCTTTCTGCCTCTCCTTATTCTTCAGAAGTCGCTTTAGCAATGAGCATTGAGTGACAGGATCACAGATGGTACCTGTGCATGCTTCATGCTTATCCTAGAAGCTTGTTTCACAGGATCGCTCCAAAATGTTGAGAGCAACTATGTCAATGCAGAAATATTATTACAGTGCCTTCGAAGGTGTCTGTGATGCTGAAAGTCACATACCATCTGCTTGTGTGAAGTTCTACTCTAAGACGACTTGATTCCGTTTCCAGGTCATGTCCTGAAGTAGTAAAGGTGTTTGCTGTATTTATTCTCTCTTTCCAAGGGAATGTCTTGCAACTGTACATAGCTCTTCTTAGAATTACCTTTCATAAGGCACAATGTGGAAATTTGGGAGTTATGTTTAATATATTAATGGTTACCTTTATTCATATTCCAAAAGTGCTTTGCAGGCATTTATAGTGCATTTTCAGATTCTGCCCCTAAAATAAGAAAGCATTATGTCTAACTTGAAGGAAGGAAAGTAAAGGTAAAAGAAGGCAAAGTCTTTTGCTCAAGTCTGCAGATAGAGTCACTAGGCATTGATATATGTCTGATGATTTTCTTTCTGCCTCAAAATTTGGCCACACTGCTGATGGCCTGAGGAATCTCTGAATAATAACTTTGCTATGCTTGGTAGTAATAAAGTCTCATCTGTACTTATTATGAGGATGACACTGGAGTGTGCATAATGGGAAGGTTGTACAGACTAGTGAAAAATGTCTAGGTTTCACTGCATGCTGGGTACGTGAGGATGAGAAGAAGAAAGCACTCTGAACTATCAAGTTCAGAATTTTGCAGTAGAATTTATTCTCACTGGATGTTGCAGGTGACCAAGAATATAAATGATATTATGGATCAAGTCCATGGATGAGTAATAAATGGAATGGTTTTAATACAGCCTTTGGCTTTATTCACTCCCTGAAGGACTGGGTACTAGAAGAGTAGGTGCACACATTCCCAAGCACCTGGTGTCAGCTGTTGGTGAGACAGGATATTTGGTGTGATGGACCTTTAGTCTGTCTGTTCTTATGAACTTCACAGTGCACATTTCGCTGTGACAATCAATGTAAGTTGTCGTCTTGAGAATGATGGATAGGTAGTAATATTAAAAGCTATGAGAAGGTCCTACAGCAACTCTTCCACTTCAATATTCCTTGCCCTGTCCTTGCACACTCTGTGCAAAAGCCCAGTTCTCTACACTCTGAGAAGTTGACAAGTGACAGATAGCACGGGTCTTACAATCAGAAATAGTGGTAGGAACTTGCTCAACCTGTGATTATGTAAGTATACTGATCTTCTGCTGTGCTGTGCTCATGAAATTGCAGTGTTTCAGAAGCAGTTTAAGTCTGAGGTCCTGCTGTGTTGATACACGAGTTGATGCTTAATGTCATTGTTCTAGATGTTGGCAAATATGTTAATTATATTCTGTGTTCTCTAAGTGCTGTTACTGCAATACTGTTTACTTTCTGTCCTGACTTTTGCTGCCTGAGTTGTGAAGTAGCCTGACAGATATCTGGTTTACAGGTGCCAGTGTTTTCAAGCAAGGTGAAATTATTCCAATTTATGAATTGCAAGGTCTTTTTGAAAGGAATCACTGCATGTCCCTAGGAGTAGTACATACTAAGCCTGCTTTCAAATGCCAATTGAGCAACAAAGCTTCTGCCATCACAGTGTTTTGCATACTTTTGGTCAAATGGCCAGTATTAAGAAAAGAATGTATCCTGTATCAAAAGTGTAAGACATAAATGAAGCAACTGGGGACCAACTTCCCCAGACCCCTTTCATATTTTCAAAAGTCTTAAATAAGTTTAAATTTGAATTAGATTTTCATTCATGGGTTAGGCTTGTAACATTCAGCTTTGTTTCTATGACTTAAATGGCTGGGAAAGGAAGAAATTTTGGAGCACAGTGAAGTTTTTTCAGAAATCACACACCTCTGTGTCTGCTGGGGAAGAATGTAAATGTGGCTGTGTTTCCTCATGATTGTCCAGAAGATAGCCTCTTCGGCATTCCACCGGACGGCCACCTGTCTGCCTGTAATAAATGATGCCTATAAAGGGAAGTGATTGCAGCCATGATACAGCCAGAGGCATTTGTTTATATTCTTATAATATGTATCAGATTGAATAGAAATTATCACTTACAATTGACAAATGGAGAGTGGAGATTGTTGGTGGGTATGAGGAAGCTCAGTAAGAGCTGGGCCAGCTGCAAACTTTCTCCAGTGAAGGCTGTCACCAGAAAGCAGGTGTCAAGCCAGCTAGTGATGAATGGTGAAGCTGGAGGCTTGCTTGTGTTAATGATCCGCATATCTTTGTATAGCAGCTCACAGTCAGGAAAGCCTTTTGTTGCTACTTAGTAGGGCTCCTGATGGGTAAAGGCTGTCATTTTGGGCATAGAGTCTGTAATTGAGTAAATGGGGGACAAATAAGAGGAGTATTCTTGAGCATTTCTCCAGAAGAGTGGTACTGACTCTTGTGGTAGCATTTCCCCTCATACTTTAAGTGTTGGCAAGAGCCAAGCAGAGCACACCTTGCTGGATGCAGAAATGCTATTATATGTTAGTATAATGATAATACTGTTATGTGAACAGGGGAAAGGGATATTCCTCAGAATGTTTTCAGATCAGTACATTGCCTTACATGAGTGCTTTCCTGAATAGCTGCTACTGTTTCTCTGTCTTGCCTCTGGTCAATATAACGCTTCTGTCTCCAGATCAAGAAACTCAGTATGTTCAAGTGAGAAGTCTAAGACCAGTGGGCTGGAGAGAGAAAGTGCATTCAATCTGCAAACAGGCTGAATGTTTTAAGCTCCCACTAGCATCTGATCTTTTTTGTCAAGTCTTGGGAGGGATACTGGAATTAGAGAAAAATCTTGGACCAGAGATGAGAAAATGTCATGGCTTAACCCCAGATGGCAATGAAGCACCACCCATCTGCTCCCTTATTCCCCACAACAGGATGAAGGGAGAAGGGGTGAGAATCAGGAGAATAAAAGTGAAAAGACTCATGGATTGTGATAAAGACAAGTTTAATAGGTAATAGGTAAAGAAAAAGCCATGTACACAAGGAAAGCAAAACAAAGACTTCATTCACCATTTCCCATGGTCAGGCAGGTATTCAGCCATCTCCAGGAAAGCAGAGCTCCATCATGTGTGATGATTACTTGGGAAGACAAATACCATAACTCTAAACATCCCCCCTTCCTTCTTCCCCCTCTTATGTGCAGTTGAAGTTGGCTGTCCTGGCTTTGTCTACTCCCAACTCCTTCTGCACATCCAGACTCCTCTCTGGTGGGGTGATGTGATGAGAAACCACCTGAATCAAAACCAGCATAAGAAACAATTTCTCAAGACAAGTGCTTGACGTATATATAAAACTAGAGTGGACAAAAGTCTAGAAAATGTGCAGCTGGTAGAATCAGTGAACTGTATGCCCTCTGTGATTTGCAGGAGAGCTTTTTGGATTCTACATGTGAAGATGTATTCCTGCAGATACCTGTAGTGGTGTGCCATATTCATGTTTCCTGTATGAAGCTATTTGGAGGTGGGGTTGTTGAAAGAGATGAAGTAGGAGTGGCTGTGGAAGGAAAGCGCAGGCCAGAGTGCTGCAGTACAGGTCAGTTCCATTCTTTGTGCTTTTCTCCCATTTTTGTATGAAGGAATACAGATAGCATCACCATCTATATTATATTGTGTAGAGAGAAACCCTATGGAACATGCAACAAGTCCAAGAAGAACTTGGTGTCCTCTCACCCTGATGTTGGCCTCTGAAAATGTTCCATATGAGCCCAGTCTATTTGTGAGTCTGTGGAATACAGGGCTGACTTGACTGAAAGCTCCTCAAGAGAGGGGCTCATCACAAAGCTACTGTCAGGAGTAGAAATAGACTGGGTAAGGTGCCTTGTGCTCTTCTTTCTATTCACTGAAGTACTGCCTTGTGTCTGGTAAGGGAGGCCACCCCCCTAATTCTTGGAGTCTAGCCCTAAAGCTGTCTTTTCAGTTTGGTAGAAAACATATGCCCCAGATCTCTGAGAACTCATTACTCCTGCTGGATGATAAGTTCAGGGAGTGCTGCCAGTCAACCCTGTGCAAGCACTTTCAACTTGCAAAGGAATGTCCTCTCTCTTAATTTTCTATCCAGATACTGAATACTACTAGGGGAAGGGTTATACATGAGTTGGGTGATTGAAACCAGCATTATAGAAAAGTGAAACGTTTGAAAGAAACTCCAGTTTTTTTCCTGATGCATTAGCTCTGCTGATGGCTGCTACTTTAGGTTTCCCCAACAACACAGGAATCTATTGGATACAAATAAACTCTCCTTTCTACTTTTATGCTGCTCACAGTTAGAAGACAAATGGTTATTTGTCTGGCTTCAAATGGAACAGCAAACTGTTCTGATTGCAGACCCACTGGCTTTGGCTTGCTTCCCTGTCCTAAATTTCTTTTCACACTTCATGTTTGTGCAGTGAGAAGGCTCCTCTCCAGGGACCTGGCTTAGATAGAATTCACTGCTCTGCATACTGCTGTCTGGTCTTGCTAGGACAGAATGTTCCTTGCATAAATTAATAAATTTCAAAATGTGTGTGTGATCAATACATCCCTCCCATACTGAAATTTTGCTAATCAGTTTCTCTAAGAAAATAGGAGGCCAAAGTTGGTACATATACACTTCAAATCTTGTTATGTCCATCATACATGTTCAGGGGGGTTTGTCACAGTTGACACTGTAAAGTCTCTAAAGCTCTAATTATGATGTGTTTCTGCTTATGAACCATTGTTCAACAGTAGGAGATTATTTTTATCCCCTTGTTTAGAATTATGTGTTAATTTTAGGTTTAGTGTCACAGCTGTAGTCTTGTATTCTTAGTTCTGCCACCATGGTGTTCCTGTGCCCTGGAGAATTCACTGTTGGTCTCTGTCCTGTACTTTTGATGGGACTGCATTTCTTCTGAAATCACTCCAAAGTCTTTAAGCAAGATTAATCACCCAAGGAAAGCTTTGTGAATAAACTACTTGGCTGAAAGGTAAAGCAGAAACTCAAAAGTTCCTTTGCTGATTAATTGTTTGGGAAAGAAAAAATCAAGTGTTCTTCTTATAAAGCTTTCAACAGAATATTTTTTACACTTGTTTTAAACCTGAAAATCATTACAATAGGAAAAAGTCTGTTTATTGCCTTAGCTTAACTATACTTTCCTTTGTGTGTTAAGTTGACAAATTCTTGTCACCTTTTAATCCAGAGAAACACTAAATGGTCTTTTAAAGATGAATCTAAGGCAGTTTGAATTTATCCGCTCAGACCTGGTACTAAGAAGAGGTAATAATAAAGTACTTATAACTTTGCTTAGATAAGTGCCACTTTGTTGTGGTATTATAAATAAGGTCTGTGCAGTTTGAACAATTAAATTAGCTACTAAATGGCAGCAATTAGGTGTTGTCTCCTAAATGTATTTGTTGGCAGGTGCAGACTCATACCTAGAATTGTGAAGTGTGATAGAATGAAAGACATGTCTTTAAAAACCCCCAAAACATTGAAAACCAGAAATCACATAATAAAACAACCAACTCCTCCTCCCATTTGGTGGTTCCCTTTCTGATGCCTGATGGAACATTATAGATCTGAAGGGCAGTGCTGTTGCTTTCATCTGACTGGCAGTTTAGTAATAACTTAATTTGCTGCAGCTTCAGCATAGCTGTGCTTACCCACTTTAAAGTTTTAACTGAGTATTATCTTTCGTGTTCTTACTCCACTGTGTTCTTGTAGCTGAAGTTGAAAGTGTCTACTGCCATATTCTTTTGGGAACACTGACTTTCATTCAGAGATACATTTGAGCTATGGAAACATTTAAAATTAAGAGAAGGAGATAACAAGCAGGCAGTGACAGCATATCTCATCAGTATAGTGCTAAATTAATTAAACATTGTGAACTCATTAGTAAAGTAATGGAAGATACAGGAGGCCATAATATATATTGATTAAATAGCTGCCACCTGGATATTTTCATAGCTGCAAAGGCTTTCCCCCAACAAGAACTTTTTTGGGTTGGGTGTGCATTTTCTTTTTCCAACCTGGATGTTTGTACATAGAATAATGCCCATTACTTCAGTCTGGAAAGTCCTCTCTGTTTCATTAGCATGCATGTATGGAAAAAAAAAACCAGTGGAGAATGAGAGGAACTGAAAAGGATCAAATTAGTCTGTAGAGGATACTGTCAGTGGAGGTAAAAATGAGTATGAGCTGATAAAAGCTGTTGTAGTGCTAATGAGAAGCAATGGGTTGAGCATGGCTGCTCATTGTGCTTCCTAGAGAAGAGTGTCTCAACTCTGCTTTTGGTAGGGAAACTTTCCACCTTTGTTCTCTCTCTTCATATTGGCAAAATCCATGGGAACGTTGGCAGTCTGAAGCAGCTGTTAATATTACAACAAGAATTCATGTCGTTTGGTATCCTCTTTGATGATGGCACTATTGCATACTTTGAGAAGAACAGTAGTGTTTGGTAATCCAGCAGTTTAGGGGCTTCCTGAGCCAAAAATTTCCTATTAACTGCTGCAATGAACTACATTTAGCAAAGCAAGAATAGGAGCTGTGTAACTTAGGTCTTCTTTGGTACCTGAAATAAATTTGCAAGTGAAACCAAAATGCCTTTAGCCAACTCCAGAGGTGGTTGCATGGCAGCAGTGCCCTGGCTGTTTTGATGTACTTAAAATAACAAAATTCGTCTTTAAAATAGGTGGGAAGGAGTTAAATGGAGCCCTGTGACCTGGAAAAAGGTAGGACAGGTAAATACAATCTGTACAGGGCATTGTTTCAGTCCAGCAGAGGTCTTGTTTGTTTGGTGTAGGAATCACAAGAAGAACTAGTTCTCACTCCATGTATTTGTGATTACTTGTTAATATGGTCACACAGAGGCCTGCCATTGTGTTAAAGAAAAGTTTAATTTTTCCAGGGATCCTTCAACACTTAGAGCTTTCTCAGGGCACTCACAGTTTGTATGTGAAACAGAACTGATTATGGCTATCTGCCTTCCTGTGAGACTAGAAAGTTAATGGTTAATGGCTCAAACAATCGACCATTTGCAAAAGCAGTGGGTGCTTTGCTGACTATGTGCAAGGTCACAGCCCAGGTGCAGAGAGGTTGAACAGCCACCACAGGATGTTACAAGCTAGGGTTTGAGCCAGATAAGGAAAGAGGCCAGTAAGAAGCAGATCCCGCGAGGTGGGATTTTAGCATGTGTGCTTTTTGTCATGGCAGTGTCCTTACACAGGTGGCTCAGTTGTGAAATCTCCCCAAGAAGTACCAACATTCACATGTAGACCTCAAGGTATTTGTCCCTTCTGATGAGCCACAGTTGCTTCAACTACTGATGTGAGAGGCAGCTGTAACATCTTAAAAATTGTCATAAACCATCAAAGACTCCAAAAGTGCTCTGTGATTCCAAGTGTTACATCAGACAGTGTAAAACTCCCTGTTCCAGGGGAGGTACCTGAACATTCCCACCTGTAAACGGAGCATATATTACCCCATTGAACTTTGTGTTTGTGGGCTTACTCTCCCCTGGATAAAGACTGTGACCATCATTTCAACCAATGGACATTGAAATTGCAACCAAGTCTCATCACTGAATCCAAGAGTGATGACTCTGAACCTTTCTACTCATATCCTTTCTTTGTCTTTCTTTCTTTTCCAATGTATATTTTCTTAGGTATTATTTTTATGTTTTTATATTGTTGCTTTTCTAACTAAAATGGCTACAAGGACCTTGTTCTACCTCAATGTTCCAAAGTTTATGAAGTTTACCATTGAACCTCCTGGGAATTTTGTTTTTTCTCCATACACTGTGCAGAATAAATCAATCAACCTTCCCCTAAACCAGCTGAGCAGACCAGAGCATAACACTTCCTTGCTTGGAATTGGGCCATGAGGCTTGGAGTACGAAGAGCATTTATATGTGAGTGACTGGGATGAAGAGATGCACTGGAGAAGGGACAATGATGCAGCACAGGAGTCTGCACTGTTCTTGGATGTGCATGTTCTTAGTCCTAAAAGGAATATGCTGTGCACAATCCAACCGACTCAATCTCAGCCACAGATTCCTGGCAAGCAGATGCTATTCAGGACTGGCATCTATTTTGAAGAAATAGAAATCAGAAAGCTATTACTCGTGAGAGAAAGTGATAAAAACACAGTGTATGGGACTTTCTCTTTCTCACAGGTTTACTGCTTGTTCTTTCTCCCCACCTTTTAAGGAGGATCAGGGATTTGAGCAATTTGTTGGGTTTTGCATGTGTGTCATTGTCTTCTTACTTTTTCCCCTCCTGCTGGTTTCTCTTCTCTATCTGAGCTTTCCAGGCAACATATATCTGCAGCATGAATGTGAAGTCATGCAGCTCTGGTACAAGGCCATCCCCTTTGCCTTCTTTACCCCCCCATACACATCTGCCAAATGAATTAGGAATCAGTCAAGAGTACTCTTAAAAAAAAAAAAGCACTGACTTATCTCTGCTCCTACCACCCTAGGGCTCCTCGTGCAATATGAAACATTATTGTTAGCGGGATGGTGACCCAACCTCCCTTTGGGATGCTTGGAAACCTTAAGTGGATTAGGCTTTTATCTCTCTCTTGAGGGTTTCCTACACACACACACACACACACACACACACACACACAGTCTCAGCTCTGAACTTATTCTCAAATTTCAATCTAGTGGGTGGGGCACAAGGGGACCTTGTTCTCTCTCCCTTTTTTACCCAGACATCCTGTATGCAGGTGAGTATTCTTCCTATACAGAACTGATGGCATGTTCCTCTCAAGTAAACCAGTGCTGCCCCTACTTGCCCCTACTTGTCCTATGACAGTATATCTCAGCATATCCTTAGTGCATAATTTGCTCTGGAGTGGAGTTTTAACAGTGATAATTACCTTCCTGTAGTTTTCCAATAAGGAACCACCAAATGCTTTACATGGGTTAATGAATTAAGTACCCCATGTGACATCAGTCTCTCTCATTATGTTTGTTCCAGGGCAATGAAGGAAACTAAGCATTATGATGGGAATTGACAACAACTTGCAGCTTCATGCCAACCACCCAGCTCTTTCCACTGAATGAAAGGCTACATTCACTCTGAGCTGGGTGGCTTTTGGGTCCTGACTCACAGCCACTACCTCATAACACCAGGCAATGCTTCCTCTTCTCCTTGTCTCTTCCTTTTTCACTTTGGCTCTTCCATCTGCTCACCTGAACAAAATCCAGGAGAAGAGAGCTAGCAACAAATAACACAGGGTGGGAATCTTTCCACTGCACCCTCTCCCCACCCCCGCTCCTGTCCATACAAGATTGATAATGAAACCGATACCTTTCACCAGCGTAATTTTCATATTTAATGAGCGTGACTCAGAAACTATTACATTAATTAGTCAAATCCCACAAACCGTTAATGGTGCACGCGGTAATTAATATTGTATTCAATTAAAAGCTGACCTGTTTCAGGTGCCTTCCCCTGGTTTGGGGGGCTCTTTGCAGACAGCGTATGTTCCAGTGCCTGAGGCCAAGCCTCTTATTTTGTTCCAGTGGTGGGCAAGGGAGGTATTTTTTTTCCTGTTTAGATTTTATGGTTTTTTTTCTCCATGAACATATGCTGGTTTTTCCCCCTAGCCCCCCGCCCCACCATCTCCGAACGTGCTGCTCTCACTATACAGACAACCTGCTTGCTGTGATTTATGGGTTAGCACAGCGCGGGGCTCACAGACTGGAAAATTTCCAGTTTACACAAGAATTCCCTGAAAAATGAGCTTGGTTAATTTATTTCTTTCATTAACGAGTTTGAACTGTGAGATAATCTTTCTGAAACCCGCTATCCTCGCCTTCACAAATCCCAAGAAGCAAATAGGGTCCCTGTTCTGCTTGCCCAGGGCTCAAAATCACACCTTAACTAGCTGTGGACAGCTAGTGTGTCAAAACTTATTTTTGAAACATATTTAAAGCGGAGAGGTTTTTTCTCACCTGAAGGTAAGGGGTGGAGGTCCTAAGTCCTGATGCTAATGCTGCAGTCCTGCTCATCTGAGTTAGCTCACTGCTATATCCTGTGGAGCTGCTACCCATTGGTTCAATGGGAGGAGGGTGCAAGTTTTAAGATAAGCCCTCTCCTGTTCACCTGGGGTTCACTGGTTGCCTAAAATCTATATCCAGTAGTTTCCAGGGATGTTTCCTGGTGTTCAGTATGAGATGAGGAGTTGTGCATAGGTCCAGACCTGATGCTTCTGTCTGCTGATGTCATCTGAGGACCACTGGTTACAGGTGGTGCTGTTGCTTCAAATCAGTTTGGGCCATTCCATCAGAATCATTAACAACAGCCCCTTAGATTTTTGTGGCATGCTACTACTACTATCACCACTACTACTACTACTACTACTACTGCTGCTGCTATTATAATTATTTATTTATTTATTTATTTTTGTAGTGTGTGTCTGTTTTGTTTGTTTGTTTGGGTTTTTTTTTTTCCTTTTTCATTTTTCTTCTGCTGTCCTGGTCACAGTTATGGTATGTTTCCAAGTGCTTCATGATACTTCTACTCCATGCTGAATGGCTTGAAGCATGGTAGCTAATCCCTCCAGCATATTCAAAGATCTTTCTTGGGCTCTCTCTGATTTTCCTGTGTTCTGACATAAGGATGCAGACCTGTTGGAGCAAGTCCAGAGGAGGGCCATGAAGTTGATAAGAGGACTGGTGCCTGTGAAGACAGGCTGAGAAATTTGGGGCTGTTCAGCCTGGAGAAGAGCAGGGTATGTGAGGACCTCACAGCAACCTTCCAGTATCTGAAGGGAGCCTATGGGGAAGCCAGAGGGGGACTCTTCATCAGGAACTACAGTGGAAGGACCATGGGAGATTGAAAGAGGAAAGGTTAGATATTAGGAAGAAATTCTTTACTGTGAGGACAGACACTGGAAGAGGTTGCCATGGGAGGTTGTAGATGCCCTAATCATAGTGGGTTCAAGGCCAGCTTGGATAAGGCCTTGAGCAATCTGCTCTAGTGATGTCCCTGCCCATGGCGGGGAGTGGTTGGGCTAGATGATCTTTAGGGTCCATTCAAACCCCTTAACATTCCCTGATTTTGTGACATGCAAGGGGAAAATATTGAATACTGCTCTAAACCTTCTTACTAAAGTTGAATAATGAGGAGCTGTTGTCACCCATGTGTCTCACAAAAGTTTTGTCTGTAGATAAATGTTAAAACATCATTTGCAATAAAACCACCCTGCTTGCTGCTTAACAAATTGTTATCTACTTTGGCCAAAGACTTTTCCACTGAACCACTGTTTTCTAAACAAATCTCTTGGTTTCTGTTGCCATATTGCATTTTTATTCCCTAAAGAAAAATATGTTGCTATTTGTATTAAGTTTCTGCAGAACAGAAGGGAAAAATATGTTAATCTTGAAAATATGCCATTGTTAGAAAGACTTTAAATGAGAAACACATGAAATATCACTGTGATTTCTTTCTAAATAAATTCAGTTATCTTCTAAGAAAATTAAATAAAACCACTTAAAAAAAATAATACAGATGCTTTGTAAACATTATCCCTTAAACTGATAGAATTTACAAGTTTTTGGACTTCTGAAAAAGTATTCCATGAATGTGTGGGCTCCTTTATACTGATACTGAGCCTCCTGACAATGGGTTTGCTTCCTGTGGAAGTCTTTTGTGGTTCTTTTGTGAATATTTTTAGGAATCCAGGCTGCAGTGTAGCCTGAGAACTTAGTGTGGATCATGCAGGAATGCCAGTGTTTGACTTCAATGCTGTGTAGGACAGGGAGAATGTTGCCTTTTGTTCCTTAACAGAAGTTATTATTTACTTTATTAAATACCTCACAAGTATCAGCTGACTAAAATATCACAAATTCTTTTAATCTGCATATGCTTCCTTTGGAAGAGCAGGTAATATAGTGACCATTTTGTCCATATAATCTTCAATGCATTGTGTTGAACAGAGAGACAGATCTTGGACTTGGAAGGTCAGCTTACCTTTCTTCCTTACATTACTGTGCTAAACCATAGAGTTAGAGGAAAACAAGTGAATTTTCTGTTATTTTCAAGGGCTGCAGTTTTCCACTGAGGAACTGGTGATATTGACTAAGAAAAGTGGGGACAAAGCAAAGCTTAGTACATATTGAAGCTGAGTTCCAGTCTTTTCCTCTAGAGACTGAAGTTAATGGGGTGGCATGCGAAATACCTTTGGTGCACAACAAAAATCACTGAATGTCTGCCAGTTGTTTTCCTCCCATCATTAGGAAGTTTATTGTGCCTAAATGAAGGAAAGTCTAATTTTTTAGGGGGGAGAGGAAAGTGACAAATAAATGTACATACTGACAGGAAAAACATAAGAATTCTCTGAGTCTTGCTGTCTGTGCTTTAGTCTCAGTCTAAGTGTGAGCTCTAAGATAGGTGGGCAAAAATTCTCTGATGATATTGTACTAAAGTTTGGAAGGTAACACAGCTAAACTGAGGAGAAACTGTGGGATGGGTATTATTTGATAAACTTGGGGTGAAAGTGCATTTTGCATATGGGTTTCTTATCCTTTTCACTTAAAAGAAAATAAAAATGTGAGCAGGAACGCATATTTTCTGCCTTTGATTCCTATGACAGTCCCACTCTTTTAACACAATTTGCAAATAAGAACGAATTCAAGTAAAATTGATCAACAGAATCAGAGAAAGAAAATGTGATCCAGCTCTTCTGCTTGAGAAAAAGACATTTCTATATCAAATTACATTAGAACAGTAAATTTCTGTCTTTTTTCTTTCTTTCTTTGTAGAAGTACTTTAATTTGATTTCCAAAAATATTGCCATGAAGAACTGAGAATATTACTTATTTGCTAAGTAACTAATTCCGAGGATAGATGAAAACAAATAACTTGGATGTACCTACATTTTATTTTTTAGATTTTTCATCAGTTAGTGAACCACAAGTGATTGAACATGATACATTTATCAAAATGGAATGTCACCCTGGAACATGATTCCACATTGAAGCAGTTTTCTGTTTTATCTTCTTGCAGACACGATGCTGTGTTTTTAGCACTTCTATCACAGATACCTTTCACGGGATCTTTGTAGAACCCTTGCACAGTTCTCAGCCTTCAGCTGTCATAATTTGGAAAGGCAACAGGGTTAAAAAAATTATTAATATCTGAGTTTTGCCCTTCTAAAATCTCTTTGCCTTGACATTTCTTTTTGCTTCATACTAATTTTCTATTGTAAATGGCTGTTCTTGCTCCTACACCCACTGAGGTCTAGCTGGCCTGGGGCTGCTAATTTGTGCCTTTCTCATTCAACAAGTTTTTCAGGGACCTCACTGGCATTTTTCACTGCCACTATAATATAATGAACCTGCTGTAGTTGAGCTTCTGGAGGAGTTTCATTGGCATAGTCAGTTCTGGAAACCTGCCTATAGTATGTCCAAAGTGACAGGCATGTAAATACAGATATGACTGCCAAAACCTGGTAATGCACAACCACAAGGATGTTCTAAGAGTATAATGTTTCTGTTACTAGTTAGCTGGTTTCTGTAGAGCAAATCTACAGAAGATTTTGAAGAACACAGCTGAAGAACTTACTGGCAGTCCTTTATCTTGTCTTTTCTGTTCCATCTCCAGCTATTTTCCCCCTGGATTCTAATACAGCATAGTCCCTTTTATCAGTGTCTTCTTCATAATTTCTGTGGCTCACAGTCCTTTGTCTAATATCTACTAAATCTTCTAACCCTGAGCCCAGAGGCTTCTCATTCTTATTTTTTTTTCCCTAGAGACTGAATGAATAACTCCTTGGCTGATGCCCAGTTTGTAGCTACCTGGAAATCTCCTGTTTTGGGAGTACTTGCTTTTTCCCATATGTATGTATTTTATCTCATATGTAATGTAGAGAAGGGCACTGACTTGGCTTTTATCAAGAGCCTGAGGGCTGAGTTCTGGCCTAATGGAAGATGCATGAATGCACCCTACCTGTGAACATTCATGTACACCACCATGACAGGTTTTACTTGTTGGGACAGTAACTCTTTCTTTCTGTTCCAGCTGAGTCTCTTCTCCCTTCATCATCTCTTTTGCTGTGCTTCTTTCATTGTGCACTTCTCTCTGACACTGCCTGTCCATTCCGCTTTGAATGGGAGTCACCAAGCTCTTGTCCCTGTATGGAGATGCACCAAAATTGTCAAGACAGTAGTAGCTGTGGTCCAAAGCACATGATTATCTTAGTTCAAAGGAAAAGATGTCTGGGAAAATGCTATATTTTGATTTTCTTGTTTACAAAGAATGTACATAAAGGGCAAACAAAAAGAGGGTTGTTTTTTTTTTTGTACAGGTATGACTGGATAAATCCCAGCCTGGGTCAAAGTTATCTCTCACCTTCCTCCTGAAGCTCTCTCTCTTTACTTCCGTGACTACCTTCATCTGCTACGATAATGTGTTCACCAATATAGATGGTTGCTGTTACATTTCATTTATCCTGGCAATCTAAGCAAGAAGTAACTCAGATTGAAAAGATTATCCTTTGTAGCCCCTCATCTTGGATGGAACGTCTAAGCGAGGCAAATGTAGTGGCCTGCAGGATTAGGCTTGGAGTTTGCAAGGAGCCTCAAGTACAACATGAAATTATCTGAAACTTTCTAAGAACCATTTTGAAACCTTAAAGATGAGAATTTTCATACTCCTACTTGCTCAGTGGTAGCTGAGTTAGAGGGCATAAGATTTGGCTTACTGGGCTTTGATATCTTTCAGAAAGCAGGCGACATCTGCACTTTCCTGATCACAATGCTGAGAGCTGCTTGTGAGGATGGCAGTACCCATGCATGAGGAAAGCAGTAGTAAACTCTGTGCATCTGTGTCTCTGTGTATATATTGTGTGTGTCTCCATTTCCAGCACAGGAGAGAATCCAACAATATTTCACCCAAATGAGAAATGTTATTCTGCAGATTAAAGCCACGCAGTGCCTGGTTTTGTCTTTATTTATGCCTTTCTATTTCCTTCTCTGCTGACATGGGTGCACATGCCGGGAAGCACTGAAGGACATAATTGGCGTTGTGAAAAATTATTGGGAAGCCAGGACGTTCCCTTGCAGTGATCCCCCCCCTTCTCTTTCCCATCTGTCACCATCTAATGTGACAAAGTTTTTATCGGGCATTGAGGCAGAGGAGATTAAAAGTAAATACTGCAATCAGGAAGCAGCTGGGGGGAAAATGTAACACATTTCACACTAAGCTGAACAGCTCATCAACTTAGCCTTGTATATCTACGGCGGATGAGAGGGAGGGAGGGCTGCAGGGGGATGGTGTGGTTCAACATGCTTCTCCACACTGGGAGTCTGAAGAAGATCCTCTACAGACAGGACTCGTGTTTTCTGGCACTTGCTTTGGGAAGGAAAAAGGCCCAGGAGTTCTCCATTTGCTTTTGCAACAAGCTGCTGAAAAACACTGTTTTCTCAGTCCTCAGTTCATGTATTTTTGGACTCCCTTCCTGCTTTTGTGATGATCTGGGTGCTACCATGTCCTGTTCAGCTAGGAGGGCTTTACCAGACATCTATCTCTGGCTGCTGTGGTGCCATGCCATGCCTTCTCTGGGAGCTGCAGGATGGAAAGTTTGTTGGCTAAATACAGGCAGATAAAATAATATTTCAGTCTCATGGAACTGGACATTGAGTTATTTAGTGTGCGCTGTGCAGGGTACTGTTAATTCTGTTCAAACTGATCTGCCTGCAAAGGCCAAGAAACTGAGAACTTTGTAACATATTGCTTTATTCTTATTTGTATATATAAAACTTCAGGTTGTTGAACACTACCAGTCATATTTTCTTCTTGCAAAGCTTTTGGGAGTATTTGTTTTCTTTCCCAAAAAATGTTGCCTACTTCTTCATTTTTTGCTGTGATGATATCACAAGCTCAGTGCTGTTGAACACGAATGGACTGGTGCATATGGAGGACTGTGAGAATCTTCTCCTTATCCCTAGGGTAAACAAAGCTTTGGAAAGTGATGCAGGCATCCCCGGTATCCCTGCCCCTGTGAATGTGCCACCTGCTATGAAGGGTCAGTGTCCTTCTGCTTCAGGAGAATCTCAGTCTCCAGCATTTGTTTGGTCCTTGGCTTTATAGCTGAGTGCCAATAAAAGCTCACTCTATGTCATTTTGGCTGTCATTTCTTGTAAGGGTTTTTTTCTTCAATTTTTCTGGGAAATCCCTGTTTCTTTAATTAATTTTATGTGATTTCCTTAATTCACAATTACTTTGTCATTTTTATGTCACTTGCTCATCAGTATTCATGAGCTGTCCTGTCATTGTTAAAAAGTTTTCTAAGGATTGAAAAATCCTAAAATCTCTGCAGCTACTCACTGAACAGCTAGATTGAACAGTGAGGAGTCCTTTTGCTGTGCTTGATGATCTTTCAGGATTCCTAAAACTACAGATAGCCTTGGATCTGAGGTAAGTTATTGTAGCTTTTTTATTTGTTTATTTGTGTTTTTTTCAGTGGTGACCTTCAGTTTCCAAGCACTCCTAGTGCAGCTGTGGTGGGGAGCCACCTGGTTGGGCCTTATCTTGCCTTTTGGTTCCCAGCTCTGGTGTTTTTACTCTGGGACTGTCCAACTAGAAAAACTTGACCATGTTGTAGAACGTATGCCAACAGCATGTATTTTGTCTGTAAAATAACACTTACATTATTGGCTAAGGAGCCCTTATATCTCTGTAGCATGAAGGGAATGAGGTAGGGATGTCAAGATGAGAATTTTGACGTGACCTGACAATGTGCACTTGCAGCTCAGAAAGCCAAATGTATTCTAGGCTGCATCCAAGGCTCTTCTACTCTGCTGTCCTGCGACCCCACCAGGAGTACTGCAACCAGGTCTGATGCAGACCACTTGGAGAGGGCCCAGAGGAGGGCCACAAAGAGTTTGAGAAGGATGGAACAGCTCCTATGAAGATGGGCTGAAAGAGCTGGGGTTGTTCAGTCTGGAGAACAGGAAGCTTTGGGGAGACCTTAGAGCAGCCTTCCAGTACCTAAAGGGAGTGACAAAAAAGCTCGAGAAGGACCTTTTACAAGGGCATGTACTGATAGGACAAGGGAGAAAGGCTAAAAGAGGGTAGGTTTAGATATGATATTAGAAAGCAAATCTCTACTGTGAGGGTGGTAAGGCGCTGATACAAGTTGTCCATAGAAATTGTGGATACCCCATCTGTGGAAGTGTTCATAGCCAGGTTGGATAGGGCTCTGAGCAAGCTGGTCTAGTGGAAAGCGTCCCTGCCCAAGGCAGGGAGTTGAAACTAGATGATCTTTAATATCCTATCCAATCCAAACTATTCCATGGTTCTATGATTTGCCATGAGGCAAAGGATCATTATCATACTTTCTTCAGTATCCCTGCATTATAAAAAGTAGGTAACTTACTGATATTTTTTTTCAGTAGCTCATATGAGGTCAATAGCTGCTTGCTAGTGTTTGGCAGCTAAATTCTCCTAGTGCTGCATGTAACAAGAAAGTACCAGCCCTCATTATGGACTACTCATTTGCTCTTCTATTGATGCAATTGTGTGCTTTATCTTAGGTCAATGGGCCTTGATCTTGTCTTTTATGTCATTGTTTCTCCAAACATCTGAATGCCATTGTCATCTTACAGACCAGAACTGGAAGCCTTGCTCTTACACTCTTTCCTCTCATACTGGCATCAAAGCCAGAAGGAGAAAAAGAAACCACTGTCATGCAGAATGTGAGATACAGTGAAAGTAAAATGAGGAGGGAGGAGCTTGGGAAAAGTGCTGGATGGGCAGAGGAATGCGTGTAGGAAAGATCAGGACCATGAAACTCTCTAAGGATGGAAAGCTTCTGCACCTATAGGCTCCTTAAAACCTCATTTGATGTCCAGAATATTTTACAGCTTTTGGTATTGTGCAAGGTACTGAGCAAGGTGCTAAAGCTGACCAAAATTGAGGGACTCAGGGACTGACTGCAGCTGCACTGGCCTGAACCTATCAAGAAACTGCTGGATAAATTCTCCCAGTTTTCCACCTGCCACAGGAATGCATGTTATATTGGACCTTTCAAGCTGATGCTGTCAATCCTGCTAGAAGGAATTTTTTGCCCTGTCTTAACCTGTATCATATTTCTTTTTAGCTCTGGCGTTAATAAAGAATATGGCAAACAGTCCATAATATAATAAAGGAGGGAAAGATTTTTTTCTCTTTATTTTTGGCTGTACTTATTGCTGCAATATGTCAGCATGCTAATTCTGATAGGCCAAGAAAGAAAAGAAAATGGTCAACATCTGAAAGTTTTATGTAATTCTAGCACTAGATTATTACCTTTTACATCCAAATACCTATTTCTTTTTGGGTTCCAAGAGAAAAACGTTAGTTAAAATCCTGGAGGACGTTGGTCTCTCTCTCACATTGGATGATTTGGTATGACTGTCTTTGGTCAGATTAGAACCAGCATGTTTTCTGCAGCCATTTCAGAAGCGATATGGGAGAAATGAAATGTACTCAGCTAAACCTGGCATCCAGCCACTGTTGTCACCTCACTTTCACAGGCACCATATTTATTAGAGAATCTTCACTTTATATTTTAATGCACCTCACTTAATTCTCTGATGAAGTCATGGAGGTAGAGATGGTGTTGCTCCTTTAAAGCTTTTAGACTGAGTGGAGAAAATATTTAAATTGATTCCCTAACATCTCAGTCATGAGTTCCCTGCTTCATTCTGTATCCCTTAGGTTTGGAAATATAAAAGCTAGATTCCAGATTTGGGATTCCCTTTTGATGGGGAACAACAGCAGCTGATCAACCCAGGTATATACCTAGTGCATTTCTTTTCCCACTCCAGGTTAAACAGAGGAGAAGGGAATTGGGTGATTTGCTTCAAAACAGTGCAGAGCATCATGCTGTGGCTAAATATTGGCTCAAAATTCTTGCCAAGTTTACCTGAGCATTCATCCTGCTTAATTTTTTTGCAACCCTTAAGAAGCACAAGCAACCTATATTGAAGGCTACTAATGTTTCATTGCTAATAGTATTTTTTAAAAAAAACAGAAGGAACTGATGGTTTTTAGCAGCTACTGCCTGAGGGTGCAATCATGTGGGGAAGAAGACTCAGCTCTGGGTTGTGTCCACTCCAAGGAGTGCTTTACTGCAAGAAGCCATGTTAGAAGTAGTGCAGAAAGTAGTACTTTTCTAGGTAAGGTGGATGCTCTCCTGCCAAAGATTCTGCCTTTCGGATAAAACATAGAATGGAAGTTCTGAACTCTTTCATATTTTAATAAGTGTTCCCTGACTCTCTGCTGGGTGTATTGCTTGGGCTTTGTTTGGGCAATACCAAGTGTTGTGATGAAGTGCAAGTAACTCAATGGGATTTATACGAGCTTATGAAGCGGAGAATAAACCCCATAGTTTGCACAGTAAATCAATTTGTAAAGTGCTTTGGGATCTTTCTGGATGAAAGGCCCTATATAAATGTAAGCCATGACCATTCATCATTATTGAATATGAAATAGAGATATACACTCTATCAAGCTAGAAGCAATAGGCTTGGGCTCATGATTGCTCACAGGACCCAATCAGTCATCAGATCACGACATAATGCAGCTAGAATAAAAAAGAAAAACACACAGCAAATCATTTCAAGCAATGCAATTAATGGGCATCCAGTATAAACAGTGATCTTGGTCAGGAAGACTGGGCTTTTCCTGAGCAGTAGAGTTGATGCCAGAGTGTTAGCAGGGGAAGGAAAGATTCCTCACTAGCAGTACATCATATAAACCTACAGCTAGATAAGAAAACATAGATACTATGCTTTTCAGAACTGGCTCTTCTTTTTCTATTTGAGAAATGGAACAAAAAACGGTTTAGTAAAGAAAGTGTTAGCTTTTGTTCTACAATGGCCCACAGAGATGTTAATTTTTTGCATCAAGTTATAGTCCAGGCACCTCGTGTTGTCACCTAAACTTGGTTGTCAGATGTAGCATCTGTGATTCTTGAAGTGCAACTTACACATGCATGGCAGAGTATATGTTTCTGCTGCTTTCCTTGAAGATACCGACTGCTGTGATATGTTCTGTTTTGTGACAATTAAACAGTCAGACCGTAGGCTGCTCCAGTCGGCTTCAAGAGCCAAGAAAACTGAGGGCTTTCTTCACTTGTGCTGGAGTCCTTTTTGTCTGTATATTTGCCTTCTGAGGGAAGGCAGCACTTTGTATGAACTTCCCCTCCTCCTCCTTTCTGTTGTGGTCAGGTGTCTCTCAGACTGCTGTGATGCCATGGATGTAATATTATGCTCTCATTTTCTGTTTGTTTGTTTGTTATGTAAGAGAGATTGAGCTTTTATAAAATAAAAGGGAAGGAAGTGAAAACTGAAATAAGAAAGTGAAATAAGAAATATGAAGGATCCCCTTTCATAAAATCCATCTTACCATGGATCAGCTTAGGAAGAATGAGAAATTCCTATCAGCTCTTCTACTGCCATGACCACCAAGCTGAAGCCTCAGACTTTATATAGTCTGTAGTGACCTGTATTGTTGCCTGCAGCTATCTTCATCGCTAGTACAGACTTGCAGCCTGACGGGTTCTGAAATCACTAGATGAAGTAAATACAGTGTCTTAGACTACTCTTCTGTGCCAGAGGTGCTGCTAGCACAGTTCAATACCCCATCAGAAGTATGACTGTAGGGAAGACAGGTGGAAAAGGCCTGCTTTTCCTCACTGCTCCTTGTTGGGTGTCCTCTCTGAAGAACAAGACTGTTTTCTATTGCTTTCTTGACAAGATAGGCCATCTTTATTCCCCTTCTCTCTCTCTCTCTCCATTTAAACTCAGAGAGAGAAGATGAGGGGAATGCTGAACTCCTGACCTTTCCTCCACCCCTCACTCCCCAGCCTTGGCTTTGATCTAGACACTGTGAACCAGAGACCTTTCTTTTGCCCACAGGCTAGAGATTGTGGTGTAAGAATGTGTCCCTTTTGCTTCTTTTGACTCTGGTAACAAGTATTTGGTCCTTGTTCCCTTTCCCCAGTGGAGCACAGATGATCAGACTGTCCTGCTACATCTGGTCCCATGAGGCCTCAGAGAAGGCAAAAGTTGTGGCATGACACAACCATTTAAGGAGCAGAATACTGCAATAGGGGAAAAGTAAAGTAGGATGTGGGGGAATACAATTCGTAAATTAATCCTAAATATGCCCTAAATTGTCAGTTGGAAACAAATTCAGCTGCCTTCCCATCTATTTTCTGTTCTGCACATGAGGTGTATTTACTGCCCTAAATTACAAATCACATGTTGATTTTGTGGTGTTGCTAATGCATGTCAAAAAGTGCTTGTAATTTTTGCAAGAAGTCTGGGTGAGAATCCATGTGGTTAGAGAGCAGCTCTGCAGTAAAGGTCCTGGGGGTTCAGGTACACAAGTTGAAGATCAATCAGCAGTGGGACTTTGAGCTAGTGAAAGCTGAGCATATACTAGATTGCAGTAATGGGATTTTATCCAGCAAGTCAAGGAGTGATTATTCCCCTCTATTTAGCAATCACAGGACTGTACCTGTAGTCCTGTCTTCATTTTTGGGCTTCTTAGTATTGATGTGATGTTGGCAAAGCGGAGCAAGTCCAGCCAACAATGACAGAGGTGGTTAGAGGACTGGAGTACTTGAGATAAAATGAGAGACTGGAAGACCTGAATTTATTCACCTGGGAAGAAAAAGCTAAAGGAGGTCTAGTTGTAGTCTTCAACTGCCTAATGGATAGTTAAAGAAAAGACAGAGGAAGTCCCAGAGAAATAATGAGAGGCAATGAATAAAACCTGCAACAGGGGAGTTATGATAGCTCTAAGGAAAAAATTCTTCATAATTGCTGTGGTTACAGAGAGACTGCCTTCTTCAGAAGAGTCTCACAATTTGCCCTGAGCAGCCTGATCTAAGTTTGCAGCTTGGCCTGCTTTGAGCAAGGGTTTGCATCAGAAGATCTCTAGGGTTCCTCTCCTATCCTAATTCTGTGATTCTAAGTGCGATTTTTAAAGCAACTACACTAAATTATGCAGTTAATCTGGAACATGGTGGAGCAGTCTAAAACTAGTTCTTTGCTTTAGCCAGAGAAGTGGGCAAAGAGCTGAATGATGTACATGAGTTTTTGTTCTTTAGCCTTCTTTTGAATTGAATCAGAAGAAAATCCCGAAGAAAAGGCTCCCTGTAGTCAACACTTGCTTTATTTGGTATTATACAATGGGTTTTTCTTGATAGATGGTTGCATGTGTATGATCTGTCCTCATACACCTAGCTAATGATGAGTTTCAGTGGCATTAATTAGAACTAGAGGGGACAAGTGTGCCCCTGTGAGTTTATTTGCGCTTGATAACTACCTTAGAGAACTGAGTAGCATAAATGAGGGGTCATAATCAGAGATTGAAATCCCTGCTTTGTAAAACGCCCTACTGAACAGAGGATGCCATGGAAGCTAGGCTTTCAGTCAGACATTGTTTAATGTCTTCTTGATTGTTTTCGTGATGCTTTATTCTGTCAGAGGGAGTATCAGAGTACCATAATCTTTCTTCAGTTCTGCTGACTGAGAGAGCTTTTGAAAGCAGAAATCCTGAAGGAGTTCCTGTGGTTAGTACTAAGTTTCAGGTAGTATGAGAAATGCATTTGTACTCTCTCTTTGTGAGTCTGTTTCCAAATGGTTGCTTATTTTTACTCACTTTTTGCTTGCCATTTTAAAAATAGTCTAGGTAGGACTTGGTCTTCTGTAAGCTGTGGCCAGCAGTACATACTGTGTCCTGGGATATTCAAAGCAGGCATAGGGAAAGCTTTCTTAGGGAGCCTGTCCTGCAGTAAAAAACATTACCCAAAAATATGAAGGAAGTTCAATCCTTGGAAGTTTACAAGACTCATCTAGACAAAGGGACAGCTGACAAATTCTAGTGATGGTAGATGTCCCACTTCATGACTGGATTAGATGTTCCTGAAAGCTTCTCTTCAAATTATTTGATGAGATCACTGCATCATGATAATTCCTCCTCTCTCAAGATCCCTGTTCTCACAGGAAGGGCAGGTCTCTTCATAGGGTAGCCAGGTTATCAAACAACGCTGCAAGGACCACTTGAGCTGAGACAGGTAGTGAGAGCTGCACCCTGGGGCTGGCCTGGGTTTTTGGAGAAGGTGTGGTGTGAAGGAGCTTTAAATGCTGTATCTGTTTTCTTCTGGGAAACTGCTGGCTTGCTGCATCTCCACATCAACTTGCCTCCATGTTCTCATTCTTTGTGTCAGAGGCATGGAGCCAGCAGCAGCCTTGGGAATTGCTAGAGAAGTCAGTGTGTGTTTCTCATAACCTTGCATAGCTAAGCCTTTTCTTCCACTTCACTCTGGAGTTTTTGGCCTCAAGCTTAGAACCACCCTGTGAAGATCAAACTGTAGTGGGAAGCAGTAATGCATTCTCTTCTGGAGGCCAAGAAGAATGTGAAGAACCCGTGATTCATCTAGCCTATCAGACAGTTGATGACACTTGCAGCACTCCCTAGCCCTGCTGCACTGAAGATATAATATCTAATGTGGAGACTCCTAAGGCCTGTCTGTTGGAGACAACTAATTAAGCTGATAGATGACCTCTAAGTCTGCTTAGTGAATTCAGTTTTGGTTCCACTACAGCATCCTTGTCTGAGTGTGAGAGCAGCTCCTTACATTTTGGCTAGTGAAGGTAGAGAACTGGTTTAAAATGAGATTTTGGTCGAACTGGTAAACGCTTTTGTCCTGGGCTGACATGTATACAAGTGTTTGTGTATTATTTCCAAGACTTCACTGCTAGGTTTATATAATGAAAATGTTTCACAAGTCACTGTCTGGATTATAAAAAATTAATTGTTAGGATGAGCTTCACTACAGTGGTGTATTGCCAAGGCTGCAAATAGACATGTTCCCCTGCTCTTCTTGGGTTTGATAGACAAAACCAAGGAGATTGGCTGACCTCATGTTGCTGGACCCAACAGTGAATATGAGGCCACTTTCTGTATCACAAACCTATTCCACTGTTTTGTTTTTGTACATTTCCATGTTGTTACATTACACAGATGCCACTCAGGTAGGATTCACCAATCCTTTCCAGGAGGAAGCATGATGGCTCTGCAGGGCCACACACTCATGTGCACTTGCTGGCTGAGTGCTTACCCAGGTTTCACTCTAGGATCTCAGGAGGAAGAACCCAGAGCTCCCTGTGTTGCACTGACTTGAAAATACTCTGTTAGAAAATGGTTTCCACTGCACCATGCAAGAACTTCCCAGACTCTCCTGAGGCTGTGTGCACAAGTGATTTCTGTGTGCCTATGCACCGAGTGAGTCCAAGTGTGCTTCCCCTTCAGCCCACCCCTGCCTGTGACTGAGCTGTGGGACAGCACATGTGCAAGTGCTCTCCTGCTTGTGATTGCATTTTTTTGTTGCAATAACATTCAAAGAAAGGCAATGGAAATTTGTTTGAGTGATTTAACTGAACAGTGCAATGAGCTCTGACAGTTTGTTAGGCTTGAGGTCTTCCTCTTTTAAAAAAATGAATAAATTCAATCAGTGGTGAGCCACGGCAAAAAAACCCCAAAACCCAAACTTGTGCAAATATTGTCAGAATTATGTTTCAGGAAACACAGACATTGAGACTTAGAGGTAGCAAAACAGTCAGCCCTCGAAATTATGCTGTGTGTGGAGACTACGGGGATGTCAAATGCTTGCATGAGTACTGGCTTCTTTAACAAACTATGGCCACAGGATTTGGTTCAGGTTATTTGGGGTGATCCTGCTGTGGTATGTAACTATATGTGTGCTGGCATGGCAGACTGATGAAGAGACCAGTTTGTGCTGAAATACATGACATGAAATCAGGAGCTGTAACTTCAAGCAATTGGTTCAAAATAATCTGGAATAAATCACTCCTTTTATGTACACATCACCCCTCAGCTTGAAACCATCTTGTATCACTTTTGAAGGGAAAAAGCATGACTTAGCACTTTGCGCAGACACCAAAGCTATTCTGTAGCACATTGTAAAGTTGCTATCTGAAGTTATTGATCAGAACTCAGGACCTTTTCCATTTATAGCACAGCTTTCTCGACACTGAAACAGAGATAAGTTTTATGCCCACTTTTTATGCCTTGGGCATGCCCTGATCGATCCTTCAAATGGAGTCACAGGACATGCCACACCCTAATGGACTAGGTGGCCTGTTCGAGAACTTCCTCTAACCCTGGGCTTTTGGAACATTCTTCACTGATATCTTCTTGTCTTTTTTCAGAAGCTCACCATGAGTGATGGCATGGCCTGTCCTTGGTGTGGTGTGAGCTTTCAGCCTGATTTCCTGTACAAGAGGTAGATATACCTGATCTGTTAACTTCTACTCTGTGCCTGTGAGATCATATCAGTTGCAGGTATGTCCAACTGAAAATTGTAATTTTTGTTATACGCAGGAGAGCCAAACATATTGTAGTATGGGTCTACATGGATATCTCAGAACATCCTATGTTAACCCAGTTTGCAGGGGCCCTTTGCAGTTGTGGAAGTTTTTTTAAATTTATGTTTCCGTTATCAAATTCATCAGACTTTTAAAATAACTGAATTTTCCTGTAATGTTGTCACAAGAGGGCAGAATGGGGGTTTGCACATGCAGTAACATTTAGCACAACTGAACAAATTGCTATGCATCAGCTGAGCTGTGGTAACAGCTGTGTGCACAACTAGCCTGCAGCAGACAAGGGGTAATTCCACTTAACGCTGTCTTCTCCTAGGTTAAGTCAAATGACCTTGCATTTATCACATGCCAGAAGCATGCACATGCTCAATTATGGAGCTAGGATTATATGCCACAACTTCTTAAGGCTCAGTAACTTAATCCTCTATTCGAGCCCTAAAGGCTCTTGCTGTACCTTGAATGGCTTTCTTCCCTATTTTTATAAAGCCAGACTGCTGCATTGGCAGTCAGAGTAGCATATTCTGCTCTTCGGAATGCTCTGAAGAATCTGCAGCTCATTTCCTTACAAAAAGCTGGTTTTGGAAATCTGGGACTGTGTGCGTAGCCTTGTCCCAAGTGAGGTTATCTTCACCTACTGATAGTTCCCCAGCATGAACTACCTCCATACCCATGGCTGAGTTATTTCTACCATTGCAACAATCTCAATTTAAGTGTGACTGAAATTGTTGACTTCAATCTGTTTGGCTACTACAATAACCACACAGATCACTTTGAATTAGTACATTGGCAAATACATAATTCAAAATAATTGCTGTGATTTTCCTTCCCATTGTTAATGGACTTTGAAACTGCCTTTCATTTAAAAAGAATTCACTCACAACTTTGGAATTAATAAAGCACTTAGTGAGAAGTGCCTACTGAGCTAGACTGCAACTATCTGACCAACTTTTAAGATAAGTTAAATGGATACACATTTGCCTATTCAGAGACATGTCTTCAGATATGCTGGGGTTAATTCTGGAGTTAGTTCAAAAAAGTGCACAAGCCTGTAGGAAAAGAAAGGTTTTTCAGCTTCTGACTGTTAAACAATCATTAGTGGTAGCACAGAATTGTATGTGCTCTGGTTTCTAGGTGAGAACCATGAGGCTGTAGTCCAGAAGGGACCTAAAAAGGTGTCCTTCATGATGGCTAAGTCTTTACTAGCAGGTGGCGTAACTTTAGGAGGTGCTGCATGTAGTGTTTTCCTGCTGATCTGCTTGAAACTACAAATGAAAGGAAAAACAAATAAAACAGAGACTAAGTTCACAAACAGACTTCACCCCTGAGCCACCCAGGCTCCTGAACGGACCACATCATAACCCATCAAATATGTTCTTCCCAAATTAGTATCCCTTCTAGTTTGTTAAGCAGAACCTGTGAGACTCTAATGTTAGTGCCTTCTACAGGGCTACTCACAGCTACATCTGCAATCACCCTTACTCAAGGAGCATCTCTAAG
Source organism: Petroica traversi (assembly GCA_025920805.1). Classification (NCBI taxonomy): domain Eukaryota; kingdom Metazoa; phylum Chordata; class Aves; order Passeriformes; family Petroicidae; genus Petroica; species Petroica traversi. The sequence continues at coordinate 19,412,502 of JAHLSL010000007.1, forward strand.
GAGATCATATTGCATGGTCTCCATGCAATGGAGAGGGACACTGAAATGGAGATGACATGTTGGTGGGATTTGTAGTCTCTGAGAACAGAGCCACTGGACAGAAGAGGAGTGTGTAAAGGATTTTACTCTCCTGTAGTAAACTAGGAGCTAGTCGTGAGTGCAAATTGCTCTCAATTTAGGTTTATGAGTTTAGGTTACCTCAGTCTGAATCATAGATACTGTTCCTCCTGTTTTCCCTTTCTCCAAGCTGCTGCTGAACACTTGAGATGGCACTGGCTTGTTATCTGCTGCTCGTTGTGGGTGCAGAGGAACCTGTGCTCTGTGTATGTGCATGCATGTGTGTGTCTGACTGCCTGTCATTACAGCACTAATGGAAATACTGCACGGATCACAACTCTCAATTAGCTCCTCGGGAGACTGCTGTGACAGCCAGTTACTGAACAGCAAGGCCTGAAGGAATGAATTAATTTGTAGTACACGGCAGTTAGAGTCACAGTGTTAGCAATGGAATAAGACAGCAATAGACCCTGATTAGACTTCAGCTGCATGGTGCAAGAGACTGTTACCTGGAGGACTGTTACCTGTTACCTTTTTTTTTTTTTTTTAATCACTCCTCCCGGGGTTAGAAAATATCTTGGGCCATGAATGAATGAGTTTAGAGCTCTTAGTTTGGTTCTTGGAATCACTGTCTGTCTGCCTGAGGCTGTTTGGCAGCAGGCAATGGGCTTTCATTCAACACAGACAAGGGCATGCTGCTCTCCTTCTGGCCTGGAGCCAGGCCACAGCCACTAAGAGAGTGGTATTCAAGAGAGGTAACCCGATCTTTCTGTCCTCTTCAAGCAACAGCTCTCTTCCTTGTTAGTTCAGATAACCGTGTGTCACAGAGGGTGTCCTAAGTCTGCTTCACCAGGGGATGCTGGTGTCTTGCCTTTGCAGTGATACATTTATGCACAGACACAGAGGAGCAGAATATGCTTGGTAACGCAGTCTTGGGGATCTTTATACACAATGTGAAGCTTCAAGAGCTTCTGGCAACAAACATCCACATGTTCCTTGCACCCTGGTGCTGCACTGTTCAAAGATTTGCAGTCTCTTATTCTGTCATTCACAAAGATAAGTTTTGGCTTTTATCAATTATGCAATCACTTTTTCTTAAAACTTGTTTTTAACATGTCTTATAGAGATGGTTTAGTCATGTGCAGAAAGGACTTGTCACAGTGGGACTACCCATTGAAAAGCCATGTCAATCCAATGTAGTTTTGGAAGTGGTATTTGTTTTAACTGGATCAGATCTGACTCTCTGAACTGTGTGACATGCAGTGCTGGGAAGGAGTAAGGTGAAAGTAAAGGAATGTTCACAGAGCAGTCCTTGAGGAAGGTAAGAAACATTAAAAGAAAGTTTCTTATGAAACAGTGTTGCTCTGGTAGGCTAAGTTCTTCATGCTCCGGAAAGAAAGATTTCTGAGTGGGGAGGAAGAGAGAAGTAGTTAACTGACAATGCAACCCCTACAAGTGGTTGTCTTCTGTTTATCTGTAAAAGAACATGGAAACAGCACCATCCAAGTCTTTTTATGCCATCCTGGTTTTTAGGCACAAGAGGAATCTCTTGACCAATTTCCCAGGAATCATTCCGTCTCGTCCCTGCATGGTCAACCAACAAATGGAACAGTTAACATTACCTTTGTTAATAGAAGGCAGGAAATCAAGGCCAAACTCTTCTCAGCACTGGTGTCCTTGTAACTTGCAAGCCAGCAAAGTGGTTCTAAACAGGTTTGTAGCTCTGGCAGTGGTCCTCCCGTGGGCAGTATTACATTGGTGTGCTTTTATTGTCCTTCATTTTGAGTGCAAACAAAAGTCCAAACAGTCGATGTTTTCCTCTTTGCAGCCTGTGGCACTTGTTTGATCTTTGTGTCAGCTGTCTGTATGAAGTGTGTCCCTTGCTGCACATTCTGGCCAGTAAGTGGTGCTCCCCCCTTCCTTCCTGCAGCTCCATCCTTTGTGCAGAGCTGAGAGTGCTGTCATGCACTGCTGGTGCTTTCAGGTGTGTCTCACTCAGACAGTACGTCATGCTTTGATGTAGTGTATTGATACAATAATGGTATTTCTAATGGGTGTCCTAATGGTGTGTTTTTAATGACACTCCTTGGCATTATCCTGTTGTCTGTACATGCTGCTGCAGAAGTTCTTGGTTAGGTTCCTCTGATGCAGACCACCTGATGAGATGCTTCTCAACTGGGTTTACGTGTGTAATGTTAAATGTGAAGAGAACATTTATGTGGCTGGCATGGCTATAAAAAGACTAGAAATATTGGGAAAATGAGACCTTGTGATTTGGTAGTTTTTGGATCCACACATACCAGTACTGTATTCTTGCCAGTTGAAGAAGCATCCTTCTTTGCAAGGCTATGTGATTTGGCTGGCATATGGCATGTGCCTTCTCCAGTGACCCTTTAAAGACAGGATATTTTCAGTAACATTATTACACAATGAATTTTGATGAATCTCATTGTGATTTTTCCACTCCTGATCATATTGTTCTGGTTTTTTTGCCTGGATATAAAACTATAACATGCTGACCTGGTACCTGTGTTGAGTTTGGTCTTCTATGTGAAAAATTACACCAGGACCAAGGCAGAAGTAGGTTATCCTTAAGTGGTGGTACAGTTTTTGAAAGTAGCAAATAACTACCCAAATAGTTATGTTGCAAAGACAGGGAGTAAGACATAACTGAAGAACAGGCAAGAAGAAATGGACTAAAAGAGAGAAGCAAAGAAGATGGGAGTACAAAAAGAGAGGAAAATTGATAAATAAAAAAAAAAAAAGAGAAGTGACTAAAGCAAGAGAAGAGAGAGGGAGAGTCTCTCCTGATTAGAATTCATGAACTCCATTCTTACATTAAGTCTATATATGACACCTGGCCTTTAATGTGAAGCTGCCTACGAGCATTAAAAATTAAAAGCAGAAGGTAGGATCCATCCATCTCGGGCAGCGCTGCTCCCCTCCTATCTGAGCTCTGCACAAAGCTATTACACATTGATAAATTATTTTGGGTAATAGCTGAGATATTACATTGTTTCTGAGTGAAGGTAAAATCTCTCCATGACATGGGCATTTATCAGGAGCGCATTTCATCCTATTTATTATGGCCGAGACGAGATCACAGGCTGCGGGCAGAGCTGGCACGTCGTGCTGATCACCTCCCCCATCGCCTCCCTTCCCTCTGTCACTTAGATGATGGGATATTGATGGAGCTCATGACAAGTTAATTATTAACTAAAGATATGCAGTTCACCTTTGCCAGGGGAGGGGGCATAGAAGAGAGCAACGATAGTTCTTAAAAAAATAAATATATCCATTGTATCTTAAGATTCCTTTCTCCACCTTCCTCTTCCTTCTACCTGTAGTATTTTACAGACCCCCAAATAAATCAGGTATATGAATACCTGTATGGTCTAGAAGGCCAACAGAAATGGAAGAAGCTCTAAGACCCTTTAGTTTTCTTCAAAAAAGTTTTCACAAACGTTTTTATCCAGTGACTTGGCACTGGAAATAACTAGGGAGAAATTTTTGTTGTCCACTGACTAATGGTTATTTCTCTCGCTCTTGAGAGGGCCAGAAAGCAGAAGTATGCAATTTTGATTCTGTCCAATAAATTAATACATTCTTTCTTTATAGGGAAGATATGTCTTGACACCATCTGAATATTTTAGCTACTCACTTCCACTGAGTGCTGGATGGTCCCCTGAAGGCTGGCTGGTTGTGCAGGAGGGTGATGGCTGCAAAGAAAATGCCTGCTTGTGTGCTCATCTGAGCTCCCAGGCTAAACAGGATGAGTTTGCCAGCACATGAAGGAGAGTTGCTCAGTTCTGCAGGTTCTGATCCTGCAGTTTGTTGACTAAGTTGGAGCCAAGGTAGTAGAAGGCAGTCGAATGCTAGAGGTAGCTGGTACACCATTTTACACTCAGCTTCTTCTGGTTTGTCCATAAAGTATCTTAATATTATGTTGTTCAGGTAGTTCTAGAAGAAAGGAGACATGGCTGTGAACCACCATGGTCATTTAGGAAATAATCACAAGGCAAAGTGAAACATGCAGGTTGGATTTGAACTATACTCATTCAGGACCCATCTAATTCCTTTCCTTAAAGAAAGCATAAGACTGTTACTTCTGCACTGGGAAAAATGAAAAAGATAATTTTTCTAGTCATCTTCTTATGAGCTGTGGTAAGGGATGCAAGATCATAACCTTTGTGCCTGCAACAAGCAGGTCTCTCCAGAGTAAAATTGTACGTATTTTCTTCGTGCTGTTCTACTTGAAATATTCCAAAACTTGTGAAAGCTGCTGTGTGGTCTCTGTTCTTTTGGTGTAAAACATATACTCCTCTGAAACAGCACTGATCAGGGTAAGGTTAAGCCTGTATCACTCTTTGAAATCCATCGATTCTGTTCCCTTGGATTAGAGCCTTATACGGACATTTCAGGAGCAGACATTTTGTTTTACTGATTTTTGGCTTTTCCTATGAAATCAGAAGTTTTGGTTCTGGACTAATCCTTTAAATAAACTTAAAGTTAAATAATTTAACTTTAAAAAAAGTTAAATTGTTTAAATAAGTGTAATTTCCTATTCTATGGCTGTGAAGACTCTCTCTTTGAAAATACATATTTCTACTTATTTGCCTCAAAATGGGAAATTTTAAGTACATTTGAGCAGGTCAGTTTGGATTCTCAGGTGTAACTCTTCCTCTATGAGACTATGCTAGATACACATGCATTGAAATTGCTATGTATAAAAGCAAAATTTTCAGAGCCTTCATTTTCTTCATATACTTTGGCTTTTTGAAATCTCTGAAAATCTAGCTGCTTGCTATCAAAGGTATGAGCAAGAGAGATGGGATTGGGCTTCCATGAACAGATAAAGTGAGTGCTGTCTGAAGCCTGGTGGGTAGATTAGCTGTCTGGTTTCTGTGTAAGAAACTGCCCATCACTGCAGTAAGGCTAATCTCCCTGTCCTTGTCTGGTCAGAGTCATCAGTTTGCCCTCTACTTAATATAATAAGATATATAATAAAAATGTATTAACAACTGTGAACCACCCTCATCTCCCTTCCAAAACCCCCTGGGATCCTCCAAGGTTAGAGGATATGCAGTATACTCACCTCAAAGTAAATTCACAGTCATTATCTTCACCTTTTATTGCACACCTTGTCCTTGTCTGTTTTCTCTCTTGCAGCTGCTTTTTACTCTGGGCTTTGGTCTGTAGTCCCTGCCTGTTCAATGTAGCTGTGTTGACATCAATGGCAAAATACTAATGGAGTAATAACTGGTGGCCCCATTTATCTTCCAAAGATGCCTTTCTGGTGTGAGAACCACATCAAGCTGTGAACTTGTAAATATGTGTTCAGGGGTCTGGGCTCCTATGCTTCTGTAACTCCTCCAAGGCAGAGGCTCCATAACTGGTTCCAAGCAATGTGCTCACCTGCTGGTTTTGGTAATGACAAGGCTTATGGCTTTTTTCCTCATTTTTTACTTTACCTACACTTTCCTCCTAGACATCTCATAACTCAAGCTATAATTTCTTGTTCAAAGATTGCCTCTCACACTAACATAGGTAATGGCAGGAGTTCAGTGCTCCCAAGTTGTTCATTAACACACAATTCTGCGTTGGTGTGAATAGGAGGAGATGGAGAAGGGACTCTGCTTTAACTTGGAAATCATTGTGTTTATAGAATAAACATTGAAAGCCCAAAAGAAGCAGCCTCATATTGAGAGACAATAGTATGAATACATTTTTGTTGAGGTCTAAAAGTACCTATCCATAATATTAATATTTTCTGGCAAAAAGATGGTGATGCATGGTTATATTACCTGCTGGCTCTAGAAATATAAGAGAAATCTGATTTAAGTTTATACAAGCTTTACTAGACTTAGCTCAGTTTGGAATGTAATGCAGTGTGATTTAGCTGTTCTGTACGTAGGAGAGGGCGTTCAGCCTGGCAGTACAGGAAATGTCACAGGGCAGACAGTGCAGCAAATCAGTCAGACCAAGACTCATGGGAACAGGGTTCCCTCACAAGAGCTAGAACTGAATGTGCAGTTTAATCAGTGTTGTGTCCTGTGGGATGTGTTGGAGTTTTCCCTCAGTGTGAGCTGTGTCAGGCACACAGCCTACTTGTTCCACAAGGCTTTATGGCTGTGCTGCTCTCGATGGGAGGGCATGTGCTGCTGTGCTGTGCCAGATCTGGTATCCTTTGCTAACCTGGTTCCTTGTCATTTGTTGTGACTGATGCAAAATCCATTGAGAAGGTGCAAGGACTCCAGACGGGTGAGCAGCTGGACTCTTAGGTCGCATCTACTGAGTCTGTATATGGAGAAATTGCACAGGGGCTCAGCTATTGGTCTCCACACCAACATAGGTCTAGATCTATCCTTAGACCTGGCTTATGTTTTTCAATTGTGCCAAGATCCTGGCAACTGAAGATTGCACAAGTTATTTGTGTTTGGAAATACTACTTTGTCATCTTTTCATTGCAGTGAATATCCCCTTCTTCCTTTTATACTCTAGTTCTAGATGAATGGAAATAACAACCAGCTCTTAGCTTTTCTTTTCCTGTTCTTTATTCCTCGATAATCCTCAGTAATTTGCACTTCATGACTTTCTTACTCATACACAAGAAGATAGCAGAAACCTAGCTGGTCTGTTTTCTTTGGTATCCTTTATACTTTTTCTTATGTATTCCCTGAAATGACTAGCAAAACCACTTCATTTTTCAAATCTTGTCTTGTGATCCACTTCTGTATTTTGATGCCTGTAGCAGAAGAACTGGCTCTCATGTCAGTAAGAGATTTGATATTTATTAGTATTTATTTGTCTTACAATTTTATATTAAGCATATTTAAAAATTATTTTTCCCTAAGGTCACCTACTCTTGCTTCTGGAGAGTCTGTCACTGTATGCCACCTTCTTTCTGCCACTTATTTCAGTCTGGCGTGTTGTGCCTCAACTGAGTCTTCACATGGATTTAAGTGGTAAACTGAACAGTGAGACCTTGTGCTTGAGGGAGATGCAATGGTTTTGAGGGGTACCCCAAAATAAATCATTCCTACTAATGATGTGCTCTAGGCCAGACCTGGTGCTGCCTTCCAAACCTGGCAGGCGCACAGAGAAACACGACGTACCCCGTGCTCATTCCGTGCACCTGCAAGCATTGGACACCCCAAGCCCCCCACCTTCTCCCCTCCATAGCATAAATGGAGGATCATGTTCAATATGCTCCCAGGTCAACCCTCAGAAACAGTTTAAGCAGCTTGGAGAAACACACAACAACTTAAAGAGTTAACCCTACAGTAATTGGGAGGGAGAAGGGGGAAACAGTGTAATGGAGGGGTGAAGAGTTTCCATAAACCCATTGCCTCAACTCAGAGAACCTGCTAAGGGGCAGTGGTCAGAGAGAAACAGAAGGAGAGAGAGAGATATCAAGTGTAGTAATCAGAATGAAAAATGGAGCTCCGGTTACTTTAAACAAGAGCTAATTTATCACGAGAACGAGTGGATAAGTAGCTGAGTTTCAGGCGTTCAGTAAGTTCCCCGTTCTGCTCCAAAAATTATTCCACCCCTGTCTCCATGCTCCCATAAATCATCCCCTTCTTCACTTCTGCTCCGATTACCAATTACTCCTGCCTACGACACGCTTTCCCCTGCCCGACACAATCTGATGGGCCCCTGCCTTTTAATTTTACAAATGCTTTTTCCTTCTTGCTTCTCAGCTCCCTGTCCCTACTACCCCCCTCCCCAGTTTCCCTCTGTATCTTTGTTTCCCCTTTCCCTTCTCATCTACCTTTTTTTTTTTTTTAATTTGAAGAAAGGGAGGGCAGTGATGTTTTCTGGCACCTCCCCCCATAAGGGAGGTTGACAGAGTTGAAGGAGAGGAATAGAAATTAATTGTTTTCCCAAACCTGAACTCTCTTTGGGTTTGTGAGTCTTCTCCCTAAGCACATGATGAATTCTAGACCCAGTAAAGCTGTATCAAAGGTGAAAGTCTTCTTCTTGAAAGAATATGTTGCTTTTTGTTGAGTCTCTGAAGGAAAATACAGGGTTTTTTTCCTTTTTCCCTTTTCTTTATTGTACACAGAACTTTTTGCAGAACTGAGATATTTTGTGAGCTGCACCGCTGCAGGCAAAAGAATTTTAATTTGTATTGTATTATGCAATTTTTCTGTGTATGCTTCACCACTGCTAATATTTACACTGGAGTACTTCTAGCTGGCTGTCATACAAATGCAGAAGGACTGACCTGTACTAAAACCCTGATAATTTAGAAAAGGCTCACACAAGAAACTTTTGTTGGCTACAATGACTCCATACATGAAATCAACTTAAACCAAGGTTGTACTAATTAGCAAATATCTCCTTCAGGAACATGTGTTGAATTTATTTATATAGCTACACTTTTCTAATATAAAATCATTTGATGCTGCTAATGACTGGTAATCTAGTGCATCATAAGTATGGTGCATTATTCAGATGCTGGATGCCTATGCACTTGGTTTGCATATATAAAAATCATAGATAGAAATATCAAACATCAAAGAGCTGGCATACAATAATGTATTGTTTTGCTTCTATACATTTTCTCTTCACAACATGAATTATTTCTGAATGTTTGCCCAGGCTACAGTTAGAGTGTTTGAAATCACTGTATGTCATGTTTATGAGTTCAGCATAGACTCAACGGTTCTGTTTGATTGTAGCAAAATAGTTTCTGGATACTTCATTAATTGAGACTTAAATAGCCTGTGGGAAGTAAAAAACGTTCAGGAGGGCTATCTTCCATAAATCTAACAGATACTTGCAACTGCTAAATTGGAAGAGCCATCCCAGCTGAAGGGAAGTGTTTACGCAGGTCATCAGTCTGGTCTAATGTGCAGATTGCTGTTATTTCCACCTGTAAGACATTCTACAAAATTGCCATGAGACTTACTGAAAAGAGAAAATTCCCTTGCCCTGCTGAGAACAGGGTAGCAGAGTGACAGCTCTGCCTGCTCTGCTGCGGAGAAAGCGGCTGTCCAGAGCTGATTTTTGTGCAGGATAATGGATGGAGGAGATGGATTACCAAGTGATAAATCACACAAAGGAATTGGCTGGTGCCAGAACCCATGAGCAAGAAAATAGCTGGCATGCTCTGCAGTGGGTATTACCATCTCCATCTAAGGAGCCACAGCCTTTATGCATAAACAGTAAGACAAAGCAGGAGTTAATTATACTGCAGCTTCTTGATATAAGGCTGGTAGAGCAAAAAAAGAATGGCAAAGGGAATACATCTGTTCATGTTTATCGCACAGTTTATCTTTTTCTCTTCAGGGAAAGAATTGAGGAAATCCTCTCTGTTCTCATTTCCCCCCTTTATACTCATTTTGTCTTTATTTGCATTCTTTAAAGCTGTGTTATTTTCTGACCAAAGAGTATTGCAGAATCTTTCAGTAAAGAAATAGAGGGGCTAACTGTGCATGACTCAAGTAATTCCTATCCCACATGATACATATGTAGTCCCTCTGTCCTGTCAGGGAAAGAATGGTTGCTGGCATTCACTCTGTAACTCAGTAATCAATAATACTGCTCCACGTCACCCTAAAGACCAGTGATATTCTGAGCTCAGTATACTCTGGGCTGGGAAATCCATACATGAAAAAGAGTTACTTGGAGATAGTGGAAATTTGGCTTCACCCTACTGCATCTTCCTGTGATCCAAAAGGCAATGTTATATTTTGTACTTTCAGTGTACCCAAAAAGTGCAGAGGTGCACTTTCCATATGAAACTTTTTCCTGTAAGAGCAATACAGGGTAATTCTTACTCTTCTATTGACTGTGCACATGTAAACAGAGCCAAATAGAGCACCATGCTTCTGACATGAAGGGATAGTTGTTGGCTCAAGGTCAAGACTTGTCAGGATGAAGTGTGTTCTGTTTACATGTCTTTAATAATAAAGCTTTATTATCATTAAAAGCAAAATGGAGAAAGAAGTTGTTGATATTGTTATCTAAGAAGCTGTCTTTGCTGAAGAGAGAAGAATCACAGACTGAGTAAGGTTGGAAGGGATCACAGTGGTTCTTCTGGTCCAACCTCCCTGCTCCAGCAGGGTCATCCTAGGGCACATGCAATAGGATTGTATTCAGACAGTTATTCAATATCTCCAGTGACAGAGACTTCACAATCTCTCTGGACAACCTATTCCAATGCACAGTCACCCACACTGTAAAGAGATTCTTCATGTTTTCAGGTGGAATTTCGTGTGCATCAGTTTCTGCCAGTTTCCTCTTGTCCTGTTTCTTGGTGCCAGCAAGAAGAGCCTGCCTTCATCCTCTTGGCACCCTCCCTTCAGATACTTAGAGTCATAGATGAGACCCTCTTTCAGTTGTTTCTTCTTGAGGCCTTAACAGGTCCAGCTACTTCAGCCTTTCCTTGCAAAAGAGGGATGCTCCTCTCTTAATAATCTCTCAGTCTTTGTTGCCCTTTGCTGGACCTGTTCCAGGAGCTCCAAGTCTCTCTTGTACTGAGGAGCTCAGAACTGGACAGAGCACTCCAGATGTGGTCTCACCAGGTCTGAGCAGACCTGGGTAGGATCACCTCCCTCAACCTGCTGGTAATGCTCTTCCTAATGCAGCCCAGGATATTTTCATGTGTCCAGTAATGGGCTGGCATCACAGTGGAAACTGTACTAAAGTAAATTGAATTATTCCTGACTTGGAATAGTGCATGGCCTGTGTAAGCATGGTGGTGATTCTCTTTTGGTAGAACTGTGGCAGAAAGTTGATGGCAAAGAATCAGAAGGGGAAGAGACATAAATGGCACTTGTGCAAGGTGTTTCCAACATGTTAGGTTTTCTGAAATGTGCAGCTAAAGTAGAGCTTATGCAGCTCTCTAGGAAGCTGGAGAGGTGCTAGAAGTCCCCAAAGAGTTAATGAGAGCAGGTCTTTGAACTTATCTTTTCAGGACAATAGTCCATTGACACAAAAATTTTAAAAGTTTTGGATATAATGTCTTAAGTCTTAGTGACTTGCTACTTTTTTAGTAATTGCAGTCTGATACTATTGTTTTTAATAATGTAAAACATTTGACCGAATCTTGACAACGTCATCCATTACAGGTGGAGTCAGCCTGTAGCTTGTTTCATGACTTGTAGAGCAACCAAGATTCACTCTACTGAGATATATGGGCACTGAGTTAACATCTGACACACTAGTGGGCCCTCACCAGCACGTGACACTGTCTCTTTTAGAGAAAGATCCTTGAAGCTTTACCTATATATTTTGAACGTAATTTTAAAAGGTAGTTTGATAATAGATTAATCTTCCAGCTGACTCCTCCCAAGGACCTGGTATGTACTGAACACTGATATGATAGATCCACTACCTTGCTCTGCTCATTGTTGAAAAGTCTGTGTGAGTGATTTAATGTTCAGAGTTTTTCTCAAAAATCTGTACTATTTCACAGCAGTCTAATTGTAGAGAAAAAGAGAGCATGACCTTAGTTTGCCTTGAATAAAGTATTCTTAAACTTAGGTTTATTAGATGCTCTAACAGGTCCACAGTTTTATGGCCTTATGAAATTTGCCACAGAAAGAACTTCTAAAAGGGCTCTTTTTTTGTTGTTATGAAGATTTGACTGCTAGAAATCTGTTTCCTTCCCACAGCTTGTGTTTTTCTTGGACACGGTATCAAGGCAGTAAACGTGCAGGCTCTGTGTCCAAGCAGAGACAGACAGCTGTCTTACATAGCCTGAAACCTATTAGAGCTACCTAAGACTGGAATAAGAGACAGCTGGGCTTGCTTGGACTGCCTCCCACCCCATCTCACCTTCCTTTGGATCTGATAGGGAGCTTTCCCAGGTTCCTCACATACAACAAGCAAGGGCACTGCATTCTCTTTATCAACTCTCAACCCTCCTTTTATGTGACGCCAGCAGTCCACTCCCCACTTCAGAATGTACTGACTCAGCCGGCTGGGAGCAAGAGCAAATCTGAGAGCTTCACTGGTAGAATACTGTTGAATTTGAGGTGGAATAATGTTTTTGAAACCTAGATTTGATGTGGGGTCATAGATGTGCCTGGGGCTTTCTCTGCAGAGCAACTGTGGCAGTAGCAATGGCCATTACCCTTCTCCTTCTTTCCCTTCTCAGTACTGTCACCCTCCAGTGAAAATACTCAGAATCCTAGAGAGGAGATTTGTCCCTCCCACCTCAGCTGAGTGAGTGTTTCTGCATCAGGAAGGGGACTGAGAACTTCCTGTTTGTTCTGTAGGTGACTGAATGTTCATGATACCATCACTGAGAGGATGGGCCCTTCCCATATCAAGAGATCTTCAGGCTAATACTTTGTCTTGAAAGCAAATCTCAGTGAGGAAGGTTATCATGGAGCTTTTTAACCGATCCCCTCATATGTCCATCACAACAAGGAAAAACCAATTAGGCTTTACTGCCTGCCTGCCTAACCATCACTTAGGAAAGAAAGGCGCTGACAAGATTAGGGATACACTGGGATAGAGGAAAATGGCTCTATTTCAGAATCTTTACCTAGAAAAAGTACCCCTTTTAGTTATTTTTGTTTTCAGTGACAGTAACATGGTAAAGGGACAGGACTTAGCACTTGAACTGCCTAAAGCATAGTTTGAATGACTCAGCTAATGCATTCAGTCTCTTCCTACACTAAAACTTATCTGCCATTTTCTAATTATCTGACACTGAACTTTAGCCAGAAGGACATCAAGGTACAGAGAAGCAAATGGATTTCAGAAGTAATACACATGAAAATTTTTCACTTAGCATTTTCTGGAAGTTGACTGTGGTATTTCTTATGACAACTGCAAGTGTAACACTGACGTTTCTATAGTCCTAGAACAGCAGAGTTTAGCTCTGTTGTGAAAAGTGTTAACACTCAAGACTTCATTAACAGAGAGTACTGGGATACCACAGCCAAAGATAATAGGGAAAATGGAAAACACATTTCTGAAGACTGTCTTTGAATATGTTACTTTCTTGTTAGCAGTTATGTAGAGTTAATCTTACTGACTTGGAATCAAAAAGAAGCATTTGGGATGTTTTACATTGCATTTTGGTCAAGTTGGGAGGAAAGGATGCAGGTTTCTATTGCTCCCTTACAAATTAATCTGTTGCGTGGAGAAATGCAAGGGAACAGTTGTATTGTGCCTGTAGCTTTAGTTAGGGTCAGACACATTTATGCAGTAAAGCATTTATTACTGACACGGCACAAAGAATCAGAATACAGCACGATTTTGTGAGACTTGATTGAGTTTACTCATGACAAGTAATGATAGCTTTATGAAAACAAGCCCATAATTTTTGAAGTCATTAGGCTTCAAGTACTCACTCCTTCCCATATGGGTCTAACCACCATTTCATTTCTAGAAGTACAGGAGACACAAATAGCTATATGTATATATTGCAACATGCACTGATGGCCAGAAGTTTTCAACAAAAACCTTTCATGTAGTGCACCAGAGTCCAGCTATGGCTACATGGCCTTAGAGGTTTTACAAGGCTCATCTATTTCTTCTGGAGGAAAAGCTTCCAGGGTTTTTGGCAATAGGCTTTCAACTTCTGATTAAGAAAGATTTTGAGCTTGTGCAGATTTCAGTGAAGTAGCTGGTGCTTCCAGGTGCTCAGTGCTCTTCTGATTTGGAGTTTAGTTAGATTTTGGGGTAGACTGGCTCTTTTTGTTTGTGTGCTTTAATGAGGATGTTCTGGATGGAGATTTTTTTTTATTCTTTTTTATGAATGTGCCTGGATTTTTATAATAAGATGTGTGCTGTAAAGTAACAGATAAATGTTTCTGGTGGTCACTTCAAATACTCCCCATGATTTACAGTATAAAAATGTGATGCTTTGTAAACCAACAGCCTCCCTAATTCAGCTTGCTTTCTCAAGTCCCTCCTGCTGTGGGCGGGCATTTCTCGAGTCACCTACCAAGCTGTGTTTTTATTGTTGTTAAATGCCTTCATCCCTAAGTGCTAGAAATCTATCTCCTTTAATTCCAGACACTAATATCTCTGGAGAAATTATTTTTTTAATATTATTTCAAAACAATAAGGGACTAGATAAAAAAAATGGAGAAGTATGAAGAGTCTGGTTATGCAGCTGAGCCCCCAAGAGTGTGTAAGAATATATAATATTATAGTAAAGAGAGCACTACACATCAGTATTGCTCACCCCAAAAAGGGGTCAGAATTACCTAATATTGTGCTGTAAACCATATACTATTTGCTGGCAATAGGGATTTCTCTCTAGCTTATACAGTAGTTTTGTACTCTTAAAGGAAATGGACCTGCACAAGAGCAAAACAGAAGATGGGATAAAAAGCAAAGAGATAGCTGGCTTTGATAAGATAACTGGCTAGAGCTTGTTTATCACAAGTTCAGAAAATCGTTAGATAAGGTGGCACGAGGTGATTAGTGGAGGAATCATAGGGGTGACGGAGTGGGGGGACAGCAACATGTGCTGCTGAAAGTTGAAATATTATGCTCAAAGGAAGCTTTTCTCAGAACTGATCTTCTCTTCACCATTGGCCTTGGTCAAATGATCAACATGGTCCTGATGAAAGGTCTGAAGCCAAAAGGCATTTTCATCATAGAGATGCTTCCAACAGAGAAACGGAATTATTGTGCAATAGTCCCAAAGCCTGTTATGACCACTCCTGAAGCTGCACATACCATTCCAGTCAACACCATCCTAGAGGGATGGGTACAAAGGAACTGAGTACAGAAAGGTACAAGGATGACCAGTGATATGAGGAATGTGTTTTGCAGGATAATAAGAAATTTGCTATTTCAGCCAGGCACAATGAGGAAAGAGGAAATATGATTTCTGTCTATAAATACCTCAAACTGCAAAATCCTCAAGAGAGAGAACATCTATTTAAGCTTAAGGAAATGTTGGCGCAACAACAAATGGGTTTAAACTGCCTGAGAATAAATTAGCCTGGAAATTAAACAAAGGTTTTTAGCCATCAGAAGGAGAAGTGAGATTCTGTAATATACTTTCAAGGGAAAAGAAATAGAATAAATTTTAAGATGGATCTTGATCTTTTATGAAAGGTCGTCTGTAATGGAAGAGAATAGACTACATGACCAAGGAGTCTCTTCCAATCTCTACTCCCACTCCACTCCCCTTTCCTCACCCTCTACTGTGTCACTTCTCTTCCTTGGTACCCTGAGCTCCACCTGCTCCTGCTCTGAAGGCACCATGGATCCCTTATCAGAATTCTGCACTGCAATAGGCTGTTTTTAATCCTCCCCGTATCTACCTATTTTTTTTCCTTGCCAAGCTTGCTGGGCTGTAATGTTTCTCTTCGTGTAATCCATCACAGACACAATGTCGCTTGTGCAAATTAAAATGCACCTTGGAATAATAAAAAAGGGTGGGTTTTTTTTCCTTCCTTCCCAGCAGCAGTTCCTCAACACAAACCATTTGTCTCAGGAAAGAAATTCAAGAATGTTAACCCTGTGTATGCTCCTGTGGGGTACACAGCACCTCCTGTGAGAACAACACTTAAAGGAGACCTTGCAGTTGTGTACCTTGCAGATGTGGACCTTGCAGGTATCTGGAACTGTAACCCACTACTTTACTGGTGAAAACAGTAGTGATAGGGCCCTGTGTAACAAAATAAAGATACCCCATGTCAGGAGAAAGAGATACAATCCAGAAAAACTACATAGCAAACCTTGTGGTGCTCCACAGAACTCAAATGGTCTGAGGACTGGACATTGGGACCCTTTAGAAGGAACCACTGGAAACTATTTGAGTGACCAAAGAGTCACCAGGCTATCCCATACTGATGTACAGTTCTGGAGGCTATAATTAGCTCATGGATCTGGCACTGGTCACTTGTGATATAGAAATAAACTTACAATGAGCTGTTGCTGAATGAATTCTATCCTTGATGAGATGCTGCATGTAAAAGGTTACGTCAAGGGCAGGATTTTATATTTCATCCTTCTTTCATTTTGGGGGAGGGTGTGAATTTCTCCTCAGTGGCATATAAGTTTCATTAAGTTAAAGATGAATTTTAAAAATCCATTTTATGTGATAAGAAAGGTCCAGAGTTGGACTGAGAGGTAGGCAGGCACTAGAGGATTTGAGTGCGTGGCCATAGAGACAGTGTGGCATTGCACAGCCCTCTAGGCTGCAGGGACATGGGAATAGTAGTGTGGTCAGTAGATCAAGATGGACTACATTCTCTGTGGAGAAGCACTTGTGCTTTGATAGAAGATGCTGTCACAAGGTCGTTATTGAGAGATAGAAACCTTTATCATTTGTGGCATAGGCTTTTAGCTTAAGGTTTCAGCTTTTCTTCATCCTAGATTTTGCTCAGACACAGATGGATGATTTTTCTTACTTCCCCCAAAAACTGTTTCACCCCAGACTTTGACTCCCATCACAGATGTTGTTTTATTTACTATCATATAAGAGGGCCAATGGGTCAACTCCTACTCCCACAGGGTCAATATTCTTTGCTCTTCAGTTCCTCTGTTTTCCGATTCAGGAGCTTACTAAGCTCTTCAGCAAGTGATCTTATTAGGAACTTCTGTTGATGTTAGTGCAGTAACACTTACATGGTTTTCCATGTCAGGCACAGGGCTGGAATCATCCACATCAATATGGGGAGAAAGCATATCCCCCAAACAGGAGCTAGACTAAGCCATGCAGGATGCAGAAAAGACAGCTGGTGTGTGAGAGAAAAAGAAAAGCTTGACTGGAAAAAATTCAAAGCTTCAAGTCTCCAAGAGAGAGGATGTCTTCATTGCTGTTCATCCTTACTTAGTAGTGGTTAGACAAATGGGGATATGTTCAACAGTTCAACAGTTCAAAATCGATAGGCATACTGAACGTCACTAGCTGGACTTCCAGAGAAAGCTCTTCTCTCTTTGGGATGGCCTGATTTTGCCCTCACTAATTAGAGGGGTTTTTGTGTTGTTTCCCACCTGCCACCCCTGCCCCCTGTGCTGTAGAGACTGGGTAAGTGGCTGGAATTCACCCTGTAGAGTAGCGTATTCTATTTCTATATCATGTTTTCTCTCAGTAGCATGTTTGTTCTAGTTTTATTTTTCTTTAGGAGTCCCAAGAAGTGACATAAAATCCTGGGGGTTTGTTGCTTTTAAATTCCACCCCCCCCCCATTTCTTCCTACTTTGAGTCTTGTTGCTTCCAAGCTTCATCATAATAATCTGAAAATAATCATTCTGACTTCAATCTCTTATCAAAATTTTTGTTGCAAAAGAAATTGTGCTGTTTCCTTAGAGTGTGATTGTCTTCCTTATGTAAATTTCATAATTTAAAGAACTATCAATTTTCTGGCAAACTTTTTATCTCCAGTGTATACAGAGAAGATTTAAATTCCTTTAAAGTCCAACTTCCAAAGGAAACAAGGCTTCAGTGCTCACACTGTCTGTCCATGACAGTCTTTATCTGTCTATTTCACTCATTCCTCACAATAAGTTTTGAATTGAACCTCTCACCCACAAATAAATATACCTGAAAGGGATGCAGGAATCTTAAATGTGCTAGGTCCCATCAATTTCCCTGGACAGAGATGACAGTTTTTCAGCACTGAGTGAGAGATTCCTAATCTCACCACTTTCTAGATAGACAAAAAGTTCTGAAAAGAGGACACATGAACATCATAATTGTAGGGAAACTCTGACTGGAGTTTACCTTTTTTTTATATGCAGCATAGTAAATTAAGCACAAGACACAAATCTCTAGGAAGCTGGGATTCATTCATACCCCTGCTCACAAAGCTACTTGTAATGAGTTCAGTAGGTGCTTTCAGGATTCCCCAGACATGCTCAGTTGAGTTCTAGTTGGTGTGTGAATTTGTACGTTTCTTTCTGTTGCTTTCTTCTTGACTGAACTTGCCCTTTCCACTGAATACTCACACTTGCCCCATTTTGCTTGTGCTCTTAATCATAGGGTGACTTTAGCAGTGCTTTCTGTTTAAGTGTCTGTGGCCATGGCCAACCTTCACAGCAGGAGGGGTGCTCAGTCCTCAGATGCTAAAGAAGACAATTCCAAGCTGGTGTGGCAGGATCTTACAGCTTGATGAGGCCTTACGGAGTTGTTGTCTGCAGTGAGATGAGGGTGCCTACCTAGTTCATGGACAGTTAAGTATGTGTGTTGCTTGCTGGTTTGGGCTGGAATAGAGCTGATTTTCTTCACAGGGGGTGGTATGGGGCTGTGTTTGGGATTTGTGCTGAACACAGGGATGGTAATATAGAGCTGTTCTTGTTATTGCTGAGCAGGGCTTACACAGAGCCAAGGCCTTTTCTGCTTTCCATACTGCCACAATGTAGGAAGCTGGGAGAACTCAGCTAGAACAGATGGCACCAACTGACCAAAGGGATATTCCAGACCTTGTGACATCATGCTCAGAATAGAAAGTGTGAGGAAGGAGGAGGAGGGGAGGGATGTTTGGAGTGATGGTGCTTGTCTTCCCCAGTCACCATTATGTGTGATGAGGCCCTGCTCTCCTGGAGATGGCTGAACTCCTGCCTGCCATGGGAAGCAGTGAATTAATTCCTTGTTTTGCTTTGCTTGTATGTGTGGCTTTGCTTTTCCTTTTAAACTGTCTTTATCTCAACCCATAAGTTATCTCACTTTTACTATTCTGGTTTTCTCCCTGATCACACTTGGGGAAGGGAGTGCGTGGCTGCTTGGGGTTTAGTTGCTGGCTGGGGTTAAATCATGACAGTTGCTTAAAGTTTTAGATCAACTTGAGAGAGAGCATTTGCTAAAGAAGGAGACTGCAAACAGTATGGCGTGTAGGGAGCTGAGACAGCCTGTATATGAATCCTTGCTGTGTTTGGCCTTGGAAGCTCCCTTCCCTTGCAGAGTCTCAGCTTCCCCAGATACAAGCTAAGAACAGTAACAGCTATCTGTCTCTTACCATTAATGGAGTAAAATGAGATGTGCTTGCCAGTGGAAGAATCACTGAGTATTGCTCCTGTTCTGTTGAAGAGAACTGGGACTTCAGCAGGATATACTTTCACTGGAGTTTAGCAGGAATGACTTTCCAGTGCCACCTAATATTGAGAGGAATGATCTGTCAGAACAGTAGTGCTTGAAAGTCCTTCCTGACTCATGCACAAAGCTTCACTGGGTGTCATGTTTTCTGTTTGATTCAGTTTGGGAACAGGGCCAACTTGGGTCATAGAAGGAGACAATAGGGAGCTGGTAAAGGCAAAACTGGGCTTGATACCCCATCCAATTCCTTTTTCTGTGCTGACCAGTAACCTTTTCCTCACTACCAAGCCTTGGACTACAACAAGGGCAGCTGCACTGAGCAGAACACTAATTCATCAAACCTGCTCCTCAGGAAGACAGAGGTGATTGTTTTGGAAGCCTTGCCTTCACTAATTACTGCCACTGCCCTGGTGACCTCTCCTGTGAAGATGAGGTAAGCCCCAGGAAGGAATTTTTATGCACCTCTGCAGGAAGGCAAAGCTTTGTGTGGAGTCTGAATCTGGGGGAGCACTGAATGGTATTGGACACATCTTCCACAGTACTTTTTCCAATCTGTCTTACAGCAGTGTCCCATAGTACCCTTTGATAATTACTAGGGCAGTGTGAGAAAGTTCATGATCATCTAGAGCTCTGTGATCCACCTCCTCTTACAGGTCTTCTGCACCAGCATCCAGTGCTGACCTGTCCCTGTCTATTGAATTCAATGCTCTGTGGAGCAGGTGAAGTTCTTGGCTAACTGAAGAGAAATGATTGCCTCTTTCTCCCCTGCCGTTTTCTGCAGGAACCTGGGGAAGATGAATTGGTCTGTTGATTCAGAGCAGAAGTAACTTGATTGTTGTGTGCTTCTCTGGAAAACGACCACACTGCCCTGTGCCCATGTCTTGGTGTTTGCTGGTTTCACTGCTCTGACAGCATGAAAGATGTTTGGTTTTGTTCCTAATGCTGTTATCATTTATCATAC
This sequence comes from Petroica traversi, assembly GCA_025920805.1. Classification (NCBI taxonomy): domain Eukaryota; kingdom Metazoa; phylum Chordata; class Aves; order Passeriformes; family Petroicidae; genus Petroica; species Petroica traversi. Next base: position 19,432,486 of record JAHLSL010000007.1, read on the forward strand.
TCTTGTAAAGCCAGAACCTGCTGCTTACTCATCCTCCCTCTATGTTAGGTTTTCTGCTCTCCCTCCACTCCTGCCCTGGCAGGAAACTGCTTGTATGTCAGAAACAAACTGTCTGTCCACTGGGTACTAGAAAAGACTCAGGATCCTTTTTGCTCCCTGAAATCACTGTTGTGACCAATGGTGATGGTTTGACTGGGTTTCAGGTCTGTAGTTTTGGAGTAGCAGCTCCAATCTTGGAATGGAGAGCTGATAGTATCCTATTTTTTCCCATAAAGATGGTAGTTGGTCCTGAATCCATGGCACTCTTATATAGCTGGTGCCTGTGGAAGAACATAATCATTCAAATGCTAGAGATGGTGAAGGGGATGCAGTGTGTAAAAGCTCTATCCTTCAGCTGAGTAAGTATCCCAAAGCTGCTTGAGCTACAGCACGCATGTGTCAGAGCTGTGGAATTTGTGGGGCTAGCACATGACTGAAAGAGCATCCTGCCATCTTCTGTCCTGTATCTATGTCCCCAAATAATCCATAGGCAGCCCTCTAACTGCAGATCAATGGTACATCAATTTCTGTGGATGAGCTGAAATAATTCAGAGGGAAGCAGAAATATATGATAGGACTTGGATATGATAGGGTGAAGGAAGGAGACTTAACATTCATCCCTTCCTTCTCTCTAAAGATGTTTTTAGATAGCAACAGCCTGAAGTCTACAAAAATGTAGTTTGGAGCTAGAGGTATGCTGCACGCTGCTACTGTTTGTGGTGTTAACATGGACTGTGCTGAAGGATTTGTTTCTCTTTCTTTCCCTCTCTCTTTCCTGGTTCAGCAGTAATGATGAATCTCATCTCTAGAAGCCTACAAACATTGTACTCTGTTTCTAGAAATTCTGGATATACCATGTAGGGGACTCCTCACTCACATTGGACAGCCAGGCTTTGATGTCAAGACCACTTGCAGAAGAACCAGCTCTGTGATGGGAGCTTCTTTTGTGTGAGGATGGGGTCTGGTGTCCTCCTAGTGGTTTAGAGGGGCACGCATCACAGATCTGCAGCTGGGATGATGGCGCCTTTTCTGATCTCAAGCTCTTCGTGGCCCAGGGTGGTCCTATGCTTTCTATGCTTTCTAGGAAGGCAGAAGCTACTTTTCACTGTCCGGTATTCCTGGACACATTATCTCTTATGTGAACTCTTTTGTAATTCTGTGTTGCTTGGCAGCCAGACATGCAGTTGTGGGAATTGTTGCATCAAATTGGCTTCCTAACACAGCACTAGCTTTGCTCTTACTAGACAGAGAAGGATTTTGATAGGTATTGGACCTCATGCAGAAGCCCATTTTGATATAAAATCTTCCCGTAAGCAGAATGATTTAATTCCATGGGCAGGCCATCATCCTTTTCCTATACATCTGCCACAGCTGCCAACATTAGACTCTTACTATCCTTTTTTATAGAGCAATATAAAGGTTCTGAGCATTTTACAGATATATAAAAGAGAAGATTCTCTCTCTTCAAGATGCTGACAGTATCTCATATACATTGTAGAGATGGGACAATAACTCATATTCTGAGGAGGGCAAACATGGTGCAAGAGGTGCAAGAGGTGCAAGCTCAGAGCAGAAGTCTGCAACAGGAGGTTGCAAGAAGAGGGAAGATATTGGCAACAATTTGGTGCAGGAAGCAGGTGTGGTGATGAGAGAAGCTGAGCAAAGGTAGAAGTCTTAGGACTTGACTAGTAAGAGAATGGGAACTAGGGGGCAGTAAAACTGCTACTAATGAATGGGTTGAAACCAACCTAGCAAGCAGTGCTCCATTTTCTGCTCTCAGTACTGAGGAGATTGAGAACTTCTGCAGCCTCCCCACTCTCCTACTGCTCTGGTTGCTGAGAAAGAGAAGGAATGATGTTAATGACTATCATTAGCAGTACTTACAATTCATCTGCCAGAATGGGACAAGGGCTGAAGTTCACTTGTGGTGGGTACAATGAGAGTTGTGGTGTTTTTTTCCCTAGTCACTGTTGGGGTCTGTGTGCAATGTGTTTCTCTCATCCTTCATGACTTGCTAAACAAATCCTTTGTTGTTTCTATGCAGCTCTAGTTTCTGGTATCAGCTTGTGGTTGCCTAGGGTGGATGCAGACACCTGTTTTAGGTCCATATCAGCAGTGGAGTTGCATGTTTTTTTACCTCTCCTTTATGGATCCGTGTTCCCCTGTGACTGCAAACCACAAGTCAGCAATGTCATTTGTTCAAGCCAGTGCATGTGGTCTGCACTGACCTTCCTCCACAAGTATGATAGTGATTGTGAGAGAAGGCTACAAGTTTTGCTTTTTTGTGTGTCTGTGGTAATGGGCAACAGCTGCTAGACTGAAAGACACCCTTGTCCTCCCCCCTCACCTCCCTCCCTGACTTTGTGCCCAACTGGGGCTAAGTACTCCTGCTGCCTTTTATTAATCTTCTCCTGGGACAGCACTATCAGTGGCCCATCAGCGTTCAACATGCCCTCAGTCACCAGTGCTAACTCGATTAGGGCAGTGAGGAGTGACTTACAGGGGAAGCTCTTCTCTGCAGGCAGTATTTGCATACAGTGATTGATGTTGGTACCTCCTCTAAACACATCCACATTTTGCATTTTAAACAAAGCAATTGCTGTAGAACTGCTCTCTGTCACTCTGTGGGATTCCCAGTACCAGCACAGGATGTACCTTCCCTTTCTTGAAATGGCCTCTCTCCTTCTCAGAGGGCACTGCAGTGGGATGAAGAGAAGGTCACTGACCCCACCTTATGTTTGAGGGCATGTCTCTGAGAGGAAAGTGTGCAAGGGAGGAAATGGGTGTGTTTAACCTCTGTTTGAAGGAAGGACAAAAGGAACAAAAGTAAATCTGGGGTGGTACTGCTGGTGTCGCAGGTTGCTCTGCAAAGTGGCAGTAGTTTTATCTTCTTTATTATATCCTAAATGTTTTCTTTCTTTCAAAACAAATGGAAATTTGCCCAGAAGTAACCCCCTTTGAACAGCAGCAGGGACTTTTCTGAAGTTTAGGCTGTGGGTCCCTTGGAGCAGGCACTCAGTCCTTTCCTTTTGTCCCTGGGGTGCAGGGATCACTACTGAGGCTAAATAAACAAAAATCACTTACATGCACTTTGTAGTGGTCCCAGAAAGAATGGCTCTAGAGACTGCCAGTGCTCTTTGCCTTGCAGATTGCCTGCTGCCCTGTGAGGGTTTAACACTTTCAACAAAATTCAGAGGCCTGCTGGCACAGAGTTCCAATGAGGCCCAGAAGAGTTTCAATTAGGTTTAGTAGGAAATATCTGCTTTCACTCATTCCTGTCATTACTTTCTTATCTTTGTGCTTCTTTTAAAGGACTTGCTACATACTGCTAGTTGCCCATTTCATATCTGAAAACTTCATGGTTGTGCAAAACCAGGCACTTCACTATTGGGCTCACGCTGTCTGGTTCTGTAGATGTGGGAGCTCCACAGTGAAGGCAGCACTTTCATCTCCTGCCACACCATATTAATTTTGCAAATGTGACAAGCTCAGCTTCGCAAAAATAACATATTGCCCATGTCTTGTTCTATTTAATATTGTATTCAAATGGTCCAAGTGCTCAGTGATGTGGGCTGGGGGAATGGCTCTGCAGACTTCTTTGTCACTTGAGTGGCAGCTGGCTTCCAGGGGTAATTATAGCTGTTCAGTGCTGTGGTACATCAAACCTCTCGGGGATTAGTGAGGCACCAGGTGCATGGTGCCTGAAAGGCAAGAACAGAGGTGCTCCAGTTCCCAAGCCATAAAGGTCATAATCTTTAGAAATCCTAATATCCACTTAGACTTTGGACTTCAGTGGAAAGGAAGCATTGCAGGGACCTTGCAGAGAGCCTTCTAATTTTCCAGAAATCCAAACAGAGAAATTTAGACCTTAGGAGTTTGAAAGTGAATTGCATTGCCATCATGTGGATGCATGGAAGCTAACGTCTAGTCAGAAAAAATTCTGGAACCCTTGTTTATTAGTTAGAAATAAAAACAAAATCATGATAGTTATGATAGTTGTTAAGCCAGAATGCTTATCAAAATGTGGGTTGAAATTATAACAACAATTAACTATGGTACTGTCCAAGTAAACACTGAAGTTAGTTTGACCCAAGTAATAAGGGTTATTAGTATGAATTAGAGTCTAACATGTTCTTTAATGTCACTACTTAGTGACATTTGGGACTTACAGAGTTAGGTGTTAGAAACATTAAGTAATTAGAAAATGAATATGTAAAATAGCTAAAGTAGTACAGGAACAACATTCTTTTATGTCTTCTTTAGGGTGGTAATTCCAAACACTAAACTGCATGCAGAGGTATTAGGGAAAATCCTATCTGCTCTGCTTGAAGAATTAAAGCTGTTAACACTGGTAACTTGTTTCATTTCTACTTAGGCAAATGTGATTTTATGTAGCAATTACAGTACCATAAGCAAACCTGCCAAATTAATGAGTGTTTATTAGGCTCTATGTAATCTTAAATTAATCTAAGTCAACAATGACTACTCAAGATAGGGTAAGTTTGCAAATACTTGTGGTGCAAAGATCTAAACAGAAGATGTGAAACAGTAATAGTGCCTGTCTGTGGTCTTTTAGGGCATGTCAAATGCGGGCTGGTGCCTCCAGCCTAAGATTTTGCAGGACACATACCTGAGCTCCTGAGTTTTCTGACTGAGATCTTCTACTACTTTTCCCCTAGCTTCTGATGTTTCCCCATGAGTAAGAACCTAGCATATTGAATGGCTGTCCCAGAAGAAACCCATGCTGGTTTCTGTCTTCTGCTTCCAGCTCCCCTGCTATCAGTTCCTCGAGTGGAGCATACTCTGTATCTATCCCATATTCTGCTCCTGACTCGTCACAGCCTGGCTGTGCCCTCAATAGCCTGGCCATAGCTTGGCCAGCACCTTTCATAGGTCACTGCTGCCTCCCACGACTTGTTCAGAAAAAGGTGTTGTGCTGCAATGTATTTGTAGTGGTTTAAGCAATTGTTCTCCTAGAATATATAGTTCTTGTCTGTTAAGACTGAGACAAGTCATAGACTGATGGTGGATCACTAGGATATCAGGTAGGCTTTCTGCTATTGCCACTTTTCTCTGTAGTACCCATAGTGGCAATAGAGTTATGACACGAATAAATACAAATATTTCCTTATATGCAGTTTTCCCCAGGAAAGAATTTGGTGGAAAGAAGGAAGATGAAAAACCTTTTTTTCTTCTGCAGGACATAGCCAAATACACAAAAAGTAAAGGGGAATTACCTAAGCAGGAGACTTCAGGACAATCAACACGACTTTTAAAATAGTGAGAAGCAGTGGAAAGAGGGCAAGGACAGTGGAGCAAAACGAAATGAATTCTTTGTGATAGTCCTTCCCTGTGATTCTAATTTTACTTGATAATTCAACCAATTTACCTGATTCAGAGTAAAGTTCAGTGGTCTGTGACTTCCCAGATCATCCCAAATGCCTTTTTTAGAACAACTTACAGCATTTGCTACCCTTCATTACTCCAGTATAACAGCTGACTTTAATGAGAGGATTCATGTCTTCAGCAGCTCAACCACTTCCATTCCAAACTCTTACAGATCTTTGGATATACATGATACATTGTGCTGATGATTTATCTGTTATCTAACAGCTTGTTCCAACGTCTTCTCTGCTGACAGTTTGGACTCAAAAGGTGTCTCATCTTCATTACTTGGAAAGGGTCATTCTAGGAGAGATGTCTCTCCAGTGGGTCTCTCTCTGGTGCAGTCTGGCACAGAGAAGCTCCATCTTTTGATGTCTGGGCAAGTACTTGTCTTTAAGACCTGCTTCTCTTTCCTGTGTGCTACAGAGACACAGCCATCTCTTCTCCACAAAGAAGAATACTAAGAACATGAATGTAGGAGCAGGAGACACCCCGTGTCTCACGTAAATGTATACGGCTTGAGCTGCATTTCAGCAGCTGCAGTTTTTGCTCCTGGGAAGCAGTCCTAGAACTTCTAACACTCCTCAGTCCCTCTTTTTTTGTTTCTTTAGTCCTAGCTATCAAAACACAGATTTGGGGTAATAGGTTAAATTCTGCTTTTTAGACAAGGAGATGGTTAGATATTTGGAAGATTAGATATTAAGAAGAAGTTCTTTGCTGTGAGCATGACAAAGCACTGAACCAGGCTGCCTAGAGGAGCTGTGGCTGCCACATCCCTGCAAGTGTTCATGGCAAGCTAGATGAGGCTTTAAGCAACCCCGTGTGGAAAAAGGTGTCTCTGTCCATGGCAGAGGGGTTTGAACTAGATGATCTTCACAGCCCCCTTCAAACTCAAAGCATTCTATGATTCTATGATTCCATGATCCAACAGAAAATAATATTGTTCCCATGTCTCCCTACTCCCATTAGGAAATGGAGGTTGGAGACTGTGAAGGACATAAGTAACAGAAGAGGGATTATTTATTTATTTAACCTGCTTGGCAGCAGTAGCTATGAAACATAAAGCTATCTGCAAAGGGTGATTCCTCAGCAAAGTCTGAAGCACAGAGATGCTGTGGTACTGCTTAATGTTCCTTTTGTGTTATCATTATGTTTTTTTCTCTCCTGTTTGTTTCAGAAGTACTATGTGTTCCTAACTTGCAGGGTAGCTAGTTACGTGGTGAGTGCTCATGGAGGAGATAATTATTTCATTTCTCCATCATGGCTGGGAGGTCACCAGTCTTTTGTGAAGGACTTCTAGCCAGCTCTGCTCACCTTGTGAAGCATTGTCCCAGTGCAGATTAGTTGCTCTTCCTTGGCATATCAGAGGTGAATTGCAACTATTCATAGACATAGCCCAGACAGTTTCTGTTGCAGTTTCTGTTCTTTGACTCTTTTGAGTCTGCCAGAGGAACAGTTTGTGCCATGGAGAGTGCAGAGCCAGACTCAATGAAAAGGGCATTTGCTGTGATGCCCGTGTGAGAATTAATGTAAACAGCAGAGTATGGGACCTGCTACCAAGGACGTGACAGCATTAGTGCTTAGCATGGTGTCACTGACAACTCAGGGGTAAGTTATTTATTCCTTTTATTGGAAGAAATAACACACACAGTGGGCAGCTGTAGGTAGCCTGGTTGTGGAGATTTCTTTGCTTGTGAGAATGTCCAGAGGATTGACAGGAGCAGCTTAGCAAAATGCTCTAGGACGCACAGCAATCACAAGCTCCAGAAAGAGTCATTGATGCATCCTTTTGTGAATGTGTTCCATGTGAAATGCAAAACCCAAAGGCAGTTGTCAAGTCTCTGTCCAAGCTAATTCAGCCTATGCAGTGATTAGGTCTCCCAGAATTTGGGAGGCCTCAGACATCTTTTATATTAGGTTTCAGTCACTTTGTAGAATATACTTATTTGCAAGCCACATTCCCTGAGGAAGAAGAGGTGAGCCAGGGGTCTGCTGTGTGTGCAGTGAGCAGCCATGGAATGAAAAGGCGGACCCTGCCCAAAAGGCTTGCAATAGGCAATGGACAGCAGAAGGAAGTGCTGAGCTGTGATGGCTCAGTGTGCTGGGCAGAGGTGTTATCCAGCCGCAATCTCTCTTATGGAGCTCAGAATACACTCAGGGTATATTCCTCTCACACAGTTTTACTCTCCTTGCAGCACAGGCTGGTGGGCTCAGAGAAGATCAACAAAATGGTGTCACATTTGCTTATCTATCAATTAAAATGTTACATAGTGTTTTTATAGTTATGATAATAACATTATCATTTTGGCAGACTCTAAATATTTTATTTTCCTGTCCACTGAGGTTCTGCTTATCCCTTTCTCATTTGCAGATAACGGTACCTAGTCCTAAGGTAGTCCAGGCATTTTCTTTTTTTTTTTAAAGGCAGGGTGTCCTCTTAATTCAAGCAAATTGAGAAACAGATCATAATATACATCCAGACAGGCTTTGTTCTTTTTTACTGGTTGTTTCTCTTATGTTTACATTTCTAGGTACATTTAGAAGGCATCTGTGATTTATTTATGAAAGGTTTTTATTTTCTGTGATCACTTAGTGTGAATTTTGTAGTGTTTCTATAATTGCTGTAACCCAGTTTGGATAAATAACTATTTGCAAAGCAAACACAGCATCATGGGAATGCAGCTGTTCTAGTTAAAGCACTGGCAACATGTGTGGCTCTGTGCTGTCCTGCTGCATGGCCTTGCTGGCTTATGCTGGCAGGACTTTGAGGTTCTCTTGAGTTGTGCAGTGGAGCCAGAGGTGAATGTGGTGTTTCTCTGATTTGGCATAGTTTGTCTGATTAACTAGAGCTGCTGCAGCTGCTGCTGTGATCTGATCTGGCTGTGGACATAAGTTTGAGAATGATAGGAAAGGATGACCTGACCTGAAGGGCGTTGACGGTGTGATTTTACCAACATCCTCCTGCAGCCCTTCCTTTGGTTTGGAGAATGTCGTTTGAGGTGACATTGCATTTCTTGCAGCACTGGAAAGCCAGGACATCTGAGCAAAGCTTCAGCAGTGGGGAACAGTAACATTGTTAGCTGGGGTGACCCTCCTGCCAAGTAGAGGGCATCCAGAACAGTAGGCTGGCTGCTAGCCACAGGAACTTTGTTTTTAAGGAAGCTGGAACACTCTATCCCACCAGAGGTCTGGAGACGTTCAGTGTGATTGGCTGCCACAGGGGATGGGTTATTCACTTGTGGCCTCCTCACCCACATCTTTCTGGCAGTGTACCAGAAACAGGATGGGAGGATGGAGCCAGGAGAAAAAGAGACTATCCAGTAGTGTAAAAACCAAAAATATATCCAAGCTAGTCAGGCTGGATCAGAGCAGGAACCTCGTGATGAGAAATCAGAGCTGTGAGGGAAAGAAGAAATGTGCAGAAGGAGCAATTTAGTGTTTTCTGCAGCTAGAAAACGTGAGTCTGAGCTGGAAGAGGTCAAGGCTGCAGAAGAGCTGGGGATAGCACCCCTAAAAGCTGATGTCTGTGCCAATATTGGAAACATCACTTCCTTAGGACGCTGCTGAATTTTTGTGGTGTAATGACAAAACCAATGGGGGACATGAGTTATTACCCAGTCTTGGTTACAAGGGTTCATTAGATCGAAAAATATCTGATGAAACCATACTTCCTAAGAGTGATCCAGAGGATCATTGACTAGTAAAATTCGTAACATTAACTACTGAGAAAAATATAAACAAGAGTTTGTTGATGTTTTTGAGTTTAATAATGTAAATAGTAACAGAAAATTATTTGCCGCATTGACTGCTCTCAGTGTTGTGATGGAAAAGAATTGGAGATGCTGGAAATGCAGTTATTGAAGGTGATTATAATTTTGGCTTCAGTTAAATAATTTTCATTCCAAGTATAACACTCTCCACTTCAATGAGATTATAACTTAGGTATTGCACTTGAATTAATTGGCATATGGTGTAAATTAACCCCTCTCAGAAACATGATTTATATGCTTTGTTCTAACTGATATATTAAATGCAGCTTTGTTTTATGTTGATTCTTGTCAATTTAGGTGAAGTGATTTGAGTTTACACTTTCCTGGCTTCTTCTTATCTGAACACTGCTCTGCTTTTTATAATTTAACAATTGCAGTTGTGTCAGGGATGTATGATAAAGCTTATTGAAAATATAATGTCAGTTTCTTAAAATCAGAGAAAAAAATGTAAAATAATTTCATTCATCAAAATAATGAACTTGTTTCTGACCGTTTTTATAGAGTGGTAAATGTGCTGATTTTAAGCACTTAAAGAAGTAAGAGGTTGGTATTTCTGAATTAAGCAAGCTGGGGCTTCTAAACAGGAATCAACCTCTTACTGTGTGATAGGAAAAAATACATTTAAAAAGTATTTTGTTCACTATGTCAAGGAATGCATTATAATATCCTGGAATTAAAACATTCATTTGTATTGTAATAAAAGGATTACATCAGAAAAGGTGGCTTATTAGTTTCCTCTCTTTTTCAGAATGATGAAAAAGAGAAAAAGATTGATGAAAAGACTGCATGCATATAAAGGAGGAAGGATTCCGACTTGTTATTATATTAGGAAACCATGATTTAAATAGGCTAATCTTGTTTCTAAGTTACTTTGAAGGCAATTGGGAGCTCCAGTAGTGCTGTGAATGAAAACATTACCAAATAATGCAACGGGTGTATACATTGGTGTGTAGCTTGCTATAGAAAGAGGAGTCTCTGTATGTCTGTGTATCTCAGACAGGGATTAGATTTTTGTACCTGTCTTTAAAGCATTAAGATCAAATGGTGGAAGGCAGCCTTTCTCATTGTCACATTTTCCTAAGTTGATTGGTGCTGAGTGTACCCACGGAAGGGATAAGGCTGGCAGCTGTACTTCCTCCCTGAAAAGAAATGACTGTGGGTGAAATCAAGAGACCTAGAAGACTATGAATGGTAAGGAAAATTAAGCAGGACCTTTGATCCTTAAGCTGCTGGGGGACTTAATTATACCTCCCTGCCATATTTTTAGATTCTTCTCTGGTCATCTGCTGCTGGCTATGTTAGCAGAGAGAGGGGTGGTGAGCTAAAGGGATCTGTGGTCTGAACCAACACAGATGTTTCTGCATGTGCTGTGTGTGCTGCCAAGAGATGGTTGCAGTAGGCATGTGACTCATTATCTTTATGAAGGACACTGTGAAGCACTGAAGTGTTTAGCAAATCTGTGATATGTCATTGGCAGCTGTTTTCTTTCTTCTGTTTTTCTTGCAAAAGATGCTTTGAGCCTCTAGCCAGTACTGATCTTTCTTGTGACTTCACTTCTACTTATCATTATTTGGATGCTGCTGCTCTCAGAACTGACGAGTTTCCAGCCCTGCCCATTTCTGTGCAAGGAAGCACACAAAAACAGGCTTCTCACAGCTGATTATGGTAAAAAGACCCGCTGGATACAGTTCTCTTGGAGCAAGGATGTTGTTTTTGGCCAGCTGGCAGCAGTGTTTTGGATCAGATGATGTGTTTTGCTGAACCATCCTTGTGCTTTCCAAACCCAAGTCACTTCAGTTGCTTCTGAGTGTCTCTCCCTCAGGACCCCAGCACACTGCTAGGTTAGTCCTCCTGCTCCCCAGGCACAGGTGTTCTGCTTTTCCCATGGTGTCATTTCAAAAATGCTGCAATGGGAGAAAAAGTCTTTGTAAAGAAAGCCAGGCACACAGTACAAGCTCTCCAGCTTTCTGTTATGGGAAGTTGAACGCTAAAGTTTTCTGTACCTCAGCCAATGTTTGCTTTGATTTCTTGTGTTATACCTTGGCCTGAAAGACAAAAAATCATCATAGAGTCACGGAATGGCTTGAGTTGGAAGGGACAGTTCTCTTGCCAGGGACAGTTCTCTGGTTTTCCTTTTATTTTGTGTGTAGGTAGCCACAAAAAACTACCACACTCATGTTTTAATATTTGAAATTTAAGAACATATCCCAGCAGTTAAGCATGCCCTAAACTGTGGTGGGAGAAATGTTTAGAGAACTCAACCTTGATTAGTAAAGAAACCTGTTTCCCTCTCCAGCTAATCAGAGAAATAAGAGTATTTTCCTAGTGTATCCTGTGAAGCTCATCTCTAAGAGGAAATATCAGTGCTGGCCTCAGTTTCTCTCAATGCTACATGGGCTTACAATGAAGACAACCCCCTTCTCTTTTTTTTTTTTTTTTTTTTTAATTCCAGTGTAAGTGAACACTAGTAAGCTAAGTAAGGAAAGTCTCAAACAAATCTAGACAAAGAAGGTGCCCAGGAAATGCGAGTAAGGCAGCCACAACTTCAAAATAAGGGACCAAGGAATGCTAAGAGCCCTTAAAAGGTGTTTGTAGAGTGGGGCTCAAGCTCTCTGTAGTCCACTGGCTACCCTTACCAATCTTTTGACACCATCAGCTCCAATGCCATATGAACTTTTCAGAATGTCAAAAGCCACAAACTGACATCCCTTCGCTATACATTCTCTGAAGTAGGGTCCATTTAAAAGTCCTAATGAAGTGGCCAAATCCAAATCTTCTGTGAACTGATACAACCTTCAGAGGACTCATGCACACAATGTAGGTGGGCTGTGTGTGACTGTGAGCTGCCTATGTGAAATTGGAAGGGGATTGTGTTGGTTTTCAGACTGAGTCCATCACAGTCAGGGTGCTGCTGACTGTGGGATTGGCTGTTTCCAGTGTAGAAAAAGCTTGTCACGCTTTACATTCCTCTACAGATCTGTGCTCATCTTGTTTTTTCCTCCAGGCTCATTTTTAGGCCTTGGCCTCTCCCACTGGCCACCACTAATTCAGCCACCACCTCCTCAGGGGAGGGCAGGCTGAGCGGCCTCTTGATTGCTTGGTTTGATGCATCATTCCAGTGAGTGACACTGCTCGAAAGAAGGATTTGAGCAGTATTGGCTAAAGTGTGTTGGAAACGGAGGTGCTTGAACAGGCTGGGATGGTGTTTGTTACCATTGATAGAATCAGAGGTAGAACAAAAACTTGGGGTCCTTGTTTCCCACATCTCTGCCCCAATTACGAGAGTGCATTTCCATCTGCTTTCTCAGGCAGCTATGAGCTTTCCCTCTTGCACTGCCTGACCACCAGATCAATGCGAATGCCATGACTTCAGCACTTGCATCCACTTCATAAGCACTGGGGAGCTGCTGTAATGCTTGCAACACTCATGATGTCACTACTGGGTTTAAGCCAGTGGTCTATTTTATAATTAGAGGTTTTGTTTATCACTGGAACAACTTCAGGCTTGTTTTTTTTAATTGCTAGCTCCTTTTTATTCCTTGCACCAGTGGAGTGTAGAACGTGGAAAGAAAATGAGTGAGGAGGAAAAATATCCTGGTCTGTGGCAGAGAGTAGCAACAGTGCCTGTCTTAAAAGTCCTCAGCAAAACTCATCTCACAAAAGCTCACAAGCTTACTGAGAATTTTTTTTTTCATATGGGAAAACATGAAATAAGCAGGGCTGAGGCTTTCCTACTCTTCTGCAGCAAATACATACAGATCATGCCTTCCCCCCACCAGCCTCTTCTGTGGAGCCATGTGCATCCCGAGGGACAGAACAGAGAAGCTCCTAAACACAATAAACATTACTTTGTCTGCATTAGTTTTTACATTTCTTTGTTTTATTTCTTGTTTTGTTTGAAATTACCTGTACCACAGGAATACAATTTATTTAACAGGTTGTTATTTTTTTTAGGAGCAGATAATATTTAAGTAGATACTGTTTATTTCACTGACTGTCTATGACTCCCTGCATCATTCTCACAGCCTCTGTCTCTCTCTGGCTTCTCCATATAACCCAGCCACAAGAACAACAGAGCAGCCTTTGGCCATATGATTGATAATAGATTGTGGATACAAAGTGGAAGCTCTGTTTTCTTAGCTCCAAGTGGTAATAAAAACTCAACATGTTACATTCTAGGGTCTTTCTCAATTACTTGCCCCTCTAATAGCTGCTTACATGTTTCTGGTGAAGCATGTTTTATTTTATATATTTATAATAATTAAAAAAAAAAAAGATGACATAGCTTACAAAGAGAAAAATAATGCCCCCTTAGCATGAGCAATACTGCAAGGTTCTGATTGTTGTGGGGACATTTCTTGTAGCTTCACAGTTTTGCTGCAAGGTGTAATGCCCAAGTTTCCTCAGAAACCTAAATTCAGAGTGGTAATTTGCCTTTTAATTGATCCCCATGAAATTTGTTTTGCATTACAGGTCAGACACTGCTGTTCCCAGAGAAGAATGTGCCCAAAACAGAAGAGCTGGTCACTTGGGAAGAATTGCCTTTTGTAGTAGCTGACAGGTACATGGTTTCTGTTATCCACACATGCAAATCAGGGGCTGGAGCTGCTTTTACCATAGCTGCTGGTGTGAGTTTATTCACTGTCACTGATACACTAATCTCTACAGCTTCTATTTTCTTTACATCATAGAGCCCATCTGTGTCCCAAGGCTCAAGCTCCATCATCTTTTGTCCCCTGAAGAAGGACAGCTGTATGACACTCACTCTGTGAATCCTGTATTACAAATGAGCAGCATAAAGAGCACTGACCCAGAACCCATTTCCTAGTTCATGTCTCACCTTCCACATCCCCAGACCTTTTTGTAAGAGACTGTGAGCATTCAAAGACCTAAGCAGTTGCTGAAGCTTCATTTCCTACTTCAAAGTGCATTGGGAGGACTGCACTATGTTACACACCTCTGAAATCCCAGCTCATTGTGTAGCTGGAAATGCTTCTCAGCTGTGTCAGTGTGATAGTACTAGTGATGCACAGCAGATCGGAGCAACTGGGAAGAGATGATTGTGATTCCTGCACTTGTTTGAAGGGCCCCAGAGACCTGACCTGCTTCCCAGTCTAGGATGGTACAAGCCTTTTAAGGGTTAAATCTAGACAGGTGTTTCTGTCCCAGTTCCTGAGGAAGACTTTGCATTCCTTGCTTAGAAAGTTTAATATATCCTATGTACTATGTGGTTCACTTCCCATCCTATTTCAGAAGAAATGCAAACATTTCCCTGCATATTATCTTCAAGCAATGGAGAGTATTCAGATGGGCTCCAGTGTTATGCAACTTTAATGGAGAAAGAAGTTCCTGGAAAAATGTATTTGGTATCTTTATATTGCTCTGCCAAGGCAGCAGTTGCCTCCATCCCATAGCCCTAATCTAAATAGCCAGCAGTCTCTGTGAGCTAGAAGCTAACTCAGCAGCTCTCCATAATCATGGTTTGTAGATAGTTTCCAGTTACGGAGAGCAGGCCCGAGTCCAAATACAACAAAGCTAGAAGAGGGTTGTGTTTGAATGGTTTTGGGGTTTTTTTGGGTAGGGGAGATTGGGCAGGTGTGTTGGTGTGTGAGTAAGTGACCTTTCTGGCAGGGCCCAACAGAGTAAGAATTGCTTCTTGAGATCTTTTCAACCTATTTTGGGACAGCTACCTTTGCACAGCAGGCCAGGACACAGTGTGCTGTGGCTCAGCTGAGTGGGACTTGGCAGCTTTGCAGCAGTGGTCAAGTGAATCAAACTTACAGGTGATAATGCAACCCAGCACATCTGTGAAAGCATTTATGCCACAGCCAGAAAGAGTTGCCAGAGTGTAGCACACAGCAAGCTGGCTCTGTAGTGGTGGCATGCATTTCACTTTGGTCCCTCAGTCACAGATGGGTACAGGGATCATGAGTGCTACCAAAAGCCCCTCATTTTCTCCCCAGCTGCCTCTGGGAGGGAGCGGGGAGAGAAGCACAAGTATCCACTCAAAGCACAAGGCCACTGTGTAATTGCTACTGCTGTGGGAACAGGAGTCCCAGTTCCTATGTGCCTTCTGCCCCTTAGGTCTCTGCTGGTTTACTAATATGCCTGAAGCAAGACAATTCCTTTATCAAGTGAGAACAAAATGAGTGATTGTGTAGCATAGGAAGAACCCAAAGGAGATGGAACGAACTAACTTGACGTAACAAGGTATGGGCTGGCTATGAGAGCGAGAGGTCACCAACCAGCCCTGTGTCTGAACCTGCCAGGGCAGAGTTCTGCAGTACTGACAGCCCTGCTGGGGCACATTCTGCTCCAGCAGAAAACAAGCATCCAGTGTCTCTGATCACACACTTCAACCCTGCTTTGAAAGACTTCTTCCTGGTTGCACATTACTCCTCTGCCACACCACCTTTCTCCTGGGGAAGCCAGAAAGGGGTGGAAGCTTGAAGAGAACAGAAGCAATAGAATTAATGGTGTCTCAAATGTAGATCAGAGGTTTTTTTCTCATCTCTACTGCCATGCTGCTGACCACGAAAAAGGACAATTCACTCAGGTTTTGTCAGTTCAGGATGGCTTAAAACTAAGTGACCTAGAAAATAAAGTTTCAGAGAACAACAACTTTGTTGTTGTTTTGTCAGTTTTATCAGTCACTTGCATTCCCCTCTGGCTACTGGGAATGCAGCAGTTATGGCTTAGGCAGCAGATCTAAACCAGGGCTTGGAGACAGCAGGAACCTGGTTACATAAGAGGAGTAAATCAACATTCCCCCATTCTTCTCCCACCACCTCAAGGTCAGGTATTTGCTTTCTGATCAGCAAGAGAACCTCTTACCAGCCCCAGGTATAATGCCAGTGCTTTTTCTGCTGTTGAGGATAATGGGATGAGGCAGGGGAAGACAGTAGTTGGAGTATCAGGGGTTTCATGCCATCCTCTAATTTATTTCCCTAGGCTGCCACAAGAAAGCAATCTCTCAGGCTCTAGAGCTGCCTCCTCTGAAAAGCAGTGCCCTTGATTCCTAACTAGAATTTGGCAATAAGCCTAAAGTCTCTGTGGAGCCAAAGAGCTTTAATGAAGTCTAGGAAAGATCTGGTTGGGGCATATTTATACTTGGGCAGTAACCATGCAGACAAAGCCTTGTGTTCTCTGCCACAAGGAACAGGTGGGGAATGGCACTCAGCTGAGCTGAAGAGGCAGGTGTGATACACTATGGGGTGAAAAGTGTGGAAGAATTGTAGTTAGCACCACATAGGAGAGTATGCAGAGATTATCAAGTCAACCCAGCACTGAAGCGTAGCATCAGGCTTTTTTCTCTTGCCATTTGGGAAAGACTTGCATTTTCTCAGGGACATACATCCTACCTCTTCAGGGGCCTGCGGGGATTGTACATTGGAGGGACTAGCCAGGCGTAATGACACACTGTACAAGGTCGCAGAATATCTTACACAGTTAGGAGCATCTTTCCCAGTAAGAAGTGGGGCCTGTATGTACAAGTGTTAGAGGAGTCTGGGAGGCAGCCTTTTTGTTCAGGAGAGGTCCAGCAGCATTGTTCTCCAAATGAGCATCTATTCTATGGTAAGAGGCAGAAAGGTGACAAAAAGAAGGACCGTGGCTGCTTCCCTTTCTAACTGAACCCTCATAACACCAGCAGATAAAGTTTATATTGACTCTATTCTTCCTCTCTTCCTGCTTCTGTCCCCGCTCTCTCTCCAGAACTGGCAGAGGGAGCTGGGGAGCAGGCAGCCTGGACAGCGCTGAGAGCATCACTGATCAGAGGGGCTGAGCCCCGATGATGCCTCAACAAGTGCAAGAGCATACATCTGGTACTTCCCACAGAGAAAACAACGAAAAAAAGAGAAACGGGTGACTGATTAAAAGTTTCCCCCCTCCTGTACACAAGATTCTGCAGTCACGCCGACAGATAGACATTAAATAATTCTTCCATAATAAATGATTGGAGATAAAAGCCGGCGGTGGCTGCTGCTGCTGTTTGGATTGCTCCGTTGTCTGCATCTTTGTTTCTAGTTTGTTCCCCGGCCACTGTCGGCTGGCACTGGGGCTGTCAGACCTTTGCCTCTAGCATTTCTAGGAACAGTTTATGCATGGGAACCTTGCCCTGCAGTTTGATGCTGTAGAAGTGCTGCACAGCTTTAGCAGCCGTCTGCCGCAGGAGGGGCAAGGTCAGGAGCAGCTTGCCTGCTCGCCGGGGCTCCTCATTGCGCTGACTCAGCTCGTAGTCCTGCAGGGCTTCGTGGAGAAGGTCCTGGAGCTTCTGCACTGCATCCATGTCCTCTATGTGCATGGAGTCTGAGGTGAGGGAGAAAAGACAGCAAACAGGCAAGTCAGACATGAGAAAGGAAATCCTTTATGGTCCTGAACCTAAACATGTTTTCTTTCCTTCTTATCTGTGCTTGCGGGGGTTTTTTGGTCCCCCCCCCTACCCCCACATCAGGGCAGGGATTGAGGGATGATGTTGGTGTAGGTTTGGTTTGTTTCTTAAGGAGAAAAATAGCAGCTTGCTGGGAGGTGTGGTGCTGCTGCACGAAGTTTGGCAGCAGCCCAGTGTGTTTGCCCTAGCAGTGCAGGTACATTAAGATTGCTAGGGGTAGGTGGGTGACATATGTGCCCTGTGTGCCACCCATTTTGCCAGCCACCATAATGCAATGCAGGGGTCAGGCAGGGGCCTTTGTGATCTGCACTTTCACTTGCCCTCCATGCTTCTTATGGGGAGAGTCACCCTGCAAGGGGCAGCAGCTGCTGTGCTGCCGCTTGGGAGCAATCTCATTAAGAATAATTAACACTGCTATAGCGCTTCATCTGTCTAAACTGCCTAATTGCCGTGCAGCTGCTAAGGGTGTCAGCAAGACAGAAAAGCCCCAGTAGGTCACAACCAGTGTGCCCAGGGGTGTTGCCAGACCCACCTTTGTGCATATGCCCCTGTTTTCAGAGACTGCCAGCAGCTGCTCAAGGAGCTCCCTGCTGAAATAAAGGAAACCCACACCTCCTGCAAGGCGTCTTCCCTCAGGCTGCCAGTTAGCTTTCTGAGCTGTTGGAGGGGCTAGCAGGGTTTGCAAAGCTCCTTGGTGTAACTGCGAAGTGAAGGTAGCTAGCTGCTAAGGACCCAGTCCAGGGCTGAGGTAGGGAACTGTGTTGAATACAGATTGCTAAACTTGTGGGTAAGCCATGGTGTCAGAGGGCAGCACCAAAGAGCAGAGAGGCACAGCATCACCAAAGGTTTTCTCCTTTTTCATCTTGCTGAAATGTGCTTCTTTCTTACAACCATGACAGTGTTGGAGACACTGTTGCCTTGTCTTCATTGTTCAGAGACTTTTAATCAATACTGAACCTATTGATAAAGATTCCTGCCACGAGGCAACTAATCCAGAAGCAACGGCAAGAGACTGTATGGCAAGCACACATGCACCTCTTGCCATCACAGCCTGGGCTTTGCGTGCGGCAGTGCTCTGGCTCAGCCTGCACACAAACACAAATGTGAGGACATGGGTTCCCCAGAGTGACAGCAGTGAAGGGGAGGAAAGCTGACTGAACTGCCAAAATCTCTCTAGAATCATGTGTCATCTTTATGGAGAGCACAACACAAATTAGAGACTGTGAATTTTGCAAGATACATTTATGGTAAAAATGCTATTTATTATGCATGATTTATAAAGTATTACAACAGTTGGGAAAATATTATGTCTAGCAAGAAAGCTGTTTAAGAAGCTGTTTAGAAGGAATGCACTAATTAAGAAGGTATTAAAGGGAAGTATTCCCAGTTCTTGATACATTTACACGTTTTATCCAAGAGACCAGGCAAAGAAGATCAGAAGAGGGCTGCTAGGTCATCACAGTGACCTGAGCAAACACAGAGGTTGATCTGAAAAGTAGGGAGGAAGAAGCATGTTGCCAAGTCAGTCTGGCAACTTCTCCCAGCCAGGTAGCACCTCTGAAAAATTTCCATACTCAATCCAAGAGAAGTGAGTGGGATCTGTTTCCTGCCAAGTCGCAGAGGTCATTTTGAAGACTGGAAGTATCAAAAGCTGGAATGTCCTCTATCCTTTCTGTTTAATGTCCTTCTGGCTAGGGGCACAAGGGTGAAAAGTAATCACAGCCTGTCAGAGTTTGCAGATCCCAGCATGCAATGAGCCATGCTTCTGGGCAAAGTGGGTGCTCTGCTTTTGGGTATTGATGCTGCTGTACACCAGGCAGAATCCCAAAACTACCCTTCTGCCACCTGGCTTCTGTAAGGTGACAAGACTTAACAGCACTAAATAAGTAAGTGTATTCAGTGAGAGAAACTGGGGAAATAAAGATCAAAGCCTGCCCCACCCCCACCACACTCTGCTGAAAGAAGCTCAAAATTGGCAGCTGACTGCAAAAAATAAAACAACATTGCAGGATTAATTTCCTTGCAATCCATCAGTGAAGTGGTGTCGATGGCATTGATAAACTGTTAATTACGAAATCAATAGCTATGAATTTTTACAGCCATCAGAGTACTGAGGTGGGGGCAGGCTGCCTGACCATGTCCCTGAGGGTCAGCTGGCCTAGAAGCTGGGCTTCATACCAGGAGCCCTTCTCCAGCACTGCTGGCATGGGGCACAGGGCAGGTGTGAGAATGGACAAGGCCCACTGCTTCCTCACCTAACTGTTCCTGCAGCTTCTGATAGGAACAGGAACCTCACAGGACCCATTGCTACAGAGTTTACTATGCATCCCTTTGCCACATTCAGACCTTGCTCACTCCATCTTAGCATTAAAAAGCATTGCAGAAAAAAAACGGAGAAATAAATTTTGGCCAGTCTGGGATGTCCTAAAATGAATGTGTGCTGTGTGCTAACTTAGAGGGCTCCTCAATACATAGGCTGATCAATTTTTATTCCTAAGGAAAGGACTGCTGACTCTGAAGGGTAGCAAATTAGGTCTATAACACCTTTACTCTGTCAAAAAATGGGTGATCATATTGTTTGAGACTTGCCTGCTGCTCTGGGAATTAAGAATTCGTCCCTCAGCTCTCTAAAATGCACTTACTCAAGACAGAGATCCCTTGAATTGTCTTTGCCAATCCCAGCAGGTGTGTTGTTGGTGTCACACCAAGGACTCGGAGATCAGCCTACTGTCAGCTTCTTCTCTAGTAAAGAGTGACTGAGCTCCCACTTCTATTTTCATTTGTTGCAATTCCTAGAACCGAGGAATCAGTATACACAGGGCTGCATAAGTCCCTAGAACTTGGGTTGCATGAGCAAAAACACCCAGAATTTATCTATATGGGGGGGGAGGCACAAAGCAGGTTTAGGTAGCACAGGTGCTAATCTAGATGTTCATCTTTAAGCTCTATCTCTGGTCCAAGGAAGCTGAAGCCTGGCCCAAACTGCTTTCCTCCCATTTTAGGAATCAGTTGCTTGCTTACAAGCACACCCATGCAGGCTCTGTAAGTTTATCCCTGTCAAAAATATACTAAGAAAAATCCTTGGCATTAAAAGAATGTGAAGGTTCAATGTTAAGTTAATAGAGAAAAATACACTTGCCCTATTGCAGCTTCCTTACTTGTGTGTCGCGAGAAGCTTTCATTACATGAAAACAAAATCCCATGCTTTACTTTCATATGTTTCAATACAAATAACAAAGCAGGACTTTTGTGGATTATGCTCCTACATAGCTACACTTCTAGCTACACTAGGAGAAACCAGTGAAGTCAGAGTGATTTTTTCCATCCAGCTGAGAACATGCTTTGGCCTGTGCCTCCTGACCCTTACCTTGTTTTCTTTACTCCACAGCACTGGAAATGGAGGCCCAAAGCATCTGATGAGTGTTGGTTGTTCTGCTCTCTTTTCAGTGTTACTCCACTCCTGTGGAGACTGTCTCACAAGGTTTACTCTGGGCTTAGTCCTGAAAGCACAGTGAGCAGCAACAGCAGAGAGTGCTTCTGTTGCACTGTGAAGAACTCGACAGCAGTGCCCACAGCAAGGGCCAGGTAAATGTCCCAGTGTGGCACTTCTCCTGTCACAACTGCTACCTTAGCACTCGGGCCTCTCTGGGGAGCCCTTCTCCCTGTTTAATCCTGTGACCCTCCTGGTAGACAGGTCCTTTAACAAGTTGATTACATCACCCATAGCCACCATTGCACAGAGAGAGGCCAGCCTTGGCCATCTGCTCATCCTGGTTCAGTGGCAAAGTAAAGGCAGCAATTAAAACTAAAAAAGCAATAGATGAGAAACTGAAAAAGGGAACAAAGTTATGAAGTGCAGAAAAATGATAAGGGAAATGAAGGATATGGGAGGAAAAGCCATGGCTAGAAGGGCTAAGGACAGTAAAGAAGTTTTATAAATATTTAAGGAATAGAAGAGAAATGATCATTTGTAGGGGGGCTCTCTTCAACTGGAGATGATTAAGTTATTAATAACAGTGCAGAGTAGATAGAAGTCCTTCACAGTTCTGTCTTATTTAGAAAAGAGAAGCTTTATATACCTGTGTTTTTGAAGACGATAAAGATTTCACAGTCTGTTGTTTATGCAAGAAGATATTAGAACTATTAGGACAAAGTTCACAGAAATCAGCAGAGCTGGATAACTTGGCTTTAAGGGTTCTAAAATTGCTGGCTGAGGGTCATCTAAGGCAGATTAATGATTAATAAGTCTTGGTATTTTTAAGAAATTCAAGCTGATTGGAAAGGTTCTAATAATGCACGTATTTGCCTAGGTCTTATATGATAATTTCTATTCTAGCCTGGTGTGAACCAGGGCAAAAGTGAAGGAAAAAATAAAGGTGACATTCAATTAAGACTAATAAGATGGCATTTATAAGACATGTAAATGTGGCACTTAAGGACATGGTTTTGTGTTGGACTTGGCAGTGCTGGTTTAACAGGTGGAAGTGGTGATCGTAAAAGGTTTTTTCCATCATAAATGATTCTGTGATTTTACTGCCAGTCAACATGATACTTGAAGAGAGAGGTCTTGTCAAACAAACTTGATTTCATTCTCTGATGAGATTACAAGTTTGGTTGATAAAGTTAACTGCACAGATATAATAGACTTAGGTTTTTATAAGGCACTTGGCTTAGGACCACAGGACATTCTCATTAAAAAATTAGCACTATGCAATATCAATAAAGAACACTTTCAATTGATTAGTAACTGGCTAGATGACAGATCTCACAGTAGCTATCAGTGGTGAATCATCCCTGAAGAAGGAGTTTTCTCAAGGAAATCCACAGGGATCAGTAAAAAAACAAACTGCTGCTACTCAACATATTTATCAATGAGCTGTAAGGAGTTTTTCTTTTCCTTCTAAACTGCTACTGCTAAGGAATGGATGGATGGCAAGCATGGACAGAATGGTGTAAAATGGTGAGGATAGGGCAGCCTCACAGAATCCTGGACCACATCCTTACATTTGAAGTAATATATCCATAGCCAAGGAATGCCACTATGGAACAGAAAGTTTATCATGTCAAGCTGTCAGGTATGAAAAGACCCAGAGTCATAGGACCCAGCTCAACAAAGACCATTCTTTTGAGGCTGAACTCAGGCAAAGACATTAAAGATATGGTGCCTTTTTTTTTTTAACTGACAGAACGATTAATTATTAGAGTCAGCTGCCAAACAAGATGTAGATTCCCCCTCTTTTAATTATTCCAGCTTCACACTGGGTGTTTTTCTGTAAGTGGATTTAGTCAAACACAGATACTGGTTTCAGGGCTGGGCTGCAAGGGTGAATTCTGTGACCTGCATGATGCAAATTTGGCAGAGATCTGCTGTGAGACAATGAAACTCAGGGGATGTAGAGGGAGCCCTTGTCACACAGTAGCTTTAGCAGTTTCCCTTTCAGATGGGACTCCAGAGCAAATCTGTGTCTGGCTGGCTCTGATGCAATGCAGTCTGCTGGATTGAGGGCTGAAATCTACATTCACACTGTCTCCCAGTTAAAGGGGGTTTCAGTGTCTCTGGTCACTGAACATCTCCAGGACAGGGCCAGGCAGCCCCAACCCCACAGCACTTTGAAACTGGGACCAGGGTTTCCCTGTTTGCTATATCTGACCAGTACTACTGAGATGGATGCAAGAGTGGCTCACATTCCTTTTCTGAGCTCATGACACTGGAGTTAGCTTGCTAGTGGTGAAGGCCTCCACAGACCCTTTTGCTGCCTGAAACCAGCCACCAGTCCATCCCTGTCCTCCCTGCACCAGGGTCAGAGGACAGCTGGGTCTAGCAGCACCAAGCCTCATTTCTCCCTGCTTTCCAGCTTAGAGCAGAGCTTTGAGAATGTTGCATGACTCGGGCAGAGATTCTTAGGCAGCAGGCTCTAGTCTCCTCCCAGGTCAAGTAACAGCATGAGATTTGACTGCCTGTTTGCAAGACTGGCTGGGCCAGGGCTGTACCTGAGTTGGCGAGGGCCAGAGCTTTGAGCGTGACAAACTCCTCCTTTTCCACCTTGAGCTTCTTATAGCGGCGCACCAGTTGTAGGATGGCCAGGTAGAGCTCCAGCAGCCCTGTCAGACGGGAGTGCTCTTCATCCATTATGTAGTCCTCAGCATAGACCAGCTTGTCCTCATATGGCAGGGAGCGGTACACAATGCCCAGGATGAGAATTTCCATCCAGGCACTCTGCAGAAGGCTCATCTGGTCTCCAAGGGAGAGGTTGGAGAACCCTAGCAGGGCAAAAGACAAGCAGGGTCAAATGGGTGTGCAGCAAAGCTTCTAGGAGACTAAGGTTCTTAGTTTCCCTGAGATTCTATTCCCTACTGCACTCTTCCCTACCAGCTGCTTTTAAAAAAAACAAACCCAAATAACTCATGAAAATGACCCTGTCTCTGTAGCAGTCAGCACACATGGACCTTACCCTTCTCTTTGCTCCTATGCCCACCCACAGAGTCAAACAGGAGTTCTGATGCTCTGACTGCATTTATGGCAGGCCAAGTTTGGTGACAACCTCTTTTCAATGACCACTACTTCTTTTATAGTAGCAACTGTTTTGTACCACACCGCCTTCTCACTCTTCCTCCTGTAGGTCTGTATTGCAGCTCATTTAGTTTGTCCCAGCTGAAAAAACGATCCAAGAAGAGTTCCAGATGACAGAAAAGAGGGTTTCTGATGGGTTAGCAGGGAATGACAAACCCCTAATTGTATACTACAAGCTCACATTTTGGCAAAGATGAGAAAAAGTCCTGCCACAACAAAGCACCAAAATATGTTAAAAAATGAATACATTTGTAAACAGAATCCTCTTCTATTCCTCATCACACTCTGATCTCCATACCAGCAGCTTTGCCTACAACCTTATCCAGTGATAAAAATACCTTTGTGGTGCCATATAAGTACCTAAATCATAGCAATGGAACCAGCACCCACAGTGAACCAAATATTCTCACCAAATACAGAAGGAGCAAAGATAGACCCTGACATTCCCACAATCCACTTGAGAAAATAGAGAGGACAAAACACAGAGGCAATGACCTCCTCAAGGTGGGGGAAAAAAGTGCATGGGAAAGAAAACTGTCTGTTACGCCTTCCATACCTGGTACCCTTGAAGGCCAGACCATGAAAGATCCTGGGAGATGGCACTCTAACAGTCATTACAAACAGAATGTCAAGCACAGTGTGCTGGTGCTCTCTAGGCAGCTTTTGCCCACCACAGACAGGCAGAAATTGTACTTTTTTAGTTAAAGAATGGGACACCCAGGCACACCTCAGCTGGGAGGGTGATACTCCACCAGCCTCCCCAGCCAGTTTTCTCCCTAGATGCACATGAAGCCTCGGGGAACACTAAGACTTGTGAACTCATGAGCCCCTGTGCAGAAGCCTCCTAACTCTGCTGGCTCCATGCAAGGCTCAGCTGGACTTCTTTATCCTGCACCCCACCCTGCTCACAGCTCTTGGCCCCACATCGGGGCTTACGTAGACAGCCACCATGATGATCATTTGATTTCTCTTGTTATCAAGTTGGCAATTAACAAAAGAGCTGATGATTGCTATATTGACTGATTGTGGGATCTCTTTTTCTATCTGCACTATCTCAGCTGGGGAAGGGAAGGCAGAAGGGTGGGTTAGTGGTATTTATTTATCTCTACGCCATGTTTTGTGTTTGTGTTGCCAGGGGAAGCAAAGGGTGATAATGGCCTGGCAGCCCTTGGACATCCAATTTCCCTTATCAGGCCACTGAATAGAAAAGAGGCCCCAGGCCACATTAATTAACAGATACCAATCAGCTGTCACGTGCTGTGTGTGCAAGGTCTGAAGGGAGCAGTGGGTGGGAGGGAAGAATCGATAAACCATTGGGGAGGAGTGCCAGAGGGAACAGCTAAAGAGGAGCCCAGGCTCCTGGGGAGAAGAGCTGCAAATCCAGCTCCATGACTGTGAGACTGATTCCTGTACAGCACAGCCTGTGTTCCATGCAGGCCCGATGAATCCACCTCTTGCTCAGGCTGTGCCTCGTCCTTTACCTCACTCTTCTGCCCCTTATGCCCTGTACTCAGGACTGTGCTGCTTGGGAACACAGCCCTCCTACTGTCCAAATGAGGCTGCTGCAGCTCCAATGCTTGGGATCCTGTCTCCACAGCTCTGCCTGTTGCACAGGGAACTGATGAGATTAACCCTGAGATCAGTGTAAAGGTGCATAGCCACTGTTCCACTCTTTAGAACCTGAGATCTCTTATTTGGTCATCCCTCCCCAAGCCATGGAGATAAGTCCAGCATTTAGGCTGCTGCCTTAAGTCCATTCTCTGGATCAGACATGTGGCCTTTCTGCATCTTCATTCCCCATCTGTATTACAATAGGCATTAGGCCATCACCTCACTGCAGTCTGCCAACAAAATTTCTTAAAGATTGAGAAGGGGTCATGTAGCAGAGTGAGAGGATCCAGAACAGGCATGGCTCATACTTTTCTGCTACAGAATAAAGTAGAAAAATTTATTTAACCTTAGTAGTAGCCTGTACACACAGCATCTCTATTAACCACCGTTTCCCAGAGGCTCTTGTGGCAGGTGAGATACCATATTTTACCCTTTGCCAAGAAAAGGAGCCAGCTGCAATTGTCCGACCCACCTGGCCAGAAGTACTCCCAGGTAGTGAAAAAGTCCAGCTACAGCAGGCAAGTGGGACGAGGGAGTGTTATGGTGTCAAGCCTGGACTTGAAATGCCCAACAGAATTGGGACCCTTTTCCTCCAATGTTCACACCTGTGGAGTGCAAGGGCTAAAGGACTGTCCCTGAATCACTGCAGTAAAGGGAAGATCATACAACTCTCTCATGCTATAGGAGTTGAGATCAGGAAAAGTAAATGTTTATTATACCTGGCCAAAATCACAGGTTTGCTATTACTGGATTATAACACTGGGGAACCTCTAGTTGTGAAATTTTCTGTCCTCTTACAGCTCCCAGGAATTGCTAGGATACAACTGTTTTGCATTCTTGAGCTGTTGAGATGGCCCAGCATCCAGAAAATGCCTTAGTGATCTGTTTCTTGCTGTTTTTCTCAAGTCTGACCCTGAAAGGTGCCTAGTCCACCACTGCCCCAAAAGAGAAGCCTGGCTCTGGGACAGGGCTGCATGCATGTTTCCCTCCTTCCCAGGTACACTTTGAGAAAAGCTCCTTTATTTGCAATGGCTGATGTGACATTCAGGTTGGGTTTTTTAAAATTTTATTTTTTTAAATTATTATTTCAGTGGTTTGGCAGTGGGAGCTCCCAGAATTAAAAAAAAAAAGTCACATAATTTGTGGCAAGTGGAGTTCATAATCTGTTAATTTATTATCATTTCTGTCATCCTGGAGGGCCATTAGCAGAGGTAATAAAAGGAGATGTAATTATAGGATCTGAGGCCACTCCAGACACAGCTGCTGTCACTCCACTTGCCATATTTCATTCTGTGCTAGTACAAATGTCTTCCTGGTGAGCATAGCACAACAGCTACCCTGGGAGAGCCTTCATCATCACCCCTCAAGAGAAGTCTTGTCACCCTGCATCAAAGCAGTTGTTCAAGGTAGACATTGTTCCAAGACAATTTTGCATGGGGGTGGGTGAGTAGTGTGGAGAGGGCCTCACACAGAAGGGAATAACTCCACATTGACTAACTGTGGCTTTTGAGCTCATGGCTAATAAGGCTATTGAGCTAATAACATTGGCTAAATATGATTAAATCGTGCTTTATTGCTATCATGGGAAAGTGTGTTTAAGTTTTACTGATTTTATTTGCCAATACTGTGGGGTAGAAGTTTGTGTTGACACCTGGGATCCTTCATGGTTGGTATGACTTTAATATCACACCTTTCTTTACTAATTCCAGTGTGAATATAAGGCAGGAATATGTGACTTTTTCTCCCTTCTCCATCCTTCTCTGACCAAGAGTTTAAGCACACAGGAAGTAATGTCATGCTTTGCTCAAAATCCTTGGAAGGCAGAAATACAGGGCATAGATAATTTAGACACCTGGCAGGCTCCTGGCCCTGCCCTGCTCTGCCCCCTTGCTGCATAACTCAGTATGTTTCATACGTGTTGTAGAACTACAGAGTATTTTGTTCCATTATTCTGAACTTTTATTATCTTTTCTTTTCAGTACTGCTCTCTTGTGTAACTATCCTTGAGCTCTCACCTGTGCACAGTCCTGTTATAAAATACTGCAGCTGGTCTGAACTGTGCCAGGCTGATTGCTGTGGCCATTACTGTGTTGCAGGGCCTTTGATAGGAGAGAAAAATATACAGAGAAATTTGAGATGATGGCAGGTAGGTCCTTATTTCAGAAAGGAGAGGAAGAGCCCCTTTCACAGTGCAAGAGCAATCTCTACTATACCCCTTTTCTGGGATAGAATTGCAAGGCTGGAAAACCCTATAGGAACTCAGCTTATCCCACAGCCACAAGGTAAGGAACTACAGCAGGGCACTCAGTGTGAACTGACAGCCAAGGTTAGAGGGATGTACAACAGCCCCTCACTGGACAGCTACAGCAGCTAATTGCATTGCATTAAAACCATTCCTGCTAACACCCAAGTATTGGGTTAGTAGAGCAATCCAGGCTGAGTTCTCTAATCACCACTGTAACCCCACTTGTGATGAATCAGCCCCAGATGGATTCCAGCACCAGTGATGGATATAATCCCTGCAGATATGGCAGATCTCATGTAAGAAGGGCACCACCAAGATTAACCTCTTCTCAGAAATACTGTCCTGAAAAAGTTTCTTCAGACTTCATAGTCCCATCTCATAACAATCCAGATTCCATTTAGTCCAGAGAACCATTAACTCTTGAGTTCCAGGAGACAAACTCTCTGCAAAATGAGAAGCAGCTACCAAAAAGCCAAAAGAAGAACAACAGAAAGAATAAAAATACATGGAAAACTATCTGATCACTCATGTTAAGATGCTTCATCAACAAATGAAGAATTTAAAGTCAAGAAGCAAAGCAAAACAACACAGTGGAAGACATAGAAAGCATGCAATAAATCCTGTGATCCTGTATCAGAGCCTCATATATTCTCCTGACCCAAGGAGATAGTTGAAGTGAGCTGTTTAGAGCTTTAGTGAATTTCTGAAGCATCGTGAATGTCTAAAGCAATCATTGGAAAGCAGCCTTGTAAATCCCAAGGATATCCCTTAAATTCCCTGACAAGTCTTCTCCACACACAAATCCAACCTATCTGTTTCTGGTGAGGTTGGAGAGAGACTAGAGAGAGGGGAGCATTTTCCTTTCCCAGTCAAATCTGGGAAGAAGCCAGAACTCAACACTGAGGGTTGTATCTGCTCCTTCAGCCTTGGTCCACTCTACCTGCAGGTGTGGGACACTTGTTGTGCCACTCAATCACACAGACACACACTGCATATAGTCAGTGAGCCTTCCAAGGCCTGTCACACTGCCATGAGTTGTCCTCATTATTTGCCAACAAAGAAGCCTTGAGATTCATTGGCTATAGCACGTCATCTATCACAATGGGATTTGTTCTGTGACAAATCCATTATGACAAGCTTTCCTGAGTCTGGACAAGATGCCCACTGCTGAGAGGGTGTGTCTGCCTTGTTATTAGCAATAAAGTCCAGTCACTGCCATAGTATTTATTCATCTATAAACACAACAGACCTAGGTCATGTTGATTTAGGCCAAAACCATGGAAATCCACCACAACATCCCTAAGGCTGTTTCCCAAATGCTTCACTGGGCCACTCAATGCTAAATACGACAGAGAACTTCAGTGTATCATTTCAAAGCCTTCTGCATAATCCCAGGGCACACACAAGTACAAGTGATCAATTTATGCACCTCCATAGTAGGCTGCATTAGAGTTTGCTACCAATGAGAGCCCATCACTAGCAGTTTTTTGTAACAGTACTTTCCACCCATCACTATAGGAAAAAGTCCTCATTGAGGCCAAAACTGATAAGCACAGAGATAAATAATAGCTCCCTTTGCTGTTCATGCTTACACCCTTGTAATTCCCCATTTACCTGGGATGTGCTTTGCCCAGCCAATGATCACCACCAGTTCCCTGTCTGCCAGGTCACAGAGGGTTGTCAGGGCCTTGATGTCACTCTCCGGCATAGTTGGATCAGGCATGGCATAAATCTTCTCTGGCTCAGCCACCAGCAAGTGGGAGACGATCTTAGTCACTGCACATGTCAAAGGAGAAGCTGTTGTATCTCTCATGACATAAGCTGAACCCTCCTGGGACAAGAGATGACTATAGAGCCCCTAGGACCTCAGTAGCGGTTTTGGTCACTACAGAAAACCTCACTGCAGCTACACAAGCTGTAGTCATCTGCCCATGCCAAACCAGCTCTGCACAGGGACGACAAAAACAGGAAGCCGCTGTAATGTTGTCAGTCACCAACTCAGATAGGCCCAGTGAGGGGAGAAGGTGAACAAGCAATCTGTTGGTGGGATGTGGGAAAGTTTAAAGAGCTATTGGTAGTATTGAAGAGAGAAATCAGCATGCTTTTGTTAACATGGCTTGGGTAAAGGAAAAGATCAGAATATCACTTAATTGATTTACATAATCTCCTAGGAAAGGTCTGGTATTTAACCCTAGGTACAATGAATACAGTACCTGAGCTGTTCTTAGGCTTGTCTAATTACCTCTAGACTATGATCATAAGGAAAAATTCTAGTGCTGTTGACTGATACAGGAATCGGAAGTGATAATTGCTACACTGTACTTTTGGGAGACCAGTGAAAAGAAATACAGTAGCAGCCCAGAGGACCACAATTCAAGACCAATACGTACATGGCTTTTTAGCTGGGGGAGGGATCTGTAAGCTCAGATAAGTGCTGCTTTCAGAATCCAGTCTCCTTTTGTATTTCTGACGGCCTCCACGGACTCGGTCCAGACGAACACCTGCAGGTAAAACCAAAAAAGTCCTCGTGATTCCTTAGTGCCTTACAGAAGCTTGACATGCAAATACTAAAATTTGCTAAGTAAGATGCTCCCCACACTCCAAGGAGCTTCCCTCTCCCAAACACTTGAGATCTCGGCTGAACTCATCAATCTCAATACCAGCTAGACTGCCTTCAGCTCTAAGCATGCTACTCTGAGCTTTACTTTTATTCAAAATATTAATGAAGACAGAAATTAACCCATGCAAGCTCTTGAGTCACTATAAATCAGATGGGTAAATGAAAAGCTTCAGACCTCAATGCCCTCTACATGATTCTGCTTTTAAAAAGAAAGACTTTAAATGTCAATCCAACCAGCAGTTATATAAATAAGCTTTTTGATTGTTCTTAAAAATGGGAAGTTAAATATTCTGTGACCTCTCACTGTTTATATTTGAAAAAAAGTGACCTATAGCAAACAGATAATGAACTATGAATTCAACAAAGATGTTTCAGCCTTGATCAAGTAAGGCAATGGTAATAAAACTAGAATCCAAATAAATAGAAACAACCTTGAGTACAATAAAGCAGCGATAAAGACAAAGTAGGGAGACACTGAAGAATTTGTTACAGCTCTTTGAAAATTCAGTGAACCAAATTGGAAACGGCACTCTGAAAACTATTCCCACTGACTGAGAAGTACCTGTGATTGTCACCATGCAAAAAACATAGCATCATCAATAGACCAGGAACAGAAACTAAGTTGTCTTATTTGTACAAAATATAGTGTTTAAAAGAAACTGTGAAAAACCCCTATAGATATTTGTGCAGTTGTCTGTTATTTCTGACCAGCCATACAGTCTCTGATAATCAGTCTGTGAAACTGGTGTAAGTCTTGCTGAGAGAAACAGCTTTGGGGAAAAAAAATATAATCTTTCAAGGTAAATGTAGGAGCATTTGATTAGAATAAAACTTTGAATTTACAATATACAAGTACATCCTTAGAAACACACAGAAGTTTATCTAGTCTGTTCATGGGAACCAATTATGTGATACACTTGCTAATCACATTAAGTCATTAATATTTTGCAAACATACTGCTACAGAAACACAAACAACTGAAAGCAAACACTCCACATCAGTTTTGAAGTGACACTTTCTGAACAACCTGTTCACCTGAAAAAACCTGCAGTCTGCTGTCAAATATTCTACCCTAGAAGGAGGCATGCCTTTTATACTACATTTCAATGCCATATTTGCTTACTCTGTCAGGAAAAGAGAAAGCTTTTACTGTAATGCTCACACCAGCCACACCTGCACCACCTGAAACTTCTACTGGCAACAGCATCTAGATCCTGATACTCTTTATGGCTAGAGATTTCACTGACAGACACTTCCAACTGCCAGCCCCCTAAGCAACAAGAATACCAGGCTGACACCACTCAGGCTGGCAGCAGTGTCTCCCACTGAGCAGGAGCAGCAGGAATGAGCAGGCATGGAGCTCTGAAGAGCAAGGGAACTGCTGCTGGGGGCGGCTGCTATGGGAGGTTAGCAGATGTTGAAAATTGAGAGTAAGGTATGAAGCTGATATAGGTGAACTCAGGTCACACTAAGTAATTTCTTTCCCTGTCCCGTTTTCTATTTCTTACTCTGTATGGAGAATTCCCTGACATCCCTAAGTGCCATGTCTCTCTTTCACTACATGGCATTCCTTCTGAAAACGATGCCTATTGCTTCTTTTACCTCCATTTCCAGTGGCAGGTAGCCTGTGGGCAAGACTCCTTCCTGGGAGCCCAAATATGCTTCAGAGAGCAATTTCAAAAAGGACAGCACGGAATCCCAAACCTGAGGTTATCTAGGGAGTTCCTTAGAGGAACAGCATCCCTGGATGAAGCAGGAAATTTTCATTTTCATCCATGATTTCTTTCCCTCTGTAAATGTGCCCTGGTTTCTTAAGAAAGAAGACCTCTATTCCATGCTTTGCTGAATGAATAACACCTATCTATAAGAAGAGAAGGGAGTGACACATGATTTCTGCAACTGCCAGTAAACCAAACAACAAGGTATGAAAATTAAAACGGTCAGGAATACACTGTTGAAAGATTATAGAGGAATCCAGAACAGGCTGCCAAGACTTCAGGACAGAATCACATATTCCCAGGACTCTCCCAGATAAGGATCATAGGTGGGTGCATTCCCTCACACCAGTGGTCAGGGGGAGGGAGGGAGGG
The DNA here is from genome assembly GCA_025920805.1 of Petroica traversi. NCBI lineage: Eukaryota > Metazoa > Chordata > Aves > Passeriformes > Petroicidae > Petroica > Petroica traversi. The sequence continues at coordinate 19,465,206 of JAHLSL010000007.1, forward strand.
AGATGCCATTCTCTGCTGGCAGAAACCAACACACAGCCCTTCAGGATGCTTTTGCTGTGCAGTTTGCTAAGCAGCGGGGAGGGGGAACTAGGAAGAGTAGGGAGGAAATGGGGGAAGCAGCCTGTTTCCTCCTCCCAAGGAGAATGCCATCCTCCAGTGCTTGGCAGAGGGATGACTGCACAGGTTGCAGCAGTATTAGGGACCCTCAATCAGATTATAAGGACACAAGGGACTTAAGTGCATTAAAAAAAGATAAGGAAGATGCAGAGAGATTTACCCTCCATCCCTCCTTCCCCCACTGAGCAGATAGAGGTCTGTTTGCCCAAGGACTTCAGCTTGTTAATTTTGAACAACTGTTTGTCCTCTTCTTGTTCCCCTTTCTGCACGACACTCCTTGAGGCAAATATTTTCAATCAGCACTTGCAGAGCCACAATTCTACCCTGTCATCGTCGCTCCAGCCGCAGAGCTGGTGGACAGGCTGAGCCCCACACAGCACATCCCAGCTCCAGCTGCTGAAGGCAGTGACCCACAGTAAACAAAAGCATTTCAACCCCTGAGTCCCTGACTGTGACACTCTAGACATAAGCATCATGGTAAAACCCTTTTTCTAAAGATCTGACAGCCTAATGGGTCATATCTAGATGGAAGGAAAGGACATAGCCAAAAAGTCAGTACCTGTTCTATCTAGGTACTCAGGTTAATGCTTGCTGCTGTGCTTGATTTCCTCTGAGGTTGATTTTAAGACAGGCGGGCTGGTTACAGGGCAGCTCTGAGAGGGACACTAAAGGACAGACATTAAAATGGAGTGGGGAGATGTGGTGGGTGAGCTCAGAGAAGCAGCATGAAGGAAAACACTGAGCAGAGAAGAAATGGAGGGGGATGTAAACTGGGATACGAATGGAAATGAGAGAGTGTAAAGAGAAGAGAGACGAAGGAGAGAGGGCTGGAGCAATAATCACAAGCGCAGGTTTCACACCACATGTGCAGCCACCCGAGTGTTAACTGCAAGGTGTAGCAGCTGTGTATGAGATGCAGCTGTCCATACTGAAGACTTACATAGGATTTGATACTGCGACCTTGTTGTGACAAGGCAGCAGCAAATGAAAACTTCTGCACAAACCCTATGCTCACGTGAATCACAACTGCCCAGTTCAAAGGAGGGAAGACACTTATCCTACAAAAGGGTCACCACCACAGGCACTCCTGGACCTCCTTTTGTGTCAGCAAGGAGTTGAGATCAACAGTATAGGACAAACTTTGAAAAGCACCACACCATGATTACTTATCTTGCTGGCAGTTTCTTCAAATTAAGGCTATCTATTCTGGAAACATCCCCTCTCCTCCCATTCCCCTGTATGGCACGAAAGTGCTGCTGTTCATTCAATTTTGTTACCTTTGAGAGACCCTGCATAAAAGTGCTGGCACCTCATCTGACCTAGCTAGGGAGCTGATCCTGGTGTACACCACAGGGATTGAGTTCCAGCTCCCTGGCAGCTTGTTCTCAGCTCCACTGCCTGCCCAAGCCCCTCTGACCTTGCAGGGAGGAGGGCAGGGCCAGGACTTGTGCAGGACTTCTCAGCTCAGCATCCTGCCTGGGGCAGGGATGACAGTTTTCTAAGTGTCCTGTGGGTGCCACTCGAGTTCCAAGCACTCTTGCAGAGAGGTCTGTGCCAGCATCAAGCCTCTGCAGTGGGAGAGCTGATGTGCTGATTGTTCAAGCTCCCTGCATTTCTCTGACATGCCCCTTGGAGAGACGTCTGCCCGACAACTTTGGGATCAGATGTCCCCTTACTGACTTGATAACATCAGGCCTTGGGGTTTTTTTCTTAATGGAAGTAAAATAATTCCAGCTTTTTTTAAAAGCTGGACCCGGGCCGAGACTGTTGGAAGTAAAAATAGCCGAGTATGCAGAGGCGACAGCACACAGAGTCAGGTTTAGTTTCTCTTTTATTTTCTGGGGACTAAAAATACTCTTAAAAGCTCTGTGAAGCTAAGCCCTGGCCGGTGGGAAATGCAGTCAAGGCCCAATATCAGCTGTCGTGTCAAATTACCAGCCTCACCTCACTTTCCATCGAGTCCTATCACATGCCCATGGATTGATAGGAACAGAAAGATCTATCTTGCCAAAAGAGCTAACGGAGGAGCCAAGCTACAGGGTTTGCATGGTACAATATGTGTCTAGACCAAGAAGGACACAACCAAAGGGAACACAGGACAAGTGCTGGCCAGCAAGCAGTGGCAAAAGGGCTGCTTTTGCTGAGCTTCCCTGACACCCTAGCCAGGTCCTGTAACCACTGCCCACCTAATCCTTGAGCTGCAGTTTCCACACTGCTTGCTCTCCCAGGGTCTGAGCTGGGGCGTGCTCTGTAGCTAGCAGAGATAAACCTGTCCCCAGGAACTGCAGTCTAAAGGTCCTGGATTGGTACTGGCCAAGGAGGCTGGAACGTAAAGACTAAGCGCAGAGAAGAAACAAAGGGAGAAGGGTTGTATCCAAAGAGTCTCCTACAAAATTTCCCTCTTCCTTTCTGCTCTGAGCTTCAGGAGAGACGACAGCATGTGGCAATGGGAGGAGTGAGTCAGAAAGAAGCCTATCAAGGAAACAGGAAGCAGAGATGACCATTAAAAGTCAGGCCTGCCAAGAGGGAGAAAGAAATAAACTATAGGGAAAAGCATCTCTGCCTAACAGGAATGAAGAGGCTGCAAACTGACTAGGCTCTCTTCTGTTACTCATATCCCAGCCTGGGAATGAGAAAAGATATCCTATTAGGGTCTAATGCTGTGGCAAAAAGAGGCCAGCCCCTAGAGAGTCTTCTGGTAGGTGACTGATGTGATTACTCAACTCATTTGAAATACAGGAAAGCAACTTTAGGGTTACAAATCAGCACAGTCAGAAGAACTCAGTGAATAGGCTGGTGCAGGTGAACAAGCCTGGAAATTACAGGTGGAAAGAGAGGCTGGAGAACTTTCCTGGGGATGAGGGGCAGTGGAGATGAAAATCCATCCCCTGTGTTTCAGAGAGATTCGACAAGTTTATAGGATGCTGCAGCCTCTTCCACCTTTAATGTTTTCAGGGTTATGTTAGTCAGGGAGGAAAGTTTCTTCACTGTTGGGCTAACTGAAGAGTCCCTGGATTCTGAGAGACAGATTATCCCTGTGATGCCTGATGATTCCTGGTCCCAGAGGCTATCACATGCCTTGGAGCAGTGACACAAGGTGTCAGTCCCTCACACACAGAAACCCAAGCAGCATGTCCCAAATGGTTGGTCCAAACCATGCAGGGTCAGGTGAAACCCACACAGCTTGCAAACCAGTCCTGCTCCTCTGCCAATGCCAGCTGCGTGGCTGCCAGCTCTGCAGGGCTGTCTGCAGCACTAGCCACTGCTGTCTCTCAAATGTACATTTTTCTTCCTATGCTGAGCCTCTCTCACTTTGCTCCCTCTCGAAACTCAGGAATTAACAAGGGCTTCAAGGGCAAATGAGAATAAAGAATACCTCAGTACCTTGTTCTTTGCAGCAACTCTCTGTAATAAGCCCCGCACCCACACACTCACCCCGTGTCCAGGGTCACCTTTGGGTGATCACCATCACCTCTCAGGATATCCCTGCAGGTCAAGGGCTCGCACAGTCTTTGAAGGTGAGTCAGTGAAAGAGACTGAGAATCTCAGCAGAGCTGAGTCGCTGGTACTCACAGGTTATCAGGGCACATGCCTGAAGTTACTGTAGAGCAGTAGGGGCATATATTCAGTTCCATCCTATTCTTGCTTACCTAGAAGAATCTTACCTGCTCTGTTGTCAGAACTGCCTAAAAGCTTCCAGGACAGTGGGTTCTAAAAATCCCAGGATGGTTGTTGCAGTTTTTGTCTGCTTCCTCTTTTCTGTATGTGCTATAAGAGGACTAAGCACACTTTTGGTGACAGAATACACAAAGAATTTATTATAAGCCTGTGTGGAGACTATGCCTCTCTAAACCCACCTAGATTTATATTGATGGAACCTGGACTTCAGTGTTTGAAAGAATGGAGATCTAGTTAGGTGTGATAACTACCACAAAATTCAAAGTGAATGAGAGGAAACAAGCTAAAGAGATTAATAATCCATTAGGTAAGGGAGAAGGTGTAGGGATGGTCCTGGATGGGCCATTCTTATGTCCAGAAGACAGGTACCAAGTGCCCTCAGCCCAGTGTGCAATTTGTGAGCAGTCCATCTGCTGGAAGCTTCCTCTTTGGAAAATTACCATCAACCTGCCAAAGGCAGCACATGCTCTCTGTCACAACTCAGCTCCAGCCACATTGCAAATGCTCAATTTATGCCTTGGAAAATAGTTGGGTGTGGAAGATAGAGTCATCAAGATGCCACTCGCTGCGCCTAGAGATCCTGTTTCAAAGGACAGGGGGTTGCCTGTCTGTTTTTAAACACAAGAATAATTTACAGAAATAAAAATAATTTTTTCATTCTCTTTTTTCATTTGGATACCTCCAATAGCAATATTTCTGGCAGCGGCTGGAGGCAGAATACTCTATAAATACAAAGCCATTAAACTGCACACAGCAGCAACCTGATCGGGGCTACCTTTTAATTTCCTGACATGAGCTGGCCACTAACCCAATTACCCAGGGTCCCCGGAGGAGCCCTCATTCTTCCCAGGAAGCACAAAGCAAGAACCCAAGCATATTGCAGGGATGTCAGCTGAGCTTTCCCTGAAATCAAATATCTTTGTGAGAACACATGGTCTGGAAGCAGGAATGGGGGCAGGAGGGAGAGGCTGCTGGAAGCACTTTGCTCCATTGAGAGATTCTTTCACTTGAAAACAGAAATTAAACACCCTCCCTTTGGATATGTTGCTGAAAAGGAGCTCTTCTGTTGATTCAGTTATCTGGATTTTAGTAGAGGGTGATGGCAAAGTTTTAAGTGGAAGAGGTTTGAAATCACCAGTGCTTGGAATCCCTTGCTCAGATACTACATGACTGCATCAAATTTACAACATCACACAGCCAAGTCTGTCCAGAATGACAGATTTGATTCCTTGCGAAGAATTTCTGACATCAGCAGCTGGTAAGGGAAACCAAAGAGTCAGGAATAAACACCAGGGCAATTCTACTGAGTACAGGGTTTCCTAATCATCTAGGGTCTTGAAGAGGAAATGGATTTGGGAGATAGCTGCTTCTGAAATTTGAAGATTACAGTCTCACCATCTTGGAAGTGGAGATCACCTCCAGCATTCATAGAGATGCAGGCATTCAGGTAACACAAGGGTTACCCAACTTTCTGGGAGGCAGAGTATTCCCAAAGACACCAGGGAGAGGAAGGAAAGGGGAACAATTAAGAGGAAGTTGACCTGAATGAATTTTTTGGCTCTCTACTTGTAGACTTCTTTTGCCTGTTTCACTGTCTGCTGCTGCAGTGTCAGTATCCACACATTCCAGAAAACTTTACATCAGAAATAATATTAGACAGATAGGAGTCCACGAGCTTGGGAGATTTGTAGCAAAGGATTTGGGCTCCCTGTTGAATTTTAATATGTTCTCTAGAATTTCTTATTGAAATGCATTAGGAGCAAAGGAACAAAGCCTGGTAAATGAATGGTTATACCTGGGTTTACTACAGTGCAACTGATACAGTTTTGGGAAGAAAGAGAGTCATGCAGGTAAGATAAATCACATGTCTTTACTGGATAATTGCCTAACTTCTCTCTTGCTGTTAAAAAGCCGCCCTTCTCTGCATTCAGATCAAGACTATATATTCTTTTACTTTTCTTCCTTACATTTGTAGATTTCACCCTCAACACACAAGGGTTATTCCTTAGAGCCAGGAGCCTAGGCCTGAGGACAACTTACCTTCAAAGACATTCAGAGTGGGGTAAAACACCTCATACAGGGCAGGTTTCCTATCCCAGGAATCCCCACTCCTGCTTTTAGCATATGCAGTGCATGTTCTCCTGGGAATTCCTCTCTTCTACTTTCTGAAATAAGGAACACATGGTCTATCACAAGACACATCCCCAGGGTCCTTTCAGTCTTTGCTTTCTTTTTTGGAAGCCAACAAGTGATGTCTGCAAGAAACTGGCCAGAAGCCACTCATACATCTCAGAAAGTTGCACTTAGGACTCAGTCATGAGCAGGACTCTGGGGAGACAAATCTCAGCACTGGCAGGGAGCAGAAGACAACAGAACTTCAGCAATACAATACACATTACTCCAATTGAGAAGGAAAACTACTCAAAGGCTGGTGGAAAACTCAATGGCATTTCAATGCCTGGATGAGACTTTCTTTTACAGACATTTTCTTTGCTGTGTGGTTTTCTGCTGTGATTGTGACATGATTGCACATGTATGTACTTCGCAGAAAGCATTTCATGACCCAGCTTTACTTCCCTTTTGGAACTGTTTATGCTCCATTTGGGTCTCTGCAGATGTGCCAGCACAGCCCAGGGAACAACACAACTTTACAAACAATGCAAACCTTTGAACAAAACGTTCTGCAGGGCTTCTACAAGAGTAAAGGACCAAATACCCAGACAACAGCCAGTCTGTTCTATTTGGTATGGTATGGTTTGATATGTCTGATATTGCCTCTCCTCCACTCGTCATTTCCAGCCAAAGATGAGTTCTGTAATGAGAGGCCTTGATGTTTCATTGAACCTCACTTGTTATCCCCATCCCTCTTCCAATGATCTCAGAACATTTCCTTTTCATGGGCCATACCGTGTTTATGTGACAGAGTTTTGCTAGCAGGAGACTGCAGCGGTGGTTTCTGTGAGAAGCCACCAGAAACTGCCCTTATGTCCACTCCAGACAGCTCCAAAATGGACCCACCACTGCCCAAAGCTCGGCCCATCAGCAGTGTTGGTGGTGCCTCTGTGATAACACATTCAAGAAATGGTAAAAGCAGCTGAGAGAGAGGCATGAGAAAATACAGGAGAAACGGCCCTACATGTACCAAGGTCAGAGAAGAGGAGATGCCCCACGTTCTGGAGGACTGTGACTTCAGAGAGGCAGCAGAGGTGTGGAGGGAAAAATTGTGAGGTCATGTTTAACCAGCCAACCAATGCCCAAATTGAAACCTCTGAGACCACATACACAAGCCATGTGTCATCTGAAATTATATCTGCCTCTTGAAGACAAACAAATTGCTGCAGAAGAGAAAGGTTATGGGTGGCTAGAGCGTGAATGGCAAAGGTATATTCTTCCTAAAACTGACAAGGTATATTGAGTTTTTTAGAAGAGACTTACCAAACAGCTGAAGTTTCTCTATCACTCCAGAAAGCCAGGTAGATCTGCTCTGTAGAGCCCAGAGTTTAAGAACTACACTTACTCATTTTAGGCACAAGATAGACAGCGATGGGAGCAAAGAGGTGGACAAATTCCAGGATTCCCAGCTGTCCTCTGAACAATGCCTCTCCACTGCAAGTTGCAGGGCACACTTTTTGTCTGGTCATCTCCCCACACCAGACATGTATGCAGGTATCATCTCTATTTGGGGTGAGCAGTATCACAAGTTGCTCAGGTTTCCCTGATTTTTGCAGAGCAGAGGGGCATGAAATTCTACTGGACAAAGCTTGAAGATGCCCACCTCCACTGCCTGCAAGGCAAAGAGCAGCAGATCACAGGTTTTCTGGGGACAGCACCTCTCTGCATGAACACTGGGACTGGAGTCTGCTGGAATGCTGGACTTCAGATTCAGCAGGTTCCTATAGGAGCCTGCTAGGGCTAATTAATGCTCCCTGGAGGCACACTCAAGATGGAAGGGGAAAGTGAGAGACAGGCAGCCAGACAGGCCAACACTTCAGATATCTGAGCCAGTTGGGCTCCATGGGCAGAGCTTTCTGCTTGCCACTTTCCCCAGTGAGTCTTGCCTGCTCTGCAGCATCACGCCAGGAGAACCTGAGACAGCAAAGCTCTGGTGTCCGTGCAGTTCCCCTGTTGCAATACATTGATCAGAGCTCTCTTAAAGAAAGTGGCTTGGATATCTGAGACACCCTATTGATTGCTCCATTGGCTCTCTTCCTGCCCTGGCCCTCATTCACTCAGCATTGCCTGAATAACCTGCACATCTATGTTAGGGCCAGTCTCCCCAGCTCCTAAAGGACTACATTCACAGCTTTCTGCCTAGCTGCAGCCTGTGTGGGGAGAAGAGATGTCTGGTGACCCTTACATGCAGTCCCCAAGGGAAGGATCCAAGCCTGGTTAAGGCATGGTTGAAGGCACGGTTATTTGTTTTTGCCTTCTGCTTGCAGAACAAGGTAAGGCACATGCCCAGCAGGCAGGAGGTGGCATGTACATCATGTATGGCAGCAATAACCAGGAAAATGAGAAGAAACCATGAATCCTTTAATTAGTTACTAATGGAATACCATATTCTTCTTGAGCAAAAGGATAGTTTCTTTACCAGAAACATCCCCACTAAGTTACAAGTCCATTGGCTTGCCCAAGGACATCGAGGAGAAAACTGTGAAGAGAAGAACAGATTTCCAGATCTTGCCTTTAACCAAAAGACTGCTTTTCTCCAAAATTTTGAAAATCAAACAGGACAAAGAACATGGTTTGGCAACCTTCTGCCATGCATGAACCCAGGGACAACAAAACAGGTACACCAAGGCAAAGTAGGAAGGGGATCTATTAAAAGGAAAAATAATCATACCCCAAATATCAAGAGACATCTGGTCCTAATGAGAATTTGGAGACTGCAGAATAGACTCTCTGGGGAAACCAAGGCGTCAGGGATTTTAAAAATCAGTTAAACTACTAGAACGATACAGTTGGGAACACTCATGCCCTGGCAGAGAAAAGGGATGGATGAGCTAATAGGATGACAGATCAGAGATGGAAAGGACCAATGAACCTTTTCTAATCTGAAATCCCTTGTCAATTCTGCATTTTTGAGCAATTCAAACAATTATGGATTTGTTCTTTCTAGAAACTCTTGGCTCTGTGGAGACCAAATAGTGTAACACCATTTTCCTCCCTCCTTGAATTTGGCTTTTAAAGATGTGTATTGATTGAATTCTATATACTATACTTTGTGCTTCCACCCAGCTTCACATAAAGTTAACTAATTGGTCCTCACAATTCTTTTGCAAAACAAAACAGTATGACCCTTATTTCTCAGCTTGGGATACTGAGAAAAAGAAAGAAAAAAAGATGCCTGCCCAGCATCACTTGACCACTCTCTGTTAGGACACAGGACCCCTATTTGCAGATTGCTAGGGTAGTCTCCTCTGCTCTTCTTGATATTATCATGTGCTCTTGTATCCCATTGCTATCAATAAATCTTTATGCTGTATATTCCACAGCTCTAAATATTATGGGCAGGATCACAGATACACGAACATCAATAGCAAACCACCCTTCCCCAGTGACTTCAATGATGCCTGATCAATCCCTATATGAATAACTAAATACACTTTCAGCACAAAAGCAGCCATGGAGTCGAATTTCAGTTTGCCAAGAGTAGTATCCCACAGGGTTCAGGAGTTCAGGCACAGCATGGTATGAGTGAAATTACACTGCTTTCCAGCCTAACTATGGTCTGGAAGGAGTTAACTTTTTTCACAGACCTTGGAGGCTAAGACATAAACCCTGCTCTGAACAGTGTTGAACTCCCAGAAGTGGAAGCAGAGATGCCCTGACCACACAGTCAGCACTCCAGCACTAGCTCCTGTGACTGTTCCCACAGCTGCCAGCTCCAAGAGGCTCAGCTGCTCAGATCCAGGCCAGCCAGCAAGCCTGAAACTGTGCTGCTGCTCTGCAGAATGACTGGAGCCACTGCAGGCATTTTAGGTCATTTTATGGGATTCATATGAACAGGCTACAGTGTATTAACAGCCTGCACTCCCACTAAAGCCAGTGTATATTGGCTTTAGTGGGTAAGGGGATACATCCCCTCCCTGAACTACCACATAAAGAGAAGCAGATTTCCAGTGGTTTCTAACTACAAAGTAGGTGCCTGTCTCCCAGCAGGAGATCAAGATTCTCTGAGTCTACCACCTCTACACCTAGGCCAGGAAGGGCCAAAGTACAGAACCCTCCCCTTGGTAACTATTCTGCTCTAGAAGGAAGATATTTAACCACAGAACCTACACATCCATCAAAGAACAAAACAGGTTTAATGTCTAACCTACATTCTTAACAACACTGGCTACCATCAACCTGCCTCTCAATAAATGAGAGAGCTCTAGTGAGAAGCAATACATTCTCAAGAGACATTGTACAATTTATTACCAGCTGCTGTGATGTTATGACCTGGAAGAAAGTTGTATGCTGCCATCTTGGGTCCAGCATACAGGACTCGTGTACAACCACAGCCAGTGGCTGTTTCTTGTGGTTAAGCTGAGAGGACCTCGTTCTGCTGGAATAATGATGCAGAGGGTTATGTGCAATGCTTCTCCTTCCTTCCCCTCCTCCCCTCACTGCCTTTCCCAGAGGGACCCAAGGGAAACAAACCTTTAAAGTCAATCCACAAGAATGTGTTTAATTGCCACTGAATTCCCTGTGGTTCCTCTTGAATGGACAAGGATTGAAAAGGGGGGTGTGGGAGGAAAAACAGCACAGGAGAGAAGCTGAACACTGCTCAAAGAGCGCTGAACAGATCAATAGGCTGAGCAAAACACAGGCTGAGTATGCAGGGCAGGGGACCCAGAACTCCCAGACAAACCTATGCTACCAACCATCTTCAGAAAGTCTCCCGAGTGGTAATACAAGCAGACCCTCATTGCACTCTGTACCACAGCTCTGCATTAACTCCTTCCCTTACAAAGAGCAGTCAATTCAGTCATGATCACAAAATAGCTTGTCCTCCTCAACACTGAAAAATTACTGGGGGCACGAAGAGAAACACCTCTAGCCCAGTGTTCCTTTGGGAAAGGAAGCAGTCTGGCAACACCAGTTTCCAGTTATTTGTCGAATTTACAAATACTGGAAATAATATCTGAGCATGAGAGCACTGACTAGAACCCCTGTCCTCTCTGTACTGCCCATCCTGATTATTTTATAAAGTCTGTAGAAAGATACATTCAGAAACACAAAGGGGTCGAGCATGTAGTTAGACTGGGAGATTCTGCAAGGTCTGGAATCCCAGGCAGTGCCAGGACAGAGGAAAATTCTCATTCTGACTCTGTCTTACCTTCTTTTAGCATCCCCACTTTGAGGCATTTCATGAAGCGACAGGCCTGACAGGACTTGCGCCTCCGTTTCGTGATCTCACACTCATTGGTAGCCGGGCAGCTGTATTCAATATTGCCTGTAATCAAACACAGAGATGGTCACCCAGGAATCATGTTCTCCCCATGGATCCAGGGACAGGCTGTAGTGCCAGATATTCCCACCACCATCAGTCTGTACATGTTGCATGTTTGCTCACTCACTTGCACACACATCCTCTGAGATTATGACCTAGCTAAGGGGACAACTGCAGTGCTGGGCTTTCAGGCACATGTCCTCCAGGCATGTCATCATCTCTGTGCTGCACCCCCTGTAAGCTGGCCTGTCTCCTGAAGCCCAGGGATGAGAGTGGGAGCAGTTCAGACACTACCAGCATTTCCTTTGCTGCCAGTCTTGCTCCATGTTTGTGGCATGGATGTCACCTGCCCTTTCTTGCCCTGCTTGGGGAACCAGGGAGCTCAGAGACAGCATTTCCTCCTTTGCTTCCTCCTGCCAGCTGGCATACTACAGGTAGCAGGAAAGCAATAGGTCTGCATTGAGAAAGGAGGGTAAGACCTGTAAAACCAACATGGGTTCTCTGTGCAAATCTTTACAGTTTTAATTTATTAATCCTTTTGCATCTGCTTTCATCCCTCTCACAGAGCATTATCTTATCTTTCCTCATTCCCTCTTACTTATGATCACCCCTTAACACTGTCTGTAAGACAAAAAGAGAAAGAAGCACCCCAAATTTATTTATAATCACATATTTTATTGTAAGCCAAGAATATATCCGAAACATGGATGTGAGGGTCTTAAAAGAGGATTTAAGTGGAATTATGCTGGATCACAGTGTATGGCCACAATTATTTAGTAGTAGAAGACAACAAACAGAAATGGCTGTCTCCATCCTGCCATTCACTTTGAAATTATGTTTCTGAAGAAGTCTATTCAATGTTTGCTGTGGAACTGGACTGGAAATCTAAACTTGGCACTGATGCCTTGACAATGACAATACATTTAAGGCAGTCTAGTTACTGGTAAATCAGGTAGCACTGAAAAGAGTACCTGAGCTCTACAGTCTACACAACAATGGAGAAGCTAGTTTAATGGTTTAAAGCAGGAAACTGAGATTTGAGAGTACAATCAGAGGTGTGGGGAGAAGTGCAGGTAAGAGCTGAGAGAACACACAGTACGGACTTTGAATAGCATCAGATTAGAAGTAGAGTTTACAGCTCAGTAATACTGGGACTGGATTTGATTTTTATTCCTACTTTTGTGATGGATTTTTGTGTTTTGTGCAAGACCATTCTCTCCTCTAAATAAAGATCAACAGTCTGATACATAACAATCTCTGGGAGTGGTAACAAGACCTTGGGGTTCACTAAGCTGTTGGAAAGTCCACTGGATTTCTGAGTGGAAAAACAGAGCAAAGAATCAAAAGAAAGAAAGCACCATTTGATTTATCTCATTATGCTCGGCCCACGCTAAGTGAAACCCTAGGAGCACACAACCCCCAAAGCCTAAAGGTGATCAGCCTACAAGCTAAAAACATTCTGCCTCTTGTTTCTTGTTTTGTCACAAGACTTGCAACTTGCCCCTAAGCTTCAGCCCAGCCACTCCATTTCTCTCACCATTGCTCATCTGCCCCCAAATGCAGTTTGTCAGCAAGAGCATAGTGTGCTGCACAAGTTGCTTCCTTTCAGGCTGTGTTTCGTCATTGTGCAGCATCTGAATTTCAATAACCTGCCATGTATCAACACTCTCAGAGAGCTGGAAATTGAGATTCAAGCTAGATCTCAAGGTAATAAACAAATTCCTGTTCTAGACATAGAGCTCCAGCACATTACAGACCCATGAGTACAGTGGCCCTGATCTCATGATCAGATACTTGCTGTGCCCTACACAGGAAGGAACAGAGCAGGAGCAAACCTGGGAAAAAACTCAGACACAGTCTCACTTTGGAAGGTTTGCCTTTGTTTGAATGCCAACCTTTCTCACCAAAACCAGGATCAGAGCTCTGGAGTGATGTAAGATTTCATGTTTTGTGGCCCAAAGGCCAAAAATTTGCTCCTAGCACAGAGACATTACAGTAAGGGCGCTGAGCCTTTCCAGCAGTGGGAGGCAGTGACAGCCATCATCTGGAAGATCAAGGTCCCTTCACAGTGACAAGCAGATCCCCAAGCTTCCCCTTACCACAGTCCCTAGATCTCCTGACGGAAAGAGTCTATAAAACCTACATCACAACTAAATGGGAGAGTGTCAGAGTATGTGAAGGTACTACTTCCAAATAGACACTCTGAGTGCGGTTCAAATGAGCAGTTCTCAAAGACACGTCTGTATTGGGATCATGATTGCTAAAGGAGCCTCAGAGGAGGCTGAGCCCTGGGAGTTCAGGCTCCAAACCTTGCTATGCACTGCAGAGATTAAGAGTCACAGCTGGGGGCAATGCATGCCATTACTGCAGAGAGTGGGGGTATCAGTAGGGAAGGCACAAGCATTACTTACGCAGAACCCGACCAGAAAAAACTGTCATGTCCAAAAGTTTACCAGAGTTCTCTGATTTTTTTTTTTTTTTTTTTTTTTTGGTGTCTCAATTTCTTTTATGGGTCCTGGGGCTGGCTGCCAGCACAGTGAGTTGCTCACAGCTCCCTGTAATTTCTGTAAGTGCCCTGTGATAAAGTGATGAGATTAACTCATCGAAATTCCAACAGCCTCCCAGTGGCTGACGGTCACACCACCAGCCCAGCTGCCAGCACGGCGGCCTGGGAGGGAGCTTCCCTCCACTGCAGCAGCTGGGGATGCTGCAAAGTCCTGCAGGAGAGTGTCAGCACACAAGGGTGCACACAGGCATGGACAACTCTGTATGCAACAACAGAATGTGAGAAAAGTCTCTGTGTATCATATATTGATTATGTGCCCCAGAAGGAAGGGGCAAAAAAAGGGATAATTTAATAGAAAAGGCCTTGCTTTGAGCTTTGGCTTATTAGAGAGATTTCCTTTACTTAGAAAATATTTACATTTGATCTGAGAAAAATGGCAGAACCTCATCGATGCCATGGCACAAGATCAAGTGGTAGGTGAATAGATCAGAGTTTGGATATCTTCTAAGCCTTCATATATCACCTTGGAGGGCAAATCCATTCCTCTCCATGTTCTAGTTTGCTTGTCTGCAAAATGAAATGAACACCAAACCTACCTGCTGGGGAGACCGCAAATCTTTATTCATTAAGGTTTAACTGTACTTTAAAGCTTTTAGAGATGAGAAATGCTGCAAAACAACAAAGGACTATTAAAGTGACAGATCATGTATTTTTTATTCCGGAGAACTGCAAAACTACCCTATTTTCTGCAAAATTAGACCTCTGTCTGTTAAACAATTTTGAACATAATTTCTAGTGCACATATAATAGGAGTACCTGAAAACTGCACACCAAAACTTGGTCTTTCAAGAGACCCTATATTCACCCTACCTCTCTGGAACAGGATGGACTGGGAAGACATGAATGCTTCCGTGAGCTTGAGGAGCACAGTAAAGTCCCACCAATCTCCTGCTTAAATTGCGGACAGGGTCCTCAGGGGAGTTGAGCGTGAAATCAGTACAGCACTGAGGACACAAGCTACTCCCTACTTACTGATTCTACCTTTCTAGAGAATCTTTCTGCAAGTAAATCCAGGAAAGACTAGACAAAAATAGCCAAGAAAGTATTTAAATAATTTTCAGTTTCTGATTGTTAAAAAAGCTCATCTTGCTTTTTCTGGTTTCTTCTTCATTGCTATTCACTTCAATTAGTCCTTCTAACTGCGGCACCAAGTCCTGGTATGACAAGAAGTACTTAATGAAAATCAGAGGAAAATCTCTCAGTGATTTGCATGAGGTAAGAAGGTTCATTTTTTTTAAGCCTCATCTTTCAAAGTAGAGTACTCAAATGATTTAGGAGAAGAAAATGGGATACATATAGGTGTAACACCAGCACTGTTTGCCTCCTCAGGGTGGCACATCTGGCTCCTATTCACAAAAGAGGACATGGACATTTTACAAAACCTCACTCAAATCAGCCTCCTCCTCACACCAGCATGCAGGATATGGGTTCTAGGGCTCCCTAGTGGCAGCAAGTTTGTCTGTAGGGTTTCAGACAGAGAAATATTTCACAGAACTTCCACAGAAAAGATCCTTCTACACAGAACTCACTGTGTAGATGTACTGAGGCCATCAAAAAACACTAGACTAATAGAGCTGAGGTTGCACTGGAGATGGTTTTTTAAATTCAGGTGATAGATTGGTGAATAGTAAGCCACAGTCAAGCACTAGATCATGAAATACTGCACTTTCCCTGGGTAAGCTTTACAAGTTTTTGGAAAGCTATGAGCTCCCACCTGAAAAGTAGCAGGCACATTTCTGAGAGGACAGGGCAATGCCTGGCTGATGTGGCTGCTGCTGTAGGGACCACAACAACAACCAGAAAGCCCTAGATGACTTTATTGCAAGCCTTTATAAATCCCTACAAGTCTTCTGAGCTGCATTATGCACCTTTTAAGCCCCTTATTGCTGTAAAGGCATCCCAACACAACAGTTCTGTTGCTACACTCACTGAGTTTGCAGCTCGCAAGACTCAAGCTGGAAATGCAGAGTTGCAGGTACTTTGCCTAAGACACAACTTTCCTATCCAGAAGATGATGGCCAATGTGTCTCTTTTCTCTGAATCTCCAACGTTTTGCTGAGGTCCAAGCTTTTACTTTGTATTAATGGATCATTTTAGAAATAGCCTTAATTTTCACCACTGGAGATGAAAAATGTATGCAAGGTAGTCATAGTCATAAGTATGTTCAATAATAAAGGACTTGTAAAATTACATAGGACTGTTATTAGTTAATATTCAAAAAAGGCAAAACAGATTACTAGTTGTAACAATTAATCAACAAAATAGAATGACAATATATTTGACAGACACATAATGCTCTACCTACTGAGCAAACTATTAAAAGAAGGAATAGAGTTTGATAGGGAATTTGTATCCTGTAAAAGATCCAGTATTTGCCTCTGTCTAAATTTGGGTGAAAGGATTAGTTAGGATATCCGTGGAACAAAAATTAAAAACTATTTATTTATAAACATCTCAAACTATCTTTTATGTAACGTACCCATTCCTTTACATTCACCTAATATGAAATCTTTTGTTTCAAATCCAACCTCTCTAGAGCACCAATAACAGCACACTTAAACTTATCTGAAAATCAGAATATCTCCCATCTGAATCAGATTACACATTCCACAATATTCACAGTCAGATGAGGTAAGTGCAGATTGCCACTAGAATATAATCCCACTAAACAATACAATGATAGGGAAACAAGATTAAAATTTTGTCACACAGCCTAGCTGACCAAAAATGCTTCAGGTCAGTTTAGGATTTCTGATCTGCCTCAAAGCATGGCAAGTCCAAAACTGGGGTCCAAAATATCATGCTCAGAGAGAAGAGCTTGCAGCCCAGGGACAGGTTCTCTAACCTCCCCTCAGGTTTTCACTTTTCTGTCTCAAACATTGTCAATGCTGCAAAGTGGAAATGACACACAGGTTTCCAGGCCTTGATCCTTGGGCTATATAATACAACATGAGAAAGGACAGAGGTGTGACACTCCCCCATAATCTGTGGGACAGGTGAAGGTGTGCTGGGTGATCCTGTCTTTCTGTCCTAGTTCAGGAAAACCAAACACTCCATTTCAGCTAGAAGGGAATCAACAGTTTGGATTTTCCTGACTTTTTCTTCTATCATCAAAATTTTTCTTGGGGAAATCTGACTTGGTAAAAATTACTCTTTTCTTTGGAAAAATTCTACTGACAGCAAAATATTAGTGACCTCAGAGATAATCTGCCATGTCCATGCTGGCTCTCAGTTTATCTTCTCCCCATCATTTGCAAAGCAGCACCCCTTGTGTTGTCCATGACAGCCTGCCTTGCCTGGCCAAGTGAGAAAGTGAGTTGCAGAGCCATCATGCTTAAAGAAGGCCTGCAGCTTGGATGTTTATTCTTCCTGCTGCTGCTGCTACAGCAGCAGAGGGAGTCAAAAGGCAATTGCAAGATACTCTTGCTTCAAGATATGCAGGTTTTACATTAGTTAATGCAGCTAAAAAAACTCTAATAGGCAGACCAGGGTAATTTGTAGCAGGGGAGGGGGATCTAGTTGGAAGGGGGACTTCATGTGAAGCTCTGCCTCATGATCAGGAGTATCTAGCTAGA
Source organism: Petroica traversi (assembly GCA_025920805.1). Lineage (NCBI taxonomy): Eukaryota > Metazoa > Chordata > Aves > Passeriformes > Petroicidae > Petroica > Petroica traversi. Next base: position 19,482,580 of record JAHLSL010000007.1, read on the forward strand.
GCTGCAGTAGTTTAGTAATTCAGCACAGATTTAGACCCATTTTATGGCAGCATGCACATGTAAGGCCAGCGGAGTAAGTACTGTCATAGTATTCATTAGTTTTCCATCTGTCAATACTCAAGCACAGAGAACCGAAGTGGCTTGCCTGAGATCACAAAAGCCTGATGATGAATTTACCTATTCCATCTCTTGAGCATCTGGGAAATCCTGGGGTCATTGCTCCATCTTGGTGCTCAAACCTTGAGTTAATGCCACTCCCACATACTGAAGTTTTGTGATACTAGGATACTGGGAAAGCAGTTATGTAACATACACATCTGCATGCTTTCTGCAAAGCCTACATCGACGTTAGGCAACCTGGATGGAGATGTTTTCACTTAGTCTGTTAGAGACTTGAAACAGCGACTGAATATAATAGAGTTGCAGGATAAACACCTTTTGGAAATGCTCTTGCCACTTGCCTTCTCTTTTATGTGATCCTTAAACCCTTTTCCCCTGCACAGCCAGGGCTATACTTGAATGTCACCCCTACGGCAGCAGAGCCCTGGGAACAGTGTGTTTTCTTGACTCAACCAAACTCTGCAGCCATATTTGCTGCCTGCTTCCCTGGGCTCAGCCTTCAGCCACATAGCTGAAATTGCTCGCCCTCAGGCACAGCACACGTGACTCTCACACTCTTAGGAATAAAAGCATTTTGGTACCTCAGTTGCCAGCCCAAGCTGATGACAGGGTGAGAGAAATTTCCACTTACTCCTTTTCCCCCCGTCTGTTACATGTTAACAGGCAATCAATTAGGGAACCACAGGGAGAAAAAATATGGCTGAGCTGGGGGAAAGGAAGCTGGAGGGAAGCACTCTCTCCTCTTGGAATTCAGTCAGCTGACATATCACCTGGCTGATACAGGCTCCAAGTACTGCTACTATGCATAATTTTCTTTCAATTCTCCCTGAAAACTCTTTAAAAGATCCTATGTCTTTTTCCCCTTCTCCAGGTCTCTTCTGCTCTGCCACAGAAGGTCCTCCAGTATTGTTCCCATGAGAGGTTAGTTATCTGGTCTCTTCCTGTATTAGGAAACCCTAGGACTTTGTTTCAGAGTGCTACCCTGTCCCTGCTTTAGCACCTGGATTTGCCTAAAAAAACCCCAAAAAACACAAGGAAGGATCCAAGGGCTGGAGAAGAGATGGAGTCGGTGCTGACAGTCAGAAGTGCAAGTAAAAGTTCACATTCAGTCACAGAGATTCATCAATGACAAATCAACAGAACCCTGCCAATGAACAGGCCAATGCCCTAGAGATGGCTGTGGCATAATAAAGAAGGAAGTATCAGTGGGGCAGAGTAATTATTTCCACAGCAGGATTCCCACATTAAGGAGATCTATCTAAAATCTATGAAAACAAGAGAGATACAGTGACTTTTGCAGAGACCTGGGATAAACTGCACCCTGTACTGTTCCAGAGTTGAACATCCCCAGCAACAGAGCGTAATCAGATCCATTCAATTAACAAAGTGAGCAGTCTCTCCACATGTGCATTTCTTTCATTTCACAGGAGGCAAGAAAGTATTGATGTGGTGGATTGACCTCAGCCAACAGCCAAGTACATGCTCAGCTGCCTGCTCACTGTACACCTGCCTTCAGTCAGCACACCTACTTGGGCAAACCCAATACTCTCCCCACTGGAAGATGAATGATCCTGTGCTCTTTCCAGTTAGTGGGGGAAGTAAAGGGAGTGTCTGTACGTCCAGGCATGTTTGCTCACATGCACATGTATGTAAGTACACCGAAGCATCCACGGATATTGGATGCAATCCTGCTTTTGATTTTATTGTAGCTGCACATGTGGACCTCTGCAAGCACGCCTTTGGCAGTCAGGATACAGCCATACCCCTCATACATGAATTGTATATGAAGGAGCAATGCACTAAAATTCATCTGCGCATGCATGCACTGAGGTTTTCAAAATCACCTGAGGAATTGCTTATCCTTAGTAATACTGACAAAAACTTCATCTTCTTAGTGCCTAGTTTTTTTTTATTTTCAAAGAAGTTGCATCTTAATGAAAAAGGTTGGTGAAACTGGAAAAGGAGAAAAATACTGACTCTCACACAAGTTCTCTGTCCAAATTTGTGCTGAGTTTGTATGGAGTTCATGGCTGCATATTAGGACTGGTAGGACAAGGAATTTCGATACTCTCGTAATGCAGGAGTTTTCACCTCAAGTTGCAGCTATGTCTACAGAAATGCCATCTCTTGGCCGAGGCATCTACTTTTCAAATGGGCATTAAAACACCATTAAAAGGCAAAGCATATCCTTTCCAGGCCTTACTCCACTAGCTGCCACATTCTCATAGTATCAGTGCCACTAACAGAGGCAGGAGGATCCACTAGTCCAGATACCCAGATCTGGTAGGCAGTCAGTCAAGGAACTTGGCAAGGGTTCCTACCATCACACAGCCTAACTCCATGTCCATGCTGATTTGGAAGGACCAGAACTGAGCAGGAGGAGAGAGGAAGCATACAAAAGGATGGAGAGTTAGGTACATTATATTGATCCGCCCTTTCCCCCTTCTGTATGACACTGCAGTCTCAGCAATGCCTGGGGCCATGCCCCTTTATTTCTATGGGGCAAATGCCTCAGTTTCCATTCCTTCCCACCATACCTTGAATAGTCCTCTTGAAGAAGGCTTTACACGCCTCACAGGAAGCCACGCCGTAGTGGTACCCAGAAGCAATGTCCCCACACACCAGGCACAGCCGCTTGGGGATTGCATTGAGCATGTACTCGCACTTGGTGGGTGAGTCCTCCATGATGGCGCTGGTGCAGTCGTCGTAGCGCTTTCGGCAGGACCCGCCGCCGATGCCCGTGCCATTGAACATGGGTGGCGAGTCTAGGCCGTTGGGGTGGCCACCCATGGCGATGCCGTAGCCACCGCTGGCGTCGGAGGAGCCGCTTGGGCTGTGGTGGCTGATGGCGTCGATGCCAGAAGATGGGCTGGAGGGCTCGGTCTTGATGAAGGACCCGCAGCTGGAGGAGAGGTGCCGCTCCTCGGTGGCCATTCTGCCGAGCAGCCTGCAGGGAGAGAGCAAAGGCACTCAGCAACCACCTGGCCAAATCTGGTTCCAGTTTAGTCAAAACAGAGCCCTCCTTTTGCTGCCTCAGTCCAACTCCGGTTGGCTCAGGCAGTCCAACCCTGCGCAGGTTCTTCTTCAGGAATATCGGTACAACCAGCCCATCTGCTCCTCACAGAGTCACACTAAAGACAAAGCTCTTCGCGTAGATGATAATTTCTGGCCTTTCACAGGCTGCTGTGCTAGGAAGGGGCATGAGATGAAGCACCATCTACCCAGAACATCAACTACCCTAAGACAGCAGAAAGAAACAAACTTGCTGGTGGCAGACCAGGTAAAAAAGATGTTGGGCTAATATAGATGTGCTGCCCTGGCTTTATGCAAAGGTTCAGTAGCAGAACCCTGCAGAAAGGATCAGCTCAGATTGGATTTTCATTTTTTTCACTTGTAATACAGAAGTCTTTGATTAATTTTCAAGTTGGACTCCTTCTCTCACCCCACTTCACCCTTTACCCCATCCTGCTGCATTATCATCACTAAAAGAGGAGCTTAGAAACTGAAGGAAAAATCATCTGATCAAAAGTTTCTTCTGTCTCAGTTTTAATCTTTCTTCTACTTACTAATTTTGGGCTTTTGCATGGACACAAATTCCCACTTCTTCAAGAGAGGTTACACTCTTAAATTTATGGAAAGAACTTTACCAGCTTTTCAAGGGCTTTGTATTTATTTTAGTCACAGATAGTCTCATTCCTTATCAAAGTGTTCAGTCTTTTTTTGGAAGACTGCTAAATTTTATAATATTTACAGCAATGAGTTCCAGGGATTATTTGTGCAGAGTATGAACAAACAAATCCCACTGTAATTTGCCTATAATGTATTTGCAGCCTGTCAGACTCCCTGAACAACTCCTGACTCTCCTTCTCAGGAAATGTAGCTTATCCATATTCTCCTCATTCAGCTCTCTATTATCTATATGACTGCTCTTCATGCAGAAGTTTTTGCAGATCTCTTATCTGCTTCATCATCCATCTCTGAACTTCCTCTGGTCTGGCTATTTCTGTTCAGTCCAGAACAGAGTTCAATGAGCCAGCTCCTCAGCAGCATGAAACTGGCACTGCTCCATCACTTTTCCAGCTGAAGGTCTGGAGAGTAGTCAAGACAAAGGCACGCCATCAATTACCTAGTGACGTTACAATATTATCAATGTTATTTTCAGTTTACGAATTATGTAACTCCTTGCACTGTCTGCTTTTTTTCTCTCTTTAAATTAAAATCTAAATTTTTACCATTTCTTCAACTAATAGTATCAGGAAGTTACTTACTGCCCACTCGATGAGTTGCTACAGTTAATTTAGAATCTATGAAGATATATGAAAATTAAAATTAATCCTTCTGGTGTGCTTTGTTTTGCAATAGTCAACAGCGTATTTCATCTGCCACTATGCTGAGCAGTCCACACCCCCAGCTCTATTGGGAACCTCTGGAGTTCTTCAGTCTTCTTGGTAATTTGATTTCATCTGCAGTCTCATTGTTCACCCACTTCCCAGATCATTAACACATGGATCAAACACCACAATAGCGATCTTTATGGGTGAAGAATGTTAACCTTTATCAAGCTGAAAATTGACTTCTCTTTGTTTCCTGAGTAGGGTATGTCTAGCCCTTCTTTTTGTCTCTGACACTTTTTAATTGATAATAGTATTAATCTGAGAGGTTAAATTTTCCCTTCAGCAAGACAATTTGTCAAAGGCTTTAAGAAAAACTAAACACACATTTTCTGATGACATGGCCAAAGAATTCTGAGTGGCTGGAGATGCTTGACTTTTCTTCTTGGAAGCTCTGCTTGTTTAAAGTTACTGCACTATGGTCATGTGGGTAATTTCTATTTCTATTTCAGTTTCAGCCTATTTACCTGGTATTTGTGGCAACTCCTTCTGCCAAGAGGTCAAATCCGTCAGGGCACAGGACAAAACATTCTTTGTATCAGCAAGGCTGGAGTGCACACTTTTATATATCACATCTGTGTGTCTGTTGATAGGAATATAGATGTTTGATATGCAGCAAATTCACAGTCCTGCATCCTTATGATCTCATTTGACCTAAGTATCTCCTAATTTTCCCTTCTCTGTTTCATCCTCAAAGTTTGACCTCATCTCCTATCTCTGGGATCGATCAGCCAAGTTTGTTTTTTGGCAAGACTGTTGACCTTGAGAATATGGGCAGGCATCTCACGTTCCTCAGCTGCTTTGCCTGGTGTTACTTGAGAGGAATCCAGGGTTTGGGCCCTCTCAGAGACAGTGTGATGAGTTGATAAATGCCCATGCTTTGCCCAGAGGGCCACAATGAACTAGAGGTCATGGAGCAGTTACAGAAATTGCTGCAGGTGCATCCATCTCTATTCCCAAAGGGCACCTAGACATATTGCAGATCTTCTGGTGTAATGCCAGCTGACTGTGTGAAGATGAAGCTTTTCTAGCTGAGACTAGATCTTAACATCTCACATCAAAGCTGAAACCTGCTGTGCTGCCTGGGTTCTGGAACCTTTCCCTACCTGAGAAATGCATCTGTGGTAAAGAAATGAAGATCATTGGATACAGCAACATGAGATCAAGGTTAAAATGGGAGGTAAAACAACCATAAAACAGAGTTCTGCACTGTGGAAATCCACAGTAAGAGGAGCTGGAGTTGTAATCTTCAAGGCATACAGAGGAAAACACTATGAAATAGCAATGACAAGGAGATGAGCTGTACTGGCAGATTCTGTCAGTAGAGTCCAAATCCCAACTTCTGTTTCTTAAATAGCCCAACATTCACGGATGACCTCAAGAGGACTTACCGAGGTATTTTCTTTCAGTGGAGAGAAAACAAAAAATAAAAACAAAAAATAAAATTAAATTTTTAAAAAAGGGGGAAAAACGGGAGGGGAAAGGGGGAAAAAAAAGAACCTGGGGAAATAAGGAGACTTCCTTCCTCAAGGCATGCAAACAGTGAGTGTTTGATGGTGAATCAAGAAATAAACCCCCTACCTCCTTACAGCTGAGGACCCTCCTGTTCCCTTCCAGCAGGCAGCAGTACACAGCGAGTGCTAGTTTGATGTGAATGCATGCTTGAGAGCAAAAGCTCTTACACCAAGATAGATCAAATATTACAGCTAAGGTGACTCCAGCCATTCCAGAGCATGAGTTTTTCTTTTCTGGCCTCTGACTTTCTGCAAGTCTCATGGAGATCCTGTGCTGATTTTTAAACAGTCAGAGTTTAAAATGAGATACAACATCTTGAACTTCAAGAAGAACAGCTAAATGTTTTTTGCAGAGTTCAAAGTGATGAACAGCCATTTTGCTTGGCTCTAGTTACCTTAATAGGAATGTAAAAGGAGAGAGACTTGATCCAACTCTCCTCCGTGCTGGCACAGGAAACTCCGTTACTATTTCTGTGCCCATGTAACAGGCTTAGAGGTTCTAAACATTTCGTTCTTTTCACCTTTCCTCATCATAGGTCATTCCTTCTAATCCCTTTAGCATCTTTGTGGTCCTTCTCTGGATTTGTTCCAACTTCCCTGGGTCTCTGTTGCAGCAAGGTGCCCTGAACCGCACAGTGCAATGCTGCAGCGCTACAGGGGAGAGTCACTCTGGAAAGCACACAGCCAGGAAGACATATGGACCAACTGAGCAGTAGCTTTTCCAGACATCACATTGCACATCAGCTCACACAATTTGATAGCCTGTCTCATTGAGACCTCTCTGAACATAAGCTGCTTTTGCCACCGTGCTCTGCACAACATGAAATTTGGAGATTCTCCTTGTTGCGAAGTAGATCTAGTATCATCTTTGAACTACACAGTGCTAACTATCACTTGTTTTACCAAAACCTGTTCACAATGGTCATTTTCTCAGCCCAGCTCTTCTTTTTTCTACACTGATTTCTTTTTTTTGTAGTATCTTTTGGTTTTGACAACTGTAAATTTGAGAGTGATCACTTTTACACTTCTTCCAGGTCACTAATGAGTATTTACAGTCAAAGCACTGTCATTTTGGACACCATCTTTGGAGAAGGATAAAGAATATCTCTAACCTTTCTGTTTACACTCTGTTATTTAATCCATGATTCATTTCACAGGATTTGTATCAAAACCTATTTGATCTAATTTCCCTAATAAGATTTTGCACAGCTTTGTGTCAAAAGCCCATGCACGGTCCAGAGTCAATCTATTCACTGCATTCCTTTTGCCCACTAATTATCTAATTGCATCAAGAAAGGTTATTGTCTGCTGTACTCGTTTTCATAAACCCACTGCTGTTTATCAGTAACAGTGCTGTTAGCCTTTATGTGCTTGTAACTGCCCTCAGACAAGTGTGCTCTGACCTCAGTGATTCTGGATGCAAATAGACTAGGTTTAGACCAAGTCAAGACTGTTTTTATACATTAGTGTTCTCTCCTTTGGGCAGCAATGTTGGTTAATGTTACAAGTTTCCCAAATTCTTCTCCAGCCTTTCACCCTTTGCTATTTCTCTGCAATGGCTGGTATTTAGCCATTAAAGGAATGGGCATCAGTTCTACCATGGAGTCCAGTCCCTTCAACAGTATTTTCTGGTTTAGTCATAAATTCACCAACTCGACATGTTGGAGATCTCCAACAGTAAGACTGAAATTATCATTAAAATGGGTACTGAAATCCAGTATCTGCTGATGGGGAGAAAAAGAAAACACACAGGCTCTCTTCAGGAAGAATCTTCCCTATTCTGGGCACAAGGAGAAATGTAAAAGTTTGAAAATTGACTTTTTTTTTGGGTGGCTCTCACACTGGATATGGATTCCAGACAGAATGAAATCTTGATTTTCTGACGTTCCATAAACTGTAAAACCCTGCAGGTAAGATGCCTGTACAGCTTGTAACTTCCAGGAGCCATATGGCTGTACTTGTGACACTGCACTTCAGTCCTGAAGTCCTCACAGTAGGCTTAAGGTATACTGACAAAACCTGAGGAGTCTGCCAGTATAAAGCTGCTCACTTCAGGCATCAGCTTGTGACAAAAGCACAGTTTGGACTGTGCAGGAATTTTTAAACCAGTCATGGAACACAAAAGTAGTTCTAATCTGCAGAAACACCAATGATAAGAGACATAAAACATCCACCCTCTTCTCTGCTACAGGCCTGCACTGCACATGTAATGGGGATGTGCACATCACGGGCAACATAGATTCTGTGTCTTTTTTGGGCCACACAACAGGACTTTGCACTCTACAGTGGACTGACAAACAATGTAGGTCAGCTTCTCAAACACTGGCTGCAAATTCAACACTCCAAATTTTGTCAGGTGTTTTTTTAGACACAGAGGACAGAAATAAATAATGTTTTCCAAGCGACAGGCTAGATGTGACAGCTGCAATAACAACCAGTGTAATTTTAGGTCACTTATGCGAAGAGTTAATGTCATAGAGCTGAGCCACACCTGTTGGTTGACCTGCTTTTACCATGGACAGCTCACAAACACACTCCCACCCCTGCCTCACTGAGAACACCCACCAAAGTGCTAGGGAGGAAAGGGATCAGCAACTACACTGGCTTCTCATGCTCTTCTACTCCATATGGACTTCAAATGAGAGAGCCATCATTTAGAGGCTTTCCCTATACTGGCAGCTTTTCTTCATTCAACAGTCCAAGAATAATGGGATCTGCCAATGTGCCACTTTACTCCTGTACAGTGGAGAACTGTGGGTAACTCAGTCATATCAGGAATCTTTTTTGGGCTTATTCTATCAAACAGGAACATATCCTGTTCCCAGGACAAACTTAATTTCTCTCTGAGAATAGGCAAGAGCTTGGGTGCACCCGCATGATGGGCATGATTATAAACATCAATCACCAAGTTACCAGTGTGTGGGCTTTAGACCTTTTTTGTTTCAATCACAATGTTTTGCATTGCTAAAAAGGACAGGAGTCAGAACTCAGCTCGATTTAACTATTTTTCTCTGGAGTACAGATCTAATTTCTAAGAGTTTTGCCATGTTTCCTAGCGATGGCTCCCTTTGGTTTGCATGACTTATGCTCCTATTCTGTAGAGTGTAGCAAACCCTAGAGAGCCAGTTTTCAAGGCATTTGTCCATAATATGTCCCCCTAATACTTCATACTTGTCTTTGGAAAAGCTAGTGCTCACATTCAGGCTCTTACACAAATAGTACTTGCTTGTCTAATGCCCAGTAGATATTTTATCCCTTTGACCCATTGCATAACCAGAGCCCAGTTACATATCAGTAGATCTTCTCTAGCCCAAGTTAGCTCATGCTGAAAAAAGCTGCCACAGCAAACTGTCTGGAGGCTGCTTAAAAAATAAAAAAGGATCTCATGGGCAGAAGACATTATGGATTTCCTACTAGCCTTCATCCCTCCCCTCATTACTGTAATTTCTCTTCACCCTTTTGACAATGGTCTTGTTAGTAAATGGTAAAAAGTATTACACAGATGAAGTGACAATTAATCTGGAGGTGTGACACATTATCATTTCACTCTCTTATTAACACACTGCCTTTTGAAGGTACCTTGCCCTCTGGTAAATGGCACTTCCTTCAGAGAGAATTGCTTTAGCACTTGAGCTAATGCCTCTTGCTTATACTTACTGCTGGTACCACAGCAAAACAAGGACAGACTTGACTTCCTGTTCACTATTTTTCCAAGTTCTACCACCACCCTTTCCCCCTATATTATCATTCTGTGTTTCACATTTCCACTTCTTACCCCCCTACTTCTACATTCACAGCAGTTCAACAATTTTGCCTGTGCACAGCAAAGCTGCAACTCAATCCCTGTTGAAATGCTCAGCTAGACCTTCATTTCTTCTTGAGTGTCTGTCTTTATACTCTGCCTATCTAGAGCACTTATAATCTATATCTCTCTAAGCACCTTCAGTGTCCTTCAGACACTTGTGAATGAGACCCATACACAGGAGGCTCTCTAGAGTACATTTCAAACACTTACACATCAGAATTTTATTTCCACCATTTCAGATGAGCAAGGAAAGGAAAACTTCTAGCACTGCCATTCATATCACACTTACTTTTGCATCGCAGTCTGATCCAACAAGTCATCTCTCAGGATCTTTGACTCAGTATCCTCTCAGCATTTCTGAGAGAAAACTGCCACCAGTACAAATTCTTCAGCCTGCACTTCCTTGCATTTCAAGATATTCATTGAAGACATCTCCTACATGAATTGCCTACAATTCATGGTGAACAATGGCATGAAAAAATAAAGACTCAGAGGTATTGCTTAATTTTTCTAAGTGTATGAGGAAGGAGGTAGGATGGGAGGTAAATATCAAAGACATCATCCTAGAAACAAATGTGCATAGACTTAGTAATTGACATTTCTTTAGGAATACTAGTAAAGGAGGACTTTGGGTTTATCAAGACAAAATATGAACTTGAATGTTATTCAACCTGGATGAATTTGGAAATTCTCTGGGTTTGAGATGGTCATACTTTTGGGGAAAGTTTCTGTTTCTCACGCTTCAACAACACAGCAGTAGTGGGATTCTATCTCCTTTTCCCACCCTGCCCAAGACAATCCAAACAGAATAGATGAGTTTTGCCTAGATTCAACCTGTAGCTCTTAGAGAAATCTATAACTAAGTGCCTCATCATTAGAACATTGCTCAAAACCTGACAGATCTTGAAAAACTAACTGAAATTAGTTTCACATAAATTACAGCACGGGAAATAACAAAGGGCAATTAGTGCTTTTTAATTTGAATTTTTTTCAAACTCTGACTCTCCAGAAAAGATTTCTAAGATGATACAGTGGCAAAGCAAGGCAACTATGAGTGCAAACACTGGATATGATATACAGAAGATGTCCCAGAATCACTGAAAAAGTGTGGAAGTGTGAGTAAGATAGGCTTTCAATGCAGACGGAAGCAAAAGGGAAGTACATGGAGCCAAGTACAGACAAGAGACCTACAGTGAGGCTGACATATAGCACAGAAAGAGAGTACAAAACAGAGATAACTGTAGACCAGGCTCCTTTTCTGCTAATGAATACCACAGGTATAAAGAGAACAGGTCACATATGGAAACAGTGGTTTCCTTCTGCACACCTTACACTGCTGCAACATATAGCATTATCTTTAGCTACCTATTTAGAATAACTTCCAGGTTCAGTTTTGTTGAGTCTCTAAACTCCTACCTTTGGTAAGTACTTAGCAGATCTCTTAGCACACACTGCATATATTAAGCAGGCAGCTGTATCTGACCCAAATTCCTGCTTCTAACCCCATAACTTATAGTAAATCCGTTTCATTAATCCATCTTGCTGACTGTCACCATTTCCTTAGACTGACAAAGCAGCTTCTCATCCACTCAAGTCCAACCCTACCTGAGGCCCCACAGTGTCCTGCATTCTTACTTACCTGAACCAAGAGATGAGATCAACAAACTGCTCATTAGACAGAAACACATAATTTTCCCCAACACTCTGCAAAACTTGCATGTTCCTTTCTCTAGATTAAAAAAACCCCAAACAAACAAAAACCCACTAAAAATCTCAGTTCAGCCAAAACAAATTCTGACGCAAAATACTTTTTAATTACATTGATTCTCCTCACAAATTTTCATCACTGTAGGAAAACTTAACTAAATGTGACTACAAAAACACCACAAAATTTTGCCATTATGAATAGATTATTTTCTCATCCCATGAAGTTTTCACTTTTCTCAGTTCCTGTTTTTTGGTTATGAAAGAAAGGAACGCAAGCTTGCAAGCTCTTTAACCTCAGTTCCTCTTCCATTCTTTTGCATCCCTGCTACTGGCTAAGCAGAAACTAACAGGCAGACATAGCAAAGCAGACAGACGGGCAGGCAGACACCAGCAAAGAAGCTATACAGCTTCTTCTACACTTCCATACAGCTCCTTTCTGAGACAGCTTACATGTTACATACCTTTTTTCTGTAGGGTATCTGTGTATAGCAGGCATATGCATAAATTTATTGCGCAAATACACACAAACCCTTCTCTCACATCTCTCCTTTCCTCATCATGTGCGTGCACCTAGATGCCATTCCAGTAGCTTTGCTATAGGAGCCAAAGTATGACTTCATACTTCCTGATCATCACTGAGAGTGTTCAGACCTTTATAGCAAACATAATGCAGTAAAGCAACAACAAACAATCAAAAACCAATGCCTAACTGAGCCATATCACCCGCAGTCTGCACCTTGAGGCACACTCCTGTGTCTACCAGAGCATGGGAGGAAGAAAATCTCACATGGTTTTACATATGTCTGCAATCTGTCCTACCCCATATTTAAGAACAGCTTGTTCTCTCCCCAGAGGTCTGGAACCCTTTGCTGATGCAACTAGGAGGGGGCTTGCCTTCTTCAGAGTAGACCCAAAAAAAATCAAATTTCAGCAGCTGACGGCCTGGTGTGACCCAACCGAAACCATCCCACCCTGACGGCATGTCCTCCCTGCTGTGCTTGTTCCCTTTGCCCTTGGAATGCTATCACTTGTTATCACGCTGACTTCTCCAGATGGGGCATTTTGGCTATTGATCTGATAAATAAACAGCCTGCTCGCTCGATCAAAATGTTATTTTGCATTTCAATTACTGTTCGCTAATGCAACCTTCATCCCGCCAAGAGTGCTGCTGGCAATGACACTCGACCTGGCACAGGCGTGTGCAAGCAAATTCGGCAGCACCCGCTGCAAGCACCTAACGGGATTACCAACCTCCATTAGAGGCACAGAGAGAAGACCATGGGCAGACAGCAGTGGCTGAAGGGGAACAGACACACATTGAACAGAAGGTGTGAGCAACATGCAGAAAGGGCAGGGAGAGGCAACAAGACAACTTTACCAGATATTCTGACAGTGAGAGATCTTGAAAGGTAAAGACTTTCCCTCCACTGGACAACTCCAACAGCTCATAGCAGATAGACTGAGGTCTCTGTGTGTGAGTTGTGCAAGAATTCCGAGCAATGGGAAATAGAAATCAATGTCTGGTGACAAGCCAGCAGTGAGCACTGCAACCCATCAGGGCAAACAGGGTCAATTCTAAAGCAAGTTCTGAAGCCTAGCTCCACCAGGGTTCAGTAAGCCCTAGAGACACTCACAGCATTCTGTATCCAAACTTGCAGAGAGGAAACCCTCTTAATCCTTGCTGGATTCTTCTGGGAAATACAACTGCCTCTGGTGGTGACACAGGAAGAAAGGGCCATCCAGAGGTGTTGCTAAAATCTGTGGCAGGTGTTGATCTCTATTAATTCAGCACTCTGTTTACATCAAGGAATCCTGTGCCAAATCCACAGACTGGTTTCACTCAAACCCTGTCTATGATAGGAAACACAACACAAATGCTAAGTGAATGAGCAGCCACCAGCACTGAGGTCGGGCATGACCATGTGGTTATATGACAGCTTCTAGTCCCAAACTCTTCTAGTCATGTGACACTCTTCACCAGGTAGCTGATTTCGCACCAGACTCTTGCATGATACAGAATTTACCTTATCCCTTTTTTTCCTACCTAAACTCCTAAATGAAATGTAACAAAGTGACACAACCATTTACCATTGCAGACAAATAGTGGTCACTACTTTTACCACCCCATGCATTGCCTGTCTGGATTTAGGTCCCAGCTGACAGGATAATATAAATGAGGTAAATGCATTTCTCTCAACTTCCAAAAAGCCTCTGTCAAAGATCTTTTGCCAGACCTAGACAAATTTGTCCCATTTATAAACAGCATTCAGACTGAAACTGCCAGTCATCCAGGAGTTAAAAATAAACAAACCCCTTTAACACCCTGAGATTATATAAACAAAATGCTAAGTATAACACACTGAATGAGATCAATGTGATGCATAAAGACAGGATCTATAACTCCACACACACTTCATCCGCTCTGTGTGCCCAGCCTTCCAGTTCCCTCTGCCCTTGGCAAACTAAGTCAGTGTCCCACACCCATCTCTCTCCAACCAGTCTATACTCTAGACCTTACCCTCCCAGGTCTGCCTCTGTGCCCAATCGTTCTCTGTGCCTACTTCTGGGAGCAGAGTTTTGGGAATCATTCTACTCCTTGATCACCACTAGGTAACCATGCCCCAAACTCAGGCAAGGACCCATATACATGTTGGGACTCTGACTCACTGGCTCTGTATTATGACATGGGGCAGTGAAGTACAGTGTGCTCAGCCCTTAAAATGCAGCCAAAATGTCTCAAAGTCTAATTTCAGCCTCAACACTGATCTTCTTGTAAACTTCAGCAAGTCACTGCACTCTCCAGGACACTGCTTCTCCCAGCTGATGAGGTCCTGAAGGATCTACCTGTCAGGAACACCTTGAGAGTCAAACAGCAACTATGACAGAAAGAATGGAGCATGCAGATGAGTGTGGTAACCAGAACGATGGACAGACAAATTCTATGTTCACATGACGTCCTCTGCTCCAGATTATCACCAGAATTTGAACCTCTTTCTGCAGCACCACAGCTCTCTGGTTTGCCTCTGTCAGTAGTGTGAGTAGCTGGTGTTTTCCTGCGTGCAAGCTAGCCAGAGGAAGAAAACACTGACTTTGCAAATCTGTTTCTATAATACACACATTGGTACTATTGGTTTCTATAATACACTCTGACCTCCTCCTACACCTCCCTGTACTTTAAGCCCAGTCTCCTGTGACCCAGTCTACACAATAACCTTATCTCTAATCTCCATCTCCCCACATGCTATTTCACACACCAGCTAGCTGCCTCCTGATCACACCTCCATACAACCCATTTTTCTATTCTCCTTAGCAATTATACATCACTCTAAGTTTTTCAACAAAAATTCATTTTTGTTTAAAAATGCAATTCTGTTTCATTACAGAACTAAGTCACTTTTGGTAACATTTTTTACCGCAGAAAACAAAAAAACTCCAAAAAAAATTAGAAGTTTAACTTAGCTTTGTTCCTAGCACTTTGTTTAGCCTGTCATGTGTTGCCTCATGTTGCTTGACGAACTAATCACACAATGTTTCCAGAACATAATGAAATAAAACTTTGGAACTTTCTTTGAAATAAGTTTTATTGTAATTTCTACTTTGCCTAAAATTTCAGGTTGCAGTCAGGTTGCAGCTCCCTTACCTGTGTTTTCCATACAGCCCTGCTTGTTCTTCACTCAGTAGGTTTCTTTCCTCTACCTACATGCATTCAGAAATATCTATGTTGTAATGTACACAAAAATGTTTTGACACTTCATGTTATATTCTTTAGCCAGACAACATAGAGAGATTGAGACTGGGATAAAAACTGCATTTAAATAATCTGAAATTGTGGAATTCTACATAAAATTTCTGGAAGTTCAAGAGTACCACGGATTCTGTGCCATCAACTCATATAGAATGGTTATCCTATATTACTCAGAGATCAACCATGTGTCAAGGAGCATCCTGCAGCCAAAAATCAATCCCTTTGATTTGAAAGCTGAGTGTTGTTGGGGAAATGCAGTTCCACTTTTCCATCTGATGCCATTTAAGCTTTACCCCATTCCTTGTGCATCACAATGAAATCACTGCTGGCATGTGATCAGAAGCTCTGAAACCCTGGCTGCCTATCAGTTTACAAAAATTGACCTGGACATTCTATCCACTTTGATGAGAGCCTGAATGAAACTTCTTTCTCATTCACTCATGGTAAGGAGTGCTACTTCTTAGCATCTCGGTAAGCCACAAAAAATGCTTTATTTTACAGCTCACTGAGGAAAAATGCTGGAATTCAGTGTCCTACCTGACACCTAAACCTTACCCAGAGTTTTCTAGCTACAGGGAAAATAAACCAGAAGTAGTTGCTACAGTATCCTGGCTCTTCATTTAAGCCTTGATCCAACTCCTATTGAAATCAAGTTGTGATTTCTATTGATCTGAACACGAACAGGACCTCAGGATCTGGAAAGTCATCTCAATGTCAAACACTGCAGCTATCCCAAAGCTATGACCTTTACTGGATTTCTGGAGACTTGTCTTCCTGTGTTTAACTACTCCTTCTCCAAACACATTTTTATTTCAAATCTTCCTGGGAAGGAAAGGAAGGCAAACTTTTCCTAACAGAGGACTTTCTCAGAAATTCCCACTTACACTAATAAACACTCTTGTCCTGCCAGTCACACAGCACAGATTGATGGCCCTACCCACACACTGCAAATCACAGGGTACAGCACATCCATTCATACATCTCCATCTCCAGGGGACTTTCATCTCTTGGAAGTCATGTGCTGCCAGCTCCAACAGGCTTGTCTGCTCTGTTCAGTTCACTCCAGAGAGAAAATTCAACAACAACAGGCTTCCTAAAAATATCTAATATAGATTCATTTATTTCCTTAGATTCATCCTAAGTAGATAAATCAAAACTCTAAATGCCTCCGACAACTTTCCTGCTTGCAAAGAAGAGGCAAATTCTGTTCAGATTAAAGCAGTCTTTGCACTTCCCACTTTCCCAACCTGGAAATAGCATTATTCTCAAACCAGAATGTATTTAAGGAACTCAAGATGCAAATCAAAACAGCTACAAGTGGCTAAACTGCTCCCATGCTGTACCAACCACCTTCACAGGGAGAATTCCAGTCCACAGGGCTAACAGCAGTTACTCTGCAGGAAAATCACTGCTCTGCCTAGCACTGCTCTGCTCTACCTGAGCTGCCTGTTCTGACTTTCTGAGGTGCTGCTGCAGTGCTGTTCACCCCTTGGCATTCACAGCATATGGTACAAAACAGGCTGAATCAGCAAGGGAGTTACAGCAACTGGATTGCAGTGCTAGGAGAGGCTGCTCCTGACTGTGCACTAAGCTGGTGAAAACATGAACTTCAGTGTTAGTCTTCCTATTTTTTTTGGTGCATAATTTAGCTGAGGTGTTTAAGTTCTTGACAAATCTGCAAACACTTTAAAGTTCCCCTGTCGCTGCAGAATTGCTGGATAGTGATTCAGGCCATGAGTTGTTGAAAGAGTGCTTTCTAATATGCTCATTCCAAATAAAAAAAAAACAACAAATGTCAAATTTGGTACAGCAAAAATCTCACTTGACTACAAGGTGAGATCCCTCCAAACAGACTCAAGGCCTGAAACTCTCCTGAAGGGATACACAACCAGTCACATAAGGGACCAGGTTGTAAGTATGAAGCACCTTTCCTGCAAACCTACACTCTTGTTCAGTTCACCAACTAAACCAAGGAGGAGTTGTTTTGTCCAGCTTCAACTGTGAACAAGGGAAAGCATGTTTAGCAAAAGCAATGGCTTGCAAACCAGAGTCATAATTAAGGGCCTTCTTCCACCAGTGCAGATAAATGAATTTTGGTCACATCTAGTGAAAAAAAACAGCAAGAAGGCACATTTTAAAATGCCACTTTGCATTATAATCTCCTGCTTCACATTGTGCCTGGAGAAGCCTGAGCTAAAGCAGCAGTAAAAAAGGAAGAGGAGTTATGGATTCTGGTGTATCCCGTCAGAGCAGTGTTTATTCTAATCAATCAACTGAAAAAATAGCAGCTGAGAGTAATTATTAATAATCAAGTAAAATTGGATTATTTCTCTGCACTGCAGTGTCATCTGGATGGGAAGGCTGGTATAGAAATAAAGTTCATCGGAGTAAGCTACTGAAATAAAATTGCTGACCTCAGCAGTTCATCAGAGAAGGTGCAAAAAGGAACCTCAACTATGCATATGGTATACTATCTACAGAGCATGAAGACTAACTAAAATAATTACTTGAAGGTGGCTCAACAGCTGAGCTCAGGCATTGAATCAATCCAGCTGTATACCCAAATAAGAGCAGCAAGACCTACTGCCAAAGTCCTCAATTTCTGAGGTATCTGGCTTGTGGTTCCTCATTCCTGAAAGCACAGTCAGCTCCCTCTCCAAAGATGCACTTCTTGAGAGTAAGGGTCTCAAACCTTCTCTGAATAGTGTCCTCTGTGTGGCTGTTGTTGAGGCTGATTTTATACTCAAGCAATGCAATTTAAACATATATCAAAAAGGACTTCTCTACTGAACATTTTGCAATGTACTGAAGTCAGGAGGTCTGCCTAAACCAACCTTAACATGCCATTGCATAGAGAGGGTCACAAACACAAATACTGATTTGTAACTACAAAATGTGCATGTTTATTGCAGAACCAATGGCTCAGTCAACTTCACAAACAATCACATAGGTCCAATTGTATCAGTCGTTTGTGCCTTGCCTATGCAATCAAATGGACATCTTGAAAATACTTTCCAAACACAATTTAAGAGCCTCCACTGAAAATATAAGGCAGACATGATATTAATGGCCAGGCTGGGTATAAGTCAGTATAGCTCCCTTGCAATAAATTGAATTGTATCAGTTAAAAAATTTTAGGCAGCAACTCCTAGAACACTGTTCTCCTGGCAAGAAGAAATAGTACCCATCCACAGGGGGAATACAGTACTGCTACCAAAGGAAGTAGAACTTGGAGTTTTCTGACATCTGTGTGTTCAAGACTTCAGCCATAAAACCAAATTAACACAGCAAAATTTTGTGTTTAACAGCTTATTAATAACATTTTCAAATTAAATATTTACTCTTATCGTGAGTATTTCTATAGCACCCAACAGAATCTGAGTTACTCCGCCATGTATTTTAACAATTTCTTAAATTAAAATATGTCTTTATTTTAAAAGTGTTGGGGAGACTCTGGAGAGTTTCTTCCCCTCCCTGTTTCCCCTCCAACTGGTTGCTCCACAACCCCCACTATATATCATACAAGAATATGGGATCTGAAGAATGAAAGGTAAATATAAAACTGTAAGCGAATGTCTGTATCTACTCCACTTAGTCTAACAAACCCCAAGCTTGGCTTTTACATATCACCGGGAGCAAAACCCGGCTTTCACTGTGCCACTGCAAAGGCCAGCTGCGCTAGTTATTTATTCCTTTCTAACTTTTTTTTTCCCTATTTCAGGAAGTAAAAAGGGAGGAAGGAGATACACGTGGTTTAATACTTTACTTCAAGTTGGATCAGTCCTGAAAAGTTTTGATAATGTGGATCATCTTCCAGTGCAAAAGCATACTACTACTTCTGCAATGTTAGTGTCTGCTTTAAGCAGCTGCCCACACAGCAGGATGAAGGAATGAGAAGAAGAAAAAACCGTCCTGGATAAAGAGCATTTCAAGTTCTATCTGTTTGCATGGGAAGAAGGGGTTAAGCCTGCTTTGAGGTTCACTTTGCTCTCCATGGTTTGTGCAAGGCCATCAATCAATCAATCTTCTCTCTTTCCTTCTTTTTCTTTTTCCTGGGACCCACTGCAGGAATATCATGCCCAGGATCTTGTTTAAATCCACGACTCCTCTCTGTCAAGCCAATTCTTCCAATCCTCCCCCCAAGGCCCCCCTCAAGACACCCCCTCCTCCTCTCCCCCAAAAGGGGCCTTCTGAGCTCGTTTTGCTAATGTATTCTCAAACCAAATTAGGGGCTCTGACTCTCGGTGAAGTTCGTGAGTTAGTTGCCGCGATGCACTGAATTAAAGATACCATCTCGGACTCAAATCAGATTAGAGCCCACACACACACATGCAAAAGCCCACTTTCTAATCAATTTTATAAAGGGCCTTCAGCAGAGATACACTAATGGTATTGAGCTAAGATCTTTAAACTAAGTCTGCAAGAAGTCTGCGGAGATAAAACACACACTGTATTAAAGAGAAAGCTCTTCACTGTGCCCTTCCCACCAAGAGCCCTGTGCGCATTGAGAGCGCCTCAAAATACAAAACAGCTCTCCCGAACCTGAGATGTTCCCTCACATCCTCCTCTCCTCTTCCTGCTTCAGACCTTTAAATCCCTTCTTTCATTCACTTCCTGTCAAAGGGCTGCAGAAGGTCCCTGCACAGAGGGCAGAGGAGACAGGAGATACGTGTCCAGAGGAGAGCCATGGTACGTGTTAAGAATTAGACAACACATGAACCCTTTCAGGGCTGTCACACGCATCTGTAAGAAGTGGTCAAGGGGGAAAATCACCTGACCAGCTTCAAGGAGAGCTCCTACTTCAACACAGGTGCCCTGCAGTTACACACAAGGTGCTGGGCCCTGACCTGGTGCTGGGCACATACAAGTGAAATGCCACAACAGCCTCCTCTTAGAGAGCAGCTGCTCTACATGCCCAACATCTTTGCATTGTTCTGTCCTCATCTCTCTGTTTAGCAGTGGAAGTTCTCATCTATGGCAGCAGGTTTCCTCCTCTGAAACCAACATTCTGACATGAAAAACAATGTCACGTAAGATGGTGAAGGTGACTATGAAAGAGAGGCAGAAAGGTTTATAAAAAAAGCTGCAACTAAATATTTATTAGACCAGCTATTGTTTGGTCACCACTAACCAGAGAATAAGGCTATCTCTGAATACTCTGGTCATGCCAGGTTTTCTGTGTCAGATCATGGAATAATCTTCCACTGTTTTAATATTTTCAGTAAAAATACCTCAAAACATTTCAAACAAATTAGAAAGCCAAATCTCAGACCCCAACATTAGTCTTTACTTGCTTTCTGGGATGCCATTTCTAACAAAAGGACAAGAGGATGCTTGCTAAGGTAATAGGAGGTCTGTATCTCAAAAAAAGTCATTGCAAAAATTGAAATTCATCAGCTTTCTCTAAGCAAAGGGACCTGTGCAAAAGAGCTGTGACAGATAGGGCTCCGACTGCTCTGCACAGAAGCCTTGCTGTGCAAATATTCTCAGAGCTCAGAAGGGCTTCCCTGAGACAGATTCAGGACTCACACCACTGTGAGTTCTGTGGAGTTCTACAGTGATCATGTGCTGAGGATGACGCCAGTTTTCAATGCAATTAACCTTTCCAGCCTAATGAAATGGGTCTATTGGCTGCAGTGGCAGCAAGGAGCCCCTTGACTCTGGCAGGCTCCTCAGGACAGGTTATCGAGGTTGCAGAGTGTTACTGCTCCACTTCTCTTTGCAGGCTGCAGCTAATTGATGCCAGACCTGAAAGGAGTAGGCAATGCCAGCCCCAGAGTTGTACTCCAACATCATATTGATCCTTGGGAGCAGGGATTTGGGTCTGTGCCCATTGATCTGCTGTGTCACAGGCAGATCTTCCAGGAACGTGCCCTGGGCAGCAAAAGCACGCAGCTGGGAGAGACAGGAAACTTCCTCAGGTGGGAAAGCATACGGACCACTCTATGGCTGATACCAACTTGTGACTTAGAAGGAGCCACATCTGGGATGGAGCCTCAAGCTTTTGTGCTGTTTTTTTCTCCAGCTGGGAAAAGACAGGCATAGCAGGTGGGTGACAACTGCTATACCCAAAGGGCTGACACTGGAGTGACTTTGGAGTCATTTCCTTCCTTTCTAGCTGCTGAACTTGGACAAGTGGTGCGGGGAGAAAAGGGGTGGGATGCAAATCTGGTATTATGGGATATGGCCACAAACCACACTGCATGTGGAAGGAAGGAGGCAGAAATGGGTCCTACCTGAAGCCATCCTGCCAACACAGCCCATGGGGATTTCAGTCTTGGAGTTCCAGAGAACTACAAATCAGACCCATATTTACATATGACTTTAAGAGTGTCTATTGAGATTTACCCTGCAGTGCTCAGTCCTTCATACTTGATTAATTTTAAATCTGCCACAGGGGTGTCACCAAACTTAAGCATCCAAAATATTAGAATATAAAATATACCCTTAAAATTATTAAAATGGCATTAAACCCCAAAAATAATGCAATGCAATTAAAAAATATTGTCTTCTCTGTCTGTTTAATGCTCTTAAGCTGTGATGCCAAACTTCCTTCTTTAATGCTGAGGGAAAAAAATTGCAATAAGAAACAAAACAGTTACTATTTTCACACACATTCCTCCCTGTCTTTTACAAATTGTTGCTATATTTTTTTTCAAACACCCAGTATATTTTTCAATGCTCCAGTGTGATAAATGTATAGCAAGGACACATTCAGGATTTGGCTTCATGTCCTACATGAAACACTAGTCCCATTTTGTATACTCACTCACTGGAAAATAAAGAAAGGAAAGAAGAGCTGCCAACCCAGCTGTACTCAGGAGCTTTGAGATGCATTGTCCATGTGCACCTTACATGGAGAGGCTCTCTTGCTTTGTGTAGACCTCATGGAACAGCATAAACCTCCCACAGTACCTCAATATTCAAAGGCAGAGGAAACAGTGCAGAAATATGGAAATAAATTTGGAAAAAATTAAATTATTGTTAACATATTTGACAATGTGACATTCTATGTGATATCCGGTAATATTTATTTCACCTGGAGGTCAGTCTGGAGCCTACTATTACACAAGATGACAATCTTTGGATAGAAATAATTGATTTTTGTGGAAACTATTGGCTACGGGAAAGACAGGTTGAGGAAACCTAGACCTCTGCACAAGAAGGGACAACAAGAATTCTTGTATCTGAAATGTTCAGTGGTGTCTCAGTTCTTAGAGCGCAGTTTCCTCCCCTGTCATTACAGAAAGAGTCTGTCACATTTTAGCTCCAGTGAGTATTTCAGGGCTAGAACTGAATCCAACAAGGGGGAAAGGATCTCCTACAATCCCAGACAAGCATCATATTCTCATGGCTGCACTTCAGGGTCAGTGATTTGTGCTCCCATTTTCCTGTGAAATTGAGGATGGGCTGCTGAATAGCACCCTCTGACAAAAAGGCAAGTGCTGCTGAGGCAGCAGTCTCCAGACAGGTGGAGATGCAATGGAAGTGTTTAAATCACAGTCCTTAGGT
Source organism: Petroica traversi (assembly GCA_025920805.1). Taxonomy (NCBI): domain Eukaryota; kingdom Metazoa; phylum Chordata; class Aves; order Passeriformes; family Petroicidae; genus Petroica; species Petroica traversi. The sequence goes on from JAHLSL010000007.1 coordinate 19,505,374, forward strand.
GGAGAAGGAAGAACTAGGAAGTGACATTTCTGTTGTGGAGGCCATTTCGTGTTGCTTGGGTCTGAACAGAGCCATGTGGTTGCATATGGCACTTCAGGCAAATACCTGGTGAACAGAGACTTGCTGAAGCCTCCACAGCCATCCACAGGCTACCTCCTCTGGTACTGGTACCAAGGAAAGTTTCCTTGTTAGAACTTTCTTTTAAAAGAGCCTTTAGCCATGGGGCTTCTGAATTTCACAAGTAAAGGATGATACAGCAGAACTGCCCAGGAGATAAACCTAAGTAGTAGCTTTGCCCTCCTTACTGACCTGGGATGTAATTAAGTCATCAGCACAGGCTTCCTCAGGTTACAAAGCTTCCCAGAATAGCAGAGCCATATATCATTCACACTGGTAGAATTCAAACACTTTAACTCATCCGGTCTGGGGCAAAGCAGCACTGCAGATTAGGGGGAGGCCTGGCTGAGGTGAGAGAAGAAGTGAACCTTGAGTGGCTCTAACAGGCATGTGATGCAGCCTTGGGAAGCCAATTTCACAGAGACAGAGACAATCAGAGTAAGATGGGAACCATGGGAGCGAAGGGGATGTAGAAGGGAAATTAACTCTGAAAACACTAAAATGTGTCAGAAACAGAAAAGTAAGTTCCAATAACTTTACATCAAAGGCAATCTGACTGAGGCAGATACACCTCAACAGGTAAGCAGGAGGAGCAAGAAAAACACTTTGTCATTTATGACTTTGGCACAGAGTATGAACAGACGCAGGACACAGACAGTGTGATGCAGATGCTGCCAAGATTGAAAGGTCTCTGAAATTAGTGCTTACGCACACACTGCAACACACAGAGATCTCCTCACCAAGGAGGATGTTTTTGCAGAACTACAGAATGTGCTTATCTCCAGCATCTCTCTGTGCAAATCAGGACTGGCATGTGCAGTGTAAGTTTATACATACACATACAGGAATATGCTTGGAAAGAGGCAGAGTATTATTTGCTGAAAAATCTGTGTCGGGCAGCACTGATGCATTTGCACAGTGCATAAACTTTCATCCTTACTACAGAAATTCAAGCTTAAGGGCCCAGCACGAGGCACCCACTTTCAGGAACTTCTTTTCCACCAAAGCAAATCTGGAAAACAAACTAATTTGTGGGATGACAAGGTTCTATTATTAAAGGCATTGTTCTCACTGTGAAAGCATTTCACTGAACCAAAGTGTTAGCCAGTGTATTATGTATTAAAGATCTGTCTTGGTCCGTGTGAACCTGGATGGCAGAGACAAAATAAAAGATAGAGAATGTTTTGGTTTAAAAATTACTGATGGGGAGAGAATCAGAGACTTGAAGTGTTTGGTCAGTTCACCTAGGAAAGTTATAGAAGAGCTGAGAACTGGGCTTCAATCCTTATTCCAGCTTTAGAGCATCCAGTCTCCTTAAGAAACAGAAAGTGGGAAATCTGCTTAATCACAGGAGTTACTTTATGGGCTTTCAAGAGCGATGTATGCACTTCATTTATTGGTAGGGACATAATACTACAGGAAAAAAATCTCTTTTTAACAAAAACAACAAATCTGCAAAAACTTTTTGATTTGGTCCAAAACTTCCAATACAAATACATTTCAACAGTTTTCAGGATTTCTTTTCCTTCATGATGTATGTTTGATTTTTGCTACAGTTATTTTAAGAGAAAGATCATGTTCACTCAGAAATGACAAAAATGCACAGACATAGTTCCACTTCAGCACAGCTAGGAAAAAAATAAATCTGTTTTCTCAGGCTAAAATTTTAGCACTGCCTTAGGAAGTTGGGAAAAGAAAAACAAAATGCTGTAGAGATAATCTCCACTCATTGGGAACATGAACCAGACAGCAGAAGGAAGTCCTGGGCAGGAGAAACATCCATTTGAGTGTCTGCAAGAGAAGGAAGGAAGGAAAGAAAGAGGGAAAGGTTCCCTCTGCCAGGCCAGAAAGCATTAACTCTGCACTCTGTGAGCACTGCAGGGTTTGGGGAGCCTGTGCTGCCATCTTCAGGGATGCTCTCACCTTTCTGTGACCCAAAATCACAAATGAAGGAAAACAAAAAGGAGAGGAATTTCCAGAAAAATAAGAAAGAGAAAAATTAGATATCAGCTCTGCTTTTTTACCTCTGGGATTGCTGGTTGCCTGGTCTTGACTAGCTCACAGGGAAACACAGAAATTAAAATTGGGAAAGCCAAATAAATCCTGCCTGGACCACAGGCATCCCCAGACCACACCAAAGCTAACTAATCATTGCTGTTTCGCCCTGTCTGATTTCTCTCTCCTCTCCTAATGCAGAGTGGGATCATTCATTGAGCCTCAATGGCAGATGCTCAGTCGATGCTAACTAACCAGCTCTTCTACAAAGCAGTTTCAAAGAGACAGAGTGAGAGACCCTGACCCTTTCCCACAAGAGCTGAATTCAAATGAGTTAATTGTGTGCCCACAGGGTTCTCAAAAGTCCTGTTTTGCAAGAACAAATCACAGGTATTCCAAAAACCCATGTATCTGTAACTCTTCCTCAGACGAAACTATGAGATTTGAGATATTATGTGGGGATATGTACTGCATAATAACAATGGTAAATTGAAGAGGATAAACACGATCCTCATTGTTTCTGACCTAGTGGACACGTGTGTATCTTGAATAATTTTGAAATTCTTTCTGATATGTGCTTTTCTCCTTTTTTTTCCCCACTACAAGCCATTCCACACAGTGGTAAATTCTTTGCCTCTTCTCTTACTTCTTACCTTGTTACACATTCCTTACATTTTTCAAATTGCTTTACAGGCTTCCAGCCACAGGGCCCTCATGGATCAAATATTACACAACAAAAACCAATCCACTAATATTGCATTTTGAAGCTGAAGATCATGTTGTTCCCATTTACTATGCTAAGACATTTCTTTGCTGGTCATAACACTGACTGAGTGAGTACTGTATTCTTCAGATCTCTCTTGTCCTCTGGCCTCACTATCCCCACACCCTCAGCAAATATGACCACTTCATTTTCTCAATTCATCTAAATGACAAAATAATAAATAAGATTTTAATTCAAATTAATCAAGTATTTGCTCCTACTTAGGTCAGGAAAATTGCTGAAGGTTACAGTATAAAAAAGTACTATTGTATTTTATTAATATTAACCATCCATTTTTGTTTAAAGCTTTTGGCTTTGTATTTTATTTCACCTAGGTTACAGTTATTACTTCATGAAATGGAGGAGTTCCTTTTTTATCCACTCAGGTCACTGTAAAAAAATACATTAGAAATTATGATTTACGGTGATAAGAAGCAACATGCTGTATGTTTCACCCACAAGGTGAATTCAAAAATTGCAGGCACATTAGGAAACCATTTCACTCATCCCATCTCCAAAACCTAATGCAGCAACTCTTCTGCTGTGTACAGAGAGAGCTTCTGAAGCAAAAAAACCCCATTGTTTGTCCCATTAAAACTATAATGGAAAATAAGGGAAAATGTAAATGTCTGAGCTGAAATTTAATCAAAACATTGGAATCCACCAAATAACCAATACTGCAATGCCAAGATGGGTGCCAGGGAGAGAGGACAACCCCGATCCCAGATTGAGGTTCCAGCTCTCAGAGCAAAGAATTTTCGATCAGCAACACCAACTCTTGCCCTGCCTTCCACATTTGCTTGCTGGCTCCTGCTCAGCTTTGCTAACCTGCAGGAACACTCAGGATCACAATTTAGCATAAGTGTGAATGAAAGAGGAAGGAAAAAGGAAATGGTTTGCTCCTAACTGTAGAGGCTCTTTCTAAAAATGCTGACTGAACAGAGTAGAAAACTGTCCTTTTGCTGACAGATTATTTTAGTCATTCCACAAAATTTAATAGACAGTCATGTCTCACGTTGTCCTGGCCCTTTTTGTGATCCATAACATGCACTCAGCTTGGTCCACCCGTTTTGCTTGTCTCTCAAACATGCAGCTGCCTTCCCCATGCTGTCCCTCACTCCACTCAGCCAACTGGCTGATGTTTTCTTGCAGCCAGTGCCTGCAATGCCTCTCTCTACAAGACCCCCATCTACTGAAAACAGCGGCAGAAAGCAACTCACTAATGATGGGTGAGATGTGCAATGAAGGATTCATGCTTTGTCTTTCTGAAATCTGTGCAAAACATAAATGCTCTCAGTCTACAAAACTGGACAGATTGTTTTTCTTTTGCCTAGTGCAGGCCTGCTGCTGGTCTGAGGGCAAGAACAGAGCTGTCAAACCCTTCATCTTTTGAACGTTCTGACCTCAGCCCCGGTGCCTTCCCTGCCGATCCCTTTCCTTTCCCTACTCACACGGCACTTTCCAGGCAGTACCGTGTTCCACCACACCACTGACACTGGGAGAGCCCCGCAGCCTGAGCCCTGGGAAGAGGCATTCCCCGCATGGTCCTGGAATGAGCCTGCACATCTGCTGCTCTGTGCCCCTGAACCTCTGAGACTGCTCCCTCTCCCTCGGGGAGCGCAGGGGAGGCGTGTGTCACACTGGGTGCACGGACGCTGCTGCAAGGGAGGGTATGAAAGGCAAACTCTGTGGGAAATACCTGTGGCTCCTGCAGGCCACCACAGGGGAGCATGAACAGAGCCAGCAGGAGACAGCTTATCCATGCTGTGCTTTGGTCTATGCAGCAATCCCAGCCTCTCACTTTCATAAGTGCTAAATTCACACAAAAATGTTTTTTTAAAAACCCACCACAGGCGATTAAGCTGTGATCTAGATTAATTAGCTGCCATATTTCATTTTAAAAATCAGAACTGGCCTGTGCTGACACCAGGGAAACTGATAATATTTTCACTCCTACCTAACTGCCTCTGATTTTTCACGCTGCCTAGAAGTGAGCGGCTGCTCCCAGCCTCACCCATCCACGCCAGGCAAGTGCCTGCACCTACTGCAGGCACCCATCCAGGGATGAGGGTGGAGGACCAGGGATCTCCTAATGAAAGTGCTGACCTTGGTGTAACCTGCATGCCCCAAGTAGCATTGCTTCAGTGTTGAAAACAAAAGATTGATGAATTGTATAATGTATTTTTACTGCTGTTAATTTTTCTGAGTGCTGCTGTTTTGTGTCTCCTGGAGGCTTACAGGCCCCTTTGGCCACAAAGCAATATTTACTCTATCCTGGCAGTTAGGCTGCTGCAGGCAAAAGATCCTTACTCCTCAAGTGATAAGGAAATGTCAGAATGCACATCTGACAGAGGCTCAGCACCACTGCATGCCAACATGGCTCAGCCCTACCTCCTTCTCCTGTGAAGTTCTTTCACTTTGCTCTTTTAAATCCTTCCAGAAAGCAGGAGGTAGGCAACACACTATGTAAGCAAGATCATACAACTGACTTATTCAAAACTAATTTTTCAGGTGGTAGACTCTCTTGTCCACCACGATATTGCTTCCTGTCCATTAAAACTGCAGCTTCTCAGAAGAAATGCTGTTCAGCTGACCTCCACAAAGTACCTTGTAGTCCTGATGACACTTTAAATAAGTGTTGGCTCAAAAAGCCCAGTTCCAAATCTCCAGCTACTGGAATTCTCTCATGGATTTAATTCATCAACACTCATATTGTTTTATGTACTACCTTTACAGAAGTCATCCTAACAGCACCTTCCTTAAGCCAGGATGCTCTAAGACTCAGTTCAGCAAGAAGCATCTCCTGCAACAGAGACAGAGCTTCATGGAAGATATCCTTGCTTGCTTTAGCACAGCAGGAGACACACAAGAGGTGTTCAAAGGGTGCATGCATAAGCCACAAAGGTGAGGTAACAAATTAATTTACACCAAGAAGTAAGAGACAGACACAATGTTACTCTCCCTATATTCACTGGCATATGAAGTATTTCTATAAAAAACAATGCAAAATATTTCTCAAAGCCAGGTAAAATACAGAACCTTCCTTTCTTCCCCATCTCTGTGCACAATTTCTAGAGCAAGCACTGCACAACTGTAAAGAGCCACCAGAATAGGAAGTACAAAGCAATTCCATCAGGTCATGAACTTCTCAAGCAGACGAGGTTTGCCATGTGCTATTCTCTGTTCCCTCCATCCCCCTCAGCAGGAAGAACCTCAGATAAAAGTAAAAGTTTGGGAAAACCGTCTCTTGAACCATACTGAAAAAGCCAATAGGTAAGCAACCTGTAATCCCACAACACAATACAAAGACTTGAAACCATATTAATAGCCAGCAGTGGCCAGCAGAACACACCAGAAGACATTTTAGAATTGGTTGGTGGTCCCCTGTTGTCCCCTTTTCCAGCTCACTGACGGAGCTTTTTCTCTGGGGGTTATCCTGTAGTGTGTCAGCCCCTATGAAAAACATCAGTTAAGACTTTCCTGTTCACATGGCAAGTCAGTGTCCCTCTAACTTGCCCCAACCAGTGTGCAGGGCTCCACACCCATCCTACCTCACAGCAATGCATCATTCCTGCCTTCTCCACCAGAGCAGAAGTGCAGCAGAGGCCTCCTACCAGCAGCACCTTTCTTCTCTAGCTGCAGGGGTGCTAAAACACTCTGCAATAAATCTCCTCATCCCAAGGGAACAGTTCTCTTTCTTCAGGCCCCGTGCCATTTTACACAGCAGCTCTTCCCAGTGTCAGAAGCTCCATTTCAATGCTCCTCTTTCCTCTGAAAGATCCTGCTGCTTTATGTCTTACCATCTCTCCCCAGGGCAATTTGCTGCCAGCACCACCCAGCTTTCAGGTTCCCCTCCACAGGGGCAGGCTGTGCTTTCAGCCAGTGACAGGTTCATGACAGAGCTATCAGGCAGAAGGAACCTGTGTGCTTGTGTGGGCAAGCTTTTCACGTGTACCTCTTCCTCACTCACAAGGATGCTGATCACTACTTTCACCTTGCAGCAGAAAGACAAAACAAGATAGTCTGCAAATGTGAAGGAAAGTCCATTTCCAGTGTGAAAGTCACGTGGTGTGTACTGAATTAGAAGGCTGGGAGAGAAACAAAGCAGTAGTTTTGCAAGGTTTGACCCCAATTTTAAAACCAATTCTCATTCAATTTTAGCAATAGAAACCTGTGTATGTGCTGGCAGAATCCTTCCTCCTTTGTGATCTCTCCTTCTCCTAAAGCTGTTGTATTGAAATTCCATTTTTTGCAGGAAGTAATGGCTTTTTTTCAGAGGATCTTCAGTAAAGTAAAATGAGAAAAGGTGTGAGAAATAGATGCTTTCTACCACATCTCAGACACAAACCTTAGTCACAAGGCGGAATGCAGCCACAGTGACTGGACTTTGCCATTGGCTTTTCAGCCACCATTTCTCTGTCCCAGTCTGACCTCAAGATCCATGACACAGGTCCTATCCTTGCTTGTCCTTCCCCCAGCACACCAACTCCAATCAAACACTGCCCCAACAGTGTCCAGGGGAACTGTTTACAATCCAAAATGCTCAAGACTTCTGAATCATCACCTCTCCTTTGGATCTTGTGTAGAGCAGTAGAATATTGTCTGACATCGTGTCTTGCATTTCCTTGCAGCATCAGAGTTCTCAGGATACTACAGAATCAGATGGTACTAAACTTAGACTTCCTACCCACAGGGAGGTTTTGCTTAAGGCACAATTTATTACATTTGACTTCTTTTTTATCTTGATGTTATCTATTGTTATAAAGATGCAATTGCTACTCAGCTTGATGGCATTATATAGGTAGATACCTTAAAAGAAGCTTAAAGTCAGCTGGGTCTCTTCTCTGCTATCCTGTTGCAGTCTTCTTTCTCCTTTGCACAGGAGATGGGTTTCATCCACATTCCATGGGTTTTATCCTCATAAATTTGGCAAAGGGCATTCTCCCCTGGAGATCTCTGGAATTCTCCACATTCTGGAATGCTTCTTTGGAGTCCTGCTTTACTCACCGCTGGTGTGTTTTTATCCGGATAATATTCTTTGCAACTTCAGCGAGTTCACACTTCACCTGCTCTCACACCTCATTTGGCATTTTGTCCTCTGTGCATTTCAGCAATGCATCAAACTGCTCCCCAATCACCACTATGCAGCCTTCTCCAACATACTCCAAATTATTCCCAAAGGGGTGAAAGAATCATTTCATGCATTAGAAGCATGAAACCTGAACTCTGAAACAATCAGCCAGTGATCTGAGGCACTAATAGCACCTGGCAGAGGTGTATGGAAAGAAAATTGCTTGTTTCTGCCATTCCCATACAAAGCATTAGTTGATTCCTGCCCCCTTACTTCAATATGATATTTTATATGGCATCCACATATTTCTTCTTCTACTGTGATGTTAAACCAAATGGCCTAATATTAATCTTTTACCAATTTTACATTGGTGTAACCAATCTGATTTCCATAGTTCTTCGTCATTTACAGCACCAAAAATGACAACAGATTCATATTCAAAGTACCTTGGAAGACAGGTTTAAAAAGAAAGTTTCAAAGCATGCTCAAAGCTTGTAGATGGCTTCTTCATCTTGTGGTTTCTGCTTATCTAGTTTCCCATATAAATTCTCAACATCAGCCTCTTTCTTCAACAGCAGTGACAGCATTTCATGGTTGTTAGCTGCTCTTGGAAGATGGAGTAACCTGATATAAATTACCTATTGCTGCGAGTGCAATGGAACCTGTTAGCACAGTAGTCACTTCTAGAAAGCTGCAAGTACTGACTACATTATGACAGGCAGAAGGGTTTCTATCATGGTAGAAGTCATTTTAATATGGCATTCTCCTCATAGATTTTTCTCTATGGCTATTCAAGGTCTTTTCCCTGGTTCAGTAGTCCACATCATGAACAGTGGACTACATTCCTGTCCTAACTCTCCCACTGGTGATGTAGAAAAGCTACAATGAGACCACTCGGGTGTCATTCTTTCAGAAGAAACCAGAGACAATCAGGATTGAGAACAGCAGTCAAAGCAACGGGGAACCATCAAATGAATGGACGGTTCCTGGTTAAATCTGGCATTTAATTGCTGCTCATTGCTATTCATTTACCCTGTTAAGACAAGACAGAGTAGCTGATAAACAAGATAACAAACCAGCTACTGAGTAAGAAAAAGATAGAGGATATTTAAAACAAATACCTCTATGTAGTCATCATACTGTGATGTGGATAAGCTATACTCAAAACTAGATGAGAAATTCCTGTAGATCCTCATGAGACATAAGAGATGCTTTTGGTGAATCAATTGTAATTTTAAGACAACATACCTGTTATTCCTAGGTCAGGTTGCCAGAGTCCAACAATTCAGGTCTCAATGAAAGTTATACTCCCAAGGAACCGGGTAGGGGATACTTCTCTTCCACATATATTTAGCCTAAATGGATCTAAAATTTCTGTGTGTCATTTTATTAGGAAGTGACTGACAAACTAGAAAGAGTTTTGAGACACCATAAAATGATTGGGCAAACTCAGGTAGGAGATAAAAACCTCAAGGACACAGCATGAGGCCATGAACTGAAATACAGTAGTGTTTTCCTGAATATAAGTCAACACTTTTTCTCAGCTGTGGGTGACCAAGCAGTTGCCCAGGTTGCCCAGAGAAGCTGTGGTGTCCCCCATCTTGGAGATATTCAAGAGCAGTCTGGGCCTGTGTCTAAGCAACCAGGCTTAGATGGTCCTGCTTGAGCAAGGGGTTGGACCAGATGACCTCCAAAGGCCCCTTTCAACTTCATAATTCAGTGATTCTGTGAGAAAGCGAGAGACAGCTCCACTTTGGAAACAGTGTACATAAACACAAATCATGCAGCCATGAAGATTAAGGTGTTTCTCAAAGACTTCATGAAACTTATATGCAAAACACTAAGGTTTCTCTTTCCCCATCAAGGTTCCTCACCATGAGATCTCCATAGACTGTGGAATCGCCCTTCAGGCATCCAAACATACACCAGTAAGATGCTGAAGGGAGTGCACAGCAGGGATGACAGAGAGTCTCCCTGGAGACCCCATCAGGTCCATGAACATGGAAATACTCTCTTAATGCAGTAATGAGAGCATGGCCAAGGTGCCCAGGAGAAACCCGCACGTACTTTTAGAGGAGGACAAAGTAATTTGAGCCTTTGCAGAGAGCTGGCCCGTGAAAAGGAAGGTGGGAGCCTGCTCTCCAGGCCGGCCGCAGCCCCGGAGCAGCCCGGCGCACTGACAGCCGAGCCCTGCAGATGGCTGCAGAGCTCTTCCAGCTCCCACCTGCGCCGCAGCAGTGGGCAAGGCAGGCAAGGACACTGCCCAGCCGCACTGAAGGAAGCAAAACTGTTCTCCTTTCAAAAGATAGGCATTTCTCTCTATGCTGCCTTTATTTGTACCCGAATGTAACAGCCAGTCGCCTGCAGGCTGAATATCACCGTCTCTAACCTCACAGAGATCCTCTGTTTACAAGTTTTCCCACAACGACAGCTGAAAGACAGAGATGCTGCGGCTCTTGAATGTGACAGTGAACTCCTCACAACAAGAACAATTTGTCACTCAAGATGCTTTTCCTAACGAGGGTCTGTAGTCCTAAGAAGCTCTTAGGGAGCAGATATTTGAAAAGATGTATCCATTCCTGTCTTTCCCATGCAGCCACATCCTCTTTTTCCCTTCCCCAGACTCCAACCCAACTGAGCTGAAGGTCTCGCAGCCTTCTTTTTATACCTCATGCCAGACACAAGCACTGCTCCTAAAACAAGCCACTTTTGTCCACCTTCTTTCCCTTAAACTCTGCCTTTAGCAATGAATCCTTTAGAAAAAAAAAATAAAATTGAGATCTCTGTCACTTTGGATGCCCTCCTTCCTCCAAAGCCATGTCTCATACTTTCTTCTCCCTCCTCCAGTGTTACACAGCAGATCTGTGTAGGGACAGGGGATTTTGCATCACAAAATTCTGTGTGCAAATCCTTCAACTATCTCGAGATTCATGAGCTTTTCTGTGTCCACCTCGTATCAGTTACATGCTTTGAGCACACGGAAGCCTGATGTCGGTGCAGGTCTCTCAACAATTACGGGCAGCTCCCCACACAGGCACACTGACACTCAGTGGAATTCAGTGTCCCAGTCAAATCACCTTCCTTGAAAATTCCAGCTGCAGCATGACAGCAGGAACCATTTCTTGGTAGTTTGTATTTACCTGGTCCCCTTCCAATCTATCCATCTGAATCAAGTAATTGTCTTTTAAGAGGGAGTCAAGAACTTATAATAGACACCAGCTGCCCATTCTCTTTTAATCCATCCAATATTAGACTCGTTAGTCATCAGGATAACAATCCTATTTGCAAATCAGCTACCTTTAACAGATAACCAGTGGGACCTAGTGCAATATCTATTAGTCCAACAGTATCACAACCATGATATATAACTGCTTCTGTACAAAACCCTTTCTTCTAATCCTTCTTAAACTCAACAAGACTGACTGGCTTTTATTATTTGTGAATTAATTTTTAACTCTTGGTCCAGCAGGGGAATTGAATCTATAATATTTTGCAGAGACCGAAGCAAAGTAACAGTATGTTGAAAAAGTAAACAAGCCAAAAGCAGGTATTTTTATAATCTCAACGAACAATTAAGAGGGCTCAATCTGTTTTTTCCCTAAATACCCAAGGGAAAATTCTAAGGAAAATTAGCACATTAAAACATGTATAGATAGCACATCACTGTACTGTGAGAGCTTTTGGTTTTGTTTCATAATTATGTTATTTTAAAAAGGCCATGGAATTAAATTTGTTAGTATTTCAAGAAACAAGCCCATGTTAGACTAGGAAATCAAGAAGGAAAATTTCAACAGAGACAGTCCATACTATTAGAGAAGTAATGATCATAGGCAGTGATTAGGGCTTATAGCTGTTTGTAATACAGTCCCCCAACCGTAATTGCGAGGCAAAAAGAAACTGCTCTGTAGGAAAATAAAAAACACTTACAAATAGAATAAAAAGACAATTGTCAGAGATATTGTAGGGGATGAAATTTTTTAAAAATCAAAAATATTTCATAATCAAATAACCTTTAAAGTTATTACATAAGGGAAAGCACACTATGTTTTGTGTCTTACTAAACCAAGATAATATTAAAAAAAAAAAAAAGAAAGAAGAGAAAAAATTACAAAACCACAAAAAAATTAAATAAACAGATAACAGAAAATCCAAATCACTGACTTATGGCTATGGCAATCAAGCCTATCTTTATCTTGACAATGCTATAGCTGGATCTATATTCTGCATACTGCTTTTCAAATTATTCTCTGATACTCCATGTAAAGAAAATCGCTGTCCCAATTCATTGATTTATAAACAGAAGATTTAGCTGCAGTTATTTAGATGCACCTAACCCCATATAATCCATAATAATATATATTTCCAGAGAAACACCCAATTTTTTCAGCACAAATGTTCTATATGGTACATTTGTACAGCATTTTACACTTAAAAAACACCTTCTATGTAAGGCCATGAACAGATTTAAAAATTTGAATTAATAAAGACTGGGAACAACCTCGTGATGAAGACAGACCTACCCTTATTTCTTTCTGTACATTTATACACTAATACACACAGAAACACATAAAGTCTTGCATATGCATCCAAAGGGACACTGGACGGAGAAGTGAAATAGTACACCATGCAACATCAAATAAACACCTGATTATATATAAAATTACATAGTTTATATACGTGGATGTTCTGTTAAATTACAGTACGTGTACAATTAAGTAAAAGTAAGTGTGTACGCACACCCCTGACAGACATCCGTCCAGATATCCGTGTGCAAGAAACTCTTTTCTGTCCTACTCTGGCACATCCTAGTCCTCCACAGCATGTTTGGTACCCCTACAAAACTTGTATCAATTATTTCAAAGGAGATGCATCTGGAATCATTGATGCAAAATAATACCTATGAATGCATTATATACTCGGACATCATTTTCGTAAAGTCGTATTTGCGACAACCTTATAAGGCAAAAAGAAGGTAAAGACATCACCCTTCACAATGCCCAAGCACAAAAATGCAAGTTCCTGTGTGGAGATTTCCTAAGCCTTGAAGGTGGGTTTCGACTGTGCCTGACAGCTGTGGCCTCCTCCCTGCCACAGTCTCTGCCTGGGCTGCACATCACTGCTCAAATTCGCTGTTTTACACTGGTGTGTGGAGAGCCCGTACCCAGGCAGACACCTTTGCACTACTGATGAAGCTGATAACAAAAATTGCCTGCTTCAGAGTGTCGGGCAATAGGCGCCAATGCTTTTAGAATTTTTTGTCTCCCTGTACAATTACTCCCTTAACCTACAAAATTGACCAAAAAAAAAAAAAAATCTCTTAGAAACAGAAATACAAAACTATGAAAAAACTAATCAAACTCTAGAGGATAAAAGTAGAAGCAGCATCATATATGTCTGAAAAGGAACTGAAGCAGGACTGAATTTATGTGTTCTAAAGAATGAAATCGCTCTCCCTCTACAGCACTTTCTGAACTGTTAAAACTAGATGGAAATCACATGCCGTACATGGTGCTCAAACAAAGAAAAATAAAACAACAGCAAGTCCTTAAAATTCATGTGCAAATTATAAATTCTTTTAAAAGTTATAAGAGAAGCATGTAGAAAATATACACATTGAAAATGTGTATCGGTTAATTCTGGTTACGTGCAGTAAAAATAATTTTTACATCAAATCCCCCAAATCAATAATATCCTATGTTCTAACTGCTATATTGTCACATCTGTGAAAAACTTATTAAGAAATAAGTGTAATTTCTTAAATCGTGAAACAAATATGCTTGAGAAAGAGAACTTGTCAGTTTGACTGAACAAAAACAAAAACAACACAGAAGACTTTGGAAAAATAAAATCTGTTGAAGAATAATTCTTTAGTGTCCTTCAGCTCTTTAATTTTTTAATACTTAAAGTGAAGTAAATCTCAGTGAGAAATTTGGCTTGTAATTATTCATGTCAGTACATTAAAAAAAAGCACTTGCGGAAACTGACGGAAAATCGTATTTCTGTTATATTTTCACCCAAGTGCTTATACATTCTTAAAATTGTCATCTTCATATGCAAAGTCACAACTGGAGAATTGAATATTTTTTTTAAGCTGTTCTTTTGACCTTTGTCTTGAGTGAAAGGACAGCGAGACAATACACTCACCAGCATTGTTCACAGTGACGGCTCCATCACCGGAGATTGAGGGCCATTATTACAAAAGGGAACTTTAAAGTGACATGAGAAAAAGGGGGGGGGGGAAACCTAGGAAATAACACTTCTTAATATGCCGTATGTACAAACAGCCTTTCGGACCAGCAGACATACAGCAAGAAAAAGATATTATAAAAAGATCTGCAGTAAAACACAGATAATCAATTTAAAACAAAAGGTGCTCTAAGAAATTTTCTCCTTTTATGCAGGATACTCTAAGCTGGAGGTCCCACTTCTATCACTCACATTATAGGCTATGCTAATTCAAGAAAAATATATGACCCTTAAAATATGTCGTAAATCAAACACAATTTCAGGAATGGAAAAGGAAAATTTGGACAGAAAGAAGGGGTTCTCATGAAACGCTCTTATCCTGCCAAGAGGAAACTAGAGTAGGTTTCCTTTTCCTTCCAAGCCTTCAACATCATGCAATATTTGTGATATGTCCTTACTGTCACGACAAAATATTGTATAAAAACAGCCTCCCACCTCTATATTTAACTGACTTCCTTTCATGTACACAAAAATGCAAGAATAAATAGAACTCTGTCCAAAACAAGAACAATCCTATCACAAATTTTATTGCAATTTAAGTCTTATCTTGAAAACAAAACTAAAAAAGAGACTATTAAAATGAAAAAGTGAAGTAGCCCCTTTTTGCTTCCTGTACACACATAAGTTTGTGACTTTATGAACTGATTCTGTGTCCTTCACTAAACCCATATGGATCAGGAATATCTCCTGTAGGACAAAAAAGTCATCCTAAGGGTGACCAGACTGAGATTTGCCAGGACTCCATAAAACGAATAGGATTTGCTAGATATTTATTCCTCCCCCCTTCAGAAAGGGAGTGCAAGCAAATTCCAGCTCAGCAGGGACAGAGAGCCATCGCAGGGTGTGTGATAACAGCTTGCCACCTGCTTTTCGCAAGTTGTCTCCGCCAAGTGCAAGGGGCACTGAGTAGTAACGTTGCCTGTGGTGATAGGAATGCACTGAACAGCTCAGTATGCAAAAGCACTTACTGGTACACAGTGCTCTTCACAAAGGGCATTGCAGAATGCTTTCCAGGCTGTGTCAGAAGTGCTAGGGAAGGAAATATTAGTGCATGTGTCACAGGAGGAACATAAGCACTTGCTATCACAATAAAAGGAGGTATAAGCAAATACAGGTACAATGCTGCTCACAGCCAAAAAAAGAAAAAGGGGGGGATGGAGGAGGGGGGGAGGGGGGAGGCAGGGAGAGGGAGAAGACAGGAAACTTAGCAGCAGTCACATTAGAAGGAGCATTTCTCTGCAAGAACAGCAAGGGTTAACAGTGACATATAAGCCCTGGTCCAGTCAAGATAGGGTCAAATGATGTGTAGTGAAAGTTTCAAGTCCTCAATCCCCCAGAGCTTGTTTGCTAATTACATTTGCAATTACAAACATGACAAATATATTATTATACAGTGCGTTCCACCTTGAGCAGACATGTTTCTCCTCACGGACAGTCACTGCCAGCAGCCAGACACTCAAGCACTGGAAGAATCAAAGTGCACTGTGCTCCAGCTGCAAGCATCATTATTTTTTGTGGGCATCTCTATTGCTCTGAAGAGACAGGGCAAAGCTTTAGAGAGAGGCAGCATAACAGGGATGGAAACAAATGCAAAGAGTAAGTTATCACAATTCAATTCCTAAGAAGTAAAACTCGCCAAGTCAATAGCTGTTACTAACAAGTAATACCAAATAGTGTTCTGTTCCCAATGGCTGGCACAAAGCATTATATACATGCAAGCTACCTAGAAATTACTACATTCAAAACTCGAATGCAGCTAATACCGCGAAGACTGAAAGAACCCAAGTGTTTCCTGTGTTTTTTGGCAAGGTCACCATAACCACGTACTGCTAATATCTATTTTATTGAGTCCCTTCACTGAACAACCAACCATTCTGATTCATAGCTTGTCATAGAAGCTCTGATCTTTCCCCTTTTTCTCCCCAGTTTCTTCACCAGCAGTACCAAAGAAGCTCACTGCTGGCTTCTGGGCAGATGCTATATTTACTTGCTCACACTGCACAGACTAAAAATTCTGCTGTACTCCCTGGCTGTAATGTTGCTGCCAGTAACTCCACAAAATAAAGAACAGGTCTTACTGGAAAGAATTTCCTAGTCTCTGCAGTCTACACTGGAATTGCTGATGTGCAGCTCTGTGACCCCCCACTTAACCAAGGAGCGCAAGTTAGAATAAGAAGTTGGGAAAAGGATTTTGGCTTTTTAATCCAAGATTTGTCACCACTTTTTTCTACTTTTACTATTTCTTTCCTTAATTAAGTATCTCTTAGATATTTTACACTCTTTGGAGAAATTCTACCTTGCTCCTGACGGAACCAGTAAATTTCACCCACGCTCAGGTTTAAGCCTTTTACCTTCTCCCTGTTTCTATTCCCTAAGAGAATTTGTATCTTCAAGCTATGGAAAATTTTGTAAAGAGATCCACTGGCACAAAAACTTCTTATTGAACTGAAATAATTTGAAGAATTCAGGTTTTTCAAACAACAAGAAACTCAGAGCAGTAGTGACAGTGCAGAAACAGGTCTGGGAAATAACAGCGGAAAGAACACGGAGAGTAGAACAACGTTCTCTTAGAGAGGGAGAAAACGGGATATGAAATCTCTATCACAGCAACTTTCTCTGATGCAATCTCTCCAAAGTCTTTCCCCTCTCAGGCTAAATGCAATATTTATTGATTACTTTAAATCAATACAATGAAAAAATCCTATTTTTTAAATATATTGATCTTTCCATATTTCTCAATAATTGATAATGATTAGATCATGTTTACTTTTACAAGTTGAATTACAGGAGGAGGGAAAATAATACAAATACTCTAAAGGTACTGATTTCCTCATCAGCCCCGCGCTCACTAAGCTTAATGTACTGAGACCCCATTTTATGGTGGGAACCTTTTCGGAGCCCAGTAACTACATCAATTCCTTATAGAGGTTTTTCAATTTATTCTGCCAACGAAACAAACAACTCCGTCCTATTCTCTCCACTTAACAACTCCTCCCTATCCCAGTCTCTGAGATATATTCAGAGCAGACAGTTGCATTCAGATTCTCTGACTCAGATTTCCTCCCATTCACAGAATATGGAGATTTCCAGTAACCTCTGAAATCAAGTCACATTACTTCAATCTTTGCATTAGGGTCAGTGACAGTAACTTTGATAATTCTCTGCTGCAGGGTCTGGAATTTGCTCCTTCATTGCCTTAAAATTTCAACATTATACCTTTCCATCTCTCTATCAAATAAGTAATTCATTCCTTTCAAATCTTTCCTTCTCTTTATAAAATAATTTTTATTTTTATTACATCAGCGACTCACGTGTCTTTCTTTTGCATGAGAGGAAAGTGTAAGAGATAGCATGTGGCAGATTCTCTCATTTGCCAGTGATTTTTATTTTACCTTCATAATGGCTCCTTGGTCAGTTTCTGTCTGTCACGTAGAATATTAATTAGAAACAGAAATGGCAATTTTATAGTCATATCAACATTTCTAGTGGCAACTACAATGAGGCAGAAAACAAAAAGCTCTGAGATTTAGAAGTTAATTCAGGAAAGTGAAAATGCCGTATTCTACTCTTGTCTGAAACAGTCATAGGTTTGCATGTGAGAGAGATACAACACCAATACTCCACATGACCATACCTATGCATTGTGAATACCTACACACAAATATTTACAATGCACACATGTGTTTGTGTGTGACTACAATGACATATTTTATATGGCAGAGTGTGCATTTGTGGTGTCTGCACACGCGTTCCCTTCCTGCCGTACCGCAGACAGGCGCTGTCAGTGCAGTTTAACTAATGTATTCTCACCATATGCCCTCACCTGAGAGACAAACTGCAGGTACAAATCACTGCCTTTGTTAATTTCCCAATTAAAAAATGCTTTAAACAAATTCCAATTCAAACAAAATCTCCTTCCTTGGAGCCGCATCATCTACCCCAGGAACAATTCTCCCAGAGGTCAGCAATAAAATGTAGTAAGCGGTCGCTAAAAGTGGATTTCCATGTAAGAAAATAAATATATACATGGCCTTAGAATACATGCACAGAAGATCAAAATTAGGAAGAAGCATTGTCTTACTCCTCCTGAAAGATTCTGTACTGAGAGAAACCACACAACCTGCTAACCAGAACTTCCACAGGTTCCTGGTGCAATCGCTCAGACTGCACACACAGGGAATGGAAAGGGAATTTTCACTGCTTGAGGAAGATAAATACAAAACATGAAGAACTAATTAGGGGTGAGGAATTCCTTTGCTTAGTTTTTGTTCAGACTCATTTTGGGCCTGACTACTGCAAAAATTAAGATCTCATCAAACTCCAAGGTGAAAGGAGTCACCTCTCCTCTCCTTTGCCTGGTTCATTCTCTCTGTTTCAATAATTATGAGGT
Organism: Petroica traversi; assembly: GCA_025920805.1. Classification (NCBI taxonomy): domain Eukaryota; kingdom Metazoa; phylum Chordata; class Aves; order Passeriformes; family Petroicidae; genus Petroica; species Petroica traversi. The sequence goes on from JAHLSL010000007.1 coordinate 19,523,956, forward strand.
GAAATGCAGTTTCCAGGGAACCATATGGATCATATATTGAGTGACCACATCCCCTTCTCTTCCAACATTTTAGCTTTCCTCATATTTTTTCCTATAGTTTAACAAGCAACTAAACGAGAAGACGCAGTTTGCAATATTTTTTAATTCATCCCTAACTTAAGGTTTAATGTGACAAAAATTGACCACCACAGAATTAAAAGTGGTATTAAAAAAAAAGAAATAAAATAATTTAATTAAATTTAAATAGCTTACAGTCAAAAGAGTAAATCAGTACAGTAAGAATAATATGCTCACACAGCTAGTTAGGGATACGGGCACAAGTACAACACCTGTATTTACACTGTAGGTTCACAGGTAATCGTGTTACAGTGGGAGAAAAAAAATTGTTAAACAGATACAGACTGGGGCAACTCATCCTCAACTACAGGAATATAATGTGAAATCTAGCCTTAATAAAACCAGAAGGTAAATCAAATCAGTACCTGACACACTGCACATATACCTTTATATATATTATATTTTTAAAGCTGCTCATATCTTACTTGTCTTAGCAACTTTTTTCAGACTTTCCTGCACCATCGAACTCCTTTAAATTAAAAAAACTGGAAAGATTTAGTTTGAAATATTTAAAATTGTATTTCTCTATTTTACCAAACCTCAACAATGTTAAAGAGAAGGTCAGTTGGAACACAGAACCAAGCACCTCTTTAAACAAAGAGCTCTCCAACAGTTTCTCATCTCAAAAAGCAGCACTCTCTGTCTGCTGTAAAGCCATAGGGGCTCAGTGGCACTTCCCCCAGGGCCACCTTCATCTGTCTATGTAGCAGCCAAGGAGTTGTGCATATGGGTAAGGTGCACTTGACATGCCTGAGAGCTGACTGAGAGACCATGAAAAAGTAAAAAGGGTGAATGACAATAAAACATGCAGATTACTTCTTACTGTCTTCGTGTTGTTTGAGTTTCTTTTCCTCAATTCCAAAAGCACGAAAAATAAAAGGAAGAAGTTAAGACACAATATACTAAGTGATGATGATCTAGGTCTTCATTGTGGCATTTTGTTATTTTCCTTTTTTTTTTTTTAATGAGGTAAATGCATCTTCTATTTTTGCCTTAATATTAAGACTCCCAGCAGCATACAGAATACAATTCCCTTAAGAAACTATTTGTTTATTTTTAATTCAAAACGGAGCAGCCACAAGTGTAGCACCAGTGGGGAAAAGAAAATTACATGGGTTAGATTATTAATTTCTATTAACAATACTAAGTCACATTTTAATGAAACTGCTGGAAGCTGGGGATTAAAGGAAAAAGAAATTAGTGTAAAGACAGATGGAATATCAGAAAACAAGGTACCAAAGACAAATAAAAGCAGCAATGAGGAAAGAGGAGTACTTGGGGATGATTTGTTTGATTTTAATTATTTTAATTTTGCTAAATACAATGTGTTCTTAAGACAAAAGCAATGAAACAGGCAAAATTACTTCATTCCCACCTCTGATGACACCACAAAACCTGCATAGGTGACACATGGATTAACATGCAAACACACAAAAGGGGACTCTGCTCAGGGTGAGATTTATCGGAGAAATGCATTTAAAATTAATTGTTCCAGTCAGCTGGATGTAAACGCAGAAAAGGTTTTGCCTTGTTTCCTAACTTCCCAACAGGATCAAACCAAACTTAACACGCTAAAGTGATTTTAAACACAGTATTACCAGGCACAGCCCACTTCGGAATACAAAGAGCAGGTGCCAAGGTATCAGCCACCAGTCCCAGCTTGGGATGTCTGTGTGCCAGCCCTCCGACTCATTCTACTCTTTCCCCGGGCAGGCTATCCAAAACAGTAGTCTGTGGGAAATTGAATTTCCATAGTGCATTTCAGATGAAAAAACAGACTTTTAAAATAAAAGACAGTGCTTTAATGGATCTGCTCCGTGTAATTTTATATGCACATCTCTTTAAAGGCAGCCAGTAATTCATCTAATAAAAATCCTAGCACAGACGGAAAGTAAAACTGCGCAGAAAGGACTGTCAGCGCTCACTGTTAGCTGCCTGTTCCTAGGAGATGAAGCATTAGAGGGAGAAGTTACACGGCAAGAAACAAACACAGCAGCACGCCTACCCCCCCAAGTGCAGCTCCGCGGACCCCGCCGCACCTGCGGGGCGGAGGTGCGCTCTGCTCCGCCTGCCC
>JAHLSL010000007.1:19529056-19647400 GCA_025920805.1 Petroica traversi
AAGAAAAGAAAAGAAAAGAAAAGAAAAGAAAAGAAAAGAAAAGAAAATTGTGAGATTATGTCTCTAGTTTTCCTGGCTCTTCCAAAATACAATGGATAGAGACTTTCTTGAAGACTTTTCTCCAGCCTTTAATGACAAATCTGGTTTTGATAAATTAATGTTTTACTCTTTAAAAAAACTTTTATAATGGAATAATGATCAACTTTCCAGCAAGTTGACTGATTGATTGACAGAAATTTCATTTGGTCTAATATAGGAGTAACCTGGAAATCATGCCAAATAAACTTGATTTCACTTGTTGATAAGGTGCCTTTTTTTTTTTTTTTCTTACTAAGGAAAATGCAGAAGAAGAAGAGATCTAGTTACTTTTGGGGTTTGGGATGGTTTTTTTCCCTTTTATGAAGGCTCTATTATTGTATTTTCACAAGGAAGTGAGTGAAATGCTTTCTGTACAGGGCCAAAAAACATTTATTAGGAGACCTAAAATGGGCTGAGCACTTTTGTGTATACACCTTTTTATCTTGTCTGCTAGGGAAAGAGGAGTTTGATAGCAAGAAATCTTTCCCAGCCTCTGTCTCATTTAAGTTACAGAGGGGTCATTGAGTTGAATTCTGAAGACAAGCCTTTCACACCCTTGAGGCCAGTAGAACTGCCTGACTTCACACAAGCCACTGTGTTCCATGCCCTGACCCCTCTGCCTTGCAGGGCTAGTAGCCCTAAAGGGAAACTTAGGTACTCTGAACACCTGATGCCTGGTAGGCTTTTACACACCAGCCCTCTTTATTTTGGGCTCTGTTCTATTTTGTCTTAATCACCCAAACAAAACAGTTTGTTTTCCCCACCAAAAGCAGTGTCTTCTTTTCTACCAAACTCCAATAGATTTTTTTTCCAAAAAATCAAATTGGTCTTGCAAACAATATGTGTCCATTTAAAGTACCATGATGAAGCTCAACATCTATTTAAACAGAAAATTGTTTACATGTTGTGATTTTTAAACAATGAATACCCATCTGAACATCCTTAGATATGCTTCAAACATCACCTAGTCTTTAGAATGTGCTATAATTCCCAATTTACAGACTGCCAAATCCTACCATAAAGAGGTTGTGTGACTTGCCCCAGATCAGTCTGAGAAGATCTGTAGCACAAGAGTCTGAATATAAGTGTCTTAATAGGACCCCTATTGTCCTCCCTTAAATGAGAATTCTTTGTCCCAAAACAGTGTCCTTAGATTCTGCACTTGGATACAGCAGTGCTAGGAGCCCTGAGTTAAGACAAACATAGTCTCTACATTGCCCATGAAAAGTCAAGGCTTTCTTTTAATGACATTTTAAAACCCTTTGTGTGTGTGTGTGGCCAGTGCTGTTTTTTGTGGTTTTATACTCATTTTTTTCTTTGCAGTGTTAATAGCAGGACTAAGTTCTACAGCAGAACATGCTCCTGCTGACATCTTAAATGAAAGTTCACTGCAGAGACACACATGCACAAAGACAAACCAGGTAAAGGAAATCCAACTTTTGTAAAATTAAAATAGAGCATCAGAGTAAGAGACAGGTGCAGACTATTTTACTAAATGGGGAAGAATAAAGACTATCAGAAGAGAGACATTTCTTTTCAGATTATGGAAGAATTTCTAATAAGAAACATAGAGGCAAGAGAAGAAATTATATAGCTGGGATTATGCCTTCTGCTCTTTCTTGCATCATCAGTTAGCTGGGCTATTTGATAAGAATTCTATCCTACTTGCCCAGAAATACAGCAGTGTATCTTCTTCCATGTTTTGGCAACCTACTCCTTAGTCAGTCTCTGCCTAACTCTTGTTAAACTAAGTGGACAGAAACCTTCCTCAGAAAAGACAGATAATTAGAGAGGTAGGTTGTTCTTGTAGGCTTAGAAGACTTCAGTGGAGAGCTGTGATCCAGCTCCAAATTTGGACTTGTGATTTCTTTTCCATGTTGTATTGCACTAATCCTCAGATGGGTTACTGTGGTCAGGAAGAATGTGGCCAGGACCTTACTGGAAAGTAATTTTTATTCACAGTCACAGCTACACATAATTTACTAGCCTGTAAACTACTATTTCCCATTCCCTTCCAATTGCAGCAAAACAGGAATTAATCCTTCCCCATCCATGATCCTTGGTGTCCACAGGGCAGTAGCTGGGCTATTTCCTCAGCTACCAGGAGGAAGGAGAGAAGACAAGACATCAAGGAATCTGCACCTCTGCTTAGCTGCTGCAAATCCTCCATCACAAGCATGGCCTTCCTAGGATGGCAGTTCATCCTACTCGATGGGACACAGAGTCAAAGAGCATCTTTTCAGCTTTAGCTTTCCTAAAATTACCCTAGCTTCAAGTCTTATATTGCAAAAGGCTAAGGAGGATGGTCAGTAGAACAGGGTGCTTGTTCATTGCTCTGATTTGGGGAGACAATTAGCTGGTTCCCTCTCCAAGCCCATCCATTCTAATCACCCTAGGACCCTAATATTCACAGTATCAGCTTACTCACTGAACTGATCAAAAGAAATATCTGCCTTGTCAGGAGAAACAGCAGTTATTTACTCTTATGCTGCATGCCAAAAATGAAAACACTTTTGGCATGTGCATTGATTATGTTGAGTGTCTCAACCCAGAAAACGAGTTCTTTAAAGAACCAAAATGCTTCAGAGGTACTACTGTTTAGAAAGTATGCCTACTGAGGGTCAGGCAGCTCGGGCAAGGGGTCATCTTCCCGAGTCTGTGATGGAAACACATGCAAGATTACTTATTTCCCAGAAACAGCAATGAGGTGGCTGCAGCTTGAATACTGTGATGTGACAAAAAACAGTGGGTAAGTGTGCGAGTTCCTCTTAGCTGGGTTCTCTGAGGAGGTAACAGAGATCTTTTAGAATATGAGGTAGGCAGTCAAAAGCAGTGAAAGGACTTTTCTTCCCAGGGTGTGAGGAATGAAGAAAGCAAGAATTAAAGACCTGTCTTTCCCTGAAGGAACCTCCACCTGGCCTCATCTGGGAACAGTTGATAGAGGGCTATTGACTTCACCAGGTCAGCCAGGCCAAATACAGAGGAGCTCACCAACCATGGATCCATACAAAAGTATTTAACAGTGAGATGAACCTGCAGGTCCCGAGTGACATTAGCAAACTTGATACAGTTTCTGTCTGGAAAAAGCAGAGCTATCAGATGATCGGGACTGCTCTTCTGGTCACAATCTCCAGCCTCAGAATATTCCAGTTTCTAATAGTAGTGGATCACATGTTTTGGCTGGAACCACACATGACTTCTGATCCACTGTATCAGCAGCACAACAACCTCAACTCTCCTCTGCTCTCAGTCTCCAAACAGCTCAGTTAAGCACATGACCTTTTTCAAGATTTGTTCTGTACTTACTTGAGGGTTTGAAGAACAATGCAGATTTTTTTACACAGCTCCCTCTTGAGTTTATTTATTGCTTGAATAACATTTCTTGTTGGACAAGAGCAAATTGCTGTGGAAGATTATTTGATTAGACAGCTTTGCCAACAAACCCCATCCCAAGCTTCTGAACACACTTTTAACTTTTGAGTACCATCATGAGATACATGTCTGCATCACATTCAGACACCTTCAAGTAAAATGCATTAGGAAATCACTATTCTGTCCACAAGTCATTAACATTCAAACACTACACCTACACACAGTGAATTTTCAAGTTTTTTGCAGTACATTTTCAAAAAATAAAGAGAAAAAATAACAAGAAAAATAATCCTTGCTCATACCAGAAAACATCATTTAGAAGACGCAGGGCAACTCAGGACCATATAAGCATGTCTGCTTTAGCAATATATGAACATACTGTGTCAAGAGAGTAGCCAGTCATGAAGATACAGATGCTGGTTACCAGAAAAAAAAAGCTCTTCCATGCAAAGGAAAGGAGAAGTTTCATCAGCTCAGTTCTAATCCTGTTCTGCTGCTCTATGTATTCCAAAAGACTGCAATCTCTCTCATGTGTGGAAGTACAAGCCCCTGGATGTCTTTGAAAAGGTCTTGTTGAAGGAGGTACAAGTCAAAATGTCTCAGACATCCTGGCACAGAGGCAGTTGTGGCCGGCAGTAAAGCCTTCTCCTGACAGACCTGGACATGTGTCACTGGATTTCAGCAAAAATACCTTCATCCTTCATAGTCACGAGTTGCCAGCTTCACTGTTCCTATGGCAGCAGTAGAAAGGATTACTTTTCAGTGTCATTGTTAAGGCAAACTCAAATCTCAGTCCCATGTGGTCCGAGGGTGACTTTGGTGCTGCAGCCTCCTAGCAACAGGTCCCCTTGGTCTCCACGTTGCTTACAAAAGAAAATCCACTGCTGGTCTTTTGCTAATCTCTCAAACTCCTTTATTTCAGTGGTGATCAAAGACTACAAATGCCTTCCCTCTCTGTTCCTCTGTTGAACATAGCAATCTTCCATTAAACATTTCCAGTCAGCTGAACTCAGTAGTACTCAACTCATCTTTTAGACCTTGCCCCTCAAGATTTGGCAGTATTTCATAACTACTGCAGTCAGCAATGCAGCAAAGGGCAGGCTTTTTTGACATAACTTCCAGAAGTTGTCACTACCAAGTTTGTCCTGGGAACTATACAGTCTGGGGACAGCACTTCTCCTTTTTAAACCCATTGCTTTTCCAGAGTACCAAGAAGTTAGACAGGAGCAGGACAGAAGATGGTGGGACAGGACAGATGGTGGGAAAAAAATACTGCCACTGCTTCAGATGCAGAGGCTAACAACCAATGATGTAACAACCAGAGAGCCCTACCTTGCTAATGAGATAGAAGGTACCAGACAACAGTGCCACCTTGAAATGCTGCTTTGTTTCTGGAGTCTCTTTTCATGAGGAAATTCATTAAAGTGACTGGTCAAGGGGCATGGTTAACACCAACAAAAAACAAAGGTCATTAGCCATCAGCCATTTGGGCTGAATCAGACCATTTGGCGTTGTAACTATGCAGGAAAGCTGCATTCCACCCAGACAGACCAGTGCCTCTTCCAAAGGCACTCTGAGGATGAGGTCATCAGCCTGCACTCAACACAAGGCTGTGCTAATCCACATCCACAGGATACCTGGCCAGCGCTGTGAAGATGTTCAGAACATGCCTTGCATGTCCTACTGCCAGGCAGGTAGGTTCTGCTGGTGGAGGTGGTGCTAATACTTCTCTGTAGACAAACCTGGATAACACCCATCAGAGGAGCGAGAAATATCTCCAAGGGTTGTGCTAGGACACAAACCAAGAACATTTAGATTTGACTATCCACTTGCTATTTAAGGAACAGTTGTTTTTTTTTAATCTACTACACTTCATATACACAAGGTACAAAAGCAACAATATAAGGTCTAAATATTTGTCAAGCTGTCAAATGCCCATTAATGCTGTAAATCAGCTGAACTGAAAAGTGAGACCCTACACTCCTAACTTCTATTCTCGGGCTTTTACCTACACACTGTGGAGGAAAGGATAAGCACACAGATGTCTCAGTGACTAGCTCTCTCAACACATTCCAAAAATATAGTGTCTTAAGAGGTGTGTAAGAGTTATTAAATGTTTGTGGGATGTCCATGAGCATCACATGTCCGGTGCTCTCAAGGAAGGGTCAATGCTATCTGCAATACCCAGAGGTGTCCTGTAGAGATTTGTCAAAATAAGGTATGGGCCAGCCTTGGGGAACCAGAGAACTGTGGTTTTGCTGGCACTGCTATACTGTTTCATCCAGCCAAAATTCTTGACACAATATAAATATCCCCCAAACCCCTCTCTCTAAAAGAAGAAATTGTTCCTCTAAAACTAGGATGAGAAGCTGGGTCATCAGATGAGGGCAAAATTGGTTTAAAAGCCATTAAGAAGAAAGCAACCTAGGCATTCAGGAGTAATCACAGCTGCTTGGGCTGATCAGAAGAGACAGAGGGAATTATTTATTTATGGACTTCCTGCTCTCCCTGAGCGGATGTCTCCACTGGGGAAGCTTTAAGGGAAGTGGGGAGCAGAAGGCAGGTGCTGCTTGGAATCCTCCAGAGATTTTCCTGGTCTGGGCTCAGGAGAGTTAAACACAGTTCATGCTCAAAGCATCCTGGAGCCATCAACTTATTTTCTCAGAGCAGGAAAAGCAAGCAAGAGCATCACACAGATCTCTGCTGGGATGAAGCACATGGAGAGCCCCAGGCACCCAGACTGCCATGCAAGCTTTGCACAGCTTTCAGCAAGATCCCTTTAGTGCAATGCTGCTTGAGTACACAGCCATTTCTCTCTTCTTGTGGTTCAGCTGCTTCTCTTTAAACACAGATCAAGTGTCTCTAGGGACCCAGCGAGCATTTAACAGACCTGCCTGATGGAAGGACCTCCAATGAGAAAACCAAGACCTGAAACTCCCAATAGACATCCTCAATTGAATCCACGTCTGAGAAAGCAACCCTGAAGTTACATGCAACCAGATTCTAACTGCACAGAAAGCACATCAGTCTAGTCTGTATCCAAAGCTCACCTAAACATTTTAAACTTAGGAGAGGGAAAGACTAGCAGAGTAAACATAAAGAAATATGTGAATTGAAAAATTGAAAACTGAAAATTGAAAATACAGAATTATTGATATGGTATCAAAAATTCCTTTTCAAGATACAGTAATGTCTTTCTCAGTGCAATTTCTGACTGTTTCCCAAAATGGGAGGATGAGGTAGAGTTATTCCCTAAAAATCACAGTTTAGTCTTCTATTAACTGTTCCCTAAAAGAACACCTTTCAGTATTCAGAGTTGACCCTTCAAAACTAGCTTTAAAAATCTGTATGGACAAACAGACAGATCTGGCAACTATCTTCTTGTCCTGTCTTTAGTCAGAGGGCCACAGAGGGGCACAAGGGTGTGGAAACTACCAACCACTACCAGAATCTCTCACTAGAAAATGCTGCAGAAGAGTAGTGTTACAAGAGGGTCACTGATGGGGACTGAACAGATTATGTGAGTGGTACAGCCTGCACTGTGTCAATTTGTGTCTGCCTGCAATTCATTACTGAAGAAATGCCAGAGATTGAGAGGAAAAGGGCAGGAGCAGATGGCAAACTACTGCTTTAGACACATCTCATTCAACTACCCCAGTTTATTTCTGCTCCACCTCTGCTAGTATATCTTGCATTACTCCACAGCAATAATGTTCTTCCTCAACTCTGGTCTCGAATCACTACATTGTTTTGTGCCATTAGAGCTACTACAATAGCAGTTGTGGTAGCAAAATAACTTATTATGCATAAAATGCTTTGGGAAACCTTTGAAAAGGAAAGGACTAAAGAACAAGAGAGTATCATCTTCATCAAGATCAGTGATCCAAGGTAACCTCAACATCAAAAAGGCACAAAATATAACCATGAGGGTGTTTCAGCAAGTCCTAACTCAGACTGCCTCTCCCCTAGTCTGCTCCTCCCCACACATAAAGGTATTTCTGCTACTTGTAAATACATAAAAACAGATTTATTCTCCCAGTTTATACTCCTCCACACAAAGGGCAGTAAAAAAGGGATCCGCTTTCCATTCAATAAAACAGGTCTTACTTGACCTCTCAAAGGAAAATTCTTTTGCTGCCCATTCAGAGACAGGTTATGTTTTCAGAGTTGTATAACCTTTGCTTCCTGCTCTGGGAAGCACATCATTAAGCACTGACAGCTACATAGCCCTGAGAGGGGACTGCTCCAGAGATGGTTGCATCCCCCAGGGATCTAGAACCAGCAAGCCAGAGCTCTCCAGGGAGCTGTTCTGCTTCGACCATTGACTCGCGGATTCACGGGGCCAAAACAAATACACTGCTATTTCGTAAGTGCTGGGGTTATTAATTTTTTGTGCTTTAACATACATTGTTTGGGAAATTCAATTTAGTTTGCTAAATACAGCTTTAGGTTTGAAAATACTTCAGAGTTTGTAGTGTCCTTTGCCACTTCATGCTCATCTGCCTTTTTTATTTCTTTTCCAACTTGCTAAAAGAAAAAAAAGTCTGTTTTGGTTCTGTTCCTGGCCACTTGACCTTGCCCTCAGAGCATGGCACACCAATTTCCCCTTCTGCAATGGTAAGAGTGCAAAACCAAAATGAGAACATTTGCCTCTCTGTTGCTGGGCACGGGCAGCCCCTGATGGTATTAGTGATGCCAAGTGTTCACCTCCCCTCCTTGCAGGCTTTCTTTGCATGAGAATGTTACCACAGAATAATTCAAGGTACAATTTGAAATAGATTAACTTAAGCGAGTGCAAGAGGCACTCGTCACTATTGAAACTTAATCTGTTTAGACAGCTAATGAGCAAAAATGAAGCATCCTCAAACTGGCAGGAGAGCATCCACAATTTGGATTTTCAGTAGTTTAAATGGATTGTTCCAAAATCAATGCAATTTAAAGTATACATCTTACTTGTGTAGAAAAGATCTTCTCTGAACTAAGGAAACAACAGCACTGATGGAATAAATGACTGTCTGTGCAAGGGTGCAGCACCCATTAATGACTGCTACAAAGCAGCAGGGAGAAGCAACTGAGGAGGTAGGGTCACTTGCTTGCACAAAGCCTGTTAAGAAATACTGCATTCAAATTGACAGCCTACAAGCATCCAAGAAAGGGCACCCAGAAGTGACAGCCAGGTAACAAAAGTTTCAGAGACATCCCAATATATTCGGGATCCTCCCTTGCCTGGGAAACAGAAGGGGAAAAGAAAAAAAGAAAGCACATGTGGGTGCTCCTTAGGAATGTTTTCTGCCACCCACACTGCACTTGGATTACACAGAGGTGCAGGTGCTGCTGTCAGCAGAGGATGCAGCTTAGTGCTTGTAAAGCAAGCCCTGCACAGGGCAATAATGCACATCTTGCACTCCTGCCCTACATCCCTGCCACACAGGGCAGCCCACAGAGCCCTGCTATGAAGAAAAACCTCTTGGAAGATGCAACAGCCTTTGTGAGAGGCTGGGGCCAGAATCCGCTCCTGTCAAACAGCTCTCCGGACCAGGATGTGACTGCGGCTGGCGAAACATGTTAGCTAATGAAGATTGAGGCAGGCAGGCAGAGACGATCCCTTCAGCCTGTTAATCCACTTAGGCAAGGAGAAGGGAAACCTGAGCTGAATTCCTCTGTTCCCTGCAAGGGAATGTACTACCCTGGCTTTAACACTCTAGGCAGAGCAAATCCAGCCAGAGATGGACCAGGGGAAGCTCTGAGTGCAAGACTAGTGCTTTTGGGAGACAGGAGCAAGAGCTGAGGCAGGAAACCACAGTCCCTAGGGAGAGAGCCAGGGCAGGATTTTGTGTACACTGGGAACTAATGAAGTACATTGACACTTACCTGCCCTCTCACTGGAGAAAGCAAGAAGGGGAAGTAAACGGGCTTTTACATAACTGCAGGGCAGGGAGAACAAACACACCTTACACACTTTTCACCTGGCTGAAAAGGTTCCCAGAATCAGATGCCTGGGTTAGCAAGTCAGAGTGAATATTTGTGCCCCAAATACCCTTCCCAACAGTCTCAGTGTACCAGCATTGCCTCCTGTCCACCTTAACTGGCGCCTTGAAGGGATGATGGGCGCCAATCCCAGGAAATGTCAGATTATCCTTAACCAGCAGAGGGTGCTCCCCATCTCAAAGACAGAGTCAATGTCACAGATGCACCCAGACAGCCAGAGGAGCCCTGATTTCCAGCAATTGAGGAATCTGAGCAAGGGAAAAATTAGAAAATTAATAATAAATAACAATTAGCGATTCTGATCCTGTGCCTCACTTCTCTGTTCCCATCCCTCCTGGCCAGCCAAGCTAAGGCCCCCTGTCCCATTTGTCCTCTGCATCCTGCTCAGTGAGGTGATTTTTCTCACACTGAAGATTAAATCACTTTTATTCATTCCTCCTGGATCGTAGATCCAGAGCAGGAAATAAACACTTTCTGCTTGGCAGGTCTGTAAGAATGAGACTCTAACTTGCCTGCCCTGAGCAAGGGTAGGCTCATCTGCTTAGGTGCAGCTTTTGCAAATGAAGGCCTGACCTAACCCCTGCACTGCCACAATGGCGTGAGGGCCACTAGCCATATGTTCAGGTTCATTTACCCCACTCTGTCCTAAGCTAGTTTTCCAGAGAGCTGAGTGCCTGTTGTGCAGGGATGCTTCAGGATGGTGTTTTAAAACATCAGTTTGGGGCACTAACACTACCTAACTCTATCAATAAGACAGCTGCAGGGAAAGACTTTTTACTTTGGTAATGTAATGGCACAAAGCCTCCCTTCCTTCTCTCACTGAAGGGAAGCAGAGATGTGTGCCTGGGGTCGTACACGCAGGAGCTGTGCACCTGGCAACACATTGCCCCGTGCCTCAGCTTCCTGCTTGCAGGGGTTAGAAGTAATGCCCAAGAGTTGCATCATATGTGGAGAACAGAGCAGTTAGGATGAAATCATAATGGTTATATTCCACCCTGAGATTCAGAAGAGAGCTTAAAGCATGCCAAGTAAGATCAGACACCTATGCAAAACAGAGCAGCTCTGCTGACGTGTCTGGCATAACATCTGTTTGTCCTAGCCCCAGCTTACTTTGATAGCCCAGGTCTGTATATCCCACGGGGAAACCAGCTCTCATTGATGGCTCCCACCCAGCACGTGCTGCCTCTTGCTGTCTGACCCCTACAAAAACAGATTGTTATATTTTTAAGTTCTTCTTTCCTCTCCTTTTGCCACTAGAGCCAGGCCCTGCCTAAGGGGATTTTTGTGAGTGTTTTTCACTTGGGTACCTGGCATGACTTTTTCTTGTGTCCTCTTTAAACCACACAATACATTTATCTGATAAAACTGTTAAAACTGAGCATTTAAGCCACTGCAAAGGACACTCATTCGGTCTCTTACACAGGTTAAAATATATTTGATAGCTTTGGCTTACTTAATTTCCTGAATTAACCATTATCTGCAGCACTTGTGGGAACCAGTGCTTTCCAAGTCATCGACTAGCCAATAGTAACATTAGTCATCCTTGAGAGAAGCATCACATTCTACACCCTAAACAGGCAAACAAATTCTTGTTGTGGTATTTGAGAGAGCTAATAAGGGGGAAAAAAGGGGGGAAATACAAGAGAAAAAGATTTTATGGCAGGTTTCTTAGATATCTTAGACATCTGCAATAGACAACTGATTCTTACAAACAAAATGTCAGGGATACATGGCACAGGTCTACTTCCTCTACTATTCATTATCTCTTCAAATTATAGCAAATATCAGACATGCCATGGAAAGGTTGACCAGCATTAGGTTTGTACACTGATCATCCCAATACCAATAACCTTTTACCTCTCAACTTGATAGAGTTTAACACTTCTGCATTACTTATTACAGTCACTACATGCTTCATAGAATCAAAGAATAGTTTGGGGTGGAAAGGATCTTGAAGATCACCAAATTCCAACCCCCTGCCATGGGCAGGGACACTTTCCATTTGACTGACTGCTTCAAGCCCCTTCCAATCTGGCCATGAACACTTCCAAGGATGAGGCAGCCACAACTTCTCTGGGCAACCTGTTCCAATGCCTCACCACTCTCATGGTAAAGAATTTTTTCCTAAAATCTAATGTAAATCTACCCTCTTTCAGTTTCAAGTCATTCCCCCTTGTTCTATTGCTACATACCTTTGTAAAATGTTCCTCTTATGTTTGTTCCTAAAGAAGCACATAAATAACCATAAAAAGTGTGGTTATTTAAAATAATGTACTTTGAATGTTGTATTTCTGCGTTCTTTCAGTAAGACTTTAAGCTTTGCCATTCTTCCTGAGCACTTTACAGCAACAACTTCCAAAGAAATTTCAAAACCCTAGTGACATTGTCCTCTTGCATATTGCTGCTGGGGGATTTATTGTTTTAATTACTGTTAATAGGCTGTAAGTTCTCAAATATCCCAAATTCCTTCACTGTTAAGAAACAAGAGCATCTGGGTGCCAGTTTTGCTCGTAATGTCAAATCACAGGGTCAGATCTGCCTTTCTCACTCACACAAATCTGCACCTCCATGGAGACTGCAACACATAAAATACATAATATATAAATGAGCAGGTTTTGATTACCTGCATTTAGTTGATCTGCAACTATGTGAAATGGCAACACTTAATCTAAACTGAGAGGCTGTGACAAAACAATCCTAAACCCATAGATCTGCAAAACTTGACAGGACTCATGAAACAAAGACAAAAACTGCTTGTTATATAGAGCAGGCTACAAGTGAAGTCAAGAGTGAGGAAAAACCACAATTGTGTTTACTTGTGAAAAATACTCTTAACCCTCATGTACATACACATTATTTTAGAGTCCATAATTACAGGATCATATTTTTTTCACAGTACCTCATCTCAGACTGCACTCAGAAGGGATTTTTCCTATGTAATGAGCAGCTGCTTGAGATGCTGGTTTCTGCTCATTGTTCAGTGTGTGGCCCCAGGCCTTATTTACTGCACATTATTCAAACCTGGCTCTAGAGATTTATTAATTTCCTTATGTGTTTTTCTATGGGCTTGTCATTACACTGTCCAAGAGCTTCACTACCCAAAGATCATTTATTTCCACATACCTCTAAGAGAGGAGAGGGTGTTTTTATTCCCATTTTATGGATGAATGACCGAAGATGGTGTTAAAACATATTTGCTAATTCTGGGTGCCTACTCCAAGACACCAACAGCCTGACTGATCTGTGCTTGTATAGCACCTTGGGTTTAGTGGGCTCTCATTCAGTTAATTTGCAGCTGTAAGCACTCCGTGTCTCTGTAAAGCAGGCCCTTTGGGACCAAAAGGTCCCCTATAAAATAAGGAACACACAATTAAACAACTACTGGCATAGCAGCTGCTTCAAAAAACCCTGAAAACTATCATATAGAAATGGTCACGTTCAGAAAAGAAGTCAACTGTCAGGTCAGAATTTCACTGCCTCAGCTATAAAAGCTTCTCTTTCTCTCCTGCAATCCCTTGTCTCACTGAGTACACACCTGACAAATGAGGCAGGGGTCCTACAGATGGTCTCTTTCACTGTGCAACTCTGATTTACCTCAGAGCAGGTCCAGCACATGCAGTGAATGAGGCAGGGGTCCTGTGGAGGGAACAGCACACAGTTATGTAGCTGTTGTATAAGACACACAGCCAGGCAGACAGAAGTGCTTGAGGATAACTGGTCTTTCTCCATCATCCAGTTTTTGCATTAGTTCCATTTGAAATGCCATTTTTAGAGTTTGTCATTACTTTTACAGCAAAGAAATTCTGTCATGAAGCATCACAATGACACTTTTGTGGATTATCAGAAGGGACAAATCCCTCACGTTGGCCACTACAACCAAGGTAACAGAGTAAACAGGCTGCAAAGGTAGCTCATCCTCCTTTGTGAAAACTGTCATGAGGAACATGAAATGCTGAGTGAATTTCAGACACTGGCAACAGCAGAGAAATAATGACTCAGAGCCTCTTCCATCCATTCAATCCAAGTCATGCCTCTCCTCTCCAGCCCACCTTCTTCTCTTCACTGTCTCTGCCTTCCCATGCTAACCTTTGCCCTCATCTCACCCCTCCAAACACTATTCCTCCATAATCCACAGCCTTAACCTCTTGTTCATCAACTGTTTATAACTGTTTGCTTCTCCTCCTCTCCTTTTTGCCCAGCCCCCCTTGCCCTGTCTTTCCATTTCTGTTTGGTGGCCCCACTTACTGGCACAAGCTGATTTAGAGCTTAGAAAAGAGGAACCTTCTTGATTTGCTTTTAAATGGAAGGAAGGTATAATCCAGGATTTTTTCTTTAAAAAATAAAAATTGCTGGTTTGGATAAAAATGTCCACAAAAATTTCCACAAACAGTGGAAAGTGGCAGTGGTATGAACAATTGAAATAAAACTCCATTGGATGCACCATTAAAAATGCTACTAGTCTGTCTGTTGTATGTGGCAGTGAAAATGAAGATAAAAATTAAGGAAGTTGGTGAAGCAAGAAAGAGTGCTGCTGCCATCTGTTCTGAAGGCTCGCCATGGCTGGGTATATGAGCATTTGGATGGCAGACCTTCAAAGGAATGTGGAGCACTTGTACTCCTTTGTAAGCTGTCCTGGTACCCTATAGATGATAGTGCTTACTTGATAAAGGCACCTGCATGCATCTCAAGCTTGCATCAGCTGGACATACATGTCTTAACATCTCAGAGTCACAGAAAAGAGGGCTAGGACCAGGTCAGGTGTGAGTAGCATCCTTCCAGCCCAGTGGGCAATGCTATAGCAGCATTATTTTTTTCAAAACAGGCAGGAAAAATACCTGTCAAAAATTTTAGCCCCTCTCACTCTGTTCTAATGCTTTTGTATCAATACCAGTTTGTAACATCAAACTGAAATTTCCCACATTGCAATCAAAGCCCATTTACTTCCAGTTCTATCAACATCAGACCTAGCAAATGGCTTTAATCACCTCCTTTTGGACAAAGCCTCTTACTATTTGAAGATACATTCCCAGATCTTCCCTAATATCTAGGTTTCCAAGACAGAAATATTAACTTGTCCAACAGAAACAAATTAGCACTTCAGTCCCTTTAACTTCATTCCTGGGCACTCAAGTTCATCAGTTGGAAGGCCAGAGAGTTTATACAAACATCTAAAACAAGGAACAAGGTTGCAAGTAGCCTGCTGGCTTGCAGTAGACAAGCCTAATTTCCCCTCATTTGCAAGGAAACTCACTGAAGTTTAATGAAAAAGAAATAAAATAAGAGTGTTAGCCCTTCACTGAGGCGAATCTCCCTCCTGGATTCAATTTCTCACACACTTTCAAAATCTTGATTTGGAATTTTGGGAAACTTGAGAAAATACATTCTCATAAATCAAGCCCATCATGTGTTACATTCACTATGTATAACAGCAGAATTTCTTAGCAGTCTTTGATGAGGCTGAGAGCTGTTCCCATGGTCCTTACATCCAGTGCTGTGCCTTGAGTGCAAACCAGACAGATTTAATACAAATGGTTCCCTGAAAACTGGAAGTCCACATCCTTGGTGCATGTAGGTTTGAGTGTACACAACGGCCAGAATTGTGACCAGAAATGTCATAAACTTAAAAATGTGGGATCTAATATTAATTAGATAACACAGATTTGCCTCCAGTGTTACAAACTGTGAGCTCCCAGGGAAGCCAGGAGCCATTCCATGAGGACAGGAAACAGAGGACCCTTGTCTGCCATAGCTTTGTGGTGGGGGAAGGTGAGCTGACAGCTCAAAGGCACAGGCAATGGCTCAGTTCTGTGTGTTTGCACAACTGCTCGGGAGCGTGTCCCGTGGTGATGTTATTCACAGGCCTTGGCCGACAGTAAATAAGACAGTGGAGCTTGATTCATGAGGGATGACAGGAAATCTATAATGTGTGGGCTCTATAATCTGCTCGCTACTGCGTAGCAAAATGAAAGAACAACAGTCCAATTACCAAGTCCTTGCTGATCCCAAGCACATCCTCCAGATCTTGTTCTGCTCAGAGCAGTGGGAGTTTATTGGCAACAATGGAAACCAAGCCTTGGCATATGCCATCTTCCATTTTGGGATGGCAACAGTATTTTGGGAGCATTAGACTATCCACTACATTGGATAAAAATGCAGCCAAGACTGTGGCATGATCTTCAGAGAAAATTTCTGGAGAGCAACAGGCTGAGTTTAGTTCACAAAGGACTGTTCACGTGGACACCAATTGCTGCACTCAACTACAGGCATTGTCTGTCCCAAGGGGCTGTGACCTACCCAGCCTCTTATACTCTGTGGGGCACAGTGAACACCATTCTTGTCATAACACAAAACAATTAAAATGTAGCTCCATGAAACTAAAAACAGGGCTATGATCCATCAGGACATGGCAGGTGGGATACGAATGATGACCAGAAAACACCTTAAGGGGAAGGAGACAAAAGTGGAATGTGTATTCTTGGGCCAAACAGAAGAGGATTGGCTGAAGACAGTATTCATACCAGGTGCAGAACTTGCCTGCAAGACAGCAGGGATGAAGTTCGTGACAGAAGCAGCCACAGAGCAGACTGACCTCATACCACCAGTGCTGAAGACACAAGGAAAGATGGAAGAAGGTTTATTTCAGACAAAACAGCCATGGTGGTAGTGGGAGGGAGGAGAGCTGACAGCTCCAGACAGAAGGAGAAGAAAATAATTTTGCTTCCTCCTGTGCAGTGTCAGAGAGTCTACAGGGAAGCCCAGGGCTGGGAAGGCACAGAACGATTCAGGTGAAGATCCTGGTAGCTTAGAAGGGCCAGCTCTCTCATTTTTCTCTAACTGAATGTATGTGTTTCATTCTTTGGGTCTCTGGCCCTTAACACCTTTCAGATCTATCTTCTGCCCTTCAGGAAAGGAGCAAGGGGAACCTTTCCCACTCTGGCAACAGGTAAGCAGCATGTCAGGGTGGGGAGAGCAGAACGATTCCCACTCGATCCCCAGCAAAGGCGTTCTTTGCTGAGCACACACTCTGGGGACTGCCGTCCTTTCCCTGCTTCCCCCTACAACAATCTCTGCTGCCGCCTCCCCTCCCTCGTTATCTGTCAGTAAACAGTAATTAAAGAAGTGGCCTGCTTGATAAAGCTCCCGCCTGCCCTCACACGGTGCTGCCCTCTCGGACGTGTCTAATTAAAATCCTGATGAGAAGATGAAGAAATCCCAGCAGCTGGGAGTCTGCCGGCTCTCTCTGCGCTCGGCCTCTTCATTACTGACGAGGAGGCAGCGAGATATAAAGGACCCCGGGAAATGCTCCGACAGACCAATCGATAGAGCCTTTTGTGGGGCGTGATGGCTCGCTCAGGACTGCTTTTTGAACTGCGTGGATAATGAGGATGCTGGAGCGTGGCTCTCGGCGTGGGGTGATGGGGCTGGAGTCCCCTCCCAGCCCTGCTGCACCGGCACTCCCAGCAACACCCCCAGGGCCCCTCGGCTTGGCAGCCACTCCTGCCATACAGTGAATCCACGCAGTTCTGACAGCTGGGCACTTGCCTGTCCCCCACCAACCCAGGGATCATTGCTTGTGGTGCCAGAACACTGCCAAACCTCTAGGCACTCCATCAGTTCTCTGCAAGCACCGAGCATGCATCTGTGTGCACACAACTGCAAAATCCTGAGGGCCAGCCAAACCTTCCCCAAACAAAACCAGCATCACACACCATGTGCACACCACTCAGTCTAAATGTGCACTTATACATGAGAATGCTTTGTTTTCACTGCTGTCCCAGGATTTTGTGCTAGGGTAAAAATGTTGGTGTGCGCAAAATGAAACAGCAAATGTTTACACGATGTGCACAGCAACATCGTCATTGTGAATCACTGAAACTATATTTAGACACACTTCTCTCCATGCAAATATATCCACTACATGGTTTTATTCCTGTGGGAGTTTTTTAATGTAAGATCAGCTTTACCTGGAAACAAGCCCATTTTCACTGTCCAATTTATGTTTATCTCAAACACCAGAAATTTCCTTGCTCTTAATTTCAAGATGAAAGGAATAGTAAAAAGATGGAAGCAGATCTGTACTTTCTAAAGTTTGAAAGCATATGTCAGGCACCTGCCTCCATGTCCCTTCTGAGCAAGCCCACAGGAGGTACAGCACCCTGGGAATTAAGATCATGTGCAAGAGTGGGAGTGCATGCAGAGTTGCAAGTATAAGTGCACAGTGTATGTATGTGCATGAAGGACATGCACATTCCACATGTGAAATCAATAAAAGAGTGAGCTTTCTTCTGTCTGCGTTCACACCTCTTGCTTCACAAATCACTCCTGCTCATGCAATCAGCAACAGTCCAGCAATGGTGCTCTTTTCAGAGTCCCATCTAAGTTCTTGGATGCTGTTTATTCAACAAACTCAGTTACTTTCTTTCCCACTCTCTCAATTGCAATTACTTTTACAGACCACATGTACTGGGGGAAAAAAAAAGAGCTTGAGAAAAATATATTTCATAAAACTCTCATGAATTAAAAAAAAAAAATTCTTTCTGTTCCAATTGCCATAATCTGTCCCCACTGTCCTCCTTGTCATGCCAGATTCAATGAAAAGGAACAAATAATTCCTGGACTGGTTTAATATTGAGTTAAACTTGCCAAAAAACCCAAACTATCTCAAAACAAATAGTCAGTAGCAAAATACAGTCAGCAACAGCAAGAAGCGATCAGGAAAATACAAAAGCAGTGGATTCAATGTTGAAAGCTCAGAATGCTACTACAAAGGGTTTTGGGGAGTCCACTGAAAAAGACAAATGAAGAGGGGTAGCAGATGAGAGGTCCCATGGCAAAGGTGAGAGAAGCACTGTCACTGGGGAGTTCCCAGCTTCTCTTGGCCCTCAGCCTCCCTTGGCAAGGGATGCTGTTGTGTAGATGAAGGCAGCAGTGCTAGATGCAGAGCTCACCACGCAATCCCTGCCTGTCCCACTACCTGTACTTGATGGAATGACACATTGCTGCGGCAGCTAATAAATAGAAGTAATTTGATTAGCTCTCCCTAACTAGCGATAAGATCCTGACAAACCCTTTTTAATGCGTTTCTGGAGCAGGATGAAATTGTTTCATTTGGCGAGCAGGGCCCCACGGGAGTTGCCTCCAAGCTCCTTTAGTGAGAGGTAAAAATATGCCAATCATTAATGAGGGGAGAATTACGGAGACTTTAATGCAATCAGAAAAGAGGAGCCCTGAGGCAGCTGGGGAATAAAACCTGCCCTTAAATCAGAGGCAGGCAGCCGGAGCATGGAAATAAAGGCATACACAAGCATGTACATGCACACACACATACCTACCACACACACACAGACCTTGCCGAGCTGCTGTAAAAACACTGGGAGTTCTGCCTGGGCAACAAACACCTATCTCAGCAAATGGTATCCATCTTCTCTCCAAAGGCTTTTTAAAAATCACAGTAAACTAAATTCATTTGG
Source organism: Petroica traversi (assembly GCA_025920805.1). Taxonomy (NCBI): domain Eukaryota; kingdom Metazoa; phylum Chordata; class Aves; order Passeriformes; family Petroicidae; genus Petroica; species Petroica traversi. The sequence goes on from JAHLSL010000007.1 coordinate 19,547,965, forward strand.
CAGACCCCTCCCTCTGCCAGGAGGGGACTCCTGGCCAACAGAATTGCAGGTTTAAACATTTAAAAAGCCAGAGCCTTTTGCTGCTCGGGTGTCAAGCAGGAAAGGTGCCTCTCTCAGGGCCAGACTTGCTGCATGAACACAACATGTATAAACTGCTCACTGTCCTGCACTTATGCCAGAGGCACCATCTACTATATGGTGAAAGGCACCTCCTCCCATCCTCTCTCCACTCCCTCCTCAACCACTTCGGTGAATTCCCTCCCTCATGCACAAATCCTGTAACGTTTATTCCATAGCAAAACAGAAGCCCTTAAGCTACTGGCATTTTCTCTGGCACTGTGGCAGGCCCTAGTGGCCTGGCTGGTTCTGATTTTCCAGGGGGGTGTGTGTGTGTTCTTTCAGAAACTCCTCCTGTGAAAGTAAGCATTCCGTCTTTCTGCAGTGATGCTCTAACCCTTACTTGCAGAATACAGGTGGCTGCATCAGCACGGACCATCCCAGAGAATGCTAGCACCCAGTTTAATGGCATAAAAAGCAGGACAGGAGTTTTCCCATACTTCTTTCAGGTTCATCTTGTTTACTTGAAAATAATGAACAGGAGTACTGGGATATCAAACACCAGACACCTTTTCTCTGCCAGATACATAAAACATGATGGGCATGCAGCACTTCAGCCCTTTTCCCTAGTTTGGATTAACACTAACATACAGAGAAGCAACTGAACATAAAGAGGCTGCTGAAAACCTAAGAGGAAAATCAGTCCTAATTTCTGGCTCTAATATACATTTGAGGAGATGTGAGACAACTCTTTCTTCCTCTCACAATTCCTGCACTATGATGAGAGAGTGTGGCACCCCTGCCTTATGCTAGATGGAATGACTGTACTGCTTAGTGTGAACTGAAACAGTAAACTCCTATACTGAGAAAGCTTGGTGTCTGAGATGCATCAGACACCTGTGCCACAAAAAGGCTGTGCTTCTGCACCATGCTCACACATACACTAGAAAACTGTGGAACTAAACACCAGGGCAAGTGACTACCAGCCATTTAGCCCTAAATACAAAGCAGTCACCAAGACAGATTAAAATATTAAGAACGAGTAAAGAGGGAGCTGTGCTGAGACATGGAGCTTGAAGCTTAGCAGGTACGTTAAGGTACACAGCTGGCACATTCCCAAACATGTATCAAGTTCAGAGCTGCAGGTTCTACTGTTAGCATTCTCAGAGAATGCTTATCCCCAGTATATATATCCCCAGGAGGCCTGCACATCCCCCAGCAGCAACTCCTACTGGCTACTTGAACTGTATGGTGATGGGCTCCCAAAGCAATCATTGCAAAGCTCTCTGTAGCTGAAAGTTCAGAATGAAAAACACCTAAGAAGAAAAGAAAACCTCAAGGGTTCTTCCAAATTCTGTGTATCTAAGAGTGAGAGATCAAAGCAGTCTTGCTGTTGGGTATATCTCTCAGCCAGGCTGCATGCCCTCAAAAGTCAGAGAAATAACTTTCCAGAAACACAAACATGTGAGAAGATCCTGTCATAGAAATGAACAAGACTGCAAAAAATAGCTACCAGGAAATTCAGCATGGCTGTGGCACAATGCTATCTAGCATCTAGAAATTATACTTCTGCCCCTTTTGAGTCTGGGCTAAGTTCCAGTTGAATTCAGTGATTTCTTCTAGTCAAGAACTTTAGGCTATTCAAGACAGTTACTACACTCCCTCCCTGGATCCACTTCTGATGGTGATCCAGGTTTTCTGTCTCAGTCCAACCTAGTTTGTGCTGGCACTCAAGCAAGCAGAGCAGTCTTGTGTCTCCCCTGAGCAGCAGGCAGAGGTCTGAGATGGTGTCACACACTGGCTCCACACACAGGCCTGCCTTGCTGCAAGCAGCTCCTTCTCATTCTGGTTTGTTATGATTAAAAATGCACATCACCCAGCGAGGCCTTGGAGTGGAACTCAGCTGGAAATTGGATCATTAATATTCCTTCTCATGCCCATTGCCACGATTTCTTACCTCTCCACAAGCAATTGCTAACAATGCAACAATTTAGGGTCTCAGACTAAAAGTGAAGTCAAGACTAAAATGCCCATTGTTACTCCAATTCATCAACCCTTGTCCATTCCCTGGCATCCCATCAAACTTATGCCAGTGTGCTGCATGTCAGATGCCTTTCAAGCTTTGAACTGCCTTTCCTCAATTTATCTACCAAAAGCTCTTAAGATCCATATCCTCTTAAACCATCAGAAACAGGGTTCAAGATTATCCTCATTCCCAAGCAGATGGAAACACAAGGAAAGAAAACAATTAGTTCTAAGAATCTATCCACTCATGGTTGTAACTCTTGGTCACCACACTTTCCACACAGGTAAAGTAATCTAAATGGGTTGGAGAGAAAAATGCAAAGCAAGGGTAGGACATACCATATGATGGAGAATACCACAAAGGTGCAAAGGGGGATATTTTCTTATCTAGCAGAGTCATCTACATGAGCTCACATCAACCCTATGTGCTGTTACTGCTGCAACTTAATGGGGCAAACTGGGAGATGTGCAAATCCCCCACCACTGCCACCATGATCCTTTGGCAGGAAGGATCCAGAAGCACAGAATACAGATACAGAGCAAGTATCTCTGAAGATTGAAATCCCCCACAAATCTCACTGTGTGTGTACTCATTGGTCTATTTGAATGTACCTTACTGTATGGTGTTTACATCAGACAGCAAAAAGTGCAACACATTCAAGACTACAGCACTGATCGTGGAAGAATAGAAATGAATAGGAATATTTTCTCTTGGGACTTCAGCATCATCTTGTAGACATTGGTACCAGGCAGAGGAAGTTTGTTCTTGCTTGTCAACTTACTGAGCTGAAATTCCTTTGGCTGTAGGCAGAAGAGTGTCTGAGAGGTTGATTACCTGTTTGAGAAGTGGAGAAACCTGCTAGCCAGCAACTAGCACAAGGCAGCTGGGAAAACTGTTCACAAGAATCTGGACAACACCAACTATAAATTCTGCTCCAATATCTATTAATTCTCCATTGCCTTACTCAACTACCTCAAAAACATCTCCTCCCAGTAAACATTTTGTGTATTAGGTGGATAAACTGTTTGGGACTCAAAGGATCTTTTACATATCACTGAAATGCCCCTCAGGCTGAGGACTTGCTTCATCTGCCTCTCCATACGACAAATACAATACAAATACCTCCAGAATTAAGTGTCTGCTAATTATCACAAGGGCATGATTAAATTTTAATCTGCTCCTGCCACACACAAATTTACATGTTTGGCACTTGTATTTTGATGTCACTGTTTCTTTAGTTGTATTTTATGTCAGAAATAATAATTTTCAATGAAAATTCTTTTGACAGTAAAACACATGGCTACATTACCAGCCCCTTCAGTTCAGAAACATGAATGGTGACCATTTCAGAGTGATGGGCTTCATGAATGTACACAGCAGTATTAGCTCAAAGGAATTTGGAAAAGGATCTGTCCCATCAGTCAGCTGGAATAAACAAAACCCTGCCACACCAATTTGAGATAAGTACGAAGAACTAAAAGAAGAACCAGAGGGTCTGGAATCATATGACTTGTCTTACCTACTTAAAATATGCACACTTTTCAAAACCAAAAACCTAGTACACTTACTGTTTACTCACCACAGACATTTCTCTTTAAGAAAGAGGAAGTAGCAACCACCACTGCCTGTTCCTTTGGCAGCTCACTCAGTCTCTGGCATCTCAGCTTCATGCTCTGTTCACAAGGGCAGAGCCTTGATGGCCTGAAAGCCAACAGAGCTCCAGGAAATGCAAATCTGCAGCCCACAGAAAGACAGGCAAGTCTTACATACATTAAATGCATTTTAAAGAGACAATAGGAAAGAACAAAACTCTGCTCTAGGATTTCTGTGCTCTGGACTCCTTCAAAACTATACAACATGCAGTCAGCACACAAGGAACATGACGACTTCTGTATCACTGAAAGCCACAAACTGTGGGAACCTCAGTCATTCATCCTTCTATCAATGCTTGAGTGTCAGCTTTTCCTACCTGAACTGAAAGCCAACCCCTGAATTTCCTAATCCACCAAGCTCCAACCTCCCCAGCATTCCTGGGGCCAAGTTACTTGCCTTTCTAGACATCCCTCTCTGTGAACATGACAAGGGCAGAGCAGAGGGTGCTTGTGGCAGACTTGCTCAGGGACCACAGGCTACCATGCCACAAATTAACTTAATCCTCAGTTTATTTAGGGAGGCAGGCAGAAAAATCTTGAACGGTTTCTTCTTTCCTGCCAATTGTTCCCATCTTCTACCTCAGTTCTGGCTGGATTCCCCCTTCCCCCTGTCCTCAGCTAGCACTGCCAGGCTCAGTCCTCCTCACCCTAGCCCCCCCTCCCCAAGGACAAGCAAAGTTATTACAATAATGAATTAGCCAGGCTGCTTACTGCTGCCAGTGGCGAAGGCAATTATCCCACTCCACGTCCCCAGCCACCGCTCAGCTCCCTCATAAAGAGAGGCTTTTGGGGCCGCTTTGTGCTTTGATTGGAAATGAAGAGATTGCTAATTAGGGAACCCCTGCTGGGATCGGGCTGGCAGGAACAATGGTGAAACGGACGGAGCACACGTCCATTTAGAGAGGGGGGAGAAGAGAGAAATGTGAGCCCCTCTGTAATGTAGTGCATCCTCTACTCACACCATAAACAACAGGGCAGACAATTTTATAGAGATTTTCACCTTTTAAAGCATGCTAATTTGTTTATAGAAAGCAATAATTTGGTGTGTGTTTGCATAGATCAAAGCCTGTAGTTTTTGTGTACAGTATGGATTGATGCATGAGTGCATACATACACTCTTGAAGAAAATGCCTCTGGAAACAACTGTGGGCATCTACACAGCTGACCATATATTTCTTGGTATTCATTGGGCAGCAGGCATCAATCTTGTATTAACAGGGAAAGATGCTTAGAAAAGCCTGTTGATGAGTATTAACATAGAATTTTAATGCCTGAATTCACAAATCTCCAAAGTTGAAAATTAGTCAGTTCACCTGAGGCTTGCCCAGGAACTGCTTCCACTGCTTTGCCCAAGAGCTTTAAATGACAAGTGGACCTCCAGGAGGAGGAAATTTCACCATTAACACAATGTTTTCTTACCCTGAAATTTCTTCTTAATTCCATTGCTCTAAATGTCCATGGAGGGTCACAGCAGCTAAATTCACCTTTCTCATCTGACAAACTGTGCACCAAAATATTAGAAAAGACCTCCCTTACTGTGCACAAGCACTCCTCAATTACTTCACAAAACTGCACCAACAGCCCTCGTACACATAGAATGCTGTGATTTTGGGCTCTAATGACTTTTAACTCTTGTCAAAGAAAAAAATACTTCCCCCAACATTTCAACATACAAATCTCACCATTTATAAAATACAGCCTGTCAACAAAAGCAAATGTCTCACTTTTTTGTGCAAAGCTGACAGAAAGCAGTTGGAACCTAACCTGCATTACTTGGTTAACTAAGTAGTTACACCAGGGGAGCATACAAATACCATGTTAAAACTGAAAATACAGTTTTCAACCATATATTTGACTTGCCATGCAAAAAATTTGCATACTGTTGATCAGTGCGATGTATACACTATACACCAAGTGATTTATGTAACCTAAAGCAAATTTCAAATTTGAAGATTGAATTTACATTTCAGAATTCCCTTGCAGATACTGAGGCATTTGAATATACAAGTGTAATATTCCCTGAAAATATTTTCAGTAAAGCACAAGTCTTATCAGAAAGTGATCACTACAGGCAGAAACACAGTCATTTTGAAAATGACTTTCAAATTCACAGACTATTTGTCCCTGCTGTTTGCTCACCTCTAGTGTTTATATCCTTCAAACAGTTGTAGGTAGTTTTCACGTTCCCTTCTTAGTCATCACTTAGCCAAGCTTCACATATTGAGTTCTTTTGATCTTCCCTCATAAAAACAATCCCTCCAGCTCTGTTATCATTTTTGTTGTTTTTCTCTTACTACCTTCCAAGTTTCCTCTGCATTTTTTTGCTGCTAGTGCCCAGAGCTGAACATCTCACCAGAACAGAACCAAGCAAGAACACTCCCTGGCTGCTTCCCGGTGTCCTACCTGCACAAAACACAATCAAGACTCATACAAAGGCCAACATTTGCAGCCTGCCCACTCTCCTCCCTTGGCCTGCAGTGCCTACACAGATGAGACTTGTCTGTCATTCCCCTAGCCTTTCTCATTCAGTTCTCACCTCTGTTCCACTTACCTGATGAGAGTATTTCCCCTTGTGTAGGTACTGTGGGAGAGTAAAACCCTGTGCTAAAACCATGCTTAGGGTTGTTTTGTGTTGCTGACAACCCTGTAGTTACCTACTGCATGTATAAAACCTGACCACTTAAAAGTAAGGAAACATCTACCTAGTGTCACCAGGAGCCAGGTTGTAATGTGGTGTACAGTGGCAGAACTTGTTTGCTTTCACTGCAGCTGCACCAGTTTACACGAGCTGAGAAGCTGTTTCCATAAGTCTTGGACTGGCCACATCACGAACAATCCCAGTCAGAGAAAGAACAAAGACAGGTTTATTTCACTGCAGCAGCTGTTACTCTGATCTATGAAGCCTCTTTACCTTGACTTCATAATCCAAGCATTTACACTGTAGGGATACAGCTATACTGAATGTACAAGCAATTCAATATACCCACCAATTGGTTCAGGAATTCTTTGGTAAAGCACTTACCACTGCACTCTTGACAATCAAATTCTTATTTAACAGAAGAGGAATTAAACTCGTGGTAAAATTATTGGTGGACAGTCCACCTGTATTTGAGACTGATGAATGGGCCTCATTACTGCATCCATTGCCAGGGTCTGATTTTGACTAGCCTTAACATTCTAGTAAAGTGGGATGAAAGAAAGTGGCCTTCTCATGGCATTATAGCAGGCAGAGCAGGGGGACATGTTGGAAGAAATAATCAGATGTCTTAAAATCCCGAAAGACGGAAGAAAGCCCATTCTCTCTTAGACTGATTCTATTGTGCCCTTAGTAAAACACTTCTAATTCTGTCCCCATGTAAAACTCACTTTCTTTCAGAGCCCAACTTCCTTCAAGTAACTGTGTTCTTAATATTCATTCCTGTGTAAAGCTAGGAAACTATATAAAAGCACCCAAACCAGGATTTCTTCCCCAAATTCTTCCTGAAGCAACACAACCACCTTCTGCCACATAGAATATGAGCAAACCCCAAAGGCTTTTGGAGTGTACTGAATTTCTCTAGTGGGTTTAAGTGAAAGATTTTGTATTTTAAATTACCATTTAATCACATCTTTTTCTGCTCTCTGCAGAAGTGTAGATTTTCCTTTGACACAAATGTGTGCTACATTCAGAAAGCATAAAATTACATTGTTTCTGCCTATTTATTTCCTTTAGGAGTTCAACTTTTACAAATTCAGTTGTAGAAAAATGAATTCCCTCTACATAAGCTCTGTAATGCAGCTCTGTTGAAAAAGGCAGAGCTCCTACCGTCCTTCTCAACTGAGCTACATTTGTCCTGCCTTCTCCCTCATGTTAACATGTGTTTGTACAGCAAATTGAGGAGCTGCTCCAAGTTTAAAATTCCAAAACGTTAGCTTAATTCAAACTGACCACATGCAGGATTTCTGGAAGTCCAGCTGAACAGAAATACCTGTACATGGCATATGACATGCAGGAGTTGTGAAAGTTGTGAAACCATTAGCCATCTCAAAGGGTTTCTTAAAAGCATTTATACCTGGAGTATTTTTCTTTGAAAATGTCCCCATTTGTGTAGATAAATGATGGCATGGTTGAGACAGAATGAGATTGAAAGACATAAGTTACTGAACTGAAAAGCATGGTGCTGTCAAACTAATACCTGCTTGAAACAAAGCCTATCCAGTGAGAGATCTGAGATGGATAATAAATTTAATTCCAAGAATAGGCTAAGAGTTGACCTGATCTAATTCTAAGTGGGGGAAAATTTAAAGAACTTTCCACAATTAATCTAGCTTTAAAGGATTATAAGATAAGATTATTCTTGGTATCCGAAACTAGACAAATTTCACTTAGTTGTAAAGACATTTTTAAACAGCCAGAACCAGCCATTGGGGCCACTTGTCATGAGGCATGCTGGTTATTCTAACATAACATCTCTAAATCAAGGTTGTGCATCTCTCTAGAAGATGTTGACGTTGAGAAGCTGCCCAGACAAATGCAGGAGTTACCAGGTGAATTTTAGACTTTAATGTAGTTAGGCCTAAAACATGAGTAGTGTGGGTCTGCCTTTAAATCTGTTTAGGGTCCTCATGGTTCTTTAAGAGTTGTAGAAAACAAGACAAGTGTTCAAAGACAGAATCTGCTTTGCTGAAGCTGTTCACTAAGCGTTTGTGCTGTGTACACTACCCAGCACTTGTTTGTTCCAAACAAACTACAATTAAGACAAGTCATACACAGCTTTCATAAGGCCATTTCTTATACATTATAGTAATCCTGCTGTGAAAAATTGCATGTCTTTGCAAGAGGACTATGCTTTATCTACCAGAAGTATAAAGCATATACAAAGAATGTGTAAAGGCTAATGGCAAATGCTGCACAGAGCACAAATCTTGAACAGGAACAGTGGTCAGTTAAATTTGTCCATGTCTAGAATTCAGTAGTCTTTCGGCTGGTTAGAGGTGAGGAAAATGAGATATAATTTTTTTTAAAGTCATCACCTCATGATTATAAAAGAGTGAAGAGGGCTGCTCGTCAATCAGTCAAGCCCAATATGTTTGCCTTGTTATCAAGGTTTGCCTACACTACTACAGTATTCCTTTTCAGTATGGGTGCTCTGAAGTCAAGCTGAGAACTCTGCTGTAGCACATGCCCATAAACAAGAGAGGATAAACTGTTCTTCCAGTTTCTCACGTATTCTGGCTAACTAAACATGGCTCTAGTTTTAACAGATAAATACATCATTTAATTCAGACTCTTTCATAGTATTGGGGAAAATACTGTTCTACTCTTCTCCCTCACATGTTCATTTAGTACTTTATTGCCTACTGAAAGCTCCTCAAAGGCCCACACTGTTGTTCTCCAGCTCCTTCTGATTTGCGTCATTGCAGGTGTGTTCAAAACCTGATCACTTGTTCCCTCTGCAACATCTCTTAAACACCAACCTCTCTTTCTTACTACAACTTACTGCCACTTGGCTCTCAGCAAGGAAAAGCTATATTGCCTTTTCTCTAAAGGGATCACACCAGCCTTTTTATCCTTCTGGATTCTACCTTTCCATAAGGATGACCCAGGACAAATTATGTTCACCTCATCACTCATCAGGAAAGGCAAAGAACTTAGAAAAGGGAACTGTACATCTACTGAATTTTTTTTTAATTTTCTTTACTCTGAAATGAAACTATTAAATACTCTGTCCAAATTCAGTGAGGTGTCTTTTGAAATTACTTTCTGAAACAACTCATTGTAGGAGCAAAAATCCTTGATGATATTTCTAATTTTTAGGAAGCCCAAGTCATACTTAATTATCTGAAAAGCTACACTAGCTTTTTTACACAATTTGGGGAAAGAGAAGACAGCAACCATCAATGTCATTTGTGTTCTCAGATTCAAGTACCTGACTGAAGATGCAGCCCCTGAATTCCCTTACAGAGCTCCAGTGATGGATCCATGAGGGCTGCAGCAAAGCTGGCCCAGACCACAGGTGCAGGACTCGCCAGGTGGTAGCCTCTTGAAAAGGTCCTTGTCCAGGCTTGAGAGAGAATGTCCTTCTACACACAAAGAACTGCTACCTTTGACTGGCCTTGAAGACAGGTTTAAAACAGAGCAAGAAGCCACTAAACTTGAAGAGTAAAACATCCTTAATAGAACCACAGTAAAGATTATACAGCAGTTCAAGAAACTGATGCAAGATTGTAGAAGGGGGCAAAAAAACCCCCTTAGAGTCTACTGGAGGCAAAGAGCATTTAGAGAAAGGACTTAAACCCAAAAAGTATCAAAGAGTGTAAACTGTGAAGAAGGAATTAGGAAACATGAGAGAAAAATAGGGAGAAGAAAAAGATTAAGCAATCATTTCAGCTGTATAACGATGAAAATTTCTCTTTTAGTAGAAGGGATTTATGTGCAGATCTGTTATCCCAGAAGTGAACAGGGGTGGAAGAAAGCTATGCAAGCAAAGCAATTCAAAGGCTTTATTCCATTCCAAAAGAATGGAATAACTCAATAAGCTTTTCCACCTCTGACAGTTGTAATCTCACAACCTAGAATATTTGATAAACTTAGGAGATTTGTAGCTACTATCACAAAATACATACAGAAAATTAAGGACCACCACCTCTCCGCCAAATCAGTGGTATGTTACTGTCAAGGAACAGTTTTCCATGCTCAGAAGAGGTTATAGGCTTTCCCTTTAAGGGACATTTAAGTATGGGACTATTTTTTCTTCCCTAATGATCGGAGAAGGAAGTGAAGGGGGTCAGAGTCCTGTAGATCTCTATGCACTCCCTATGGTCTAGCTTAGGAGATTTTAAAGGATTCAGATTAACTGGGGTGGCTTTGTTGATTACACACAGAGAGGAAAATGACCCCATGTGGTAAGTGTTTCCAGGACAGCTGCTCCGTTGGTGAAACACTGCTGCATTCCAGAAATAAACTCATACAGTCAAATTAGCAGCTCGAGTCCTCTCCACAGAAATGTGCCTTTACTAAAGTTGCAGCATTTCCCAAATGAATGGGAAACCAGCAGCATAAATTCCTGCTTAGCTCCGCTTTTAAATAGAAAATGGTACAAAAAGATGTTTGTGCAATATTAAATCATTCTTCATAGTCACATAATTGCCCCACATTATTGATGGGCTCAAAACAAAAAAGGAAATTTGGAATATTTGTGGCTGGGTAGGAGAGCTAAACCTAGAATGGTTCCTCAGCACTTCTGGCCTGCCACAAGTTTTCCAGGTGTGAGAGCTTATCAAGCCTTCAGTGTAAAAGATTTTGGGTTGATTTCCATGCACATCAGTACCTACCAGTGCAATGTACTGAAATACGCACAAAATTACAATCTACATGTGGAGTAGGATAGAAGGTGTTGCAGCCCTTTCCCTGGGCTCTTCTAGCTGCCAAAAAGTAACGCAAAGCTGTTCTCTCACCACAGAGGTGAATTCTGGCCCCTGAAAGTAAATGTGTTCAGAAGCCCCAAGGCATTTCATGTTTTACTGAAGACATACAGCAGCAAACGTACATGAGACTACATGAGCTTCCAAGTTTACACAGGTTTACAATTACAAATTTACAGATGGCAGCATTGGTAAAGGCCCAAGAAATCCTGGGGAAAAAGAAAGCCAAAACACCAAGCTACATTTTTCAACAGATAAGAAGGCACTTCTTCAGTACTCTGGGCTCACAGGATAGGTGCTGTACAAGAAGCAGACTCCACCATATAACCCCTGAGTGCAAGATGTTTGTGGTCCTTCATTTTTCTCACACTATACTCTCAATCCTAAAAGCAAAGTATCTTTTTCTTGTCCGAATTCCTCCTCTGTTGGGTAAAACCTGGGAAGGTGTTCCAACATGCTGCACTGCAGAAAGAAGGTACAGAGGTCATATCACTCCCTCTCACTCACAGATGGGGAAGTCAAAGCCAGAAGCCATTGTCCAAGTTACAAGGAACAAGTACCAGCAAGACAAAGGCACTGCTGGCGTTAAAATGTAGTGACCATTTACTTCAAGAAAGCTTCACCAGCTGATGATACAGCAATGCAAAGCCCCTCTGCCTCAACACGCTGCCAAACCAAACCCATCTGGTGGCTAAACCTCCTTCACAGCTCTGCACTTTAGAGAGCAAAGGATATGATTCAGTGAAACAAACTCCCAGCTGCTGCATAATGTGGTCTTAAATACAAGTACCTGAAAGGGACCTCTAAGCTGCTGCCTCTTTCCCTTTGGGGCCAACTTCTGCCCTGAAAATATTGCCTCAAGAACCATACGGTCAGTGGGAAAGAACACACTACCATTCAGAAAGGGTAAATTCAGGATTAATAAGTTCTGCTTAGCTCAGTCTTGCTCTGTGGCTGCAATCTTCACTTCTACTTTCAAAGTGGCATAGCTTATCTATCCTAGGGACTTCAGCAGCTTTAGAAACGCTACCTTTAGCAGGAGAAAAACATTTAGGGTAAGCAAGATTGGGTATTCCAAAATATAAATTCTACATGTCTGTAACAGAGTATCATGTAAACAACTAACTGCAAAAAGTGACAACACTGAATCCGGTTATAAGAAAAGTTATTAGGAGAGCTACACCAGGTCAAGTTGTCACTTAGTCCTGTATTCTACCTCTGATATCAAACACTAACACGTGCTCAGAGAAAATCTATAAGAAAGGAGAGTTTTTTCCCAGTTCTTAACCTTGGGACCTTTGCAGACCTCATAATCAGTATGTTGGCAGCCTGTGGCATAGACAGTTTCCACTAGACCTTAACATGTATTTGCTACTAATGAGTCCACATGTCCAATAAATGCCTTTATGGGGATAGTTGAGTCCATCCATAACTTTGTAACTGAATGACACAGAAAAAACACCAAAATTAATTTTATGTGATATGATATTTCATTTGTTTGATTTAAAGCACTTTTTTTTAAAGAAAAAGATGACTACCTCATTGAAAAAAGTCAGGAAAAGACACAAGTATGTAAAGATACTGAGAACATGTAGCAGAGCTCTCTTCTGAGCTAAGAAAGTGGATGTGCTAGTTTTGCAAAGCAAAGAATTAGGCAAGTGTTATACAGGAAAATATAGGCCTATGCTCTTTTTGGTATCTTTTAGTTAAGTCCGTATCAAGCAAAGCCACCTGCACTCCCAAGAAGCCACATTTTCAGCAATACATTACCACATCTCAGTTGCCCTCATCTTTCCTCTAACCACAGACTTCATGACTGACTCTATCCCTAGCAGTCTCTTGTTTTGAATTAGATTGAAAGCTCTTTCAGAAGCTGTCTCGTGGCTAAATGCAGCAGCCCCAGCTGTAGGGAATGTGTCATGATACAAACAACAAGAGCAAACAGAAGCAATATCCAAAGCTGCCAGTAGAACTCATCACGATAGTCTGAGAGCTAGTTAAGAAGTAGAACAGTCACAGCATGAGATCTATTAAGTAGTAGATAATAATTTTGCATTACATAACATATGATGTTGCATACTATATTAAATTCATTATTGTGACCCTCAAATGTTCAACTACTGATCAAGTCCTAAAATAATCATAATTATATAGTCTATTATGCATTGGGGGTTACTCATAAAATCTCTTTAAAAAAATAACGTAGTTGGCATTGCTTTTTAGTTGTTTCCTGAAACTTTGTGGTATAGACACCTTTTTTCTTTAAAAAAAAACCTGCAATTTTTCTCATCATTTTGTTTCACATGGTCGAGATGTAAAGTCAAACATCAAGTGCTGCAATAAAGTGGTTGGTAACATCAAAGAGGATGAAGTATAGAAATTATATGTAGGGTAATTAAATGGCTCTGTATTTTATTTGCATATCTCTATATATAAGCTGGCCTGACTCATAAAAGAAGCATTTCACAACAGCCTTTTGGCCTTTTAGCTTTGTGCAAGATTTTGCAATATGCTCCAAATGGTACCAAGATTTCTTGGCCTTCTGACCTTGCTGTGGGAATCTGCAGAGACATGCCTGAGGCTCCTCAAGACACAACAATACATCCAGAAAGAGAAATGGTGTGAAGCATGTTCAAGTACAAAGCTCAAGACAAAAGCAGATAGGGAGCATCATGAGCAATCTGCTCATTTATGTCTGCAGGTGAGAGTCCAAATCTAGTAGTTATCAGCAGAGCTCCAGCTAACGGTGTGAGCCAAGCCCAGTTCATCAGCTGCTTGCAACTGATGCTGCAGAGACAACAGTGAAAGGGTTTCCCCAGCCCACTGTGCTACAAGGACAACTGAGAGCCCACCTCTCACAGGCCCGTGGTTGTAGAAGCACCCAACAGACACTGAGAGCTGACATTCTGCAGTGCTGTACTCCTTGAACATGTTTGGTGCACCCACAAGGGTGGTGTAGCTGAGTGACAAAAAGCACTGCTCCTCCAGCAGCCCCTGCACCAGGGGGGTGTTTCTCCTTCTGTCACCCTGAGGCCAGAAAGAAATATCTGACTTCTCAGGGCAGGTTTGGTGCTTCAATGCGAAGTAGGTGAGATGTTTCATCACCCACTTCCCATCAGCCCACACAAGTGGCTGGCTAGGAGCTGGCATTGGGATCACGGGATAAAAAGCACTTGGACCACCCTTGTTCAACTTACAAGCAAGACCAGCTGAGTGGTGACTGCCAATTGACCAGAAAGGTGAAGGGACGGCATGGGAGAGATGGATATCCTGTGACATGACAGCCTGAGACTTTGTAGAATTTCAAAACACTTTGTGTTGGAAGGGATCTTAAAGATGATCTGGTCAACCAATGCTACAGACCAAGACACTCAATACAGAACTCACCAGCTACCATTTGCAGCCAATCTCCATTAAGCACTACAAAATACAAACACGATCTGAGCCCTGCTCAGTCACCTCTCCCTGGGACAGACAGACAAGTGGCAAACTCAACATGTCCAGCGTGGGTTTTTTCTGGAATGAGTGAGCAACAGTGCAGCTCTTCCTTTGCACTATCCTAGGTAAACAGAGGTTGTTGCTGGTACAAAGTGCCTCAAAGTGGCAGGAACAGCATTATCACTTCAGTGCTGTTTCCTGAAGGATCAATAAGCCAAGACAATCAATTCTTCTGGCTAGTCCTTATTCCCCAGGAGAAGCTGTGACTCTCATCCCCCGTCATTTAACTCTTCCCAAACATGGCAGCAGCCCCATTAATTCTGTCCTCCTTAAACACACATTTCCCAAGCCCATGTGCCAGCAGAGATTACAGAGCTAGAAGTACTGTATCCAGGTGAACATGGTATTACCGAAAGGTAATACCCATTATTTCAGCACAGTAGTAACGTGTCTACATATACTTGTAGCACATGGAAGCATCCTCCCATCTGATTTCTTTGTACAGGACAGAGGGCCCAAAGAAACTGTAGTTCTCCATCCCCAACTATTTCTCTGTGCAGAGAATACAAGGCAGTCCCAGAGCACCAGCTGACACTCACACAAAGGGCTGCATAGGCAGTGGATGGCATGAACAGTCATTACACAGAGTCACAAGAGGAGAGCCTATTTAGGGACACACAAAAGTGAGGTTCAATCCTAAGTAGCAAAAAGAGAGTAAGAAGGATGGGAAGAAAGCTCAGGAAGAATCATGTGATTTTCTGCAATGTGAAAAGTGGAATAGAGATTACAGGGGGCAAAACAGAACCATCTTCAAAGTCTGCAGTAACACAAAGTGTTTTGCAGGGATCACGCAATTCTCCATAGACAATCAACAATGGGGAAGCAGGAACCCAGTTAAGAGGTGGGCAAAACTCATCAGTGAAGAGGCTCACCTTGAACTGATCAGGGAGCCTGTTAGAGCTAGAATTGAATAACAGCAGTGATACAAACAGCTTGGTCAATAGATTCACATGAACATGCTTAAAGCTGTACACAGCAGTTTCCACCTAAAAAGCAGTGGGACTTGAGCTAGGCTCCTAGAATGTCTTTCTGAGCATTAGAGAGGATGCTGATGCAAGTAATCTCTTCCTAGCCAATGTTGCACTCAGAAAATCCTTGTCTCCCTCTCCATGCAAAGATAGCACTCACCAATATTTATAACTTGAGTGTTGCCACATTCTCAGTGGTACAGACTGGGGATCAAAAAAAAAAGTAAGACTGAGAAAATCCTATTCACGAGCTCTTCACCAGTCTACTTGAGTTCACATTACCAACAGCGAAAGGTTGAAACCCCCTGTACCAGGCCATGGGGACATGATTCCACAGGGAAGAATTTCTTATTTAAAGGGAAGAAGTAGAAAATCTGCCAGTGACAATAACTGCAATCTTAAAAAGTCCTGGAATTCTGTGAAGGAAAAAAAAAAGGTCTGAGGATGAGTACAAAAAGCAAACAAAAAGAAAGGCAAACCTGGTGGCAGACATACTCTCTTCTCACCCAGAAAGCTACCCTCTAGGTCACGTCAGCTTTAGGGGGATGTCGATTAAATGCCTGTTTTAGTACATGGCTACCAGTCATTTGCTCAGGCCTGCTACAAAGAGGTGATCACAGAAGACTGGGGGAAGAGCTTGTGGAGTGTATTTCCTGCTGATCCAGCAAACACAATTATTAAGAAAAAGAGAATGCATTCTGAGAGCAGTGTGAAACTCTTGTGAGCAGGATCATTCGCATCTCACATGGCTGAGGGAAAGAAAAGGGCAGCAACTCCTTAATGAATAAAAATAGCCACTTATGCTTCCTTCTCGTATATGCTGGGCATATGTTTCCAGTATCCAAACAGCAAGATTTAGTTGCAAGATTCATCCCTCTAAAAAAAGTAATTCTCCTAAAGATGCAGCGCTTTTTCTAGAGACTTTCAAGAGTGCTGACTGTTGTTACTTTGAAGGCATCATGTCAACTGAACTATGAGCTTTAAAGTTTTAAAGCCGCAGTATCTCCTTCCTTGAAATTTCTACACTACTATATTTTTTAAAGTACTTGTGGCATGCAAGAACACAGTAGCTTTCTTGGGAAAGTTGGAGAACACTTTTCAGTTTCACAGTTCTTCATGAACTGTATATGTGCCAGACAAAGCTTCACTGAAATGCAGCCACCTTCAGGGTAAACAGCAGCAAGTCATTCATAGGATTCAGCATGGCATTGGAAAGGACAAAAAGAGGAGAAGGAAGTGTATTTTGCCTGAAAGGTCAGGAGGGGAAATCTAAGTATAAACTGCTTATCTAAGTACAAACTAGCCACAGCAGAATAGTGCAGGAGAGGAAAAGTTTGAGGCAAAGAGAAAGGAAACTGCGATGGGAAAGAGAAGGCAGGGAAAAAAATGTTACACCATTTTCAGCTCAGCCACAGAAAGCTTCTGTTTCAAAAGTGATATGCTGCAGTTATTAGAGGAAAAGAACACAATTAATATGTATTTCAAATGCATTTAATAAAGTGCACTCTAGCTGATGGTGCTCTCCTCAGCAGGTCCAGGCACAGAGCACAGAGAGAAAGGGGCCTCAGGCATTCACATCAGGTCGCAGTTTTAAATAATTTTAAAACTAGGGCAAGATGCCAAATCTTACCTCAAGGTGCTACATCCAGATAGATATGTCAGCAAAAATTCCAGGTTTGGTGCATACAGGATGACCATTGATACACATGGCTCCAGATGAAACAGTGACTTACTTTTTGGCCAAAGCTTGCCAGAGTTAAATCTGGAGGTTGATCTCAGCACGGGTCAGTAAGACTAAACTCAGACCTAGTGTATAGGACAACATCACTGAATGTCACACAAGAAGAAAATTAGCCTTTTGTTTCCTTGTTGTGGCAAAATCAGGAAACCTTATTCGTGGCTAGTACAGAATGTATTTAAAAAATGAAACCAACCAAACAAAAAACCCTAATAAACAACAACAAATAAAGTGAAGGGGGGCAACCCTTGTTCCCAGCACAAACCCCTCCTCTTTTCAACTATGCACCTATATCTGTGATTCTCAGCTTTTCCCATGGGCAAATCAGCCACTTGGGATTTATAGAAGATTGTTCCTTGTAGATCTCGGAGTTATTTTGATGGCAGTCATATATCATTTTACAGACAGGAAAACTGAGGAACACAGAGATATTGCTTGGCCACGTGTCAGAAGACAACACGTTTCTATCCCCACTCCTTTCCAGGACCTCTTTTCAGAAGAGAGGCAGGATCATGGCACAGTCTTGATTTTATGCAGTTCACCTGCTGCAGAGAGATTTTCTAAGTCCCAGCTTGGAGCATAAGAGCTTACTGCTGGCTAGTTCACAACACACCAGGCCCTAGCACCACAGAGGTCCTGGGCTTGCTGCAGGCAGGCAGCCCTGCTCTTTTTCAGCAACAGAAAGGTCTGCTCAAGCTGCCCACGCATATATGATGAACTCATCACAAAAGCAATCAGGCACTAATTTGGTCAATCATTCCTGTCACAGTGAATACAGTTCTTCAACTAGACTATTTGATGCAAGACTCCAGCTAAAGTGAAGGACAGAAAAAAATGCCTCAAAAGGTGCTAGTCTACAGAACAGAAGTAGGACAATTTAGATACTGACCCATCCACATTTCCTTTTCATTTTCTTAAAGAAAAGGTTACCCAAGAGTTAAGTAGAAACAAAAATAAAAAGCATTAAAAAATTAAATCGTGTCTTCCAGGCATTAATAATAAAAAGGCAACCCACCCTCCAGTCCTTCTCATTTAGAAGAGTATTTATTTGGAGTTTCTGTTAGGCGGCTGCATGCACTGCGTGCATCCTGCTTCACTGAAGAAGAGCCTTTTTGAAGCATCACTTGACTTTGTTTTAAATATCTTGCTACAGTTTCCATTTTAGCTCTGTGAGATGATTATTTTCTCTCAAACTGAAGTTATCCAGCAGTTGAAAATGCTGATGGCTTAACTGGTTTCCTTTTTTTTTTTCCCTCTCCACAGCAGCCCTGAGGGGTTTTAACTCTTTCTTGCAGCACTGAAATCCTGCTTTTGGAGTTCAATGTTTAACTCGCGCTGGGAGACTCATAAATATTCGGAGTCACTCTCTCCCTCTCTGTTTGATTAGGAAATGAGCCTTTAACTCAATGTAATCCCCAAGCCATTAACAAAAAAGCCCTCAACAGCTCCACTATTAGAATTTCACTCCTTGCCCACAGAGGATTGAATTAGATTAACATAACTACCCGCAATCTGAGTTTATTTTCTGTGCCAGATAGAAATGTGTCTTCAGGAAAGGAAAAGAAGAGAGCTGGAGAGCAAGCACAGCATAATGAAATGTAAAAATAGATGAGAAATAGATGGACAGATGTACAGGTAAAGCGATAAAAAAGGTAAGAGAGAGAGATAGCTACACAGTCTTTAATAACTGGCTGCTGGCTTTGGGGGTTTATGCAGAAGGCCCCTCAAAACACAGAATTGTTTCAGGAAGAGTATTTTTATCCTGCTTGTGTTTATTTCATATTCTCAGGGATTTACAGTGAGACACCTGAGCATGCTGTACTCCAGACACCTGTGCAGCAGATTTGGCACAGGTTTTATTTATAATTCCCAAGAGATGTCATACTCAGCAATGAAAGGAGAGGCGTGGAAAAGGGAATCTGCATGTCAATCATTACTTTGCAGTCAAAGAAACAAATAAACTGGGATGAAACAAAAGATGTTTGTTGGGTTTTTTAAGGAAAGAAAAAAATCATGCAAGAGCATATATACAGTAAGACAGTTCGGAGGTTGATAGGTGCTTAGTCCACAAAATGTGAATCCTTAGTGAAGCTGAAACTAAATAACAAACACTTTCTACTACATAATGCATTGGTCTTCCCTTTAACCACTGGTAACACATTCCCTCCAAATAAAAGCATTCCTATAAAGCATTGATTGTTATGCCACAGGAAGTAAGTGCTTGGTTGTTTTTTTTTCCCAAAGCAGTAATAAAAAGATAAGACAGGTTTAAAAGGGCAAAATACTCACATGTGTTAAAAAAGAAGGATAAAGTCCAGCAATGGTGTGGACACAACTATAGCATGGTCCAAACAAATTCTTAGGACTGAATCTTTTACAGCTTTATACTTGGAAGACTTATTTGGGAATACTCAGACTTCTGCGAAAATATATGGTTATTTGGGGGGGGGGGGGGTTGCAGTAATTTCCAAGCATAGTCATGTTAATATTGGTTTGGTGTAGGGAAGAAAATAATTCAATTATTTTTTTTTCAGATGTCTCTTGGTTTTTAATTTTTAGTGGGACCTCAGACCAGCTATATGATAGATTCTTTGCTAGTTACAGAGTCAGCAGTTTTAGTCCTTTAATGCTTTTCAGAAAAATCTGCTCTCCTCTTATTACAAAATAACATGGTGTTATCACAGAGAAGCAATAAATATAATATCATGGCAAAATAAATAGAAAAGTACTTAAATAATTTAAATATGTTCATTTTAAAGTAAAGCAAAAAGCTTTAATAATCCAAATGAAGCTTCCTATGATGAGAATGATCAGGCTCACAGTTTTGTTTTATTTGTGACAAAAAAGCTTCATAGCATGCAATGTGTTGGAATGATCTTTTGGGGCATTATTTGGGCATATTAATTCACCTGGTTTATCCATATTCTCCTAAAAGCTTTCCTTATATCAGAATTCTAGCTTAATGATTCAGTATTCATATAGATGGTTAAAAACTTAGAAAGCATTAATATGCAGTCAATATTTTTTATTCCCGGTGCTTAAGCTGAATGTTTTAAGTATTATAAAATGCACATCAAGAAATGTAAAATAAAGAAATAAAGAAGAAGCCTATTTGTCACCCTTCTACAGTCAATCCAAGAAATTAATCTATTAAGTATTTCTCAGAACCTGATGTTTTAACTGTAAGACAGCTCTGGTTTTATTATTCTGTTTTTATTGACACTGTTCCTCCAAATTATTTTAGGTTTACCTTAATTTTATTTGTTGTTATCTTCAAAAATGGTAAATTGTGGGGGGGAAAAAAGTTTTCTCAAACATATATTTAGTGAGAAATTTATGCTAAAAAACTTGACATACCAAAATTAAAATTGTAATATTAAGGTTTTGGGGGGTAGACATAACAAGGTCATGCTTAGAAATAAATATAAATCCTAAATTTTGTAAAAAGATGTAACACAAACCTCTCCAGCAAAAATATGAAACAAGAAAAGCCTCCTATATTTTGACAAAAAGTATTATACTATTAGAGCTATTAATAAAAAAATCTGAGTCATTATTTTTCTCACATTCATCATATTTCTAGTAAAAGCTATTAATAAAAAAAATCTGACTAATTATTGTTCTCCCTCTCTTCATATTTCTGTTAACAAAAATACTCCAAAAATGTATCATTGTTCAAGTATTTTACATCTTGGCTGCTTTAAAGCAAACATCTTGTTGGTGATGAGAGACTAAGCTCCTTCTTTGATTATCACTGTGCCAACTTTGCAAAGACTTGCACCCCTCTTTTGTCGTTGAAGATACTTCAGTTGCTTTGGGACTTTTAATTTTAAAGAAACATCAACTGCTCAATGATAAACTCCTTCAGTAAAAGCAAAATTTCATTGCATGTGTTTGATAAGAAAAGATTTGATATGCAGCTGGGGGGTGATGGGTTTTGGGTTTTTAATAGAAGAAAGGTTGTCACTTGGTTCTTTTAAGGCAGGACTGCTAAAGTTTCCAGGTTTGCCTTTACCAGCACGGGATAAATAGCACCTGTCCTTGGTAAGCCCTTAAGCAGAGTTACGTTATACATTGACCTTTTTGGAATGCCAGCAAACCTGACTGTTTCTATTCCCAAAACAAAACTGTTCCACTCAAACTTTCATTTACTTATTTCCAGAGGAAAAAGCCACCCTCAAACAGAGAAACCGCCTAATTTCTACAAAGTTCTGAACCAACTCCTCTCCTTGTGGGTCGCACTGACCTTCCTTTGACAGAGTGAAAATAGAAAAAATTATTACCTTTAACTGTATCAAGATGCTGCCATAATTTTTAGACCAGATAAAAGGATTAGTGCAGAGCAACGTTTGGCTTAAGAAAAAAAGAAAAGGAAAAAAAAAAAAGAAAAAGAAACAAAACACAAGCCCATAAATGCAATAAAAGCTAGAAGTTCGCTACTTACATGCTGCAGGCTGAGAGATGAGGCTCGAGGCTGGAGTAGAATTTCCCTTGCCCTCAGGTGTTTCTAATTGCTGATTAAATATCTTTTGGTTCTGCCTGCACCAGCGACAGTCCCCTCTGCGTCTCTGCCTCTCTTTGTGACTAGGACACAGTACTCCGAGTCCCAACCTATAAATAGATCCCAGCTCTGTGATTGATATAACAGGCAGCTGACAAAAAAAAAAAAAAAAAAAAAAGAAGGAAAGAAAAAAAAAAAAGAAGAAAAGAAATAACCAGGTCTTAAGCAAGGCAGCAAAAGCTGGGCTTTTAACTCTGCACTGTGCCCAGGGAGGAGTCCCCCACAGTCACCCGTGGGCATCAGAAAGAGAAAGTGCAAGGCAATTACTTTCCCAGCAGCATTACAGCAACTTGAGGCATGTAAAGCAAATGAACAAAATTCACTGTACAAAGAAGGAGAGCAAAAACACAACTAGCAGACTGCATCCAACTCTTCTGCAGTTTAACAAAAATAAATGCCATTTTCAAAACAAGTTGGGAATTCTGACAGAATGAAAGAAGAGTTCAGAGTTGAGTTCTGGGGGTTGGTCCAGGCATGCTTGTATTTCTGCTGCAGAATAAACTAGTGGGCAGGCTGGCAGTTTAACAGCTCGGCAGTCTACTTAGGGTCTCTGCCCACAAACACTATTTGATGAGGCTGTTCCTGCAAACAAAACTGAGGGCAGTGATGGTACCTCCCTATTGACTCAGCAGAAGTAATTTAGCTCTCAAGGACCTGAACCCTCATTTCTGCTGAAGTCCTTGGCTGCCAGGAAAAAGTGACAAGTTACAGATATCAGCAAAGCTCTCCATGAGAGGCTGAGCTGGGAGCTCACCATCTGGACAGTGACTTGAGAGAGCACATCACAAATGCTTCTGGTCTGGTTCTCATTACCTGACACAGGGGTAATGGTCCTGGATTTTCCCATATTTAGTCCCTGCAGATGCTCCTGTTAGAGGCACAGTCAGGCAAGGCCAGTAACTTTTCCAGCAGGCAGCTGTTTCTCCAAGCCTTTGCTGGTTCCTAGATACTCATGATCTCCAGTAGAAGCTCAGTGACTAGGGAGCTTCATGGCAAATGGAATCAAAGGCAAGGCAGCTAATGATGAAGACCAGTGGAAGAGTGGGGAAGAAGAGGGAGAATAGTAGGCAGGGAGAGGCAAAACAGCTTTCATGGCACTGCTTTCTTTGGCAACATCTCCTATAATAAACCCTAGCACCACGCTCGCTTCTGCTGGCAAAAGCACCAGTGCAGACAAGGTACCAGATCCACCAGCCTTCTTTTCAACATATTGCTAGGCTTGCTTGAGCTGAGATGGTACAGAAAGGCTAAACTCATAAAGAGCAGGATAAAATCCTCAGGCACGAAGCCCGTGCTGAACTCCATGGTTCTTTGGCTCAGTGGCTAGCAGTACCTGAACTATTTAAGCTAGTTTAGGCATGTCTACACCACACTGCAGCTGCTGCTGTTGCTGGAGTAAAGAAAGTTCAACAGGAGCAGCTATCCCAAACCAAGACAAGGACCCACCTCGTCAGAGCCAAGGTCTCATTCAATTTCAGCTATTGATTATATAGGAAGATAGAGTCATTTTCTCTCTTTTAGCCAATCCTGCTGCATGCTTAATTCACCTCGTGTCAATGTCCTTTGTGTCTAAGCTGGTGGGATTACTCAAGGAGTTTTACATAAAAATGCTGTTTAGCTGGAGAGGGGTCTGATGAAGCACTGGGCAAAGACCCATAACATTTAGTAGTTTTCCTCAGTTAAGTGCTGTCCTGTGTGAAGTCTGGCTTGCCACTTTACCACAGCTGCACACCCCTCAGCTTTAAAAAAAAACAGAGATAACAATATTTAACACTGTGCTTTAAAGCACTTTGATATCTACAGATGAAGACCTACAAATGAAGAGGGGGAAAAATGTATCTGACCGGCTGAGCTCCAGCATGGAAACACACCCTCAACTGCTGGCTGGATTCTGGTCCTTCACCTAGTTGAATCAGATCTTAGATCAAAAATTACCTGATAAACAAATAAAAATTTTATTTTTGCCCTCTCATTTGGGCTGGCTAGTACAAGATATTTTGGGCTTTAATACTGAGAGCTGTGAAACATTTTGCACTACCCATTGCCATCAGAAGGAAATTTAGACACTCAGTACACAGAATAATCAGGCTGAGGCATGGCAGATGAAGGTCCCAAAACCGAAATCCAAAAGTCACTTTTGAAAAACTCAGCTCTAA
Organism: Petroica traversi; assembly: GCA_025920805.1. Taxonomy (NCBI): domain Eukaryota; kingdom Metazoa; phylum Chordata; class Aves; order Passeriformes; family Petroicidae; genus Petroica; species Petroica traversi. Next base: position 19,572,025 of record JAHLSL010000007.1, read on the forward strand.
TTGTCAGACTGTTCTTTGCTGTTATGTATTGCTGACATCTTAAGTTCTTCAAATACTACTCTGTCAAGCTTTATATTGTATAGAAAAGCATCATCCTTGCCCCCTTACATTGTCATGGGCCAAACTGATGCTCTAGTGGGAAAACCCATGATGTTGTCTAAATCATAAGGAGTTTTTGGGCACGTCTCAAGCAGGTAGCTGGAAGGTTCTGTTGAGTTCTTAGGTCCATGTCCAGTGCTTATCATTGGCATCTCACACCAACACAGCAGAAGTCCTGGGCATACCTTAGTACCCCATTCTTCCACTTTCTGCTTGAAGGGTGAAGGGAGGAGGTCCTGACAGCATGCCACAGCTAGTTAGCATGAATGAACCTTGAATGGAGTCAGCACTCCCCCATCCTTCCTCTCTGTCTCTAGACAGCAGGATGCATGACTTTAATTGCTCCCCACTGGGGTACCCAGCAACCCAGAGAAGATCTGCTTTAGATAAAACTTCAAACACAAGTTCCCCACCCCCACTGCCAGCACCCTTGTGCACAAACACCACTTAATTCCAGACTCCAGACTTAGGGCGAGGCAGGGAAGGAGTCCAGCAGTGGAGGCCATAAGACTGAATGCCCACTCAAAACACTGCAAAAAGAAAGCCAGAAGATTTCAAAAGCACCTTCAGATACATTAAGAATTAAAAAATAAATAAATTAGTGACTTGTGGACTCTATAAAGGCTCATCTCTTTCCTTGTGGTACTCAAGTATAAGATATCCTTGGGGAGCCCTTGAGGCACCCTTTACCCACTGTAAAGTGCAAGTGCAGTTTTATAGTATTTTCTACTTGTTGCTTGGGAAGGTATTTTTAAAAATGCCTCTTGCTGGAGCCACTTTGATCATGCAGTGGTATTTCAGTCTCAGATCTTCAGTTCTACAGTGGAGGTAAAATTTCAGTGCTTAAATTCCTTCAGACGTAGAGTTTGAGTCTTACACATTTAAATCTAGGTACAATTTGTTCAGCTGCATGCAAGTTATTATAGAGAAATGCAAAATATACTTTCCTTTTAAAGACAAAACAAACAAAAATTCACATACCCCTTTTTTTTTTTTTGAAAGGGCCTGAGCAAAAAGAGTTGAAGCTTGAAAACACTGGTCCAATCAATGGAACCTTCCAATTGCCTCCACCCATACATTAAACCACACAAATAATCTGTCCCTTCTCCTGTGCCTCAAGATGCATTGGTGCAAATCTGATTTACATGTTGTAAGTTTAGAATCACTCAGAATCACTGCTGCTTTTATATCAGGAAGTGCAGGTATGAATACAAGTATTAAAAGATAAACTGAAAGTCAGCGTTGCCGTTTCCAAGGCTAGCCACAAACCATGGAGAATAATTATAACATACAATAAAAAGTTTCTTCATCAGAGTTACTATGAAGTTACTATAAAGTCACTGCTTTGAAAGAGCCTCACAAGCCCAAAATTTCTAAACAGCTGCATTAGTGCCCTGCTGGATTTAGTGAGGTGTGAATTGCACAGACTTTTAACAGGGACTACTTACACACCAAAAATAAGTTCTGAAATGATTTTTTTTTCTTTTAACATAGAGGAAATTGATGTAAAAACCCCAGACCAACAAATCTTTTCCAACACTATGAAAATTACAAGAAGTAAAAGATAAAATAATGAAGAAGTTTGAGTAGTAATTCTTCTGGATGCTTGGTACATAAAGTATGACTCTTCAATCTAATAGGAAGTTACATATATTATTCATTTTGATATAAAATAGTCTGGAAAACAGCAATTGCTCAAGGGGGAATTGCTGATAGGGGTTTAATTGTTTTAATTCCTTATTTGATTTTAATGCTATAAACTTCATGTTGCTTCAAAATTCTTTTTGAAACCATAGCAGGGAATTTTTCTTGCACACACTGAACACAAAGTCATATGTTTGCAACCAGTTTTTTCATGTACCCTCCAGGATGGTTCATGCCATGTTGCCATGTCAAGTCTCTGTCTTCATCAGGGAAAAACACTGTTTGGTTAATACTCCTGTAAACTTTGCTCCTTTTTTAGTTCCTTTATATTTTGCTATTTTTCAGGAATGTGAAAATTAGTAAGATTTTAACACAAGTCGCCTACCAGATTTAGCCATTCCAGCTAAAGATGTTAGCACTTTCCAGCTGCCAGCCAGATGGAGATCAGGACCTCAATAGTTCTTTGGCAGAAGGGAATTTGCAAACATTCTGAATAGATACAAGTAAAGCACATCAGGCTAGAACTAAGGAACTTTCCTGGATTATGCAGCACCCAAATCTATTCTTCCATTTTCAGACCTGTGGGCAAAGAAAAGTCTTCACCTGGCACAGCTCTTAGTAGAATTAGACCATGGAGAGGCACCATCTGTGGCTGCTCAAGCAGAGGTTATGCCATTGGCTTGAAGAAAAGCAAGAGCAAGCACAGAAGAATGTTCCTCTCCCTCGTTTTTCTGAGTCCACCAGTAATAACAATGCACTAATGAAAAATAGCTTGGCCTGAGCAACAAAACACATACCAGAGACTATCCAGAGCAAGCATTCAGTTCTACATGTACACAAAGAAATAAAGTCTGTAAGGGTTTAAGTAAAGCCTACAAGCACTAGGACAATCAGATGCTGCATTACATTTAAATACACAGCCTCTGTCAGTCTATCACACACAGTATGAAAATACAGTCTCTTCTCCCCTTACCTCACTTAGATCCGTACTAAACTTGCCCTCCTACTGCACAGCCTTCGCCTAAAAGGGCTTCTGTGTTTACACCCATGAAAAAAAATAAGAATAAAAAAAAAAACAGAATAAGAATTCATGTACTCCTGCCTAAATTATGCAACCCTGATATTCACTCACTGGAAACCACCCCATCCTCTTCCAGCAGCACGCTGCAGTGCATTCCTCCAGCGCTGGGCTGTCAATTGCATCATTTGGGCCAAGCACCTTCTGTGCTTTCCATTTGCTGCAGATGCTTAGCAGAAACTCATCACTGTTGTTGTACCACTTGGTCAGGACCTTGTTTAGCACCAGCAAGTCCACACCTGTGCTGGCAGGGCATTAGCTGTGCACTCAGACAAATCTCAAAGCAGCCTAATAAGGTCAGCTTCAGGCAAGAGATACTGTTTCGTGTTCTCAGTGACCTTGGCGTGGTGGGGAGGGAGAGGAAGCATGTCCTGTCATAACAGAGCTGGGAGCAATTTTGATATCAGGAGAAGGAGGACAAAGTGAGATTTAAGCCAGCTCCACTGCCAGATCAAATAGAGACCAGGATTGCCAGAAACAGCTTCCCCTTGGGTTTTTGTTTTGTTCTTAGTGCAGATTCCATCAGACAACTTCTACAAAACCCAAACAACTACATTATAACCACAGACAGGCCTAACCATGATGTCTGGCTTCAGATCTAAAGTCCTTACAGCCAGACTGTTAGCTCAGCTCCCTTGAAAAAGCATCACTGTTTTCAAAATTTGTGTGTCAGGGGGCTGTTAGTACTCTCTTCTCCTCTCCAGGGACACGCTTTGTGTGTCTTGCTTGATTAAAAGATACATTTAAAAAAAATAAAAATTATGGGAAATAACTGACGAAGTTCCCCAGAGGAAGAGGATTTTATGCCTGTAGACACCCAGATGAAGAATAAGCTTTTCCAGGAGAAGCCCTCTCCGTGCAAGCTGAGGAGTTTCACCTGCCTCCATTCCCACCAAGAACATGCCAGCAGGCTGGCACAACTCAGCAGAGCTCTCAAACTAATTTCGCAGTGGGTCCTACATGAGTCCCCTCCAGAGCAGCACCACTGATGTCAGTTCTGCCTGAACTCCCAGCCACATTAATTTTGTCTGAAACACCCTCATCTCTGCCTGGGGCATGGGACTCTCACCAGTCTAAGGAGAAGGTGCAGCTCTTACCCTTTCGAAATGCTATCAGGCGATTGTCATTCAGCATGCCCACACCAGGTGTTGTGGCCAGGTGGTGGCTGTGGGGTGGCTGCAGGGCAGCCCCACTGAGGAGAGGCCAGGTCTATCCTGTGCCTGATACAGCCTCTTCCAAATGGCTCCAACATCCCCACCACAGGGCACAGTTGAGCCCCTTGGACAACGTGGGGGTGCCTGGGGGAAAACATGTTTGAGAAAGGGCAGGAAACCCTGCACAGGCTGCGAGGAGTGAGAAACAGCCCCACAGGCACTCAAGCCAGAGCAGGAGGGGAGGAGGCGCTTCAGGTGCTGAAGCAGAGTCCCCCCATGTTCCTGCATGGGAACGGTGCAGCAGGTGGATATTTCCTGAAGAAACTGCAGCTCACAGTTGGCCAAGGTCAGCCCACCACAGTGTCTCAAAACAGAGAGAAAAAATCTGCTATATTTTTTCCCAAGACCTAGGCAAGCAAGTGCTCCTGGCCAGGTCATCTCTGGGTGATGTTGCTGGGGCTTCTATGCCAGGCTGGATATGCCGCAGGGACTGGTAGGAGAAGATAGACAACCAAAAATAACCCTGAATAGTACCAGAAACTTGATATTATGGGAGAGATTATTCTCCACACAGATCACACCAAACCTCTACCTACAACTCCTGACTGATGAGGAAATGAAACAATTTTGTTTGGGAGGCACTTGAGGGCACACATGACTTCCACAGACACAGCAAAGTGTATGCAGATGCCTGCCTCAATTCCCTTGCTGGCAGTGAAGTTCTGCCAGCGTAATATACTCCTTCTCTGTGGGTAAATCAAACACAAAATGGCTGGCTAAGCATTACCCTCACAGAAATCTCCCTAACACATAAAGCTACCACAACTTTCCCTTGCATCTCTAGGGGAACGGGAATTTGCGTTTCCAACTAAAGCCTCTCAGCTCTCTGCCATCTAAAACCACTTCTGAGCCCACTGTATGGCTGCCAGGCCTTTGGCAGAGAGCTCTATGCCCATGTAAAATGCTGAAGAGGTACAGACCCAGGGAGGATCCTTCTCTCCCTTGTCTCTCTTTCTTTCTTTAGGCTAACCATAGCAAGTTCTGCTGAACTTTGGCTCAGCTTCCTCTTCGCAGTAAGTGAGGTGGTTTCTTCCTCTTTGCTGCAATTCTACTCCAGTCTCCTTTGCCTCCTCATTCCATCACCTTAAGTCATTCTTCATCTCAGTGTTGCTAGACACCTCTGAAAGCTCTCCCAACCTGGACCCTTCCTGCTCTGCAGCCTGGAGCACCTCAAAACTCAGAGCATTTCTTCTTGAAGAGAGTGGAGAGAGGAAAGGGAAAAATGGCAAGAGCCTTTTCTTTGAATGTAGTTACCCATACGTGGAAGAAAGAAGAGTTTCACAAAAGGATTTAGCATTCCTTTCCTCTGCTCTCCAGGCAACCAGAAACTCAGCTCTTCAGCATGGAGTTCATCCAGATGAAGGAGCAAGGAGAGGGGACTAGCTGCAGGGGAAGCCTGTGCAGCTGCAGAGCTTTACTGCTTGCTTCTGTCACTCAGGATTTGGTCTGAAGATGCTTTGGGCTGAGAGAATGTGAAGGAAGGAACATGGGCCCAGCAGAGAGATGGCAGTGCCACAGAGTACCAGGATAAGGTGCCAGGTGCTCAGACAGCTGTCCCCACAGCCCAACAGAGCCACGTGCTGCCAGCCAACAGAATGAGAGGCTGAGAAAGAGCCAAAACTCCAACTGTTTCTCTACAGAAAATCTTGGTATGTGCCACTGAGAACATACCCCTTGTAATGCCTCTGTAGCCTTCTTCCCCCTCCTCCTCCCCTTCTGAGCTCCTGGAAGTGCTGTGGGCCACTTCTGGGCACAAAGTTATTCTGCAGTTCATCACAGGTATTCACAGCTGCTGGAGCCTGAGCTGTAGGTCAGGTATAGCACAGTGCATAGCAAGCTGTATTGCCCTCCATACTCCCCTCCTCCTCCCCACCCCCACCTACCCCTGTAGAAAGATGTCACATTCACCAAGGCTTAACAGTGAGAAGGGGGAAAAAAATGTCAAATTCTTAACTTCAAGTGGATTTACCCAAAGCCCCTTGGAAACAGCTGCTTGAGGAAGGTTTCTGTCGAGCCCGTGTTCCAGATGCAGACATTTGGTTGCTCAGTCCCTTGCTGCTGCTTTAGTCTGTGCTCTTGCCACACCTGGACCTGTCCTCACCTGGAATAACCAGTCCCTTCCATCGCTTCTGCCTAGGGCCCTGCTGCTGCTGGGAGGTGAGGCCCAGCTCCTCTTCTGTTCCCTCCCTTAAGGGATGTGTCACAGGCATGGCCTCACTCACTCATGCACGGCCTCTCTGTGACTGCCCACTGAGCACAGCGAGGAAGATCCAAAGCACTCACAGCAGCTTCTTCCCTGACACATGCTGTCCCACACAACTGTCCTGTGCTTACAAGCCTAGGGAAAAGAACCCACTGTGAAATCACAACCTTCCTTTATCACCCTGTGCAACAACAAGCCCTGTGCCAGAAGTGCTGGATTCAGCCCCGTGCAGGTTTCGAGGCTGGGCAGCAGTATCACTTTGCAGCCAGGTAACAGGAACTCCAGGAGAAGCTCCATTTTTGTGCCACACAGCAAATAAAGGTACATCAGCAAAACAAAGTTATACAGGGCTATTTGAGCATGCTCTGAATGAGCTGGTTTGGATTTCAGCAGAAAGACAGACTCATTCGTGTGGACTTTATATCCAGATGAGATCCAGGCTATATTAATTCAAATGCAAAGTACCATGAGATTGTACCTAGGCTGAGTTATCACTGAGTTAATACACCTTAAGTACTATAGACAAGAAGAGAACCTCTCTTTCTTTAATATATTATGTGCCTTGCCATGAGATTTTGAGGTTCATTTGCCTGGTGAAATCTCATGGAAACTTGAAGGCGAGACTGCCTTCTTCTCTTTCAAAGCTTTTTCTCCAAAGCTATTGAGCTACTACATATGTGTCATTCTCCCAAAGAAATTTCTTTTTGTCACTTTATCAGATGACACAATTCACATTTTTCAATTAGTAAAACGGGATGTTAGAAAACATGTAGCCTGTGAAAATTTTTTCATCTCTCCTTCTTAATTTTTCAAAGAAAATAGTTAATGTTTGAAAAAAAAGGTAATTTAGTTTTCATTTTCTCATTGGTCATTAGGCAGAAAATGAGACTCTAATTTAGAGGCATGTGGACTGCTGTTGGTAATCATGGGGCATTTCATATTTCTTGACTGTATTAGCAAATTCCTCAAGAAAATACCTTCCTAAATCTCAGTGGTTCCCTTACGAAATTTAACAAAACACTACATTTTTTGAATTATTTTCAAGTCTTCTGTGTTAATTCCTATTATTCTGAGTGACGGCAGTTACTTAGAGAAATTGCTACTCACCCTAGAAAAGCTTAATCAAAGAGCAAACAAGACTTGATGCCCAAAGCCACAATGCAGCAGTCCCTTGCCCTGAACTGCTCATTGGTTCCCTCTTTCAAAGGTGATTTCTTCAGCCAGGTTCTCCATAAATGCAAACTCTTATTCATCTCCTTCTTCAGAATGTGTGAGACTGTGCAGAGGAACTGCTTCTGCATTGCCACATAATGTTTGCAAAATGTTACCTGTTACCCTTGCAAACATTGCTGAGTGAGTCATGGGCAGCCTCAGTGGTCTACGTAATGGCAAGACTGCAAACAAAAGCTCTTCAGCCATTACCTTTATTTAGTGTTCAGAGCAAGCAAAAGTGAGGAAGTTCACGGACAAAAATGTCATTAAGGTTGTGCCATGACAGAGATGACTACATAGGTACTTTTCATCTCTGAGACTTAATGTTTCCAGATGCCTCATAAATGATAATTTTTACTTCAACTAATTACAGACATGCTGTGGTGACTCCCCAGACAGACTTTTAGGTTATTGGTCTTATTATTATTATTATAAGCAGCATTCAGAACCTGTGGTCCTTTGACACTTAGCACCACACATATGTAAGTATGCAAATAAGGTCTTTACTGCAAATACTTTGTAATTTGAGGCCTGGCCCGCATCATTTTTGTGCAAATGTAATTATCCCGCTTCACAGGAATGATTTTACAAGAATATTTCAGTGAAAAAGATATGTAACTATAACCACATTTATGTTAGTCTAGCTTACATCTCCAAAGAACTGTGCTGAACTATGCGGCACCAAAGTAACATTTATGTCAGAACTGTACCAGGTTGTCTATACTGGGATCCAGAAGTCCAGTGAAACTAGTAGTCAAAGAGTCTGATAAAATTGGGGCACACAATAGTTGAGGGCAGAAGATACAGTCAGTATCAGACACAGACATCAGCAATTTTATATCTGAACTTCAACTCCTCTAAGAATCTTCTATCTGAAAAAAAGATGCCTTGTTTGTAATAGCTTTGTCTGGTGTGTTTGACTGGCTTTTTAACTCTATTATACTGAGGCTGCACTGTTACTCACCTCTTACAAAATTCCAGGGGATCCACATGAATTAGCAGGATTATGAATGTCCAAAAGAAGGAAGCTCATGCCTTACTATTCAGCAGAAAATCTGCAAGACACTGACCAAGCAATGGATCCTCTGATGCACTCGCAGTAAGGTGTGAGCCTCAACTGAACTCTTCTCTAATTGGGGCATTTGGACAGTCCCTGTCCCATGTGGATTTCCTGGACTCTAATAAGCATGAGCTCATTCTGCAGTCTTTCCCTAAGGTATAATAATAAGGTCTCTACCTGTCACCTATTTCATGAAACTTGTGTGAACTTCATACCTTTCAGACTCTGACTGGGTGCAAAAGACTCTGACTAGGTGCAAAATGCATTTGAAATTAGATAACAGATTTAAAAGCTACACAGACTTAAGCAGTGCAATCACATACTCAGTAGTCCCTTAGAAAAGCAGGCCTAACAATAAATTCAAATTAAACTGACAGGGCATTTTTCTAAGGACACAATTATCTGTATTTAATTTTCTTTAAAAACAAAACAAAACCATACAGACAAGTGACACCCAAAATGAACAAGGCCAAAAAGAGCTGGATGTGGAATCAGGAGCCCTCACCTGTGCAGAGCTTGGCTTCTTCCTGCTTCACTCTTTTTGTGCTGCCATATTCCTCCTTGCTGATGAGCATCATCCCACCTCAACCCTACTCTGCCTTACATGAAGCGTAGGAAGAGAGTAGGCAAGAGCTTCATGAGTGCTCCTGGGTTCTGTAATTGGTGGCAGGTTTAGGGCTGTTTCCTTGGCCCCTGAGATGTGCATGGACTAACAACAATCTTTCACGTACTGATGAAGTGTCACTGTTGTGCACAACCTCTGGAATTGAAAGCCAAATTATTCTTCCAGATTTAGTGCCTCCTTTTACCAGTTTCTCTGTTTCAAACCACCCCTGTTCACTCCAGATCTCTTGGGGAATTTGAGGATTTGAAGTGGTGATGGTAGGCTGCAACCTGGATTGCTGTTTTCCTTCTGTGCTCTATTATTCCAAGGAAGGTGGGTAGATCCTCTGCATGTTCCAATACTAGACAGGATTCTTGGAAGAAAATGCAGCAGACAGCTACATTCTCTAGAGGCAGATCACAGGATAAATAGATCTGGATTGTGTTGGTCCCATATGAGGTATCAATTCTATGTCTTTGCCTTATCACTCCATTCCTCCCACTTCACAAACCCAAAACACTTTCTCTGAATAATCACAACTGCACTGATTTCTTTCCTCTGCAAGGGAGCCAGGAGCCTGCACTGATATTTTTAGGTAACCCACTTGCTCTGTTTTCTTTCCCCTCTGTGAATAGATCCTTCACTTATTCTAACCCATAATCTCACATCCATTTCTTGTCTCTTTCTTGTTCTGGCACTCTCAGAACTGCAAATGCAGCACCTACTGCTTACACACAGGGCTACACTATGGCTTTATGCTGGGGTTTTCTTGTGTTCAGCCCTCTCCTGAGCCAGAAGTACAGAGCTAGAGACTGCAAAAAGGCCTTGATAAAAGTAGGAAATGGTTGAATATTATATAGAAAGCCAAGCAAAAATTCCAGTTAGTATTTTTATGATTATTCATCAAACCTGTTAAAGACCCCTTTCTGAAGGAAGTGGGGTAAAAGACCCAGACAGCAAAGGAAGGTAATCTACAACCAAAGAAGTTTCTCATCTAAATTCTCTCCCATTTAATAGTGATAGTTGGCATAAAATATTACTGCTATGTCATGAGGAAGCCTTGGTGTCAAGTTTGTGGAAGTATGAACAACAAAACCCGTAACAACACAGGAGAGGATCAGTCAGTCCTTTTGTGGCTGTGTCCAACCCATGCTGTTGCTCTCTCAAAGGAGTTCCCCCTTTGATTCTAACCATATCCTGGTTTTTCATTTTTCTCATCTTCTGCTTTGGGAATCTTAGAAATGTCTTTTTACACATACCTCTTTCAACCTGTGTGCTTTCTCCTACCCATCTCCTTTTTTCCTCATGCTTTCCATTCTCAATCCCAGTCTTTCAGTTTCTCTTTCCTTTTTATTTTGGCCCACAAACAACTCCCTTCCCCTGCATGTCAACAGCAGTGGGAAGTAACCTAATTAATAGTTTCTTGATAGGCTACCCCACACATGCACACACCCATCCCCCCCAGTATCCCGCTGGCAATTCAACAGCCCTCTCTCAAGAAAGGAAAATATTTCCATACTAATTAATAACAACATCGGGTATTTCTGGGCGGAAGGATCTGGGATTCCCATCTGGGCCTAGATCTCTCGAGCTGGTGGAGCAACTGTACCTCAGAGCACATTTCCTTTTCCAAATCCTTGTGTTATTAACTGTTTACACTGTTCTCGGTATCAAACGTCTTTGCAGCCTGGCTTCTCTGTTAGCTGGTGTCTCTGCAACTGAGTTCAGGCTGAATTCCTTCAGCACTCAGACTGTGTCTCTCATTTAGCACATGGCACTTGTTTAGAAACCTGCATTGCTTCCCTTCTCTCTTCTCCATCAGGATGCACACGAGCCAAGGACCTCTGCACACTGTGTTTCTCAAAGGACACAGATGCTACTAGATCCATTTAAAATGTCTTTGCTGCCTGACTTCCCCTGACATCCACTTCCCTGTCTCTGTTTCTGCCACAACCACTTGCAAAAAAATAATAAAAAAATCAAGCACTGTTTTTGAACTAATCTATAGAGAAAGAGTACTTCTCAGTGCTGACTGATCTACAGCATAGATTTTTTTTTTCAAATGCAGTAGGATAGTCCCACTCTTGTCTTCACCAAGGAGATGGGAAAGGTAGCAAATGCTTCATTAAGAACTGTTCTCAGAGACGGGCTTCCAGAGAAGAGAGGAAGTATATGAGAATTTTGCTGTCCTGTCAACAAGGGAGAGTTGTATCTTCTGCCTCTAGAGGTGACTTGACACAAGATGACTGCTTGCTTCTTCTGCATCACAGGGCAGAAAAAAAACGAAAATCAAATAAAGTGTGAGAAACACTCGCACTTCTGAAAAAAAATGCAAAAGACAGAGTTCTTCCCAATAAGAAAAAACAATACAGGTCCCTTTCCATGCATCAGCTCCTTAAACCTATGACAAATAAACAGGAGTATTTCCTACAAGCCCGTACAGACAGCTTTGTGTTAGGAGACACCAGCTCTGAAGCAAGACTGCCATTCTCCATCACGTACCCTGGAGGACAACAGGCTGTCTTCAGGGACTGTTGAAGAAACAGAAACACCCACAGCAACTACAGAAAGGTTCACAGTATGCTGGAACATGCCCACAAGAATAAGTCCTTCTCTTGTACAGAGTGACCTGGAAAAATATTTTCAGAAAAATACTTAGATAAAATAAATGTACAAGGAGCACATTTACGAAGCAGTGGGCCAATGAAAGGCATCTTCAAAACACAGTAATAAGGAAGGAAGAGTAAAACAGAGAAAATGAAGATAAGTGAGGTGCCCCCAGTTATTCTGTCACAGCAGAGCTGCCTGCTCAGCCTTCACAGTATCACATCCTCCACCTATCAGCCTTCTTGTGAAGAGCCTTTGATCCCTCGGCTGCTGTCCAAGCCTCAGTGCATTCTTGCTGTCCCCAGTGCCCGTTTGGCCACCGTCTCCCCCATCTCCAGAAACAACCATCCCTGTACAGCAAAGCACATGTGTCCATCCCCAAGGCTGAAAGAAGGAAGGATGGAAGGAATGAAGGAAGAAAGGATCCCTCTTAAAGAAGGAGGAAGAAGGATGGAGACAGAGGCAAATAGGAGGGAGAGTGAGAGGGGCCATAAATTCCCTTCTAATTCCAAATAATTCCGATTACACGGATGAGTAGTTTTCAATCAGAAAGATAATCTCAAAGATAGATGGCAGGATAATTGCTCGTCGGCGCGACGTAAATATTGTGTCGTTTCTATTAATCTCAGCGAATCGGGTGTCAGGGTTGTCACTCATTCATCAAAACAAATTAAAAAAAAACATATTAAAAAAAGAGAGAGATGCTGGAGGGAGGGGGATGTGTATCCAATAAGCAGCTGAAGGCGTACAAGGTAATGAATGCTGCTTACAAGCTGTTTGCATTTTTTGGTTTATAGAAGCTAAAGGTAACTCAGGCAGTAGATCTTTATTAAACTCTTGGTAGGCACTACAAGGGGCACTGCTGCAAACAGAACTGAGCAACAGGGCTGCACAATGGGACTGTGGTTGTGAAACAAGGGAGGGAAGGAAGTGGACAATACACCCTAGATATGGGGGTGAATAGTCTGGGTATTTACAACAGGCAGGAGCTGCAGCAGAATCATGGTACCTGGACAAAAGGACACAGACCACAGGACAAAACAAAGGCAGTGCCTTCATCTGCCAAGTGCAGGAGTGGGCAGGGGATGGAGAGTGATGTGGAGAGGTCAGCTAGCAGGGCACACAGTGCCTTGGTGCAATTTTGGCACACTGGCTGCAGGATGACAGCACATCACTGCCCCACTGCTGTATCAACCTGTCTGCCTGCACCTCCTCTCCTTGCCCTTGCAAACCACCTGGCCTCAGGCATCTTTCTCACAGTCCTTTGGTCCTCTGTCTCTGCTGTATTGGCTTAGTTCATTCTGCTGACCCAGCAGGACCAACTCCCCTCTGCATCCCCAGCACTCTCCCCCTCTCCTGGAACACGTTCACTTGCCTGGGACAGTGCCCTGGTCTGGAACCTACAGGTAAGAGCTTGGATCACCACTGGAAGATCCTCATTCCATTGTGACATCCATTTCCTGAGGGCTGACACCACTTTCCCCAGGTCAGGAGCCCTAGATGTAGCTTCTGTACAAGGGATTTTCTCTAGTGAACACTGGGCTGAAACTACCACTTACAAGACACAGCTGGCACAGCTTTACAGGTAGAGATCAGGCAGGAACAAATAATCTCAAAAAAAAGGCTCCCCATACAATATTCACCTGACCCAAGGATATAGCCATGTCTTTCCTAGAGTGGAAAATTTTTGCTTGACAGTGGCCTCCAGCTATGCCACCCTGTGCTGCAATTCACCAGAGCTGGTGAAGTAGTCAAAACTAGATTAGCATTTGAACAAATAACTTCCCCAGAAAATTCAGTCAGGCAGGAGCAGCTCCTAAGTGCACAGGAAGGGTCTCCAAGCCAGGACTGTTTGACCTGCTGCTCACTGCTGTGATGCATCAGGGAGGCCTTTCAGAGCATCATGGTCATCTGTAGTCACTGAAGTGGTGCTCTTCAAACAAGTCACCTCAGTTTGCTCTTGAAGAAAACCATTTCCCTTTCCTTGCCTGTAGTCTAGAGCAGCCAAAACTCTACCTGAAACTTGGGCTCTTGACTGGTGTATCCTAAGTACCTTGAGATGAAAGAAATGCAAAGCTATTAAGATTTTAGGCCAGCCTTAGTTTGTCAACAAGTCATACAAGTTTTGCCCTCCTGAGCTTCAGGAAGAAGCTGACAGGTTTTGGCTGTAAGTTAGCTCAGTGCTTTGCAAAGAGCCCCCTAACGCAAGGACCTGAACCAGTGCCCAGGGGCTGTCTTCACTAAACGGATTTGAAAAATGCTAATATTTCATCCTTGGCCACATCAGTGTTTCTGTTCATTTACTGCTGCTGTTTGCTAAGTGAGCTTATTTATTTTAAAAGCCATTCTATTGGTAGCTCCTGTTGAAATTTGGAAACAAATTCTCCATGAACATCCTCCTGCCAGGCTATGACAGAACTGGTCCCAATGTAGGACAAGATTCATTAGGACTGAGTGCTGTTCTCACTGCACAGTCCTCTGGGACAGAGGGAGCAGGGATATTTGTCCCAGCAATACATTTAACCTGTCAATCCAGCCAGCAACGCAATATCCGCTGGGGATTTCAGTTGCCTCTGTGATCCTGCCTTATCTCCCTACATCCCCCGGTGTGCCCACCGCCCGGTGAAATGTCACTTCTCTCTCCCCTTCTTCCAAGATGGAAGTGAACTTGTGTGCCTGGCAGGGGTCTGACAGACATGAGCTGAAAGGCTGTCAAGGACCCACTGAAAAGCAGGCAAGCCACACTGTGTCAGATTTCGGGGTGTAACACTGCAGCCTTCTGTCTGCTCGTGGGCTAACTCTAAATGGAACCTTTGATAGGCAGCCAGGCAGCTGTCATCACAGGGTCAGCCTCAGAAGCAGGAGGGTATGAGCACCTGGGAAGCACATGCCAGTGAGCAGAGAATAGCAGCAGTATTGTAAGGCTCAGTACTGCAGGGAACCAGGAACATCAGAATGAGGGGAGAGTCAAGCACTGGATAATGGGATAGACCAAGGGCATCCACCCATAAGTCCTGAAAAAAACCTCCATTCCACAATGACTTCTCAGGGTTGAAGTGTCCCACAAAACCAGCCTCCTATTAACTCCTTGGTGTTCATTTCCCTCTCTAAGAAATTATCCTAAAGGAGACACTTCAAGGGGAAGATTGCAAAGGTAATTCTCTTCAATGACCAGCCAATGTCATTTTTCACATCTCATGGGTCAGGATTATATCAGCCTCTGACTTCCCTGTGACTGGTGTCAGAGCATCTAAACATGACACAATGTTCAAGAATTTGCAATTTCTCTGGATGTCACTCCTTTCCTAGTGAGTGCCTGAACGGCTCTCTACAACAAATGACAGGGCTCATGCATGAAGGATGTGAGGGAAGAGTAAACCGCACTGAAGGAAAGCTCCTCAATTCCCTGACTCAATGGTCTGATCCCTATGTCCATGCAAATTGGAGTTAGTATTATGAGCTTAAAGAATTAAAACTATATAAACTATACACAACAATAGACAAATAATTAACTTACAGCACTAATTTAGTCAGTGCTTTCACTCCTGAACAAGAGTTGGTCCTTTGTTTAGTGGACTTCTTTCAAAGAACCTCTGCAATAGCTTTGTGAAGTAACTGCCTGACAATCTAGACCTTCCGGTAACACTTTTTTCAGAGTCATGCTTGGAAAAAGTTCTGTCACAAATGAGAAAGTGGATGAACTGAAAATGTTAGTAAAGAATGAACAGCTAGTCTTCAGAATGAGTACAGCTCAAAAACTTAGCCACACCAGGGTCTATGCTAGGGCTACTGAGGTATATTGTGAGTGACCTGGAAACTGAGAAGAACAGACGGTAGAAAAATGCAGATGGCAGATTCATTTAAATTAATCAAGATAAAAGCAGACTGAGAAGAACCTCAGAGCTGGATAGAAAAGCAGAAAACTAATGGTGAAATCCAGCATCAGCCAAAGCCAGGCAATGCAGACAGCCCTCAGAGAGCACTTCAATATGCCTGGAAGTTCCAAACAGATACAAGAAACATAGACAGTTAAATGGAAATAATCTTTCACTCCACAGTGGTGGCAAGGGGAAAAAAAGAGCAGGGAAAAAATCCCACCACTTATTCAGATACACTAGGAAGGAAATACTAAGCGATAATATACAGGAATTTTTGTCCCTGTGTTCTGTGCTCTACAGTAGCACTGTCTCCAGTAGTATGCCAGGGGAATCTCACGATAAATGGTGCTGTTCTCCATCTTTTTCCTTCTTTTCACATCACCATAAAGAGCAAAAGGAAATGGTGCCCTCAGAGAGATCCATAATAGTTGGTTAGCACTGAGTATCTTCTGGAAGAGAGCTGAAATAGGAGTGCAAAGCTGAGAGAGAAAAGTTTGTGGAGAATATAGAACATATGAAACCACATTAACTCATGGGACTTAGGACTTACCCAATTCAAATCTATATTTGAATTATAATGTGACCTATACAGGTTCTTCAGTCCTCCTCACTGACAGCAGCCAAAACTTGCTGCAAGAATATCACAGTAGTTTAGAACAATCTGCCTTCTGGCATAAAATTATCATCATGACAGTCAGAGATTCAGTTAAAATTCCTAAGTTAGTAAAACTCTGAATATCAGTGAATAACAGTGCACCCAAGCCCACATCAGCGACTGAATGCCACCTGAGGGACTATTCCACAGCCTTTATAGATAAACTGGGTGGAAGCTCTTTGGCTTAAGTGGTGATTTCTCTGTAGGCTTTGTGTACTGACAATAGTTGTTTCTATATCTAAGTTTCTTACAAAAAGAGATGAGAACATACAGAGCTGTCCCCTAAGCTTGTCAGTGTGCCACTGGCTGGACCTACCTTCCCTGCTCATGAAAAAGCCCACACAGAGATACACAGCACTCAGGGAACCCAGCCATGAGAGAGAGACATGCAGAACTGTCCTTCAAGGGATGGATTTCAGAGTCCTCTCACATCGCCTGCCTGACTGACCAGAGCTGCCACCTGCAGCAGGTGGGAGATGTAGGAGCATGGAACCACATGTCCCAGCTGAACAGGAAAGTCAGGGCCAAAAGGGAGAGCATCCTGCAGCAATGGCTCACAGGAGTATGGGCTGACAATGAAGCAGATTCCCCAAAAACATAAAGGGTGGAAGTTAACCTCCAGGATCTATACTGTTCTCTTTTGTATCTCAAATGCTAAATTGACAGAATGCAGAGAATTATATTCTAATACCACAGCAAAAGCCTGGGGCTCACAGGCCTGAGTCTGGCTCACTCACATTAATAGCTCTGTGGTATTTATCTCGTTTACTTCCCTGCTCCTCTCTTTCTCCACCAAAGGTTACCCTGGGTATGGTGTTGACCAGGAGGCCATGCTTGCACAGCTCCCTGGAGATGCTGGGAGGGGAGCACTGGGAAAGGCCAGAGCAAGTTGGTTTTAGTGCATTTGTCTATTGATCTCACTCATTTTCTTCTGTGTCTTTCTGCTTCTGGATTGTAGCAAAATCCTTCTGCTCCTGCCCCTGTCTCCCATTCAGATCCCTTCTGACTCTGTGATTAGGTACGTTACCGTGTGGACACCCTAAAGGTGGAGCTCTTTACCAAGGACCTGGGTCCCCTGATGCAGAGCACGAGCACTGACAGCTGGGTACACACTGTGCTCCCGACCACTCTCCCACTGGCTCATCCATCAGCACTCAGACACAGTCCACAGGCCATGACCAAACCTCTGGGAAGCCTCTGGAAGGTTTTACATTGACTTCCTCAAATAACGAGGCAGACTCATTTCTCTCTCCATGGAGCACAGTCCTACATTTCCTCCAATGGACAGCAGCTTACCAGCTTCCAGACAACAAATAAATACTTGACATGGCTGCATCGTCTTCTGGCACCATGGTTTTTCAGGTTTCTCATCTCCACACACTGTGTTCAATGTGGTTTTCTTTCACATGTCCTGGCAGCAGGGACCTTTTTTCTTAATTTTCCTTCTCATTTCAAATCCCTTAACATCTCCAAAGTGCAGGCATAGAGTGCTCCAAATTTAAAATCATTTGCGCATTTAATTAATGGTCAGTTTACCACCTCTTCTGTGCATCTAATCAAAAGGATTAATCATACCAGCTTGAATGGTGATCCCTGTCCCACCTCACTGGCCATTCAGGCTGTTAAAAAAACAGCTTTCCAATGGCAAAGACCAGATCTTCCTATCTCAAGCTTATTTAATTATTTTACAACCATCATCATACTTTGATCAGTTTTAAGTCCCCATTCCTCCTCTTGTCTGGAGAACAACCACATATTGCTAATGGGAGTTCATATAGTTGAATCAAATGCTTCACCAGTGATAAGATCCCTGTAAAATATTAGTCAATGAAAACATGAGTGAATAAGCTACAACACCTGAAAGCCAAGAGCACTTTCCCAATATAGTTTATTTTCCATGCTATCTTTACAGATGCCATTACGTGGTCCCACGTGTTCCACATTATTCCTATTTCTTTTACACTTCTGTTTCCAAGAAGATACCTTCACTGCAAGAACCCAAATACTTCCACCATCCCTGTTAGTGATCCCTATCCCCTATCTATCCTTCCTTGAGCACATTTCTCTTGCCAATGGGTGACAATAAAATTTTTTTCAAAATCTGTTAATTACAAAAGGGTGAGCAGAAAGAACACTGGGCCATTACAGGATGAGGACAGTTACCTCACAAGCAGGGACAGAGACAAGGCAGAGGTGTTCAAGGCTTTTTTTGCCTCTGTCTTCAGCACTGATGATGGGTTAAGGGAGACACAGTGCCCGAGCTGAAGAATCATGACCATGAGAACAAGCAACTTCTAGCTGACCTTGAACTTGTGTGGGGTCTGCTGTTCCAGCTGTATCCCTATGAGTCCATAGGGCCTGACAGGATTCATCAAGTCCTCCTCAAGGAAGGGGGGAGATACAGAACAGAGACGAAGGCAGATGCCTAAGCAGACCTCCCTCAGTGAGAGGCAGAGGGACACTGCATGGAGTCGCAGCGAAATACCTTTAAGGCCCCTAAACTATGAATTTCTATGAAATAAATGTACTTGCCCAGAGCCTGTGATTAGGTCTGCTCAAGCAGCAAACCCTCAGCTTCATCAGTTTCTGCCTAAAGTTCAACCCATGAGAAGACCCACCTATGCTCCAACCTGCAATTTTGCCCTTCCTTCCTGGCTTCTCACGTCCCTTGGTGACAAACCTGAGGCAGCCAGAAAGCTCTCTGACCCCTTACCAGCAACTGTGTGCTGGCTGTGAGCTGACTAAGGAAAAAGCAGCTCAAAGTAGCTGACTTTACAGACTGTGGGTTTCTCTCTGACTTATAACTTCTTTCAGATCCATTTTCAAGAGGTCCAAAATCCAATAAATTAGGGCCAATCACCCTCACCTGTGTCCTTGGGAAAATCATGAAGTTAGTCCCCTTAGAATGTATTTTGGGCACACAAAGGAGAAGGTGATTAGGAACAGTCAGTGTGGATATTCCAAGAATAAATCATGCCTGACGAACCTGATTCTCTTCTATGATAAAATGATAGCACTTGTGGACAAGGGGAGAGGCATGGAAGGCATTTACCTTGACTTCAGCAAAACATTCAGCACCGTTTCCCAGAATGCCTCAAGACTGATAGTAAACCATTATGAGTGGACTATCAGATGAGTTAAAAACAGGTTGGATGATGAAGCTCAGAGGGCCGTGTTTATACCCTACCTGTAGGCCAGTAACAACATACATGCAAGGGCCTGTCCTGTTTGACATCTGTATCCACGACCTAGAGGATGTAACAAAGCACACTCTTATCAAGCTTGCACTTGACACCACACTGGGGAGACCAGTTGATATGCTTAAAGCAGGGCTGCCATCCAAAATGCCACAGAGAGGCTGCAGGGCTAACATGAACCCTATGAAATTCAGCAAGGACAATTGCAAAGTCCTATACCTTGGGACAAATAATCCACTGTGACAGTACATACTAGGGTCTGCCTGCCTGGGTAGCAGCTCTGCTGAGGAAGACCTGAGGGCCTGATGGGTCTTAAGCTGAATATGAGCCATCAGTGTGCCCTGGCAGCAAAAACGGCCAACAGTGCCCTGCATGGCACTCAGGGGACTGTGGCCACACAGGTTCAAGGGATGCAGCTCTTCCACTTCACCTGGTGCTTGTCAGACTCCATCTAGAACATGTTGTCTAGATTAGAGGCCCTGTTACAAGAGAAAGATTGGTAAAATGGTGCAAGTGAATGGAGGGTGAGTGAGGGGATCAGCAGTTTGGAGCATTTGCCCTGCGATGAGAGACTGAGGGACCCAGGTTTGTTGAGCCTGGAGAAGGTTTTAGAGGGACCTAACAGCAATAAGCACCTCATTGAGAACACGGAGACAGGCTCTTTACTGTGCACTGGTAGTACCCAACAGACACAAATGGAAATAAGAGAGTTCAAACTGGACAGAAGAAAAAGCTTTTCCAGCATGAGGTCAGCTAAGCATTGAAATGAGCTGTGCGGACAGGCTGTACAACCTTTATTTCTGTGGGCTTTTATGATCTGACTCAATAAAGACCTGAGCAACCAAGTGTGAATTCAGTGTTGATCCTGTCTTAAGCAAGGGACTGTACCAGAAACCTCCTGACATCCCCTCTAACCTGAATTATTTTGTAATCCAATGATTCTACAAACAGAATGCAGAAGGCATTAATTTGTTGCACAGGTATTTCTGGAGTAGGAGCAGGTGAAGAAGCTACATGACCTGCCTGCTGCTTCCCACCAGCTCTGCAATTACTGCCTCTGGACAACAGCTCTTCTTATGGCACCCATGAATAGGTGGGCCAGGACCAGAGAGAAAAACAGCTGCTCTAGGATAATGACCTGACCCTGGCCACTCCCAAACCCATCAAACTACAGCCATTTTTTTCTAGCACCAGTGAGGGAATGGCTCGTGCCTTATCAGAGGTACCACTGACCGCTCTTCCAGCAACAGCACTGTTCTGAAAGCAGCATGCTGTACAAGTATCAACTTCTTCAGTATGTCTCTCCACAAGAATACAAATCCTTCAGAAGAAAACTCCTAAAAGACTATTTGTACCAAGAAATATGCGAAACTATTTCCATGGGAGCAAAGTAAACTAGGCCTTGGGCAGAGCTGCATCACAACGATGTTGGAGCAGTTTATTTCCTATCTTCAAATATTTTAAAAAATGTTATTTCCCAGTAACACCCATACAAAGCTATCTCCTCATAAAACTATACACTGTGGTTGAAAGAATATCCTTGTATAGGCCTAGATAGTTGGAGAGATGGCAGAAATATCTAGCTACTAATTCTCTCTAAAACCCAAAGAACACAAGACAGCTCATGCCATATACCTCATGATGAAGGAGATCCTTTGTTTTTTATATTCAAGACATGAGGAAATATCTTTCAAAAGTAAAAACTTTCAATTGGAACAACTCAAAGAACTCACCAGTGATGTCACTTAACACCTTTTTAAAAACAAAAAACCCAACATGACACATGACTGAAGAAGTAATGATAGGGAAAATCCTGTAGTTTGAAGAGGACAAAAGGGATGTTGGCAGAGAATTCTAGATCAGTTAAACTTGATCTCAACCTGAACAAACAATGAAACAGTTAATCCAGAATTATACTGGGAAAAATAAAATCAGAGGCTAAAAATACAGTGAAAAGTAGGTCTTGCTAGGCTGTTAGCCTCTCTCTCCAGTTCTTTCTTTTTTTGTTTGGTTTTTTTTTCCCACTTTCTTTTTTTTTTTTCTTTAACATGAATGCACGCCTGTTAGGCAAAGACAGCTGTGCTAATGCAGCATACCTGGACATCTATAGCAAGGCTACATCCATGGCCAACTTAGGTGACGTTTCACATGCATTGTGCAGGTCCTAACATACTCTTGGCCCAGAAACCACTCTACTGTCCCTATTCAGTACACGCACCAAGCTGAGCCCCAAGTGTTCTCTGTACACAGGAAGGCAGGGCAGTAGTGGCAGGCTGGCTGCAGGGGGAAAGCAAGCTGGGTGTGCTGCTTTCACTCAGTCTGCCCAGGGCACTCTGCTCTGCACATCCTGGAGCCACAAGCAGCTCTGAGCTGGGCTGCAGGAGAGAGGAACACAGCCTTCAGTCAAAGGACTGACATGCAAGAATGGCAGGGCAATCTCTGTTCCCATGGAAGGAAAGGGATAGAGCTGGAGGTTTCTGGTTATGGGCAGGCTGCAGCCCCCATCTTTGGAGAAATAAGTGTCACTAAAAACTTGGGGCAATGTGACACAGAACAGGCACCTGGGCAGGATATAAAAATGTCTGGGGCAAGGAAGTCACTGGGCAGAGTTTTCAGGAGCTTCATGAGGAGAGGAACATGTAGGACAAGATTCTTTGGCTCAAACTTCCTTCTGTGACATCTCAAGTAATGAATACGTACTGTGAGTAACCCACAGGGTTTGCAATCCATGGATTAAAAACAGGCTCCCCATCTGAGGTTCAAGAGCAATTGTCAGTGGTAAGATGACAATACACACAGACACTAGCAGAAGTCTGCACTGGCCCATTGCAATCCCAACTCGTTGGTATTGATACAACCTACAGATGGATGGGATGAGGTAAAACACAGAAAAGATGCTGCTCTCAATGACAAGACTCACATCATTCTCTATAACCCAGCAATTCACAGCCCAATGCAAAATACAAAGTCAGAGGGAGAGATGCTGCAGGGGACTATTACAGGGACAAATCTGGGGGGGCCCAAGAACAGCATGAGCTCTCATGTAACCCTAGGATCTACAACATGGGAAAGATTAAAAGCACCATGTAAACATCAATGAGGCAGTTGCTAGAGCCCTTGTCCCCCATAGGTGCAAGCTTTTTGTCTCCTTGACTAGTCAAGACAGAGAATGTGCTTACCATGGGAAAGGACTTGAGAGCACAGTGCCAGTATGTAGAAAGAACTGTAAAGGGATACAGCGCCAAAAAGTTGATGTTGATGGATTTAGTTCAGAATGAAATACTGCCATACTGCCTCCTAATGGCAGGGGGAATTATACACCAAGAGTGTATAATTATACTCTCAAGAGTGCCTGTGCTGTGAAGTTTTGCCTCAGTATCCCTTGCTTGCTCCACCAGCCAAGGGAGAAGAGAACTCACTTTTCTGTGGCTTACACCTGTTTACATTAGATAAGTTACAACATGGAATTGTCTTCAAACACTGCTTACCAACCCTGGCAGATGTTCTGGAAGAAATTCCTTTGCAGGAATCTGTTTTTACCTGATGAGAATACACCATTTTGGACTGCTGAAACAAAGTGTGTGCATCTGAGAACATATTAAAAGTTAGCTCTCTACAGAGGACTGGTAACAGGACTCTAGAGATATGGAACAGATCACATAAGGCTAGCAGAGATATGACTGGATCACAACTGTATCTGTGGTTTCCAATACTTCAGCTCCCCAAAAGACCCCCATCACCAGCTTTCAGTAATCAAAGGACATGCAGATGCTGTCCCAGAAAATAAAATGAAAACTGTTTCATAAAACAAATTTAATTTTTACCTGAATCTACCACAAATTGTCTGTGATGCAAGTCCTCTTTGATAGGTAGGCAAAGAGACAAAGCAGCTCTGAGTGCTCCAGTATCACTCCACAAAAGCACTGAAAATCTCAGCCTGCAGTAACTGATCACTAGCTCTCCATTGCAACAGTTCCCATCATATTTCCCCAGACCCCCTTTTGTCAGGTATTGTCTATTCAATCCTTGCTGGAATGTTTTTTGGAGCACTGTGATCAGCACTGAACCAAAATTGTCCAACCCTTGTGGACCGTTTTTCCCTTCCTACTATCAGAATGAGATTTCATCTTGATGTTCAGAGCTTGGAGACCCAGAGGTCAGAGGCCACCACACGATCCACTGAGCCACCCAGTCCCTAGATCACAATGTTAACAAATCACCATTTATCTTTGTTACTGCAGCAAGTGTCCAAGGCAAAACGGTGCCAAAGATCATATCTGTTGGGATAACCTATTGATTTGTGTCATATTCTGCCCAATCCCTATTTTATTCTTGCTCAGGCAGAGGTCAAGACAGGTTAAAAATAACTCCTTCAGTCTGAGGTGCAGGACTGAGGAATTTAAAGCCAGGCTGCTTTTCCCAAGGGTGGGGGTTCAAAAATCTCCAAGACAAGAAACAGAATCAGAAATCTACAGCAGTTGTGAGCAAGACCTTGTAGTCAGGGAACTCAAGCCATGGCAAAAAGTTTTGCAGCTTTAACTAGAAGAATTTTTTTTTTTTTTCTGTGAGAGGGACTAAATCAGTCATCTTAGTTCATTCAAGCAACTAAGCATTACAGAAGTTTACGTGATATACATACACAGTAAATGCTTTGAAGTACCAGTGAAGATTAATGCAGATGCCGTTACAGCATTCACATCTCCTAGCCAAAGTACACTGACCAACATCAGCATAATTCATTGTCCTTATTCGCCAGTAAGTTAAAATTTTGACCTTTATTACAGGGGAAAAAAAATAAAAATCAGAGTTGAAGCAGTTCCTAGCACTAGTGCTGTTCCTAGCACTAGTGTTCACATACCATTTTTGTCAGGGAACCCTCTAGGTAGATGTAAATTTTTATTTAGATTATTTTATCCCATTTCAAAATCTTGGAGTTAAATTGCAACACTTTAGAGATATTTTGCCTTCCATTAACATTATGGCCTCCAGAAAATGAAATTTTAAACTAATACACATTTACCCCTCTTTTTCATTAAAGAAATATTATGTACATGCAAAGCAAAAAACATTTCTTTATAGAATCTACATGATCTCCTAAAAATTTTGCGAAGTGATGCAAAAGAGGATCTTACCTTTACTCTGGCTTCATATTCCCACTTCCACATATAGATTAGATGATTAAGAAAGGAACAGGGTCTATTACTGCATCTTCTAAAAACAGAATTTCTGACACTTGTACTAATGCTTGGCAGACTTTAAGGGGCCTAACGGGTGGACAAGTCCTCTTTTCCTCTCCACAGTGAGATTTACACCTGAGTATCACTCCCTTAATGGCCACACTACTACAGGCCTCAGAAGTCCTCTGCAGAAGAAAGGAAATTAAACCAGTCTATGCTACCATTGATAAAGATATGGACTCTGAATGACAGAGACAGAGAATAAAACCTCCCACCAACTACCAGCACCTCGCCTGTAGAAGAGGGGGTATCAACTGTGCAACAGGTGTCAGAAGATTCACTCACTTTCCCAATTAAATGTGAAAAAATATTGCTTCCCTTTCTATATCATCCTTGAACCTGAAGGGACAGTATATTTTAGGAGTATACATTAGTCATGGCACTCTGGATAAGAAACAATTAAGGAATTCATTGCCCATGTGCAAAAGTAACACAGAAAGTGTGCGGCACCTCCATGGGAAGTGAACGAAACAGAAACGCCAGTTCTGCCAGGACAGCTCCCCAGATGGAATGAGAAAAATCTCTGTATAAAGTAGTTTACTGAAATAGAGCAGTAAAACCACCCTAATGTTGTAACAAAAAGCAAAGGGAAAAATCAGGAGCGGTTGAAGTTTCCCCGGGCTTTCAGCCTGGCACAGAGGAGGCTCCTTGCACACAGCATCCTGCAGTTTTGGCAGAGGAGAAGGGCATGTGAGAGCAAGCAAGGGATACTGAGGCAAAACTTCACAGCACAGGCACTCTTGAGAAACATGGACATGTTCATCTCTGCCCTGTGACAGAATTGACCTGCCCCAGGTTAGGCAGGCTCAGAGATGACTAACTTTGCTGACTGTCACAGACAGGTTTCTCTCTGTAACAACCAACAGGAGGAAGAGCCAAAGGGCAGTTTAAGTCTCAGCAATACATCATTTGTATGATATATGCTCCAAAGTCATCTCTTCCCTCACTATATTCTTCTGCTGGCCATTTCTGGACCAGCAGGGCAGAGCCCCACTCTGGGCTGCAGGAGCTGGCCACAGAAGTCACCCAGCTGGGGCTGCTCATTTACAGGTTAAAGAGGAGACCACCAGCACAGGCAGAAGGAAGAGCGGACAGGGGCAGGAAGCAGCAGAGAGCTGGCAAAGCCCTCTCCTCTCTGCTCGCTCTCTAGTGGCTCTGCGGGCGATTACTCCAGAGCACCCAGCCATACCAAAATCAATAAACAATTTATACACAGCTCAGGGAATTTTGCCACACTTAATAAAAGTCTCCAGTCACAGTTATGGCTTCATTTCACCTTAACATCTTCTTTAACTGTCTCTTCTTTTCAAGATCAATTAGAGGCACATGCAAAGAGAAAAACAAACAAAAACCACAACCACAACCGCACACTAACAAACCAAAAATCAGGGAAAAAACTAAAAAGCAAGGTCAAACTAGGCAGCCCAGCTTCTCCTCACCACTATCCTGAGGCAAACATAGAAATTCAGGGACTGACAGATAACACATTGGGACACCTTGTTTACACATACTTCTTGCAGCCTCTGGTTCTGGCCACAGATCAACAAGACGGCAGCCTTATTTAGGAGAGCTGAAGTATTTGGTAAGACTCAGTAGATCCTACAGAAGACACTTGTGTTCCCTGCAATTTCAATGGAAATTCAGCACCTCTGAAAAATTCCAAATACAAAGGGTGAAATTCTACCTATCTTCAAAAGGAACACAGATCAGACACATTTGAGTAGCTCTTCGTCTTGTGCTAGGATGATTCAGTCTTGGTGTCCCAGTCATGCCTTGGCTTTTGATGAGACATCCAGAACCCCAGCACTGAATCAGCTTCTTTACTCCAGTGATTTGCAAGAGGAAAGAGGTAATGAAGGAGAGTAACTTCCATTAATAGCAATTGGGGGCAAATAGCTTTTGATCTCTCCTTCTCTTTGTGAATTGAGGTGCTAATATTGCTTTGATGTTGTGTATTCACTTTAAAAGCATTAGAAAAGTTGTCTGTGTTTTCTTGGTAACTTGTTTAAAAAAAAACAAAAACTATCTGTGCACCTGGGATATCAGCCCTTGCACTAGACACGAAACAGTGGAGGGCCTGGTCCATTTGCCAGACTTTCAGTCCTTATAAGACTTCTTGAGTTCAAATGCTTCCCCAGAGAGGATCCAAAATCTCTGCCCTAGCTAAGCTGAGCCCTCCAGCCACCACAGCTGTTGCAGACAAGAAGAGTTGAACCAGCTCTTTTCATTGTTTTACGACTTTTCAGGCCCAGGCAGAGTAAGATTCAACAGCCCCTGATGCCAGCACTGCCTGTAGGTCCTTAACCAGAAATGCACAGCAGAACTGGCTGAAATCATTACAGCTCCTCAGTTCTTCTCACTGCTACAGGAATCAGCAAGGGAAGAGCTGCTTTGCCTTCATGCCACCAGACACGGGAAGGAATCATCTGAGAGCAGCCCTGGTAAACAACAACTGGGGTGACTGACCTGTTCAGGGAAGACCCTGCTGAACAGCTGCCACTCGATAGCGTGGGCCCAGAAAATACTGTTCCCATGGGTAATAGTGTGGCCTCTTACATTGCTCTTTGGAAGAGAGATCTTTTCATTGAAAGCAGTTTTGAAACCAAATAATGGAGACCACAGAAAGCAGAACAACACTTATCACCATGCCACTACCACCAGCAAAGCACCTCCCCAACTCAGGCCTCAAATCTGAGCTGCAACCATACTGAGCCTGGGTCTCCTCTTGTGCCTCCTTCACCAGAAAGAAAGAACACAAGGGAGGAAGAAGGGGACAGGCAGACACCATTCTCCAGCTGGCTCCCACTGCTTGGGTGAGCAATACACAGAAGGAAATGCATGCACACAGTCAGCAGGGCAGTCTGGCTCTCAAAATGAGAAACACCAAAGAAGGTGGACAACAGGTTAAGATATAAGGAACAAAACTTGCTCAGCTTTCAACCAAAACCATATTCCTCTGTTAGCATCTCCAAAATGTGAGCTCTGTTCTTCAGCTACATATCTATTCAAAACACATCTACCTCTTATCTTGGTACCTCTTCCTGCCGCCTTCATTCATGTGTCTTCCCTGGTGCCTTTCTGTGTGCTTTAGCTAGCATCCTGAAATGCCCTGGCTCAGGTCCTGAAAGTTAAGGACAATTAATTCAGCAATCAACAGTTTAACAGTATCTCTTTTTTTCCATTTTATTTCACACTGATGTCATAACAGATCATGTAGCATCCTGTCCTTCCTCACATTTACTACTCGTGGCCTTCACCCTGATCTCTCTCTGCTTGGACAGTATATCCTCTGAACAGTAAATGCTGCTTCCAAAGTCTGTAAATCCTGAGGGTCAGGTGAGCTTCAATATTAACCAAAACCTTTTAGGGACTATAGTGTGAGGAAAATGAATCCACAAATACCAGAGGTTGATATCCAAAAAGGAGAGAGAGGAGTCCTGTCACTTTATTCGAATAAAGGGAGAGGCCATGGGGCATTTCCCCTGGAGTCTCTCAGATTTTGGAGGATGCAGCCTCCTTTTTATCCTAATTCCTGGCTGCATTTCCCTCTCTCTTTCCCCATTGGCTGAGGTATTCGAGAGGCACAGACTTTCCGAAAACGCCTGAGACCCCCCTCTAAGGCATAATCCCCCCCCTGTTGTCCTTCCCTTGCATCACTCAGTGGAATCCCTTATGGAATTTATGGATCTTCTCAATGTTCCTCTCATTTCTCCATATTCAGTTTTATGTATCTGCAGACCTTTGGTTTGGTTGTAAATGCAAATTTCCCTCATTCCATTCATCAATCAGTGGAATCCTCCCCATTGTTTCCTTTATCTCTTACTGCTGATTTTATCTACTGGCATGACCCACAGCTCTATTTGTGAAGAGAAATTCCTTATTCCTTTCAATAGGAGCACAGAAAGAAAGGAAAGACTGAATTTACATTGATCCCACAGGCTTCAGCAGGATCTCAGGGTACCTTGATCCTTGGATTCTTTGAAGTACTCAGTTTTCCAGAAGGCCACATGGTTAGTTTTCTTCATACAAGCTTTGTTGGAGGAGTTTAGAGCTCTTCATCCACCGCTCACTTAATACTGTGTAGATTTTTCAGCACATTCACACTAAAATAACCTAGGTTTGGATCAGATGGAGTGAAGCAATCCTGCACCTGGTTATGTCGTCATAATTCGAAGCCTCTCAGGGAACATCGAGATCACCAATAAATTAAAGTGCACATCAGAAACTAATAGGGTGTTAAATATTTCCAACTGAGAAGAGCCTACATGTCTGGGATGAGATATCTCCAGGAAAAAACTGTTTGTGTTTGTTTGTGGGATAAATTTTTGGGTTTGGTCGGTTGGTTGTTGTTGGGTTTTTTTTCATCCTTTGTAAATGGCAGCTCTTTCCCTTCTGGCTTCAGAGTCCTTCTAGAGCCCAGAATGCTTTAACACTCCCATTTGACAAATTTTCATCTACCTAACTACTAAAAGGGAACAGGAACAAAACATTTGTGTTCAACAGGACAGATAGATTTGTAAACTTAGACGGTGCAGGGCAAGCTGAGAGGTGTTTGTTGATAAGACAGAGAGCTTGAGGATGGGCTCAAGT
Source organism: Petroica traversi (assembly GCA_025920805.1). Lineage (NCBI taxonomy): Eukaryota > Metazoa > Chordata > Aves > Passeriformes > Petroicidae > Petroica > Petroica traversi. The sequence continues at coordinate 19,601,303 of JAHLSL010000007.1, forward strand.
GACAAAAATGTGAGAAAAGAGTGACACCTGCATTGCCCAATGTGTCCCTCATTCCATCTCAGACAAGTCACTCCTGTGAAATCATCACTTGGACATTCTGTCCTACCTTGGTGACTCAAATACTTAGCAAGCATCCCCGTTAGCAGACCCTCAGCCTCCCTTTCACAAGTGGCAGACTGCTGTAGAAGGCCACTTTACCAGGCAATAACACCTGCTGGGAGGAAAATTCCCGTAAGCAGATTCCTTGCGACTGAAGCAGCAACCTTGACCAGTCACTTCAGAGCCCCGTTACATCCATAATGATACTGTCTCCACCTTTCCCTTCCCCCCAGCATGAAAGATGAGTGGTTGTGTGGAACGAGTCCCCGAGCTGTGATGGGAATCCGTCTCGCTTGGCTGCAAAAAATATATATATCCTGGTATGGCTGTGATGAATCCTTTCATTATTCATCTGCAATTGCCCTGCTACTGCTGCTGTTCTGTTCTCACTCTCCCTCTTTCTTTTATAAATAAAAATGGAAACAGATTAATGACAAATATTGACAGAGATTGCTTTTAAAGAGCCACACCTGAATGTGGGCTGTGGGGGAGAAGCAGCAGCAGAGCAGCATCAGAGGGATGGGAAGACCAGGAAACACTAAGGAAGAGAGGGGAAAGATAAAGATTCTCACTCCAGCTGGGCTATGTGAGTACTGCCTGACTGGAGCAAGGTATCCTTCTGGTGATAAGGACCTCAATTTGCTCCAACAAATGAACTCTGGATTAACAGAGCTGTGCATCCAAAATATCTCAAGTAACTCCTGATTAACAGAGCTGTACATCCAAAATATCTGAAGTCGAGGCAGTCAGTTAGGTTGTCAAAGACACTCTGGAGCAAAGTTTGCAGAAACTAGAGCAAAGTATTCACAGGACAAAACAGCAAAACACAGAGGGGCAGTTACACACAGATCACCTGGTGATCAGCAAACAGTACCTGATAATGCTGTTTGCTCCACTCTGCTCCGGGTGACCAGTGAACACCAAGGCTCCAGCTGGCACAACTGCCAAAGCCACGAGTGTTTGAGGAATGTCACTCAGATGGACCAGTCAGGCCGCAGGTTGACACAGTGAGTGAATGCATCCAACAGAGGCAAACCTGGCCTCATGCTACCCTTCCCTGTCTATTCCCACTGCATGGAGAAACATAATAAGCGTTATAATCAAGTAGCACTCCGACAAGATGAATTGTTTATTCCTATTTAATATTTCATTCCCATATTGAAGAAAGCAGGAAAGGAATGGCAGAGCAGGTATCTAGCTCCTAGAGAAAGAAAAACCAACTCACTTTGAGTTTACTTCTCATCTTAAAATAACCTGTTGTAGCCATTCTGAGCAGTTGGACTTCAGGAGACAGAGCTCAAGTCCTTGCCTCTTATAACCAGATTATACCTGTTTCTTGTAGATCCTGGCACATTTTTTCTCATCAAACAAACAGATGAAAGGCCTGGCCTACAAAATGGCCATCTCAGACTGCTTGTTGTGCCACACACTCCTGCAGCATCACAGAGAAGGGCAGAGAGCTCCAGCCATTGCACCTGCCTTAGTATTTAGCCCAGATGTTGCATCTTAATCTCCTAAGTGCTGTGTAAAGCCCACAGATCGGAGTAAGTCTGCTCTCCTGATCGGACAGCTGATGCCACTCTCTTTCCTACACACCTAATGATGTCCTTCAAATCAGCTGGGGCTTCAAAGATTTCAGGATTCTTTTCCTCCGTTATTCTCTCTGCTTTTAGTCTCTTCTTCATCCTCCTCCACAGACAGCTTGAGTTCTATTATCACTTCTCAGTATATTTCTATCCCTATGGTGATCTCCAGTGATTGCAGTCTCCTCTTCCTAGGTCCCATGCTTCCTAACTCAAGCACCATCTATCTACCTAAAGATACTATGTCTGCTAAAATCTCCTTCTACCAAACAATTTCCAAGGCTATCTCACCTTCCTGCCATCAGTTACACTTCCTATCCAGCTCCTTATTCCCATAAAAGTGTTTGGCATCACATATGAGGGCAGAGATGTGCATGGACTCATTGCTGCTTGCTCCTTGCCAGCCTCCCACTTAACTAAACCCATTTTCATCCTTCCCTCAGAATTGGTCCGGCTCTTTTGGTGCCAAGCCACTCTCCCACCCTCCTGTCCTCCTCAGAGCACACTGCTCCTTGGACTCCTTTCAACAGCAGCTAATTCAAGACATTACAGCACAGAAGCCTGTGCCAACATCCAGTGCATAAACAAAGATGAGATACATGAGAGGAGAGAACACACTGTCAGCATTTAATAACAAACACTAATTGCAAACAGGGGGATGGACTTCTCCATTCCTGTTCTCTCAGCAGCCCAAAGTGATCTGAGCCAAAGGACGTGCCCATTCACAAACAAGGATCCATTAATCACTAAATGACTCAGTAGCTGACTGATTGCCACCGGCCTACTTGGTGTCTGACTGATCCACTGAATGGAGTGGATCTTGGAGTTTTATTTGCTTTATTTACACAGCTCATTAGTGTAGGGACACAGAAATATAAGGCCTCTACTGATGCAATTTCAAAAGCCTTTCAGTTGTGATACAGATCTGCCCTATAATCTCGGCAAAATTTTAACTTCTCTCTGTGCCTTCTGTTTTCTTGAGAAAATTGCCTTGTACCAGATCCCAAAAACCGGCAGAGCAGGCTGTTTGTGAGCCTCAACATTTCAGTACTTTTACTGAAAACTGTTGCAAAAGATGGAGTTTTTAATAACATCCTCATTTACCAGAAAAGCTGGTTCTCATCACATGATGTAGAGAGACTAAGTATTTTCAATAATTTTGCCCCATCATTCATTGTGCTTCATAGATAAGCAAATCAGACCCCAAAAGAGAAGACACCTATGTAAACAACACTGCGGGTTCTCTAGAGCAGGCCAAGTCCCTTTCAGCCACAATTCCTATTTAAGAAGCATATGCAGTTATGTCACAGGAAATACTCCTTCTCTCCTCAGCTAAAGACAGTGTCAAAACCCTTAAGGAACCCTTGGGAGAAGAGGCATACACAGTTCTTGGCCATGTGGCTTTAGCACCCCCTCCAAGCCCCTCTTGCAGCCTTGCACTGTGTGGATTTCCTGTGAGCTGCTGAATCCCTGGAGAGCATGACGGGCACAGAACTGTAAACAATTGAGCCAAAGTTAAAACCTTGGTGCTTGCCAAGGTTTGTGTGAGTCTCCCTCATTCAAACCATGACACCCAGAACTTTTTCCCAACCCACCCAACTCCCCAGTCCCAGCGCTGCCACCGTGCCTTGGGCTGCCTCTATCACTCCTCATGCACTTTGATCAAGCCAAATCAACAGACTTAACCTGCAGAAATAAAGTGATTTTTTGCAGTTAAAGTGGTTGATGTAACTCAGAGGAGTCAAAGGAGTGAAAGGTGAGCAACAGGAGCTTACAGCCAAGCATGAAGAAACAATGAAGTAGAGATAGAAGGACAAGGCTTTTCCTTCCATCAGTCATGAACAGTTTACTCATCATGGCCTTGCACCTGTATTTCCAACAAAGAAAACATCCCTAAAATTTCAGTCAACTGCAAAAACTTTTCAGAGCACTTTAGGATGTGCTTGGATGAAAAAGTAGTGCAAAAATGGGAAGTCAACACCCTTCCCAATTTCTACATGCTATAGGGTTTCAGCTCCCACAGACACCCAAGGTGTTGTTGGAAACCCTTTGAGTGCATCTGCAGCTGAACTCACTGTATCCTGATGTATCCAGCTGCACATGCATCATACACACTGCTCCAGCCCTCATGGTACTCCACTGAGTTTAACACAGTCCTTCAGAATTCCAAGTCTGTCTCCTCTGTGCTCTCCCCTCCTCAGGCTCTGGGGCCAGTAGTTGCAGAGCTCCTGGTATATTTACTTAGGGCAGCCTCATGAGAGGGTTTCAGCTGTTGTCTTGCCTTGAAAACTTCATTAGCTTTGATGTTGCTTCCCAAATGAACACCCTGATTAACCCACATGATGTTTTAGCCCTCACAACACTGAGCAGATTTGAACTCTGTGGAAAGACAGAAGATCTGGAGTTTTCTGACCTTCACACCCCATTACCAAGTCCACCTTTCATTCAAGCTTATGTTTAATGAGATGACATGAAGGGCTTAAGTAATGGGGTAGAGTATTCATGTGGATATAAACTACCCAAGCAAGGGCCTACTCCTGCCTGTCTCTCCTTCCTCCTTTATCTTGCCCCTTGTGTCTCACAGCTTTGCCCCTTTGCCCTTGTTCTGACTCCTTCCTGATCCTCCCACCAGGTGACAATTTGAATTTTAAAGCCATTTACATTCCAAAATGTGCATAATCAGATTTTTATCCTGTACTTTTCTGAAGTGACTTTTTTATTATGACATCAAGTACTGACCCATAATAAGGATGTAAATGCCCACTTTAATGTCTATTAGCAGTATCTGCAGATGCATATAAAATTATAGTATCATCACATAACTACATATTAACCTCTTGAGCTCCATGACAAACTCTCCAGGGAACACTGTATTCCAATTTTCAATTACCAGCAGTAGTTCAGTGACAAGCAGTAGAAGTTGTACTCATCCATATCCTAAACACTTGAGCTACTTGCAGAATGAGAGAGTAGGCATATTCTGAACAGACCAGTTCTGATGCTTCCAGCTGCCAGTTATTTGTGGCAAGCATTTGGTTCTTCCCAGGAACAAGTACACAGTTACATTTAAATATACATACAGGTGGGATGTAACTTACCTGAAATAAATTCGTGGTTTTCAGCAAAGTTGTTTCTGAGTCATATGGTAGTGCACTACCATCACTTTATCCACAGCGATTAGCAGAGAAAAGATAACTGTACAGCAACATACCACGGGTCATCTTTCATGCTTCTGTTGAGCAAACAATGCACTTTGCTCAGAAAATGCCCACTTAGCACAGGTGTGAGGTGTAATGTCTGAAGGAATTAATGTGGACTGAAGTACTTTACTGCAAGGATAAGAAAATCACAATTGCAGCTATCTGTTCAGTCCCAAAATGGTATTAATGAAAATTCAAGCACTCTGATTTTCATCTTTCAGGTTACAGGAATCTGTTTACATGAGAAAATGGGTATTCAGCTGCAAACAGAGCCTGCCAACCCACGTCTAACAAATGGACACTAAAATAAACTTGTAGAGGGAGGTTGTTTATGGTTTTTTGGGTTTTTTTAAGATGCGCTAATTTCTCTAGAAGATGTAAACCAAGAGTCCAGGGAGAGAACAGAACAAAACTTAGGATAATAAAGACAATAGTTAGTACCATTTTCTCTTTGTATCCTTCTCCTTTTTTCCAATGCAGCTCAGTCAGATGACAGATTCTGGTTCCAATACTCTTCCTAAAATATTCACGAAGACTTCTGGTATTTTAAAACTTTGTTGAATTGGGCATTAGAAGGCGGCCTTTCATTTGTTAAACAACAGTTGGGTTTACTTCACTAGACAATCATTACTTTGTAGTTTGAGAAAATAATCAGGAGGACAATACTTGAAATATCACTGCAAGATGTGGATCAAAATTCATGCCATCCTATGATGTTCAGGAAAAAGTATATAAAGTGTGATTGTTCCACAGCAATTTTTCACCTGCCTATCACTCTTTCTTGAGATGTAGTAGACAAGTTATTTCACAGCAGATTCTCTATGCATCTGGGGCTGCTCTTTCAATTCCTTTGAAGTCCAGGAATCATAGTCTTTCAGAGACAAAACATAGTTTGGGAAATTAAAATACATTTATAAGGAAACTCCAATACAAAGTGAATACATACCAAGAAGTCCGAGGTCAAAAATAAATAATATATATACATGCAGATATAAATATATCTGGTTACAGATAAAAACACTCATAAGGGAAGAAATCCCTTACCTGCCATCCTAAGTTGTCCCTTGGTCCATACACTTTACAGTAATGCTAAATCAAATGATTACACAGTTTATTTTTGAGACTCTATACAGAGCACAGAACACACACTTCCACAGAGGTGAAGTGCAAGAACTGAATGAGGTGAGACCAAATGAGTCAGACCCAATGACAGAAAGGACAAAGCAGGAGGCTGTCCAGGTAAGGTTCACATGATGAAAGCAACCCACCATCAGCCTTGGAGAGATGCCTGCCTGCTGCCATCTCTCTCTTAGCTGAGAAGCCAGAGAAAGACTTCAGCAATAACGACAGTGTTCCTCACCTCATCAGTAACTGTGCCTGGATGTGCAGAAGGTCTGAGCACTCATAGCTGCAAAGGAAGTTTGTAGGAAATGTGATTTGAACCTACAAAAGGGTACTAAGTCAATCCCTGCAAATTGCCAGTGTCTGTGTATCTCATTTTAGGCCCCTCAAATTCAGAGAGAACTCCTGGATTTTGCTTCAGTTTCAAACTCCTCACTTATTTATACAATAAGGGTGACAATAACATCCAAAAGCTCAGCACATAAATTCATTAACACTCTAAGCTGTCATAGCAGGAGGTACCCTGAAGACACTAACAAGGAAATTACTTCTTTCCTCTTCAGAGTGGAGTCTGGATGCCGTGCAGTAAATAAAGCTTGAAGTCAGCCTAAGTAAGGGGGAGAAAAAAATCCAAGCCAGCAGCTGTACATTCAGAGTCTCAACTGTCCTACACAGGAACCTTGTGTGAAAGGGGGCAGATGGACAGGCAGAGACACGCAACCCCCAAACCCAAAAACAAATCATGCATTGCCAGATTGCATTGCACTGTACATGCAGAAGGGCACTGATTACAGCAACATGGGCCACTCAAACTGCAGCCTTGTCACCAAAGCACAAATTTCCTGGTTTGTTCTTTGTTACTTGGGGGGCGGATGGGGGTGCTGAAGAAGGTTCTTGTTTAAATGTCTAAATACATATGTAAGCACATGAAGCCCATGGTTTAGAGTCATGCAGCCTGTCAGTGTGGTGAGGAGGGTGAAATGCCAACTTCCCCAAGTAGCCCCTGCATTGTTTGAGTGCAGGACAACAGCCACATCTCATGGCCCCTCTCCCCACCCAGGAATCAAACCCTGCTTGTCTGATTCCCTCCTCCTCCTCCACACTATCTGAAAGGACCAGCAAGGGATAAAAGATTCACAAAAGCTCCCCTTGCTGCTCACTGGATGGCCCGGAAAGAAAACACAGGACTTTTTTCTTTCACCATACAACATTCAGCTGCAGCAGTGTCTAGGAACATGTGTTTACCCATTCAAGAGGGCTAGATGAGTCCAAGCACTTGCAAATTATTTTGTGAAGCAGGATGAAAAAGAGCCCTAAGGCAACACCGGTGAGCCTCCCAAGAAGCTGGTGCCAAAATTACAAGGAAAACACCAGTGTCAGTGCTGGCATTAGTTCATCAGAACCACTGGTCTGCCATCACTGCACCTCCAGGCAGTCTGTGAGCTGTGACACTTCTCAGAGGAAGATTTCTCCAACCTTCAGGTACAATTCTCCAATCTCCAGGTACAATTTTAAAAATCTGTTTTGAAAAATTTATGTGCCACATCTGCACTATTGTAGCAACTCTTAAGATGTGCTCACGTACTCATATTTAGACACCTCTCTGTCACTCCCCAATAAAAATGAAATTAAATTAATGTAGTTTACCACTTTGAAATCCTATACTATGTTTCATTAAAAAAGCTAAGTATCTCCTCTTACTGGGAAATTTGCTTTAGGCCAGTAGAGAACAAAATTTGTACTCCAGATTTCAAATACCCTTTTATTTATATGTGAGAAGATCTCCACTAATACATAGCAAGTCTACCTGTATTCATCTGTAGTTTCAATTGATTTTTATGAGCTGGAAAAGCATGAAGCAAGGTTTCATAGTTTGAAAAATATCAAAATTGATAAATGCCATGATAGTCAGCCCTGTTATCAAACTTACCACCAGTTATTCTAACTGAATGGAGAAAATTTTTGGCCCTGGGATGTAAAATTGAGGACGTGTAAAAAAGCACCATTTAGCTTTTCCTTTTTAAATAGAAATTAATCCAATCATCAGATGAAATGCTTCATTACTCAAAATTTAAAAGTGGCAAACTTGCAAGTAGGTGTAAGACTGAAACAGCTAATATTTAGACATCTGAAATTTTTGACATTGCTAAAAGTTTAGCAAATCTGAGCCCTTCCCATATGGCAATCTATTGCTCCTTGTTCCAATTCCTTGTACCTAATGAAAATCAGCATATTTCACTGGGAAACCAGTGTGCAGGAATTCTCTTCCCAATTCTCACTGATGCAGCTTGTAAATGAGAGGAAAATAACCACTCTTAAGAACTGGACAACCCTCTACCCCCAATATAGTGTTAAAAACTTGAAGCCATTTCCAAAGCATCTTGATCTTTTTGTTTAAAAACATTCAGTCTACTTGGGATCTAACTTTTTACAGTTTATTTGTTGGAACAGTTAAGGTAAAGGGATTCCTGTGTTGTTCCTAGAGCAAATATGCATAGCTATTAATACTAGGACATAGCATAGGCAAAAGAAAATTCAAAGTGCTCTGTTCATTTTTGATCTTTGAAGTCACTGTTATCATGGTAAAAAAGAATGCTGCCAGTCTATCTTAAAAGGATGTTAGTGTTGGCAAAATGAATTGATATCTATTAAACTATGAACTGAAACTGACCTGCTCATTCAATTGACATCCTATTTGGAACTGGGCAGATCTGAAGCAGTGACTTAGAAACGAAAGGCTATTTAAGAAACTCTGGAATTATTTCACATTCCAAACAAGGAGCATCTCACTTGTCTAGAGACCATGTCCTGACAAACTGGGAAACAAAATCATTACAAAAAAACCTCCCAAGAACGGACATGATAAATTACCTCAAATCCTTCAGACAAGTTTGCAATTCAAAGCAAGAAAAGCACAGTAACTCCCTACAGACCTTCAGATTACAGTTTATACTTTATACTTAGGGAAACGGTCAAGGAAGCATGCAGATTAATGGACAGCCCAATACTGTAAATCTAGTCAGATGTCAGCAAAACCTTTCTTCCCCCACTCTCAACTCAGTCCGCTTTATATCAGATAAAACACTTCTTTCATATATTGATTTATTTCCAGTTTCTATAATCAGAACAGAGATTCTGCAAGAGCCTCATTCAGAGAATACACATCTTATTTAAAACAGAGGAATACAAGCAGGAATCTTTCTTATTTACATGTTACCCTTAAAATAGAGTCCCAAGAACCCAGAGTCCAATCCCTATCAAACAGCTAAATCTTATGACTTCATAAAATATTTGGGACATGCACAAGGCAGCTCTTCACAGACTTTGAGTAGACCTGTTTGTGAGCTATCTCTAGGAGAGCCCTCTGACAGAAGGAGGAAGCTAAAATGCAACTGATGGCAGCTTTGGCTCACTGTCTGGTGTTGTGAAAACCTGAGGGAAAATTCAAGGACTTCAGCAGTGCCCAAGGGCTCTGGTCAGGCCAGACCAGTCTCAGATCATGGCCCTCTTAGAAGACACCTCCAGCAAGGAAATCTCACATGCACCAGTCTAGGCAACCTAGACTTTAGCTCCAAGTTCATTTTTATGCCCATCTGCAAGACAGAAGATGGTTTATTACTTAGTATTTCCAATTCCATAAAGGGCTTTCTACCACACAGGCATGATACCTCTGCTCCTCTTCTGATAAAACTAAACAGACTGAGCTCTCAAGTACCACAAATTATAAATAGGATCGTTACAAAATTGCATTATAATACTGCCAAAGGAAATGCAATCAATTTGGGAATTAAAAAATTCTTACTTTCTAGGATCTTGTACATTGAAAAGCAGTGGTAAGAACTTTAGTTTCAGGCTCAACTGCCTGAATATCACCTCCTACAGTAGTGTTACAGCAGCATTTGGGTAGCAAAGGCTAGCAGCATATTTGGATATGTGAGTATATGAAGCCTGAATAGCAATATAAGAACACCCAATAAGGAGTACCACAAACAACTCCTATAGTTATTCTGTAGCTCTGAAGAATACTTTAAGTGTAGACACTAGAATTGAATGCATATGGATGTGGAATACTGGGGATTTTCATGCAGGAGCACAAAGGTTAAAAGATAAGTTTTACAGTGTGAAGCTTATGAAAAACTATTTATATGAGTTAGTGGATTACATAGGACTCGTTGACTCAGCATACGTACACATGTCCAAAAATCTCATTGTAAAGAAAGAAGACTTTCCAACCTTGCTAGAAAAAAAGCATTGTAAGAAACAATGTCAGGATGTTGACATTAGGAAAAAAATATTCCAAGAGAAGATGCAACTTACTAATAAGGAGGATAATAATTAAGAAAAATGATTACAAAGACATGCTAATCCTTACTTGATGTTTTCAAGCATCAGGATGTGTCTTTGTAAAAATATATTTAAATCCAGTTGGTAGGATAAACTACAGCCAAAGGTTCAAAAATGTTTTCTCCAGCCTTGAAGAAAGTTTGTACACCTTTTCAAGGCAAGACAATAGACAATAGACTAAGAGAACACTAAAAAAAGTATCACTATATAACTGCTTCATCCTTACAGTACCCCTATGGTATCCAAAACCAATCACTGTGAGAGACAGGCTACTAAGACAAACAGACCTTTGGTCAGACACTACAGCCTTTTTCATGCTGTTCATCCCATTTCCTTCAGAAGTCACTAAGACAAGAGGGCAGCTTTGCAAAACCCTGATCATCCTCATAATACTGGCATCTCTGCTTTGAACACTCTAGCTCATAACACACAGGGCTCAGCAATACTTTTACTGATTATTATCTGCAAGTACTTGTATTTTGCATCTTTCTCTGATAGAACAGGCTGTACCAGTCCATTTTCCAGTTTTACCAACTCTTTAAGTTGGTACAAGAATTCTCTTTACCTAGTATGCCAATGAGCACATATTTTCAACTCACTGGACTCACACTGACTGCCTTGTTTGCAGTTGGGAAGGCATTCTAGCCACATTAAAGTTGAGAAGGATGTTGAAAGTTCCTTCTGTCTCCATAATGTGAATCTGCATTATATGTTATGTGACTGAGGGCCAGCCTCCCTGCACTTGCCTGTGGCACTATTCACTTTCTTTAAAAAGTGATGCTTTGGTATAATTAAGACATTATGTCCTCTGTGCTGAGTTCAAGCCTTGTATTGGGTAAAGTTAATGGCCTAAGATAATCTTGTTTTACCTCTGAATAGCAAGTGTCCCCTTATGCTTTATGCCTTAAAAAACATTACTGTAAAGTAGTTTTCCTGCATTTGATGGTACAAAAGTAGGATGTCTCAAGCACAAAACACAAACTGGAACAGAATACAGGAAACAAAGACACAGAAATGAAATATCACACTGAGAATGGAAATTCATCTTCCTTTGATAGTCTCCTAATAGACTATTAAAATACGTTTTCTGAACAAATGTAGCATCCTTTACTTTTGCTTTCCTGAAAAGTTCTTTGGTTACAAACTGTTCCTCAAAACAACAAAGCAAAATTCTTATCCACTTGACATAATTTCTTTTCAATATCTAGGCACACATACTGATTTTTGTAGCACCTTCCTAGTTCAGTACAGAAGGGGTTACAATAAAAGAAGCACTCCATCATGCTTCTTGTTGGCCTTCCTACAATTTCCCTTCTCATCCTCTGCCCACTAAGCAGGTCTCTGCAACATCCACAAAATAACAGCGGGAGCATCTACAGCTTGAAGGACAGCACTAACCTACTCAATGTCATTATTCAAGAATGATGCTGGCAAGACACACCTCTGCATACCACAATCATGAAGCTAATCTATCATCCAGTAGCACTAGTCCCAGCCTCTAACAAGTTTCTCTCCAGCTCCTGTTTTGTTGCTTTCTTCATTTGTTATTGTACCTTAAAATCATAAATCCATCAGGACACAAAATAAATTCTTTTAATTTGGTCTTCCCCAGTACCTACCAAACAGGGCACTAAGCTTGACTAGAGCTCACTGGAACTACTGAGCTTAAGGACATTTCCTCTTGTCTTCTCACTGTAGACATGGCAGAAGAGACTGGTCTGACCCCACTACAATATCCTTTCAGGCAGTTGTAGAAAGAGATGAGTTCACCCCTGAGCACTAAGGCTGCACTCAAACCCCTAAGCCATATCAACAATAAAGATATTAAACAAGACTGGCCCCAAAACTGAGCCCTGGGGAACCCACTAATGGCTGTCCACCAACTGGATTTAGTTCCATTTACCACAATTCTCTGCGCCTGGCCATGCAGCCATTTTTTCATCCATTGAAGAGTCCATCCATTCAAGCTGTGAGCAGCCAATTTTCCCAGGAAGATGCTGTGGGAGGTGGTGTCAGACACTTTACTGAAGCCTAGCTAGACTGCATCCATAGCCTTTCCCTATCTACTAAGTGCATCACTTTGTCATAGAGGGAGATCAGATTGGTCAAGCAGGACCTTGCTTTCATAAATTCATATTGGCTGTACTTGATCCCCTGGTTGTCCTGCCTGCCAAATGTAAAGGCATCACTCAGGATGACCTCTTCCATAACCTTGTCTGGAACTCCAGTAACCCACATGGGAAGCAGTATCCTTCACACTGAGTAATGTGTGAACACAGTGAGTTCTAAGAATTCTGCCTTAGATTTAAAAAAGAGGCAAAATGACAGACTTATTTTATTCATCTAAGAATGTTGTAGATATTAAAATCTGAATCAAATTACTAAAGTCTGAAGACATATTTTGATAAACATCCTGGAGTAACAAGATACATGATTCATTGCCTACCACTCAGGAGAATCAATTTGGTTGAGAATCTGACTGACTTGTAAATTGATTCTAACCTAGAAATAGGGAAGACAGGGCAGCTCCAATAATTGGAGTCTCCTGGAACTTCCAGAAAGTTGCCATGGTAGGAAGCATGGCTTGTCAAGATAAGACCTGCCACAGTTACTCCCCAGTACTGCCAGGGGTACAATCAGCCTTTAAAGGCAAGAAATATCTCCTAGGAGCTTAAAACCTAAGTAAGGGCTTAACCAGATAACACTGCTGACCTCAATAAGAAAATCTGATAAATTCTTTCTCTGCCCCCAGAGAAAAATCACAGTAAGCTTTGCAACCCATCCCTCCACCTCCACAATGAGATAAAGGCTCTTGATTCCCTATCACCTTTCTTGAAGAAGTTTTTAAAGTATCTTGACATCACAGAAGAAAAAAAACTACTTTGGACAATATTCAGAATATAGCAAGATAAATCACAATTGGTTTTAAAAAGGGAATACAATGGCTAAAGGATAACATTTTAGCCGAATGATCTGAGTAAGTCTGTTGAGCAGACTCAAACTTAGAGAGGTTGTCAAGGACACTTCATGAGATCAAAACCACTCAGTTTCACAAATGGTCTTCCAGGGAACAACTCCCTACCATTGGAGCAGTATGCAGTTTAGATTAAAAGGCTTCAAAGCCTAAATTTTATCTGGAAGTTGACACAAGAACGAGACCACCTTTCCCATTCACTGTGTTCATGAGTACTAGATAGTCAAGCTACTATTATTCAGGTTTACCTTCTCTTCAGATGTTTTACATTACAGGCCCTCCAGTGCTGAAACTTCCTGTGCTACCCCTTAGGCACAAATAAGACAAAGCCACAACAACTTTAAAACAGGAACACTTCTTCCTTCACAAATGGTTACAGCTTGTCCTGTAATCCAAATGGACTTCTATATTCATTCATTAAGGTAAAATGGCTTTCCCCATTCTAATTAGCTCTAAAATGTACCACCCAAAAAAAAAAAAGAAAAGAAAAAAAGAAAGAAAAAATGTTCTGGGAAGGATTTATAGTGACAAATCTGACAGTTTGCTTGGGCAGCAAAATATAAATCCAATTTGCATGTCTCCCCAAGAATAAGTAGGTATTAGGGGATCAGACACCGTGCGTATGTAGTATAACTAACTATATTTGTCAATCATGATTTAGCAAGTCATTCAGTTTGTTTAGTGTATATTATGACCATTTCCCATTTTAATGTGCAGTTAATATAAATCACTGCTTCATATTCTCCCAATCAAATCTGTCCCTCAGTCATTTGATTCGTAAGAGAGCAGAACACTGCAAAGCCACTAAAATCACCCTATTTTTGCTATCTGCTTAAGAGTGCTAGATGCACTACCACAATCAAAATAAATTTTACAAGTTTAAACAGTCCTGTCTGAAAGCTCCACATGAGGAAAGCAAAAAGTTCTACTCATACAAACAGATCCTATTTTTAAAGGACTTAGAGCTGTGAGGCTACCTGCTCCTTGGCATGTACTATACAGGTACATATTCTGAAAACACAGTCCAAGGTAAACTCCAGAGTTATTAAAGAGAGGGAGGAAATCCCTGTCCACATATTCTGCCACACAGAGGTAACAGCAGACCAAGTGGAAGTTCCATGAAGAGAATCTCTTTAGTGTACACTGCAGTGTAATGTGCAATCATCAGCAGGTGGAGACACCTCCAGTAGGTATAGCAGACAACATTTTTGAAGGAAGGGAAAGCATGATACAGAAGCAGTCTGATCTATACCCTTAATGCTCTGAACTCAGGTGACACTTTAAATGGCTTTTTTGTTCAATGGCATGTTAACTTCAACAAGCATCCTTTAGAAACACTAACAGACATTTTTAAAATTTATACACTGAGATATGGAAGTTTTGTATAATCCATTTTGTATAATGGTTTGTATAAACCATACTCCAACAACATTCAAGGGTCCAGGTTTCTATCCAGGACACTAGCCTGCACATTTACATCCAAGTAGTTCTCCCAAATCCTCATCCAGTAGGAGGTTTAAGAATGAACATGCAATACACAATAAAGACTGAAGACATTCAGAACAAGAGAGAAGGAAAAGGTCCAATGGACAATGCTGCCAGTGAGCTAATGGCAATTTCTATGTAGACAAGCACCATATTTGCTTTGCCAGAAGCAACATGATTTGAGTCCATTAGCATATGGCCTGAAAACATTCTGCTAATAGAGGATTCAGGTTCCATGTTTCACTGTGTTAGTATTCCCTCCTCATTCCCCCATCAAGAAATCCTTCTGGTCTGGAAGCAAGCAGGGGGAGACTTCTGCCTCCCTGAATGGCAGTAGGACTTTCACCCTGAAAATGCCAAATACTCAAACAAGCAACATGTCCAGGGAGTGAATAAAGATCTGAAAACCAAAAGAACCTGTGCATGACCCATTACATATGAGCTGGCATAAGGGAAAGAGATGAACTCATAATAAATACAGTAATAGCAGGAAAATTTCTAAAAGCAACTGCAGTCCCAACACTGATTACCTTTTTTTAAACACAGATTCACAAACATGACTTAAGTGTGTAGGGCACACACACCAGCCTGGATGATGGAATACACCATACACCAATACTGAAGATACCACTTCTGCCAAACAAAATATTTGGTGCAGACAAACACCAGAATCAAACACTTCCAAAATCCAGCAAGCTTTTACAGTTGCAATGCTTCCTTTTAGCTGTATCCAGGGCTCTTCTCTGGTGGCATTTTAAAAAAGTTATTGGAGGCAGCAGTAGTAGATTTCTCAGCTGCTGGTGTTTTCCCAGTCCACTCAGAGTTCTGGGATCTCAAGGATGGTGTTGCTGGTAGCTCTGATTCTGCTGCATCCATGTGGACAGATAAAGTTGCTGGAATATAAAATTGCAGGAAAGGGGGAACAGAGGAAGACAGTAAGAAAGGGCAATAAAAAACGTTAGAACAACTGGCTTCACAGCAAACTCCTCACATACATAATCTCATTTATGAAGATATTACTTATTGAATTTCAAAAAGTTCTCCATCTAAATTCCTTTGAAATAGAGGTTCTTGATAGAATTAGCAATTTTTTCTCTAATGATTCAGACATTCCAAACTCTAAGTCCCCAGTCCACTAACTAGTTCCCTTAGTCGGAGCTCCTGTTGAAAATCAAAAGTTTTAGCTGTCCCATATTTAAACTGAATCAATTCACAATCACTCATCTGAAGGTAACTTTGACTCCTTGCAAAGACTCAATTAACTCTATATTTGAGACTTTCAAAATCTCTGAAGGCGTGGCAAATTTCAGGTTGCTAAGCACATCTAAAGAGGAAAACATACTTCTCATCCAGTACTGTGAACCTCCACAAATATCCAACATGGTAAATCAGCATATATGACATGAAGCTACTTGCCAAACTAGGTAGAAATCCATTCTTATTTTCTCAATACAACCACTGCTTCAAAATGGGACAAGCAATAATAGACAGAGATTTGCAGATCCATAGCTCAACCCAGCAGTTGCCCAAATTTCAAGAAGGATTGTCAAAAACCTAGAGATATGAGAGTTTACTCCAGTTCTCAGTATCCTGAATCACTTAACACTCACAAGCAGAACAGGGATGGGTAAAGAAGAGTAATTGCCATAGGAGTCTTTGGGGCAAACAGAATTTTTTAAACAAGTAACTACTTCAATACAAAACGCATTTTTTCATTGCAGTCTCACAACAGATAATAGCTGTTTGTGTGTTTTAATTACAAGTTGCATCTGCTTCTCTGTAGTGGATGAAGGATAAAGAGGCCACAGCAAGCCTCAACTAGAGGACAGGTTGCTTTGAAGTTTAAATAAAAAGTTAGTTCAATGCCTGAGATTCCACACTCAGTAGATCTGGAACCCCAACAATGCTGCTTCTGTACATCCAAAACGGTGAGTCATTCCCATACAGCTACAAGAAAGCTGGTAAAAGTATGTTGCAATTTTACATCCAGCCCATCATCTTCCTCCATCTGAAGGTCATATGAAACATGAAAAAACCCCCAATAACTAAGTCAGTCCTTAAATTCACCATCACCGCAAATACTACACTATGTGCCCCTTGCTAGCAGCTTCCCCACTCAGGCTCTTCATCTTTCCTCATAAAAAGAAAAAAAGCAAAGGACTAAAACTGGCTTCCTCTTTCTGAGCATGACAAAGAGTAAATAATCAGCCAGAAATAGGAGAGGGAAAATTCACCAAATAGCTGCTACTCATCACACTGCTCTCCAATAAGCAGTTTTACAGGCCGCTGTCACCTTTTTTTACAAGCTAAGTGTGAATACATGCCAAGGCAGACAAAAATCTATTTATGCAGATTTTTACCCCAGACTCACTGTAATAGCTGTTTAGGAGGTCAGTTACCATGTGCCCTGCTCCATATATAGAGGATTGAATCACATCAACATTAAAAACATCAGTGTAAAGATTGATAGTTGTTCACAATTTACTGCACAACCATCTGTACTTGTGGTCTATTCTGACAAAATGGAGACAGACGTGACAGTCTTCATCAGATTCCTTTCAAACCAGAGAAAAACTTCCATGATAATAACATTTTATGCAGTTATTTCTCAGACAAGCTCTAGTGTGCCACTGGGGATATTACTCCAAATGTCCTGTATGGCAATGGGAAGTAACTAAACACAAGGACACTATCCACACCTTCAAAGTCTCAGATCACTGAAAGGTCAAAGGACCTTTACCACCACAGACATTCTTCCTCCCTAGACACTGGTGTTGGTCACTGAATCGGATTAATATCTGGTCTAATCCAGCACAGTCAGCCTTAACTTCCTCCAGATTTCCTTATTCTACTGCCAAACTACACCAGCCAGATTTTTGTTCTTATCTGGTGAAGGCCTCATGCTTTAGGACTCACACTGTTCAATTGCATAGTGTGAAAAACATTAATTTTCAATCTCTCTGAATATTTGCGTAAGTTTGCCCAATTTAATTTTGATAAAAATCACTTCCTGAAGTACAAATTAATTCTGAATTTTCTACCCATATTTTGTTGTTCTCAACAGCTATCTCAAAGATGGTATTTAGGCCAGTTAGCCTCAAAAAGCAGGATTAATACCAGAAGTTTTATGCTATGGCAATACAATAGAGACCCAAGGCACTTCTACAGTAATGCAGTTTTTGATGTTCACGCAAGGGTCTCTGGGAAAAGATACTTTACCAAAACTCATAAATACTCACATTCATGAAAGTATGTGAGAAGACATGGAATAAATTAAGTTGCTTGGTTTCCAAATAAACATTATCTCTAGCTGCCTTCTCTCATTCTTGCACTGAGGAGGGAAATAGCACCCACAGTCCTTCTCCCTTTTATTAGCATCTTCTGATTTCAGCCAAATTCAACTCAAAACTTTCTGTGGATGGTGGGGGGGTGAGGCGACAGGGGAAGATTTGTAGCTGCATGTTTAAGAAAGAAGCTAAATTCATCACAATGACAGGGGATAGTGTTGGCAGAGATTTGAGCTATTTATTCTTTTAGGAAAATCCTATAAAGAATGACACGAGGAAGCCTCTATCTGCAGTCTTGTTCATCACACTGGTGAGGAGTCCGATAACAGATGTATGCAGGAGCGTGATTTAGTGCCGGGAGCTGGCCCCTGATGTGTATTAATACAGCGGCAAAGCGGAACAAGCCCCTCTTCATCACTCATCTCTATAAAAGAGGTGGAATCCGAGATGGCCCGATGTTCGGCAGAGCAAGCCCATTTGTTCTGCTGACTGATGAAGCCAGCTCAGGCTGTGTCCTTCACCTCCACGGGGCACTCAGGTTGCAAAAAAGGAGAGCACTGAAGCAGGACCTGGTCAACAAGTGAGACGAGAGCAGTTGGACTCAGCTGCGGAGCTTTCAAAGGTGAAGAAATCCAGCACTCTGTGCCTGCACGACAGGCACAGGCCTGCATTCTGATTTACCTGTGCTCCACCTTTTGCAGGAGTAAAACACCACAAACATAAAAAGCCTCTGAAAAAAATGAGGCTGCCATGACTCCTCAGGCACATGGCAACCCCAGCATATGGCATTTTTATAGGGCTGAGTAGATGGATGGCAAAGGAGAAAAATCTTTATCTCATCAATATCCAACAAACATAAGAGAGTCCAATTAATCCGACATTATTGCAGGGTAATACTACATGTGTTTTTAGGCATTAGTAATTCCATAGCAAAATTTCCTTTGACAGAAATAACATCAGACTCCAGAACTTTCCAAGTTACATGTTCAGATTGTGCTTCAGCTGTAATCAGGAGTCTGTAGTAGAACAGCTTCAGTTATCAAACATAAAAGTTTCTTTCCACAAGTCAGTATTGCATCAAACCTTGCCCACAGCTGTTCACTTGGCTGAGTATATTTCTTAACAAGGTCTGAGGAAGAGATTGTCACCATTTCTGACCATTAAAGACTTTACAGACCTTGTCTCTTGATGATCAGCACAAGCATGTTGTCTGTACTCTACTAACTTCACTTCTTCCTTATTTTGTAATACATTATAATACTCTCTCCCTCATCCATAATAAGAAAGTTTTCCAAAACCCCTATGCTATTTTCCAGTGCTAAGTTCCACTCCAGATGCACGCTTAACTCTTCAAAGTGTTCACTGTACAATTTGCCTAATCAGATAAATACAACTTATACAGTATTTTGAAACATGCAGGCATAGAAACAGAAGTTCTCCTCATAGAAAGTGACCAGCAATGCAGTACAGAATACATTCTGAATAATAAATAAATGGACAGATAACATGGGAGAGTGAGACATTAGCACTCATACCAAGAAAATCTGGTATTCCAGTGCTAAAATTCCTTGGCTACAGATACTAACCCTTTAACTTCAGAAGTTTGAATATCCCAAAATGGAATACTCAAAAGCCAAGAAAGAATAACCTAAATAAATAATTAATGGATGAGACTTCTGCTGAGCAACAGATTAAAGTTTTTTTCTCTTCTTTTTTAATACAGAACCTATCCAACAGTTTGCAATCCAGATCCATGGCCTGGAGAGAAATCTCAGCTTTCTTCCCTACTTCATTATTCTGTCTACTCACCAGCCCAAGGAAGAAACACAACTTCCTGCTATTAATCATCAGCTTTTTTGGTCTTCCCTACTGTTTTCATATCTCCATTTTTTCCATCATTTTACCCACTACCTTGTTACTGGATTACAAGAATGGATTTTTAATAAACAAGTTGGAAGAACGTGTGTCCGTGGATAGTCGCATGATAGGGTAGGGTGAAAGGACAGAAAGAAGCATCCTAAAACCCTATATATTCTCCAGATTAAAGCTTTTTCATATTGTGATGACTAAACAATGACTTTTCAGAAATCTGTCACATGAAAATAGACCAGCATTTTAATGACTACATCCCCAAACCAAGAAAAAACTGTTTTCATCCAGAAGAATAAGACAATCCCCCAGGAATAAATGGTTTCACCAAGTGATGATACAAAAATTGCCAGATTCTTGCTCCTCTGAAAGTACCTACAAACACCCTGATAGTGGATCAGAGCCACCAGCTAATGCCAGCCCAACACTGAAGGAACACACTGTGCATACTGATCAACTCCCTATTACCATGAACTGCATCATTTAGGACAGTGGAAGTAACACCTTATGAAGAAGCAGATTATTATTCACTGTACAGTGAAGCACTGCAAATTGTATTAACCTAATATTGCTACATTTCCAAAAATTTGTTTACTAGACAGTTTTTGAGGCAAAAACACATGATATCCCTCACACATTTCATTAATTTCAAACCAAAGTAGCACTACTTTTGCCTATGGCACTTTGCTCAAAAGGGACATGATTTTAAAAATGCTGGCAGGTTACCTGACGTTGGGCTAGACATGGAGGCTGCAGCTGGCTTTCGTTTCCTCTTGATGTCCCTTGAACATGGTGGTCCCAGGTGGACATTCGTTTGCCTATGGAGAAATTAAAACAAATTAAACTCCATTCCAATATCACATTTCTGTAAGACTGACTAGTCACCTCCAACTCCTACTTTATCATCAGCTTCTTAACTAGTAAGTAGCACAAACCAAAAGTTTCTCAGGGAGTTTTGCTCACTTTCTTTGTCAACATACATTACACTCCCTTTTCTTTTAAGAGCTCACACGTAAACTGCTCAGAGGAAAAATTATTCTTTAGCCTTTAAAGGATGTGGTTTGGTGTTAATTTTAAACTAACTCCTTGCATATGTAAGGATGTGACTAACAGTGATATGACGTGTCCTCCCCTTACTTCTATGCAAGAGTAACAAATGTTGCAAGATTGCTCTTTAACTAAACTGCATGATATTTGCTCCTTAGTCAGAAATTATTTTGCAATCTGTTTGGTACTGTAGAATTATCTTAGTATGCTCCTGTAATGTCAAATGTCCATGCATATTGTGTCCATGCATATTGTGTCCACAGCAGCAATTTTGTACAGTAAGGAATGTAAAACTGTCTCAAGCATTTTTAAAATAATTATTTCCTTATCAAAGTGCTGTGCAAACTGAATCTGACTTATGACAGCCTTGTT
Organism: Petroica traversi; assembly: GCA_025920805.1. NCBI lineage: Eukaryota > Metazoa > Chordata > Aves > Passeriformes > Petroicidae > Petroica > Petroica traversi. The sequence continues at coordinate 19,622,685 of JAHLSL010000007.1, forward strand.
GCACCTCTAAACTGGCTGAAAGGCATAATCTGTTCTCATAATATCAACTGAATATTAAGTCTGAAGCTACTGGTGGCCATTTCTGTTTAATCATTTGCCAATTAAGAAATAATCATTTGCCAATTAAGAAGAAATCCGTATTGGTGGAACTGACTTGAGCTGACAACTCCTCCAAGTTATATACCTGTAGGAAGCAGAGAAGTTTATTTGAGAAATAACAGAATAATAGGAAAAGGGCCTGGGGGTGCTGTCTTTGTAGCAGACTAGAGAATTTTCTCAAATACCTTCCATAATGAATATAAATGTGTGATTTAGCAATGACATCGGGTTCAAATCCCTTCATTGTCCAATATAACAGATTTGCTTTGGCAAGTTCCTTGGTCACTCTTACCATCAGATCTGATGTGTAAAATGCAGAACTACAGCACAAATAAAATCATTTAAAGACCGTGAGGAGCTTACATGCTGTAAAATTTGGAACCATATAAATTTTGATGGTTAAGTGCTGAAAAGCTTCAGTGTCTTCAAAGCTTGTTATTTTGATTTTTTTAAAAAATCCTGAAAATTTTATAAACACTTTTATCGTGTACTAAAGCCTTTGGAATATAACAAAAGGAAAAGTTAATGGGATTTTATTTCAATGACAAAAATAAATTTCAATTAAAAATCAAACCCATGTATTTTCAATATGTGTAATTTTAGATGCTGTATTTATGCAAAACCAAAATTGTGCTATTGTATCTATAGAGAACAGTGTAGAGATCACAAAGAAATTCCTGTTCTAGTCCAGTCTATCAATTCCTTGAATGCTGCTCGGTCAATCTACTTACCTGTAAAAAAGTGCAACCAAAAAATACAGGAAATACTTACTGTTCCATCTTCTCAACTAAAATTCAAAAGTTCAACAAGAAGTCTATAAAACCTGTCCTCTAAATCTGACACTGAAGAACACTGTCCAAAAATTTTAAGTTGTGCTAAGTTTCTCAGACAGTCAGTTTTTCAAATCTGACAGCACATATTAACACAACCAGACAAAGAAGTCTCCTGAGGGGATTGCATGTACACTCAGTAAACTCACCAAGACCAAGTGCTGGGACCTTCACTTTGGCCACCAACCCCATTCACCCCTGTATGATGGGGGAAGAGTGGCTGGAAAGCAACCCAGAGGAAAAGGGCCTGGGGGTGCTGATCAACAGCATCTGAATACGAGCCAGCGTGTGCCCAGGTAGCCAAGGCCAGTGGCACCATGGCTTGAATAAAGAATATTGTGGCCAGCTGAACCTGGGAAGGGATCATTGCCCTGTACCCAGTGAGGCCACACTGCAAGCCCTATGTTCTGTTTCGGGCCCTTCACTACAAGAACACTGAGGTGCTGGAGCATGTCCAGAGAAGCAATGGAGCTGGTGAAGGGTCTGGAGCACAAGCCACATGAAGAGGAGCTGAGGAAGCTGGGCTTGTTTAGCCTGGGGGAAAAGAAGCTCAGGGAAGACATTATTGCTCTCTATAACTGCCTGAAAGGAGGGTGTCAGGTGAGAGTCAGTCTCTTCTCCCTTTTACCAGTGAACTGGTAAAGAATGAGGTCATAGTCTCATGCTGCACGAGGGGAGGTTCAGGTTGGATATCAGGAGGACTTTCTCCAAAAAAAGGATTGTCAAACATTGCATGAACTCCCAGGAAGGTGGTTAGAGAAACCATCCCTGGAGGTAAAAAGCTTTCAAAAATATTGGCACACCTACCGAACGCACATTCAAATTTCATGTTTGCACACTGAAGTGACTCACCTCTAAATAACTTCACATATGCTAAAAACTGGTTTTGTTCATGACCATAATAGTGGCTATACAGTGCTTTAACATAACCATGTATTCTGAAACATCTAAACTCACATATCCTGAAGAAAAGATTCCATTTCTTATTTTGCATCAGTGACACAAATTACTAAGTGCAAGGCTACATAATTGAATATAATAATCCAACTAATTTTAAATAATATAACAATAAAAACAAAAATAATTTTAAACTGTTCCCTTTTTAATTTTATGAGCCTACACCAACATTAGCCAGCTAATCCTTGGTGGAGAATCACTATGGACTAGGAAAGAAGTATGCACCATCATTTCCAAGAGACTTCATGCAATTTTTTCCAGTTCACAAATGTTACAGCTAGATTTTGCACAATAGCTCCTGGCTCTCAGCTACATACTCAAACATCTACCCTTATCTGATGATTCCACAAGGGGTAAAAAAAAACAAAAATGAAAACAGAAGAATCTCAAAATCTCTTTTTGTAGTGAAAGTAAAAGCAAATCATACTTTAGTTGAAGACTACTAGCAAGAATGCTGTATCTAGCAGTCCTGCCTCTAAGATACAAAGGCTCAGAGGTCATAAATTGTCTCTGTAACATGTTTTTCATTCAGGTTTATCCCTTATTGATCACCCACACCTCAGTTAGTAAATCAGGAACCTATTGATTACTCACTGGCTCTGACTGACCCAGTGGTAAAAGTGTCATTTCAAGTGGCTGGTGTACTTTACAGGCACCATAAATCTGCATGCAGGGAATCTCCAGGTGGTAAGTACCTTGGGAGAGAGACGAGCAGAAGATTGCATTCAGGGATGATAGTCCTCATTAAGGCATGGACAGAAAGGATGTCTGAGGTGTAACTTATGAAATATGCAGATTTTTGGTAGACATCACACTTTTCAATGTAAATTTTAAATCACTAGCTTGCATGCAGATCTATATCAGTGAGATAATAGAAATAGAATCCCAGTTTAACAGCAGACTCCTATAGACTCCTACAAACACCACTACCACTAGGAAAATCAAGGCCTGGATATGCACAGCACCCAATACAGCAGTGGACAGACTGAACTATAAAACATGAAAATATCACTGACAAGTTGCAATGATGAATTAGTTCTGCTTCCAAAGCTGAATTTTAACAACTCTTCTGAACGGTTAAAAATTACTCTAAAGTAGACTAGAACAGGAAAGGCTGACAGAAAATGCATATTTGTGCACTGTCACAGCCCTCTCTGTGAAGAAGTTTGAGACCAGAATTTGTGAGACAAAAGATCTGAACCTAAATTTACAAAGTAGGATAGGACTTACACTGTCCTTACTAGCCTTCAACCTCTTCTGCTAGGCCTCCATGCTTTCTTCAGTGTTGCATAAACAGTAAAGAGAAAATAATTCCCTGCTTTCTTTTGGACCTGACAGCTTGATCAAGAGAAAAAAAACCAAAACTAAGTCACAGTGCTTAGTCACAGGTGGATCTGCCAGGTGACCAGAGACTAACATGAAAACCTAGTTTACAATCTGGAGATAACTGAAATTCTAACTCTGGATAAGAAAAAGGAGAATAGACTTAGAGAAACATATGAGGATCCAAAATGTGGCTGTTTTGTTGGCTGCGATATATTCAACTCACATACAAGACACTGCCAGGAGTTAGTGAATGAAAAATTACACATGTATAGGAAAAATGGCTTTCAACAATATGAAAAGTCTATATTGGTTTTTTGACAGTGATAATATTTTTTGCAATAACAAACTAAAGGAATTATTCAGGAAATATGGATTTGCCCTTTGTTTTTAACACAGTACTTATGGTACCCAGTTCTGCATGCAGATCATGCTGGAGAAAAAACAGGCTTTGTTATGCAGAAAGATGAAATTCATGGTAGTCTCTAATGTGTCAGAAGTAAGGCTTCCTTTTGTTTCATTTCCACATATTTATTCTATGGCTTTATTTACATGTTTTTTTTAATGACCAGTACTTGCATACACAGGACTCTGATCTCACTCCTACAGTTTGAGATGACCATGCACTGGAGCTTGCCACTATTTTACATCTACCACAGCATTTCAACAGAAAATTAGGACTGGCAATATAATCTGTGGGAGACAATACAGAGCACAAGCAGCCACCAGCCCACAAAGAATCTTACAGAACAGCATGAGACCCCTGAAAACTTCACTACTGTAGCATGAAGTCCACTCTTTTAAAACTCAGGGTAAAAACCAGCTCAGTCACACAACAAAGGCATCAGAAAAGGCCATACAGAGATAAATGTGACAGTCTGTGCCCATCTTTGAGGCTGGAGGCACACTGCACTTGTGGGTGTATGCCTCTTGCTGTCATCTCACATCATCCAGCTCGTCTGCTTACAGTCTTTATTCTAACCCTATCCTTAGAAGAAACAAAGCACATGGATTATGCAGTGAAGGTGAGAGGCAGTCATTAGTCTACTACTATAAAAACAAGGGATGTTATTATCCTCACGTTAAAGTGGATGCTAATAGAGGCTGCCTTTTAACAAAGACACTGCTCCTAAAACTCCGCACAGCCCAGCTGTTGCTGTTGTGATGCTCTATTCAGAGCAAACACCAACCAAATGAAAGGCTCTTTCTCTAAGCCCTGAGGTGTTACCTGAGGCTGTTGATGGTGGTTTCACAAAATTAATAGTAAAAGCAGAATTCTTCCTCCTCTTTGACAACAGAGCCAGCTGGGCACCAGTCTAATCTGCACATAACATGTGTAAATCAATACAAGTTGCTCATCCTGTCTGCACACAAAGCTCTCACACGCACAAGTGGTTCCTGCTACCACATCCCAGTGTAGATACTCCTGATGCACAGCAGTCTCCTATGCCTGGCCGAGCCTCTTGGGAAGGTTTCTAGAACATATTTTCAGATTCCAAAATCTCTAATAGGTCAGCTCACTTCTTCAGTCATCCAAATCTCATAGCTCTTCAACAGCAGCAGTCTGTTCCCCAAGTAAGCATTATAATGATGTGGCAATATCATTCCTGAAAGTCTGTGTGTGGCAAATGCAAGTGAATACATTTTCTTCTTGTTTTCCACATGAGCACTCTAAGCAGAGATGATGTGATCCCATATATTATATTCCCTCTTTTTATACTGAATCACACTAGTGATTTGTGCCAGAAAGACTCCTACTATTTGCCACATCTGCTGAGTATTTGAAATAGCAAGTCAAAAAATTCTGAAGCCAAGGGGAATTTATTTTTCACTCCAGAGAATTAAGATTTATTAAATGGGAATATTAGGCCTCAGCAGACTGCATGTGACACTAGGTTGATAGTTGCTGTTCACTGCATGCCTGTCAGAAGAATTCATTCATATTCCCAACTGGAATATGAGCCAGGCTTTAGCAAAGGAAGACATGAAAATTCTCCAGCTATATGGAAAAAGAGTAAAAAAAAAAAAAAATAGGGAGATGTCGCCCAGAATGAACTGGATACTGTCCTGATCAAGTGGGAAAGCATGAAATTGTGGACATCTGTTCACTCCTTCAGCTGCCTCAGAAAAGGCTTGACATTGCAGGCAATCCCTGTATTTCCACATGCTTGGGTAAGAGGCAGAAATATCAGGATCTCTGTGCATAGATACAGAAGTTACAGAACAAGATTTATTTTCACAAGATTATTTCTAGAGCTGGAACTAGAATTTGAGACATTCAAGTCTGCTCAATAAACAGCACCACCAAACCCAGGGTATGCGGCAACTGGCAGTAAAGGAGATCACTCACCATTCTACATCTTTATCCCATGTTCCAGGCAAAATGACAGACTTGTTTCTGAATCAGATTAAACTCTAGATTTACCATTAGTATTAAGAGAGTACATGCAAAGCAATTTTCTTTATCTGTGCTGTTCAGAAGTCTTGAAGTCTCCACCTTCAATATCTACCTGCCACCCAAGGTCCACTTTTCCTATGACTCCCGGTGGGAACATTTAATTGCTTTTTTTCATCCATAATCCTATTTTCAAGGCTAGGCAAATAATAAACAGTATTAGGGGCAATTTATCTTCTACTTTCTTGTTCTGCCTGCCATTTAAATTAAAGGGAACATTGGTTCTAGGCTCTTCTGAAACTCTTACCCTGCTTCAAGGGAATAGCATTCCATCAACAAACTACAACATCTTCTCAGCTACAGAATATTGAATAACCAACATCTAATAAGATATTCAACTTCAGCCTATACAAAATCCTCTGAAGTAGGAGTTCAACAACAAAATTCTGTTCAGACCACTCCTCCCAGAGAGGCAAATAGGCAGAGGGGAAAGAGGGAAGGATGCCTCGAGTTGCCCAGGAAAGTCTCTACTTGCTTGCTTTTAGCAGTCTGCATCACGAAGTCGAAACCTTAACAGACAAGACATGATTAGCAAACGTTTTGTGCTCTTAAAGGAGAGTAATTATAGGCATGTGAAAAAAGAAGAGATCCCTGAGGTACTCTTCCTTGCATGCCTCCCGAGAGGCAGCAGGGCCATTAAAAATTCCATGATGAAGAGGAAAAACAGTCTGGGAACAGCCAGGAGGCAATACAGCAAATTAATACACCAGCCATCCCTTGGGAAGACTGCAAGAAAGCAGAAAACTCTCCTTGCTTCACAAAATAAAATTATACCACTAATGATAACAGTCACCACACACACAAAACTGCTTCTAATGACGGGTGTGAAATTCCCAGTGCTGTGCATACACTTTGAATGAAAGCTCTTCTCATCACAGACATAAATCAAGAAAGGTAGTGTACGATTTACACAGCTTTTCAAATAAGACTTCCCAAGGAACCGTCCATATAGGCTTGTCAGTGTCAAGGAGGAGGTTCTTTCTCAATCCTGAGCTGGATTTGGAAAGGGCCTTCACTGACCATCACAAAGGCAGAGATTTTGCCCGGTGTGAATTTGCAAGCAGGATTTGCCCAGCTCACCTTTCTGGAAGATAAACTTCTATAAAGCACCAAGTAAAATATTGGAGGCACAAGAAAGGTTATCCTAGCTGAAAATGAAGAGACCATTCAATCTTTTTGCTTCACAGACAGAAAACATCCCCAGAGTGGGGCAAAAGCACAAAATGGAATCAATTTGCTGATGCACAATCTTCTAAATTCTTTTTATTCTCATCCAGTTGAACATTTAAGAGCTGATTTCTTCCTCCCTCCCCTTTTCCAGCTTTAACATGCTGGCTACAGCAGCATGAGGTCATGGTGCGACATTGCAAAATTCCCTGCAGAAGCCAGTGGGAAGAGAGGCTTTGCTGGGTGGTGCCAAGTTTCTGTTCAGACACATAGAACCTTAGTAGATTTTTCATGCTCTATTTGCTAATTAACAAGGGAAAGAAAGCCATGAAGCTGAAAGTCCAGACATTTCTTTCAGATTGGGTCCCTGGTACAAGCACATAAACAGAATTGTGTCCAAAGCAAGGCTTTGTCTACTTGCACAGGGAAAATGCTCAAGGACACCTTACCTTGAGATAGTCACCTGCAGCACAAAAACAGGAGTCACCTCTAAGGCCAACACTTGAATTTAATTTACGATTAGTCAGCAGAAGGTGCCTGAATAGTATATTAACTCAAACTATGCAGACTCTAATATACCTAACATCTGGACAAACAGATCTAAATTTCAGCTATTGCTATAGAAAGATATCAAGTCATTAGAGGTCACCTCAGGTGAGTTCTTAATCTGCTCAGAGGGTCTATTTTAGACACCTAGGACACCAAAATGCTTCAGCATGTCACCCACATCAGTTTGTCAGCATTTTCCCTCTCATCTTGTTCCAATTTTAATAGTGGGCAATGATACTATGTCCATTTGTACCTATAAAACAGACTTGCAGCAAAACCCATTGCACATTTCAGAACAGATTGCAGTTATTTCTAAAGGAACAGTATGTTCTGCCTGTCTGTCCTACACTGTTTCATATACTTCAAGCATTTAGTATATTGAGAATCTCAAATACAATGCATTGCTACGTTTTATGCTCAGTTTGACCGTGGGCTTCCCAAGGAAAAGTGTGTTAAATTACAGGTCCATGAGTACTGCTCAGATCACACAGTACTACTGAAGTCATCCAGGAGAGGGAAGTGAGACAACCCCAAGAGAGCAGAGCAGGGAAGTTACCTGGCAGTGCAGTGTGCTGGTGAGCATCTTCGGTGGGAAGCATCAGCAAGCACATCCAGAGAGTACAGAGGAGATAATGGATTGAACTGGAAAGTCAAGAGATTTTATTTAAGTAAAGCATTAAAAGAAATAGTGTCCAGATAAAGCTCCTCAGATCTTTTTTTTAATATCAAACAGTTTAAGGAGACCTTTCTGGCACCTCAAGGGGTAAGACTAGATGAGAACAGACTCTTACTTCAAACAAAAGGCTAGCACAAAGGGTGAAACAGCAAATCTTATAACCACCTTTGCACAACAAGAGCCTCAGCACACTCCTCTTCCAACTTGCATTATTAAAAATGGTGGTTGACTAAGAGCATAAGAGCTCTATTGCTGCATGCCATGAGAAAAAGTCTGTTTCTCTCTCACAAAAGCCTCTCGTCTACCTTCACATTGTAGAGGAAAAAGTCACTGTTATGAATTGTGTAAGCACAGAACTTTCCACAGAGCAGTTTCCTGTATCCCCAAGGGTTGTGTGTATCACTGAAACAGACCTCTACAAGACACAGATCTACCAGGTTGAGTTCACAATGAGCTCCATGGCAAGTGAGTTGCTCCTTCCATTCCCCACCAACCTCACAAGCTGTCTTTGCAAACTGCTTAAAACAAATTTTTGAAACATTTCATGGTCAGGCTAATCTAAGATAAGGACACTCCGTTAGACACACATTAGACAAATCTTGAGGGCATCAAACCTGTGCAAGACAGCTCGTTGTAGAAGATGTAATGGTCAGGATTTTTAACAGTCAGGAGAGAAGTGGGATAATCTGGTCAATCAATGCAAGGAACAAACTTCACTCAATATGTAAACAGAAGCTTGAGACTGGGAGTTTCTCTGCGGTACCTGCTTTATACTTCCATTCAGTATTTCTTCTTTATTTATAATTCACACCTCAGAAATTAATTTCCATCCGCTTTGCAAAGTGCTACACCAATCTCCAGAACACTTTACTTGTATTACTAGCACTACTGATGCATTTTTAAATAAGGACAAAGGAACAACCCACACTGGTAGCAGGACTCATCACACAAGCTATCTGCAATTTCAGAACTCAGTACTAGGCCTTTATATTCCACTTTTCTGAGAAAGAAGATGCACCACAAAGCTGCTGCTATCAGGGAGATCCTCCTGCTAGTTTAATGTCAGTGAAGTAGCACTGCAACTGCACAGCAGGGAGGATCACCAGGAACCCTTTGTTACTGAAATGGCTGATTCAAGTTCATTTAAGAAAAACAAAAGATTTTACTTTTGGTCACTTTAAAGCTTATGTAGTTACTCTTATCTTCAGCAATATAAAAGCAATCTGAAAAATGTTCTCATTAATGGAAAATACACAATTGCACAAAGACTTGAAAATTACTTCTTGCCATATATATATTTTTAGTCACCCAAACAGTAAAACAAAATTTCAGTCCTACTGCTCACCAACCCTAAAACAACTTGCATAGGAGTAGAAAGGAGGGTGCATGGCCAGGAGCACTTTTACAATATGACTGCTCAAATGGAAGAGTGGGTTTTTTTGCTCTTTCCTATTAAGAATCTGAGCTTTTATATCTTAAAATAAAAAAAAAAAACTCCTAGCACTGAAGCTAAGAAAGACTTAGTGGAGAATATAAAAGTGCACACACCAGAGTTTCAGTTACAAGAATGCCTATTTCTCTTGCTTATCACCTCTTACATTTTCCTATTACAGCTGCTATTTAACTACATCATTTAAGCTCACCACATTTTCCCTTCTCTGTGGATGAGACTATCACATAGAAGCCTGAGCCAAACAAGGCAAAACAAAGCATTTAAAAAGAGAAAAATGCTCTAATTCTTATGGAGAGGTCAAAGCTTCTCCTGTGAAGAGGCATTTTGCCTCCCCCAGACAGTCAGAAAGGAAGGCCTACATTAACCTGAAACAGGGAGAGAAATAAAAAGAAGTCCTGAGCTAAGGAGTTCCAGTATAAATAGATAATATTGCACCTGAGAAATGGGTTGTGTTCAAAGCCCATAAGACATCAATTAACAAAATGAGAAGGGGCAGGACTGCCTTACCTCATGTGCACAGGCCACAGTGTGGGGGAAATCAGAAGCCAGCATTGTGTTCTTTCTAGAGAGAAGGAAACCAAGAAAATAAAAAAGGAAGAGCAGAGTCACCTTACCTGGTTGCGATCTCTCTTCCCCATGGATGGTAACCAAAAACTGGAAGGAGGCAGAGTCGAAAGGACAGGTGGGAGCAATGCCAAGGAATGAACATGGAAGGAAAAAAAAGGAGGGTTGGGGGTAAGAAGAGAAGGGGAAGGGAAGAACAAAGATGGAGGGAGAAGGAAAAAGATTAAACATTACCAGGAGTAATATTAAAAACAACAAATTTTAGATCCAAGAAAGAAAAGTAGGTATCAACAGCTGGGGAAGACTGAACACACTGCACTACAGTCAAGACATGCCATCCTTACCTACCCACTCCCCAGAACAGCATTAGGGAGATGTCAAAAGATAGGCACCATGACTATTTCCAGTGCTGACTACAATTTGAATACACAAATTGGGAAAGGAGACAGAGCACCAATGAAAGAAAAAGTAATTTCACAGCTGCCTTGCCAGCATCATTTCTGCAGTCTGGGTATGCACCCATGGTGTGGCTCCACAAAGATGCATTATAAAAAATGAACATATGGGGTTCAGTCTTCTCTTAATGTCAAAAAATACCTGCAGTTACTGCAATGGGCACATTATAAGGGAGGATGAAAGAAGAAGTTGACTGCAAAAAAAAGGGCGTCTGAGTAGCATCCACACACTGGGGCAGCCTTACATAAACATATATATAAAACAAAGGGGAAGCCAGCAATTATGAGTAAGGAAACAGAGAAGCCATCAGTAGAGTACTGTCTCCCATCCCACAGGTTATGCTTAAGTGTCCACCCAGCTCTTCATGATCTTCAGCTCCAGAAGGAAGAGAACCTTACAGTTCTTCCCCTCCCAAAGTTCTAAACAACAGCAGTCAAGAGCCTTACTCTTTCTGGCGCGGATCACTAACAATGTGACCCAGCCTCTTGGTGCCCAGAGTGCTCACGGAGGTCTCCTGCAACACAAAGACAGGTAAAAGGTTGCAAACTCTCACACAGTGAGTACAGAATAGCTTGCTGTTGCTATTAAGAACAAATCTTACTCCCCTGGGTCACATCCTTTCCTTACCAGCCCACTCTCAGCTAAACATGCTCACTCCTTCCTTTTAGAACTTCACCTGAGATGATTTAACTAATTAGAATGGCAGAAAATCATTCAATTTTATCTATGAGACTTGTTTCTTATTTTTACTGATAATATTTGCTTGCAGAGGTGCACACCAGGGACCGGACTAGTACAAAGTATGCAGCACAAGTATGCATAAGAGCCTGGGAAATGGCTGGGAAGTGTTTCTTTCCACATTACTAGGGTTAGTTGGGCTAGAAACAGGCTGAGACAGGACACTACACTGTTCCACTAACAGTGGGGATTCACCAACCACCAATTAATGAAATAAGGAATGAAAGCATGAAGCTTTTGCCCTTTCTGAAAGCAGCAATTCAACAGCAGGACCTCTAGCAACTAAAGAAAAGGCAGGTCCTAGGAGAAAGGACTTGCTCTGGGAGCATGTTGCTTCCTGCAAGACACTGCCCTGTGTATGTGCTCAGTGCTGGCATACACACAGCCTGAAGTACCAGCTGTTCACATCTGCACAGCAACAGCCTCCAAGAAAGAAGTATACTTTTCAGCAAGGGGCTGAAGATGAGGGCAAAAGTCTTTCACGGGTAAGCTTCATTTGTGCCAGGTACACAGGCAAAACACACTCAAAGTTTCGGGGCAGTTTTAGCAGCAGGGGTGAAAGATGGGCTATTTGTTACAGCAGAAAAATTATTAACTTAAAGTGCCATAATGTTTAAATTTACGGTTTATTACTGTGTAAATTACAAGCCGTACTTTTGGTAATTAGCAGCTCGCTGGCGGGGAGCTCTGAATGAAACTCATTATTTATGATTACAATTTCGAGAGAGATGGGGAAGGGGGAGCAGTGACCTCCGCTGCAAATGACAAAGATCCCTTTAAGGTGATGAAGATGAATTAAACAAGTAAATATTATCCTTCTCATTTGGATCATTAGAGGTGTGCCGCCAGGCCCAGTCACTTGCAGGTGGCCTGAGGAACCCTACCCAAAGTCAGTTTCTTGCCAGCTGAGGATTCATATTTTGAATGCCGGTTACAATTAAGCAAGGTGAGTGGAAGAAAGAAGGGGCAGACAAGGATCTTTCAAGTATGACTGAACAGAAGGCAGCTGTCACACTCCTCTAGACTCCAGGCCCCCCTAAAACACCTCGTTAGCAGACTACAGCCAGCCAGCCAGCTCAGAACTTATGCCAATGTTTTCAAAAACACAGAGCACATCACAATAAAAACAAAGCCAAACACAGCCAACACATTCCTTCTCAGAATCATCTTTTACAACAAATAGCAGCGCTCAGCACTCCATGATGCAGACCCAACCAGGTGTATCCTTTTAGTCAGACATCTGGAAAGTATTGTTTGCTCTGTCAGAAAAAGGACTGATATTTTGTTTGGTGCATGCCCTACATATAAAAAGCTAGTCAACAGCTTTGGGCAGCTCTGTCTGCATTTGCTGCATATACCTTTTTATTCTCCTGTCTTTCCACTAAAAATGCAACTGCTAAAACCACCTTCCTTTGCTGCCATTCCTATCAGTCTTCTTCCACATATAAAATTCAGCCTTCCTTCACCTTTGAGGCACCTCTCTACCCTTGTAGTCTCAGATGAGCATGCACAAGTATCATGCCATCATAATTTTCCCCTACATTCTGTCTAAATCTTCTTGATATTTATGCTCCCTGTCATTCTTCTTCAGGCCTCCTTTCATATGGCTTTTAGTGCTGATCAGCTGTCTTTGCCACTCCAAATATGCCTTAAAATCCACTTAGTCACTCAATCATCTTGTGACAGTCAAAGCAGTTAAACAAATCAAACAATACATGAAACAAAAGATATACAGGACCACTTTCTGCAGAAAACAATTTACATGGTATCTCAGAATAGTACTTCAGGACTGATCAGGATCTGAAACACAAAATTGCCATCTTTCAAAAGGGCATACCTTGCCAACCAGCCTCCTCCGACCTTTACGGAGACAACGGGCAGCAGCTCCTGGAAGGCGATTCAGGCGAGCATGAAATCCTGAAAACCAAATGCAGAAAAACTGAATAACAAACACAGAAGATTCTTCCTGACAAAGCCACCAGGAAAACTCCTTAGCTCAGTAATCAAATCAGGTCCTCTGTCTCATGTTTTTCAGTCTCAAAGACGTAGATATGCCAATTTAATCCTAAATCAAATAAAATCCTTACTTTTAAAAAAAGACTGCCAGCAGACAGCTGGAATGACTGTTTCAGTAAACTCTCCAATAGTGCTGCTTTTTCTTAACTGGATCTTAAAAAAAAAAGGCAAAACAAATCACCAATACCAGTTTAAATGCAACACCTACGAATAGAACCTACTCTTGCCATCACATCAGAAGTTCTCAAACACAATTCCTTATGGACCTCACCTCTCTGAGCTGGCCGTGAGGGCAAAAGGAAGGTGGAAACGGAGAGCTTGTCCAGGCCTGAGTCAATCCTCTCCACTTCAGATCGGTGATCAGCTCCCCACTTGGGAAGAAGGTTAGGGACAGTGAATCCTGGAACACATTCTCCTTCATAAAACCAATCACTTTGCTCATCATCTCCTAAAGAAACAGGATGGAATTAGCCACAAATAACATCAATGTGCCCTGTGACAGTCCCTCAAAATACTACAAATAGGCATATCTGAATGTGAAACAGCTGAAGTCTCATTAGGAATTCGTTCTTGAAGAGCCTTATATTTGTATTCTGTTTCAATGATCCTTAGTAACTATGGGGCCTCACTAAATGCTTTAAACTATCCAACTCATCATCTCCAGAATTTCCCTACAGAACAAAGCCTCTTTATAGACCTGCCTAGGGCAGGTTTAGCACTCTGTTGCTACTGCATCTCATCAACCTTAGTTCAATGTTGTGTGATGTCTTATGCAGAACTCTTTCTCTGAAGTAATTACTGTGACACCAGTAGAGGCCAATCATCTGGCACATGTTATAGGCAGTCACAGGAGAGACTTCACAAGGGGGGAAGACCAGGCTCACAGAGAAAGCAAAAGAAACATACTGATGAGAAAGACCCCTAGTCTCCTAGGACAGCAGCTAAGACAAAAACACATAACTATCAGAAATGGTCACTCTGAGTGTAAGCACTAACCATGCTGTGAGTTGCTCTCAATCAAAATTTCTCAGAATCTCTCAGAACTACAAACCCTCTGCCAAACTAAAGCAGCAGCAATGGAAGTCACGACCAAAGTCTCCATGCAGCTGGGCTGCTGTAGTTAATGCAGTTGCAGTCTAAAACTGAACTGCATCAAATACTGTCCACAGCAAGTCTGCCTGGCCAGAAATTCCCTGAGAGCAGTAGCACATGAGCAGCATAGGCAAAAAAAGCAGGAGGAGGGCAAAGAACCTGACACACACAGCATTTCATAGCCCAACTCACAAACAATCCCAATTAATTGCAACATACTTCCTCCTGCCTTAAAAAACTAACACACCTACCTTAGGGAAAAATTCTCATTTGCCTACCATTAGGTCTGAACTCAAGCATCCCCACTTAATCCCCTCTCCTCACTGAGTTACATTATTCCTGATCAAAGTCCATTAAACCTACTCACTCATCCTAGTGAGAATGCTGCAATAATAGAAGGAGCAACACACAGCAACAGGTAGGACAGCCAGAACATTTTATCCCAAAGCTCTGACATTGTTTTCTCTGTCATGTATCAACCTGACCTACCAGTTATATCTTAAAATATAAACATCCCATCTCCACTTCACAGTAAATTAAAACTAAATAATGTTGTATAGTTCTTCTAAGAGACAATAATTTGTGCAAAACTATTCCTGTAAATTTGGGTCTATGAGCATAGTGCCCTGCCACACCTCAAATCACTGTTTTCACAAGTCAAACTTGAATGATCAGCATCATATGATAATACTCCAGAAATTTTCACTGTGAGAGATCCCAATGCATGTAACAAATATAAAACCAAAAAAAGCCCAACTTATAATCAAACTATGAACTAGGATCATTCTCTGCTTACAGAAGTGTGCTGGTATGCACAGTTGCAAAGACTTCTTTTAATTAGCAACAGCACAAGTATTACATGATGCAACCTCTAAAGAAAGAGGGAAAAAATGAATTTATTTAAGAATGCTTACATTTCCCATTATTCAGCTTAGAGTTGTGCTGGAAAACTATTTCTAAGGTGATAATCTGTGACAAAAAAACCAAACTTTGTGCTCTCTCCATCTCACTGACATGGAAAGCTGTTGGTTTTTTATTTCCTTTATTACTAGGAATTTTCAAGAAAAAAAAAGGAAAATGAGATATTTTTTATTTACTCTGGAACTGCAACAATATTTTTAACCCTTTTAACATAATTGCAAGGTAAAACACCTTGGCCAGAAAGCTATCACAGTTTAAACTGTTTGAACAGAGAGAGGCCTGATGACAAGGATGCTAAACCTCTTCTAGCACCTAGACAAGGAAGGATGTAATTGGACTTTATTAATTTATCTAAGCCATATTTCTACATGTTCCTGTATACTGAGCATCCTACTTCTTGTAGTAGCTAAAAATTAATGTCTAAAACAGGGTATAAAATCAGGGCAAGTATATAGGACAAGTATATAGACAAGTATAAATATATATACTATCCAGTCTCCATCAATCTTGTCTCAGGTGATGAAGTAAAACACTTCAGTCACCACTCTGCTTCATCATGTGATATAGGGTGTGCTCCCCCTGAATAATCATCAGCAAAAAGAGAGGGCAAAATATTCTAATTTTCTGCTGCTTTTGAAGAACCAGAGTCTGGAAACAGTTATTTTTCAGCAAAGGTCAAAGCTGATATTTGAAATCCCTACTCTCAAGGGAAGTATTATACTCCACAAAGATCACAACAGATTGGCCTAAAATATATAAAACATATAAATATGTTTGCTATAATTGTGTTGCCTCACCCAGGTACGTGGGCCATTAACAAGCTAGTGGAAGAAGCATATCCTATTGAGCTACTGGTGCTACTTCCTTTAGCACTCATATATTCCCAGAAGAGACCTCATCCAAATCTTAGCTGGTGAAATGTGACAGAATCAGAGTGCACAGAATTGCAGGTCTCTAGGGTCACATTCCACATGCTCCAAATATAATAGTCCTCAATGCCTATGTGCCTGCTACACCAACTATTTCACACTTACTCCTGCTATATCCCTCATCAACTGGGCACTGTGCTGGCAGATGATAAATAAAACCAGGTTGCACTTCACACTCAAAACTCTTAAGAAATCATTTCTATAACAGACATTGAAAATACCATGTTCAACTAATGCACACAAGAGCAAGGGAGGAACACATATTTAACGAAATAAAACCTATCACATATTACCATCATCTTCTTAGTACAGTCTATTAGGTGACTTGTAATTTTTTTCCCCATGGTCTCTTCCTGCCCATAGAGAGAACAACTAACAGATTCAGGCACTAATGGTACATAGACAACACCTAAAACACCTACAGAACAAATTACAAGCTATGCTCTTTCATTACGAAGAGCTCTCAAATTCCTCTCGTATGTCTGTGCCTTTCCATAATAATAGCTTCTTATATTGCAAATATTATTAATTTTATACACAAAATATTTCAACAGGAAAAGTGTAGTATTACAAAAGTCATACATTTGTAGCCCTCATCTCATTTCTTAACTTCTAGCTGCTCCCTGCCACTGCTTTTTCCACACGCACTTCCCTCTGTCTCTCTTCAAATACAGATCTTTCTAGGTATTTGTAAAGAAAGTAAGAAGCTCCCGAGCAGCACATGAGGAAAATCACAGGACACTTGTTACCTTGGCGGCCTTCATCATTGGTAAACAGGCCAGTATCACTGCTGCTGCATACACTGCTGGTTTCACTGGAACAAAAACAGAGAAAAAAATATGGTTACAATTTTAACAGGCAAAAAAAAAAAAAAAAATCACTCTACCACATTCTACTGGCTTCTCCAAGACCAAAATACTTTACATGTCTCACAAAAATTGCATTTCAGACACATGACTGGCTCTAGAACAGAACTTAACTGCTCTCCATTAAAACCTATCAATGCTGCATCACTTGAAAAAGAGTAGAATTCTGTATCTAGTTTAGTTCTAAGTTATCAAGAAGTAATTAATAAAAAGACATTTGCCTCAGGTACTAGAATTAATAACCTAACTATGACATCATCTGGAATACTCACCAGGAAATTAAGTGCAGTTAAAAGCTCTGTCTTTGGGTCACTTAACAGCTGCTAAAAACCCACTGAAGTTTTCTGCTTCAGATTCCTTTGCCTCAAAACTGTTACACTGTCACAAAAACAGCTTCCCCCCAACCCCCAAATCTTATTTTATATGGAGTAAAGAGCAGCTGCAACATTTACAACTCTCCAGCTAAATACCTCAGCACAGCATGACTTGCTGCTGCTGAATGCAACCTTGTTATAGCATGCTTTGCATTTGCTGAAGCAGTTAGAGGAGATTTGATTCTTTAACAAAAGAATAAAGCTAGAATTAATGTGTAGAAAGCCATTAATTTACTGCAAAGCTGGATGAATATTTGTAGAAGTTCATGCTCATGTCAGTCCCAACCATCTGAAGGCTTTAATGCTGACATGAAATCATTCTTAGGACACTTCAGGCAATATTTCCCTGATTTAGCTGTGAGATACTAGGACAAGCAGAAAATACTTACTGCTCACTCCCTGAGCACTAAGACCTTAGATGCGAACATCAGGTGTAAGCCAGCACTAGAATCAGCTTCCAGTTAAGGAATGCTGTTTCAAAGTATCTCTGGATGCCTCTTTTCTGGGGAAATTGGACCATACTAGAGACAAGTACCAACTAGAAACCCCTCGATTTACAAGGCTGAATGATGAGGGACAACAAAACACGTGACTCCAAAGAACTGCAGGCACAGAATAAAACCGTATTATTGCTCCTAGAAAATGCACTCCAAAGTACAAACAAGTCAACCCATTATGCTGAGTATCTAAAACTCAGTATCTTCATCATTGTATAAAGGCCATTTATACTTAAAGGATGAACAACTTCTACATGGTTCTCACCTTTCAGCATGTAAGTTAATACAAAATTCCAAATTAATCCATGACAAAGCTTGGCCATGCATTCATTCTCCCACATATACACCACAGCAATTAAGGCCAAGGACTGAGAACCATGAATTAATTGTCTCATGCCATGCTCTCCTACCAACTCACTGTATGACCCTGAGCCAATCTCTTAGCATGCCTGCTTTCCTTTATGATAGCTTGGATAAACAATCCTCACAGGCTGCAGATGCAAGGACTGAGTGACTGCTTCATAAAGGTTTTAGCATCCTCAGAGTAAAGGTGTGTAAGAAAGGAAAAAGCATTGATAAAATTCCAGGTCATATTAACAGTACTTTAAGCATCCAGTTGCACTGAGAGCTCTTAGTTCCTTAAAGACAAGCATCACTGGGAGTGCTTTACAGGAACAAACTTTCAGGGATTTCACCTTCTTCACCATCCCTTTTACACTGCAGGGCTGAACACAACCTAGACTCCTATGCAGGCCTTTCTGCAGGTCCAGTAAGCACTGATTAATGACCTCCACTTGCAAAGGAGGCTACTTACCTTAACCATGAAATAATGAATGCTATTGATCCGACAAGCTACTGCTATAGAGTGTTATTGATCACCCAATCTTTGGTTAAAATGGTCCTCATTTAGCAATTTCACTGTCGCAAACACCTGGAGCAAAGCATGCTTATAATTAAATAGTTTGGGGGAGTTAAACTGAGAGGTGATGGACAGAGATCTCAGGTTTCCCCCATTTATTCTTTTGCCTGAGCTATTGTTTGTGTCAGGAGGGATATTGATTTTCTATAAAAATAAGAAAACAAGAGGCACCGAGGGGCTGCAGAAGGTCAGGCTGGGCTGGAGAAGGAGGGGAAGCGGAACACTCTGTCTTTGTCACTTGCCTTCTAAGAGAGACGAATTTTATTTTTTTTTTATGGAGAGACTGGCCTCCAATTCATCAGCTTAGCCAGACTCATGAACACAACTGCAGATTGTCATCGAAGCAGCTCCCTTCCAAAGGGTAAAGCAACTTAACTGCACACTCAGGATGAGCAATGGTCACATTCTCAGGCCCGAACACTGTACTGATTTTGGCTGGCACAGAGTTAAATTTTTCTCAGAGTAGCACTATGGTTCTATGTTTTGGATTTGTGACCAGTATTGAAAACACAAGGATTTTTGAGTTACTGCTGAGCAGCACTTGTACAGTGCCAAGGCTCTTTTTCTCACACTGCCCTGTCAGTGAGCAGGCAGGGGACACAGAAGAATCTGGAGGGTATGCAAGCTGGACAACTGACTGACCACAGCAATATCCTGCCTCATATAATGTCATGCTTAGCAATAAAATCTGGGAAAAAGAAAAATGAAGCAAGGGACATTTGGAGTTGAGGTGTTTGTGTTCCCAAATAATGTTACAAATAATGGAGTTCTGCATTCCTGGAGATGGCTGAACACCTGCCTGCTGACAGGAAATAGTGAATTCCTTATTTTGCTTTGCTTGCACACATAGTTTTTGCTTTACCTACTAAAACAACTTGACCTAAAGTTGAGAGTTTTCTCACTTTTACTCTTCCATTTTCATCCCTCATTCTGCAGGGGAGTGAGCAGGCAGCTGCATGGAGCTAACCTGCCTATCCAGGTTAAATCAGAACAAACACATCAGCATTAAGTCAGTGAAATCTCATGGCATTGGTGGGTTAGTAGAATCCCAGGTTTGAAGAAGTCACATTAAGAGTTTTGGTACTTGAAAACAGATGAGACCAACTGCATATCTTTCACAAGTAAACACATCACTCAAAGTGATTTTTTAGACTGCTCGTGTACTATGGTTTGTTCTGCCCTCAAATCAAACCCAGACCATTCTGGAAGTACTCAGCTTAGACCAACAAGAGAAAGACTTCAGCACTCAATATATAATTTGCCTTTGTTTTCTTATGGCTGCAGGGAAATCTCAAAACTTTTAGGGACAGAAACGCATGTTACTTCTAACAGTCTTAGCAGCTAATTGTCACCTTTGTATAAATATACAAATGACTGCTTAAACTAAAACCACTTGTTTCCTCTGTTGTTTCCACAATTATTTATAGATCAGGCATTGGGTCGTGTCATTACCAAATCAGAACCATCAACATTTCCTTATCATGCTCCTGCACATCCGTCCTTCTCTCAAGGTAAGTCCACCTTTTGCTATGTTTAGCAAACGATTTCAAAGATTTCATTTGATGCACACTTTGAATCACAATACTGCAGCTCACCTTCCTCCAGGAAAGCAAACTAGGAAAAAAACTAGTCCCATGAGCAAACTAGAAAAAAAAAATCTCCTCCTTAAGAACCGATATCCAAGACTTTCCCAGTGAATGGGAGTTTATCAACTGAATACAGCAGGTTTTTGACCTGACTTAGGATAAGAAGCCTTCTAGAAAGCAGAGAAAATACTGGATATTTCAGCATTTACAGATTTATTCCTGCATAACAAACCAAAGCAATTGTCAGTGGAGGGGAGGAAAAAGGTTAAAAAATCCATTCTGAATATACAACTTAGTTTGCCTGCCCATTTCATTTTGTCACATTCCCTACTGCTAGAGGAGTGACAGTAGGGGAACCAGTTCAGTACAAAAGTTTTGTAAATCACCACATCACCACAGATTGTTCCCAAGTCCCACAAGCACCATCAGTACCTTTCTTCTCTTCAGCTTGTGATGACAACCACACCATTTGCTCTCCTAGGCAACCAATTTTCTTCTCCCTTCCTCAGGATATGCCCTTGTCATACATCTGTGAGAAGTACTTCTCTGACTGTACCAGAACAAACAGCTAGAGCACAGTGGGAGTGAGGCAAACCCAGCCAGTTTCACTGTGCTGCTAGCAGCAAAGTGCTATTTTTAGAGCAGCAGAGACCAAAGCATGATCCCTCACTGCTCACGGGATACTCTGCAGTGAAGAGGGCTGGATGTATCCCTCCCTCTGACTGTGGCCCTCCCTAGTGAGTCACAGCACAGATCACACGTGTGGTGCTGGAGAGGTCAAATATTCCAAGCACTAGCTTTCCAGAGAGAATCCCAAGGATTTGGAAGCAGATGGTAAGTGTCATTTGATTCATACACTTGCACAATAATTAGTCTGAGAGCAAGGGACAACTGAGACAGAACAAAGCCATCTCCCAGCATGGTCCTCAAGTAACAGTCTGGACATAGCTCTTTATTTACTCTTTCCAAGGCTGGCACAAATAAAGGCTGGATGAAAGCCTGCTGGTTTAAGTTCAAGTTTGACACGATGGAACAGACTCTGACTGGTGTTAAAAAAACCAATTCAAGAACAGTGTCCATCACTGCCACATCTAGTAAGGGTATCTCTCAGTCCATCACCCCTGGCATGCACTATTCAGGAGCTACTTAGGAGCTACACTTCTTTTCCTGGACTACTAGCAAACAGCTCTGAGAAGATAAAACTACTTTAACAACTAGTAACAGAAAGTTTCCAACCACAAGTTTCTTGTAAAGCCCCACTTTTGCGCTCACTTTTTATCAACAACAGCCACACTTTAAAGAGAAAAGTGACCACGCGGTAAGAGTTACATGCTACAAACCACAACTGACCCAGTAAAAATGCAATCGTGCTTCCCTGAACCACAGTGAGGACTTACTATAACCTAAGCTTTTCACAGGGTCCAGAAAACACCACTGAGAAGTTTGCACTTCCAGCTATTATGCACAAAGCCATAATACTGAAGTGCCATCTGTCCACTCTGACAAACTGCAGGAGCTAGACTGTCACAACACTTAAATGAACCTCAACAAACGAAAAATCATACTGATCAAAGAGTCAGACTTTCCAAATCCATTCTCCTCTGATAGTGATTATTACAGTGCTTGAGAAAAGAACATGAGAACATGACAAATGCAGACTTCTCTGTATATTCCTGGAGCTTTTAGAAGTCAGCAATTTAAGTTCCTCCTGAGCGCGATCTTTCATCTGGGCTGTAATGTTTAACAGCTCCTGATACATCTATGCTCCACATCTCCCTTTTGAACATACTTAAATTTTGACCTCTAAAATGTCCTGCAGTAGAGCTCCAAACCTCCTGTTTCATGGAAAATTTTTTGTTTGTTTAAACTATCTCCTCAATGACTGCTGTTCTTACACAATGATGATTAGAAAATTAGCAATCACATTTGCTTTTTGTATGCCATTCATTAAGAAACCTTCTCCATTTGATTCTTAACAGTTGCCTCTTTTCTAATCTGAAAAAATCTCTTTGGACAGAAGCAGTTTCATGATCTCAAACCTTCGACAGAGAGAATAAAAGTCATATTTGGGGAAAAAATTCCCAAGGGCAACACCAATTCAGATCATGGCATTTAAATGTCTCATTTTAAACCACTGTATGTGATTCTGCCACAAATTCATCACAGTTCTCCAAAACTGGGCACCAAGACATCAGACTCCTCTGTTGGTACAGGCTTATCCTGTAAGTAACATCTTCTTCATTGTCTAACCACATTCTCCCCATAATTAGGCTTTCTGGATCAGATCAAGAGCAGAAATGTAGAACTGCATGCAAGGTTACACTGAGGTTCACACAGTAGCTGCACAGAGGGCTAGCAGTAATAAGAGATCTGATCTGTTATCTACTACTACTTATACCAAATACTGAAAAAAAAACCAAAACTGAGATCAGTTGGTATCAATCACACAACATGAGTGCCAGCTGTGCGTTTACTCTGCAAACCATAGGCCACAAGCATGCCATGTTGTAGCTGCAAGGCCACAGACATTTCAGAGGACTCCTTGTTTAACTGGAGCCAGAAACCTACCAGCCTGCCAACTTTTCAAGGAAGTGTTTTGGATCATCATACAGCACTGACAGGAAAGACTTGGAAAAAAATCTACAGTTTAGAACCAGCTGAGATATTTCTCATCTTCAAAAAGAGAGCAGCACTGAATAATTTTAAGAACTTCAAAAAGCAAGGCACAACATTTACAAGCAGCTGCAAGCAAGGCGGCCATCTGACTAGCACAGGGAAGAAACCAAGATCTCACCATTCTGACATGTTTTCATCTGAGCCCTGCTTCTGATCATCAGCTTCACACTCCATCCGCTCCTTCCTTCCCCCGTTGCTGAGGAAGGGCCTGTTCTCTCCTGACTCGCAAAGGCCATGACTGGATGGTGTCCAAGGGGCATTCTCCTTCCAGCGTGAAAGACGCTGTTTCTTGGCTGACTTGAACCTGCAGCCCCTCTCGTAGTTCCAGTCTGACACCCTGAGCTTTTGCTGGAGACTGGCAGCCACCTCTGATGTCACACGTTTGACCTTCCGTCGGCGCCTGAGAGGTCGACAGGGTGCATTCTCTGTAAAGGAGTCTGACTCATGCCACAAGTGTTGCTTGCTCCTCAGGGTGGCACTAAGAGCGGGATGTCGTTTGACCACTGCCATGTCATCAGAGTCACTGAAATTAGCTGTCAGCACCTCACGACAATCCTTGACAGCTTCGTCCAAGCTGGACTCTGAGGCCTCGCTGTAGCAGCAGGCATGCTCTGCCTGATGTGTGAAATCTGAGCGTCGCTTACGACCCCGCCTCTTGCGAAGTTGACGCCGCTGCTGCCGTGGGCTTAGGGCCATCTCTTCCCATAGCTCATCCAGTTTGTTTTGCTCTGAAGTCTGCTCTAAAGCTGAGGCCAAGTCATGCACCAGTTCATCCATTGGCAATGCCTACTAAAAATGACAACAAACAATTAGCACCAGACATAAATACTGTTACCAACACGTCACTGGACTGTAGTATGCTATAGCCTTTGTAACATTAACAGAGTTAGACACTTACTTTGAAGTTACCTGGGAGGACCTGATGCAGGACAACTGCCACTTCCTGGGCTAACACTAACTTCTTTCTTTTTGCAAGGGTTAAATCCCTCTTCTAGCCATGCTGGCACAAATCTCTACTGCAGCAGTTGGGTCGAGTGCTCTGTGTCTGAAAAGGCCTTAAGGTTCATCTTTTGTGTTGAAGCAGCATGCTCAATTACACATCCCGAAGGGTATGGAAGCAACTAGTTTTTGCTCCCCAGCGTCAGTAAGCCACGGAGAAGGATCAGCCTGCCTGACAAACAGATCAAGTCTTCCAAAAAGTAGACAAGCAGCAAAGCTGGGAGGAAAACAGATGGTAAACAGGTAGTTTGTAAGACAGCATCACTTCAGCAGCAAAGCAAGGCGCGCAGGACCCTGGGCTCCTTAGAACCGGGTGTGAGAGACCAAGCTCCAACTCCTACTGCCGAAAAATACCACCCCTACACCTCAGGGCTGTCAGTGTGCCAGTCACAAAGTCTTGGCCAAATCCCTCACCTCACACCACCCCTCTCCCTACCTGTGCCTTGCCGGCGTGGGATTTCTCTCCCCACGGGCTCGAACACCCGCAGCCCAGCCCGGTGAACTGCTCACTGCCGCAGGCCGCCTCCCTTAGCTCCCAGCGACCCGGCCGCACCGACTGCCCTCTCCGGGGAGA
>JAHLSL010000007.1:19652400-19696790 GCA_025920805.1 Petroica traversi
GCTCCGTGTATTTGCGCCGTGGCTGCTGCCGCCCGTGGAGCCATTACGGATGCCTTACGTGTCAGCGGGGCAGCCCTTGCTGTATACGTAACCTTTAGTAGCTGGGTTATCCTGTTTTATTTGTACCGGACAACAAATAAACTTGGTACCCAAACTCCTCCGTTTCGTTGCCGCCACGCTAGTTGTGTGCATCCTAAATGAAACCTCACGGTGTTACTCCCCTCTCCTTAAGGCTTGCATCCCTTTCCCTATCGTCCCGTTTTACACATCACCAGCAGCCATCAGAATAACGCTAGGTGTGAGCCTGCCACCATCGAGTTTTGCGTAACATTCCGCTTTATTTCTCAGCTTTCATGATGCTTCTTCAGGGGGTTTTGAGTGGGATTTTTTTCATTTTTTTCATTGTTTTGGTTTTTTTTGGGGGGGGGTGTTGTGGGTTATTTTTGTTTATTTTGTTGCTGTTGTTGGTTCGTTTTTTATTTGGTTTTGGGTGGGGATTGGGTTTTTTGTTTGGGTTTGGTTTGGTTTAGTTTTTTGGGGTTTTTTTTTATTTTTCTGAAGGGTGTTCAGGGTTTTCTTAACTGATGTAGCTGCATTCACATTCAAGCCAATACTGGTTCATGTACTGTTTTACAATGTAGCATATCAGAAGTCTTGCCAAAGTCCTTATCTATATTATGTTTGAGGTATTCTCTTCACTAATTTTGTAAATTTAATCAAAAGAAAGTAATCAGGTTTATTTCAATGTGTTTTACTCTCTATGAATATATACTGCTGCTTATTGCTCACAGATCTCTTATCGTTTGTATTTTTACTTTTTCCCCCCATTTTTGTTTATTCCATCACATTGCCAGGAACAGAAGTTACTCTGAAAGGATGATATTTGCCAAGATCACTGCCACCTCCCTGCTCCCACCGCAAAAGACCAGCACTGTGTTTGCTCTTCCTCAGTCCTCTGGCACCCTCCCTAGTTTGTCAAGGTACTTCAAAAAGAACTGAATCCTTGAGTTTGCCATTGATTCTTACACCCCAATAGAACAAGCTTCATTTAGCTTTGCTGACCTTTCTTCATGCTGTTTATCTAACCAGTCCTTTATGCCCATCTGAGCTGTCATGCTAACATTTTCATTTCCTTGTAGTTCTCTTATTATTTCCTCCGAAAAGAAATATTAAAAGAAGAAAACTAGTCATTAGGTAGAATTTTTTTCCCATTTCCAATAGGTGACTTGATTAAAGTTACGTTATATGCACAAATTTGCCTGTAAAATTCTGTCCTTTTGTCTTTTTAACCCTTCCTGGGGCAGTAACTCACCTTACTTGCTAGCAGCATGTTGTTTTCCCTGCCAGTTTCCTATTTCCAATACAGGGGTTTTCTTTTTACTCTCAGATCTGAGAGCAAATCCCTCCTAAAATCTAATCCTGTTTCACCGCTGCAATCCTTTTTCATGCTTCAGGATATAAAACAGCTACAAAATGTCTGGGTTAGAGAGAAACTCCCCTGATGGGAAGGTTATTCTGTAAACATCCACTTCAGAGCTTCTTACCCCTTCATTTCAAGCACTCAGTACTGGCTGCCATTCCAGGCAGGATAACAAACCAGACAAACAATTGTGTACAAGAAATCCTGTATTCAGATGTCCTGGGGAGATGGCAGGAGATGCCCATTCTAATTTCTCTTATTTTTCCCTCATTTCCCAACTAGTTCTCTGCTGTTTCTGTCGGTCAACAAAATGTTTTGCAACTGGTATAAATTGTATTTCACCTGTCCGTTATTTTTTTTCCACACTCAACACTCAACCCCAAATTTCTGCAGATGTTGTCAGCATTTGGCCAGACTAAAGACAACATACTGGCATGTGGGGTCAGTCTCCTGTGAGATAGATCGGGCAAAAGCAAGAGAGAGGATAAAAGTGCTCTTGCAATTGCGAGAGCCCCAAGAATTAAAGGCTGCCACAAAGGACCCCTGATGTGCATGGGGAAAAATCAGAAAACTTTGAATAAGAGTTCAAGAAATACAATGAAGCAGTTGGGATAATCTAGTTTTGAGCAGTTTTTGGTATTTCTGTCCAGTCTTACAAGATTCATCCTGACATGGGTCAGCAAAGGTAAACTTTGAATCCTTGCCTGCATTCAACTTCATCCCACATCCCTGGCAAATTGTTTACTCTCTGTACACTTTGTATGTAGTTTACCTGAATGGGAACTGGCCCAACTTCTCAGCGCTAGTTTTGCTCATTTAATGCTCCAGGGTTACAAAATGTTCAGCACCCTTATCCCACATGGATTGCTATCCATCACTTTGTAAGGATTGGGTTTTTTCCTGCCCAGAGGCTGCAGCTGCCTGTGCTGAACTGCTGCTGGGCCAGGAGGCAGGAGAGGGTGTGTTAGTGGTGAGGGACATTTCTGAGGCAAGCAGGAGATGAAGCTTGGCTGGATGCTTTCTGCTTGTCGTGTCAGTGCCTTGGCCCAGCTCCCTCCCCAGTGGGCAGCGTGAGCCATACAGCCCAGTAGGATGGGGAGAGCAGCAGGGTCATTGCTCGACCCCAGCAAATGCTCTGCCTAGTCCCATGGCACTTCTCAGCAAAACCTTCCAGGGGTTAAAAGGAAAAAGAGAGACAGAAAGGGGACAAGAGACAAAGGGAGGAATAAAGTCAAAAAATGTGCCGTGAAGCTTCTTGCAGCAAAATGCGGAGAAAGTCATTTCCAACTTCTTTCATCTCAGAGATGAAGCCACTAAATAAAAGGGCAGCGCAGAACACAAGGGCTTTTAATCTGTCTCATCTCCTTCATAATAACTGCAAATTTTCCCTGGGCTCCTGGGAGTGAGCCTCTTTCCTCTGTCTTTGCCTTATCTCCCCCCTCCATATTTCACAGCCGGCTCGGCTCCCCTCACTCGGCTGCCCCCGGCCTAGGCTCCGAGAGGCCTGTGGGAGCCGCCAGCTCCCAGGGCCTCATTGTTCCCGGCTTGGGAGGAAGCTCAGGGAGGGAATTGAAGGCAAGTCAAAGGGAAACGGCATCATCGCTGCTTCATTAATGGGAACCTTTCAGCAAAAAACATATCAGAGCGAGGTCTTTTCAGAGGCAGTAATTAGCAATTTGGAGCCTTCCCCCCTCAGGAGATGCAGCTGCGATCTAACAAGTAGGAGCAGTGCTCGCCTCCTTTTACGCTTCATATTTATTGTTTTTCATTTTCTCCATCTTCCTTCCATTGTCCAGCCTCCTCCTCATGGCCAGATAAGGGCCCTTTATTAATCACTCTCTTTTAATTCTTCATTAATGATAATAACTTTCTCTGGTGTGCGAAGAGGAGTTAATCTTTCCTGGGTATTGAGAAAGGACAGGGCTGAAAGGGAAGGAGGGAGTGAGGAGGGAGAAGTGCACGGTGGACAAGGCTGTACTGCCACGCTTCCCTCCCGCCCCACCACCCAGAAGGAGTTTCTGAAGACTTTGGCTGTCAAGTTGCTCACTACAAAATCTTGGGCTGTCAGTTTGGTCCAGCTCTGTGGGTGTGGTGGCATGTACCCTCTCTCAGAGATCCAGTCCTTACCAGAAATAAGTGTATATTGGCCAGAGGGAGAGACCTTCTCTGTTCATCTTTGCCAAACATTTGCCAGCTGTGTTTACTTTTCTTTAAAGAACACTCCCTCAGATGCCTTCAAAGTCCAATTTCCCAAGTCCAAGCTTAAACATCACCTGAAAGTGACAGAAATGGCATCTGGGAGGCTCTGCACAGGTCAAGACCCTTCTAGGAACTTTTCCCTGGGAGCTGGTACAGACTGCCTTGGCTTGCTCCCATCTGGAGGTGCCTGTCCACCAACGTGGACATTTGTGTGAGGTGACCAGTGCCAGGCTGGCTCAGCATGGACAGTGCAGGGACAAAAGCTGGGTGAAAATGGCAAGGACGGGAAGGAGGCCATCATGGAGGCTCTGGCTATGTGTGTGAAGCAACACTCAGTAAATACAAGGCCCAAGAACATAGCTAGGGAGGACAATCCGTTCACACTTACAGAGCTCAGCTTCTTTTCCTGGTGTTTTTTATCACTGGGTTCATGCAAACCCCTGCTAGTAAAGGCAGGCATCAAACTGATCTAGTGATAGCTTTAGTGGTGGTCCTCATGGTAGCCCTTTCTGAGTAACTGGGCATGCCACTATCAATTAAGAATATTTTAGTACTATCAAATATGATGAAAAAAGGGAAGAATTCCACTGTCACCAGGATGGGTGGCTCTACAACATCTCTCAGGATTATCAGTTTGGCAACAGTGAGAAGTGCTGAGGGAAGGGAACAAATGACATGCAGAGAACGCAGGAACACCAGTGCTGAAGCTCAAGCAAATTAGTTGATTTCAGAGACAGCTCTGCATCCTTCCCTTGCAGAGTGGATCCTGTCCTAGCTTCACATTCTCATACCACTCCACGGGAGTTGCCAAAGAAGTCAGTAACAGCTGAAATTAGTGACTCCTATGGGCCTGAAAAAAATCACATGCTCCTGTGACACGGGTTACCCCAACAGCACCAATATCAACAGCACTGTGTGCTCATCTGAGGCAGTTGTTCGGCAGCACTGAGAATGGGTGGAGAAACCAAGCTGCTGAGGGAGTCAGGGCAGGAGTGGAGAGAGACAGTAGAATAAAAAAATGAAATTTGGTGGTTTCTCTTCTTTGGTGTCATTTGCAGGGCAAATATCCAGTCTTCATTCTTTAATAGACCACGACAGTAAATACTGTTTTCTCTACAGTGAAAGCTCTTGCTTTTGGCCCAGCATCAGGGCTCTTTTCAGAAGCTGCGAAACAGACAGAGTTGGTTTATTTCTGGTTACTGTTCTACAAGCATCAAGTGATGTTTCCCTAATATGCTCTGGTTACCAAGTATCTTTGAGAGTGCAGTGAAACTCAGGCCTACATTTATGTAATCTGCTGCCAGCGTCTGGTATCCATTTAATGTGGACTTTAAGGATTCCTGATAGTCCCAATGATTAGGGATGAACTGTATTTCAACATCCTTAGATAGGCCTGCACTTAATTTCCAATGTCCCTCATACAGTACACAGAGATGTTGGAAAGAACTTTCTAGTTATTAATGTGAAGTAATAAAGAAAGTGGGCCTGGCTCATCTGTAAAAGTTGTATTTTAATCTTGCAGTGACTCAGTCTAGTCCCATTAAATGTGGTCTGGATTTTAGGTTTTATTGTTTTCCCATAGCACCTCTATAAGAGGCCAAAAGACTTCACTTGCTCTCAGCGAAAGAAAGAGGTTTTCACACTGTACAGCAACAAATGGATTTTGTATTTTAAAACCTGTGTCTTTTCTTCAGACTCACTGAATCAGATCTCTGCTCTAACACTGCTCCCCTGCACTGGAAGGCCAGTAGGATCTACCAAATCCTCCTCCACCCTTTCTGCACCAGTAGATGTTCTGGACCTTCTGGGACTGGTGCCTTCACACGTGTGGCAGTGGATGAACAAAGTCTGCATGGTGGAGACAGAGTGAGCTGAAGTGAGGGAAGCCAGAAGGTTTGTGGAACCTGACGTGTATGAACCCTCCTTCCAGTACTGTGTGCTGAGCACTGAATAGCAATGCAAATCCTACCTCAGTGAGGATTCATCACCACTCCATCACTGCTACCAGTTGCCTGAGCAATTACCATGTGCAGGATACAGTGTTGGGACTTGTGACAAGGTGCCACTCCTGCTGATATGGCCAAGTCAAACTCCTGATTGCTGTGAAGAGTACACTAAATACAGGTGTGAGGCAACATAAGCCAAACTAGATTATTACAGTGACAGGCGAGAGACAAGGTGTCACAGATGAAGATTTCCTCCAGAAAGAAATTAATAAAATGAAATCAGCTTTACTTGGATTCTTCCATAGAAAGGACAGCAAGAAGGATGTCAATGCTGTAACTTGAAATCAAGAACTAAATATAAAGAGAAACAGAGGGCAAGCAAGGCAGAAACTAAAGAACCACTACATAAATTATAGGATTCCCCTTAGTCTTGCAACAGAAAGTCTGGTCATTAAGCTACTCATGTCCTATCTAGCATGTTTTATTTTTTAATTTTTTTATTTTAAAAATTAAATTTATTTGCCAGTTGATCAAGGACTTCTGTAGGACTGGAATGGTCTGGGTTCCTACTGGAGTGCCTGTCTACTTGCCATTGCTGGTGTAAAAACAGAGACACCCAGAGGGGCACTTAGCAGTCTACCAGCCAGCTTCAGGGACCTGACTAAATCCCCTGAGGATACTTCAATGTTCAGAAAAGAAGTACATTTGCCATGGCAGCAGAGAGTGGTACCAGTGATGCTAGTGAGGGCTGGAGCATTGTGGATGTTAATGTGGTTGGGCAGGAAATGAGTGCCAACTTGCCCTCAGCAAGAACAAGCGGTGTTTCAAAATCTATGAGCCTCAAAGCAACCCAGCACAGCCAAGGGTGGGGATCACCTGCAAGGACAGGTAAAGCCTCGAGGAGGCTGGAATTATGTCTTTTGCAGTTACCATGATTGCAGATTTTGCTTCCTGAAAGTCCTCTATGGCCTCTCTTGTTCGTTCCTTTCCTCTAGTCCTTGCATCTTGTGATTATCTGCCTGTTTCAGTGAGATCAACGGGTACAAAGAGCAGCAGGTCTTATATAGAGCTGCAGGGCATGTCACAAGTCTGCATGAAGTGGGCAGGCAGGGGTTGCCAGAGGGCCTTATTGAGTGCATTGTCATTCCTTATTTGAGGGGAAGGTGAAGGTGCCCTGCTCCACGGGAGTGTGAGCTGGGTTGGGCCTTCCAGCCAGAAGCACATTTGTTGGCTGGCATCCGTAGGTTGGGCTGGGCCAAATGGCTTTTTTTAAACATGGAGCTATTTTACATATGAGATCCATCAATTTGTAGTTTTAGAAAGCGACCAAGAGGTCAGCATTTTCTGAGTCACGTGCAACAACTAGATCTCTGCCAGAGACTGTACTTAACCTCTCCCTGCCCACCAGACCAGCCTGCAGCTAGGGCTCACCTCCCTTATCTCCATGTACTTGTTCATTCCTCTACCACTGCTTTCTTTCAGCACCGTGTATTTGTATTTGTAGACTCCTTGCTTCTTGTTGCTCAAAACCCAAGTAGAACTGCTGCAAGCCCCTGGAGAAGATCCTGCTTGCAGCCTTTCCTGGCTTTTTCCTGCTGGCTGCTGTGGCTTTCCACAGCCATTCCCAGCACTGCACCCAGGCACCCCCTTCTCCTGCCTCATACTGTGTCTGGGGGAGCCCGGGGGGCTGACATTGCCAAGCCTTTCAGAGGGTTGAGAACACCTCATGGTAAGGAAGAACGCAGCAGCATGGATCTGGGGGGAGGGGGAGGGGAGCAGTTCTGACAATCCCCTTCGAATTATAAACATATCCTCTTTAAATACATTTCTAAGGATAACATTTGTATTACTGCGTCCTGTGGCTGCTGATAGGGCCCTGCTTATCGCCTCGGTCTCTCCTCCTTTCTCTGGGCTCTGCTGGGAAAGGTCCCTATCTGGAGCCGAGCTGGCAATCCTCCGCCAAGCAATTGTTTCAGTCCAGGGGAAAAATTAATTTCTGCCTATCGTTAATTGAGAGAATTGTGTGGAGAACTGGAAGGGGGGTTAATGGGGGGAGTGGGGGATGGAGTGGGGAAGAGAGAGATCGTGTTATTAACAGTGTCCCTTTCATAACCAAATACCCTGATTTCCATCAGTGAGATGAGAGGCTCATTACAGCAAGAAGGTGATTAGAGAACTTGGAGGAGCTATCAGGCTAAGCAGGAGAGTGGCAGGGAATTCGGGAGGGACTCCCAGCAGAAGGGCAGCTGTACCAACCAACCATCCCCTCTCACCCTCACTGCCATCTCCTCCACTCCTCTTCTCCATGTCAGCACCAGTGACCCCATATTCACATCTGAGGAAAAAACAATGAAGAAGTTCCACAGATCAGCAGTTTTAGTCGCTGAGGAGATGCTTTAAGTGGTGGCAGAGCCTGCACATTCTAAACAAAAGTCCACTGGAATTGTTCAGCTCCTAAGGGGCCAGCTGACAGCTCATCTTAAATGCCTTTCCCTGATGGCCAAAGAAGATGCACAAGTATGGGCCTCCCTCCCAGTTCCATGAGGAGGTCATGCATGGCTATTCAGAGAGTCTCACATTAGCGGATCCCTCAACAGGTGGATAAAAACTAGAACCTCTGACCAAATCACTCACAGAATTGATGAACAAGGAGAGGAAAACTACCCCAGACTGTACTGTGATCCAGCTCTTGCACCACTCTTTCTGCGTGTGTCTCCTGAGATATTTCCTCTGTTTTAGAGCTAGCACTGCAGTGATACAGCCCACCAGCCCCCAAGCCATCTCATGTACCATGTTTATGTCTTCATGAATTTGCTGTCCTTCAGCTCACAATCACTCCCCTGACAAATAGCTACAGAATCCCCTTGATTCCTGACATTGCTAGAAATAACTTTCTTCCTCTTTGTGAAGGTAAGCAGCCTTGAAAATTCATCCAGCCCACATAAACACTAGGGGATGAGACTAGGATAAAATTTGAACTCCCACCTTGCATGTGAATGATTCTATGAAAAAAACCCATCACTTTAATTTTCTTTCTGTTTTCAATATAAAACTTTGGTATCCCAGACAAATTTTGAGTGGACAGGAAGATAATAATGTTTCTGCTTAATTAGAGTAATATAACCATTACCCCCATAGTTAATATTGGTTAATGCTTTAGTTATTATGATTTTTTTGATTGTTAGTATATTCTCAAGACTGTCAAAAATGTGGTTTTGAGATGACAAAGGGGTCTTTGGCTAGGTCCCTATTGTACAGAAAAACTGCAACAGAGAAGTCAGAGTGTTGACTGAGCAGCTGCAGATTGAAAAAAAAAATATGGGGTCTGAACTCTCCTCTTCCTTTGATAAAAGCCATTCCTTTCGGTTCAAGATGTTGAAGGTTGTCCCACTCTATAAGCTGTAGGAAACTCAATCCAGCATGATTCAAAATAAATTGATGTAAAACCAGAACTATTTCTCACCTAGATTACACATGAGACCATGAAGGCAGACAAAAGTGCTCACTGTCACAGTGCATAAAGTTCTGCAAACAATAGCACAAATAATCTCTCCCAACTCCCAAACCAGGCAGATCTGCTACCCGTTCTTAGCTTAATCCCATCTATGCATGACCATGTGTTGAGTTCTAGTAATCTCCAGTTCTCAGGGCAATCCAGACAGAAGCAGAGAGAAGCAGACCCTCCTCATAAGGCAAGGCCTCCCATTTAAAGTCAAGTTTCATTGCTGACAAATAGAGGACATGTCAGGAATATGTTCTCTTGGAAAGCTGGCTGGAGGGCATGGTGATCACTAAGATCCATTCAATCCTTAGCAAATTCTCTTCATGCACTTATTCCCATGAGAAAAATGTTGGCAATGAGCAAATCATTAACAGCCAGTTAAAAGTAGGTCCAGAACCAGAGTTAGAAATCTTTGAAGCCAGAATGATTTGTGAAAGTGTGTATATTTAGCTTTTTTAAATGAAGTGTACATTTCTTGCTGTTTTCTTGTGCAAATCATTAGTAAAATGGAAATGGAGAAGAATGTTTGTCATAAATAATTTGCATGTTGAAATTTTGGGTTACTCGTGTTGTCTTCTTCTAATGATGCTGAAGGCTTAGCCTAAAATTTCTAGTATCACCAGTTAACTAATTCATACAGAACCTTTGTCTTTTTTAAGAGGTAGTCTGGACTGATAAAGTTGATAATAAGGCCAACATAGGCTTCATGCCAGCCCCTCAACTCATCTGACCACTGGCCAGACGAACTACAGCAGCACAATAGGCAGTCTGACCCAGGGGCTAAGCACTCAGTCCTGGCAGCTGAACCCGTGCCCTCTCACCAAGCCTAAAACAGCTGGGACTCCACTGAGACTGCTATAAATTGGTAGCCTCTAGCTTTGGATACCCAGTTTGAGGTATCATTCTGCACTCAAACTGCCCAGATTCTCTTCAAGTGGGTAAGTCTAAGCCTTGCATCTCAAACAAAAAGTGATTGGGTACCTGAAAAACCCTCTGCTACTATCTGTTTTCTTCCTTAAACAGTATTCTGTCACCAACTTTGCAAGGCTTCAGCAAAGAGATCAGAAGAAAAGCTTGTATGGCTGCTTCTCATCTCTCCCTCTCTGTCTCTCTCCCTCTGTAGCCCACCAGAAACAGAGAAGGGGAGAGATTGCATGGCTAGCCTTCAGCTAAATCTATCCCAGCTGAAGGCTGTGCACTGTCAATTCAATGACTAGAGTCAGCTTTAAAGAAGAGAGCATAACTGAATGCCACCAAAGCATTTGGAAATATTTTAGCAAGAAAGAAGAAAACTTCTCGCTCCCCACGCTCCAGCTAGTCCTCTGAATCTCTGCCTGGTGCTCACACTGCTTGGGGACTGCAGGGGGATGTAGAGGCCCCAACAACGGTTAGGTGAGCCCTTGCAGAGACGGAGAATGAGGGTGCTAGTACTGAAAATTAATTTATAAGGCAACTCCCTGCCCTGATCTCTGCTATCCCAGGAAATCACAGAGCAGGGTAAAGTCAGAGCAGTGGGACAGACCCTATTCTGACACTGGGAACATGCACTTTCCAGCATATTTCTTCCAGTTTGGCCCAGAGAAAAGAAGGGAGATTAGCCAAAGTTATGGAATGGAAGAAAGTATGACACCCATACAAAGAGGGACAGGTAAGCAAGCAGAGAATGTGAGGAATTTCAGGAAGAGTTTGAAAAACAGACGTGACTGCACAGGGAGAAGAGTAAGAGTGAATTAGACAGAGAGAGATGGAGATGTGGACTGTGTTTGGAGGAAAGAGCATAACGGGAGAAAGGAGGGGGCAAAGTCTGAGGCACTCGGTGAGTTCAGAACAATCTCTATTCTCTACAGCACTTTCTGTTTAAAAAAATAAAAAAGGAATGATGGAGAAGGGGAGAGAGTCAGACAAGTTTAATGATGTGTGTTCAAAGCTCAGATTGGAAAAATGACAGAGAAAAGCAGCCTGTTTCGGCTCTAATAAATTGTTCTTTGCTGTAAGAGACGCCTGTCGCAGCATTAATACAGGGTCCTAATACACGGGTCAGGGTTAAGTAATTTTCTCCGGCAACTTAAGCGAATAATGAAGCTGGCAGCGGCTAGTGGCGCAGTGGGAGAGATGGCCCGGGCCGCCAGCACTTTGTCTTCATTTATTATGCCAGCTCTCATGATTTGGGTACTGGCTGCAGCGACGGGAAGCCTCCGCCGAGGAGATATCGCTTCATTTCGGCAAGGTAATGAAAGCTGGGATGGGGGGAGGATAAACCAATTTGCTGGCTGACATGGGAAGGAGTGATTTGCAGACCTGGGTAGGGGAGGGGGGTGACCAAGCAAGAGGAAGCACAAGGCTAAACCAAGGGGGGTGCTCAAGGCCCTTCCTTAGATAATGGCACCATGTGTTTGTGGGGAGGGCAATGGAGCAGCACCAAGCAGGAGGGGATAGTGGAGCTGGAATGCAGGAAAAGTCAGGACTTGAGAGTGTGGGGTGTAGGGAAGAGCCACCAAGAGGAACAGTGGGTGCAGAAGAGACTGATGGAGGAAGAAGGAGCAGGCACTGGTCCAAGGGCTGATGGAAGTGGTCAGTGAAGTAAAGTAGAAGTTCATATAATGGTGGGATGATGGAAGACAAGAGGTCAGACATACATGGGGAGGCAGGAGCAAGAAGCAGGTGAAAGGGAGAGCAAGTAATGTTATCCTTTCACTGTGGCGAAGGGAAACTCTCACAAGCAACTTGTCTAAGGCATAGATACTCAGGAAATGAAATACTGAAGCTCACTGAAGTCCCTCCCCACTGAGCCCATCAGTCTTCTCATGAGGAAAAAACTCCACATGAAGTCTAAGGCAACCCTGCAGCCACATCTGTCCAAGAAGAGAGAAATTTGCTCTCTTGCACTCCATCCCCACCACATGGGCATAGGAAATCCATCTCCAAGTGTACTTCCTCAAAGCACATTAGCAACAACTTTGTGGCTTAACTCCCAAAACATGTCACTCTGACCAACCTGGGCATACTGTTTGCATGCTCACAGTTCCCTCTGATTACCCCTGCATTGCCATCCTCACTTCTCAGCCTGAGATGATATTTGCCTAGCAGCTAGGACAGCGTCTTAGTCCTTGCTTTAAAATACATGGATCATTCAGAGAACATCCCTAAGTCCTTCAACATCCATGCTCCCCACTCCCAAAACATTGAAGGGAAAGGAGGCATTAGAGCTCTGGCAGAGTCAAATCTGGAACTCTTACACTCTCCTTCCCTCCCCCTCTTCTCGATGTGGGTTAAGGATTTCCAATAAGGACCAAGTGTTGAAGGCTTAACACTGCAGTCTCTGGAGAAGCAGGCCAATTTCACACTAATCTTCCCCATGAAGGGAGAGAGCATCGGAAGCAAGAATTACATCAAAGAGAAGTTAATGCTGAGAAGCAGACGACAAAAAGGAGCTGCTTTCAGTTTCAAATGAATACACACAGCTGGATTAAGAGATCAGGCAGCTCAAAGCCTGTATCACAAGCTTTGGTGCCCAGGATTTAGCCAGCAGGGAAGAGTTCTGATCTGGGCACTCTTTTGAAAGGAGAGAAGAGTCTTTATGGAGCACTGCAGGTATTTGAGAAGAGCTGGGAAGAAGACAGGAAGGCTGATCTCTTGTTCTGGCCTCCGTTGACCTCTTCTAATAGATATTACGTCCGACTCAGGTAATGAGGTTTGCACAGCCTACATAGCTCCTGAAGCATTTTGGATAGTGAACAGTTATCCCATCATCTCCCCTTGCCCTGCAAAGCCATCCTACCCTCTTTGGTCTGTGGCATTGCAGGTTTGCATGGGGAATAGCCCTCCAGGTGCTGAAACGCAGGCAGTCCCTTCCCACACAGCAAGAGGCGTATTCAGCTTCAAATTCAACTCACAAAGGCAGCTGAGCTCCCTGTAATATAAAACACACCCTCCAGAGGACAGGAAAGCAGAGGGTGATTGCAGTAATGTGTCTGTTGTCCCATTTTAAGTGGTGCCAAAGTGAGTCCCAGCGCGCTCCCCCCGCGGGAGCCTGACAGGTGTAAATCCTGCGATGAATGAAGGCACCGAGCCCTATAACGCTGGTGTCTCTCCACGCATCTCCGCTCTGATTGACTTGTCGGCTCTCTAAGGCTGACTCTATCAGCTCCTTGCTGCCTCCAATTCCAGGCATGATTTAGTTTGGAGATGAGAGGTGACAGTTAACATTGGTACTCGTCAGTGTAGATCAGACACAGTCACGCTGTCTTCTCCTGGCTCACTTCCTCACCTCCTCCCCCATGCTTCCCACCCCTCTGGTGTCTCCCACTCCTATCTGTTGCTCTCATTCTCTCTGCCTATCATCATCCAGTCCCTCTGTTAACCACCATATCCTTCTGCCTCCCATCACTATTGCCAGAGCTCATCATCAGTAAATTTTCCCTTTCACTTGTCTTTTCTCCTCTAGAATAAGAGACTCCTAATGCCTTCTTCAAGGAAATGTGTTTTGTGCAAAGACTAGGAACAGCTGTTTTGGCATGTCCTTTCCAGTACCCTAACCTAAGTGAGCAATATCCAGCAAATACTTCATTTGCCAAATTTAGCCCATTTCTCCACTGGCGGCTTATTTGTTGCTGTTGAATTCTCTCAGGTGTATTTGCTGTTTGAAATTCAGCAAATGTTTTTGAGAAATGAATCTGGGTTTGAAGACTAAAGAAAAAAGGGATTTTGCACTTAGCGTGCAAGGTTACAACTGATTGTTTGTTGTGGAAGAAGTCTTTCTATTCCATAAGCTGTAATAACCTAGATCAGCCCTACAACCCTGGGTTCCAACACAAATACTCAGATTTCACATCTGGAACTCCTTCTTGATTTAAAATTTTCAGTTCATCAAACATTTCCTGCCAATGTCACTACCTTAGAACTCTTTTAGAAAAAGAACACAAGGAATCACACTTTTTATTAGAGTTAAAAGTTGCAAAAATATCTGGGATGTATTCACACTGTTATTTTAATCCAAGTAACTTTCTAGTGTTTCACTTTTTGTCTCATATTTCCCAAGCCCATTCAGGTTCAGTCCCTACTACTTTAGTTGACCAGATTTCTTTAAGCCACACTAAAAAAGGCATCTGTTCCAGCATCACCAAATAGGGGGTGACTCAGTGGACACCAGGTTGGTTAGGTTCATCCTTTTCAGCTCCCAGTTCCCACCCTTCTAATTTTCAATATCTTCTGAGCTGATTTCCAGTAAAATATAATATTTTCCTCTAATCCTTGTGCTCTCCTTAGTGTTACTAAGGTCTATGTTGGACTTCTTGGCCTTTCCTTGTTCCTCACTGGACACTGAAGTTCGAGTAGAAAAGCAGACAATTGAAAAGGCTACAGAAAAGTTAAGAAAGAATGGTCAGAGATCCAGAAAACCTGGCCTGCAGGGAAAAGGCTGTAACCAGGTTTGTATGGTCCAGAGAAAAAGAAGACTGGAGGAGACATGATGGCAATCTTCAAATCCATAGCAGGCTGCTTTTAAGAGGCAGGGTCTTTGGAACGTAGGAAAAATTGTAGCCTTAAACTGCATAAAGAGAGATTCAGAAAGCTCAAAGATTGTTTCAGTTGTATATATAGTAAAGTCTAGAAATTATTTGCTTAGAAAGTTTGTATAGTTTTTCTTAAAGATCAAATTAGGGAAGTATTTTGAAGGAATCATATAAGCATATTTTGGGTGGATTAGAAGAATTTTTAGCATTCCTTCCTCTATGTTTTCTCTGAATATCCTAATGTGACAGAGACTACCCATAACCATAGTCTCTCCCAGAAATAAACACCTATCTGAAAACCTACAGTAGAGCCACACTAGCACATGAATGATGATAATAAAATGAGGCATTAACTAAGTCCAAGCCTCCCAGCATGGCTATAATGAAACAAAGCAGAGAGAAGAGACACTATACATGTACCATGATACTGCTGAGAATCTGTGGGAATCTGTCTGAAGGAATGCTGGAAATGTTAATTCCCTGCATGAAAGGCAAAGATGCTTGGCAATTTGGAGCTTGAAGATTACCTACTGCAAATATTGCTGAATTTCTTTCTAAGTTTAGGTAATTTAATGATAAATTAAGTTCTGAGCTTCAATGAGGTGTGACAGTAATTCTGTCCAGAGCTGGTGAGAAAGACAATGTTTAGAATACACTTATCTTTTAATTCAGACTGCATGAATAATATTTACCCTAGCTTAGTCAGTGATACTTTTCCTCTAAACATAAATTATTTCTGGCCAGTGGAATTTCACAAAGAAGTTCCATCTCTGCCTCCAAGAGACAGCTAGAGCAGTGCTGATGTACATATTCACCCCTGAGTATGAAGAGATGTCATTCCCTGTACTGTCAAAAACACTCATCAGAGGCTCAAAATGGCACCAGGTACAGCTGTCCACATCACCATCATCCAGCTACAAGAGTTTAGGGGAAGACCTTGGTGCTGGGACACGTCTGCTTGTCTCATGAATCTTGCTGTGACTCACAGCCAACAGCTTCTGTTAGTTGTTGGCCTAGACAAACCACACTTGCCTACCCTATGGGTGCATTCCTGCATTTTGCAATTCTGAGGGTAGGACAGCCCAGGACTCTTTGCTCTTCACCACCTTCCCAGGCACAGAACAAGACCCTAATGCTAAACTTATACTTATTCAGGCTTATACTGACAGATACCCATGCTATTCTGTGGCTCACCAAGACGGTTTGAGTCATTGAAACCACGGGAACTGGGAGTGGTCTCATGTTTACTCTTGAGAGTATCTAAGTCCTAGTTAGGAAATATCTTGATGAAGTGGTTCCCAGTTACAAGAACAAACTACACATTCAAGTTTAAGCAATGGAACCTTCAAAGGCACAAAGAGAATCCACAGCAAAATTTTAATTCCCTGGAATTACCTAAATCAGACTAGAGATAGAAACAGTGAAATCTCTTCTCACTTCTTGCCCCAAAGCTCAGCAGTGCTGAGTCTAACCATACTCAGAACTATGCTCACTGCTAAGACAATTCTCAACATCATCTTAGACTCTCCAGCCCCTATCTGCCAGCCAGCATTCTTAATCTTCCCATTGACAGAATCTGAATTATTTCTCTCATTTATATGGCTTTATTACAGTTTTTCTCCTGTTCCGTCTAAACTCCTCTTTTCCAGGACAGAGATATTTACCTGTTAGTCTGCCTTCAACTACTTTTTTTTCATTATTTGCTCTGCTGAAGATGCTGTCTCTACCCTGGGGCTCCAAGGGGACATCCAAAGATATAGACTGCTTGGTGTATCTGGGAGACTGTTTACCCAGAAAGCCTCATCTTGTCCATAAAAGCCTCCAGACAGGGGAATTACAGAAGGAAATGAGCAGTGCCAGCACAAGGCACTGGGTTACTGAGGCTGCCAGTTTCTCCATCAAATCATACCAGGAAGAGCACACATGCTCTTTTTGAATATCTGAAGGCACTCGTGTCTAGGGTGTGTTGTCAGTGTTGGGATGCAGCAGAGGAGAAAACTTAAAACATTCTTAAGTGTCAAAAGCCTCTCCAAACATAGGTCTGCTTCCTGATCCCAGCAGCTTTCCCAATGCCCTTTCTGTCTTTCTACAGAGCACAAGTTTTTAGTTTGGAGAACAGCCAGGGCTTTACACTTTGTGGTTTCTCTCAAAATCCAGAAGCCTCTGCTTCCATAACCTTACTGCCAACTCTTGCCTTGTGTCCATCCACTCCCCCTCCCTGCTCCAGCACTGCCCTCCCCACCTCCAGCCCGGGTGACGATCCATGAAAGCCCCCAGCAGTATGTCACAGGAGTGATAATTACATCCCCCCGCTCGCATCATGCCGCCTGCTGCTGACCTCTCACCCCTCCTCTCTTTTAATCACCCCCTGGCATCAGTCACCGTGACAGGGCAGCAGCACGCGACACGTGACCTGTCAGCCCAGGGACATGACTTATAGGGCCCGGCTGGTGGACAAAGGGAAGGGAGATAGGCAGCATAAATCTCCAGTACGAATAAAAGAGAGTGATGGGGCATTCTGCCGGGGCCTGCGTTAGCAGATTCTCGGCCTCTTGTTATTCAGCCCAGAGTTATGGTGATGAGGAAGTGGCCGAGAGTGACACGCGCTGGTCCCAATCAACCTTGCGAAACCTGCCGAGACCTAGAGGAGCCTTAATGTCACACATGGCTGGAGAGCCTCAACGAGGTGGGCGAGGGCCGGGGGAGCAGCCAGAGCTGTCCCCAGCCACCAGAGGCATCTGACCAGCAAAAGCTTCTGCAGGCAACAAGGCACTAAGTCACACAGAACAAGGACCCCTCTTCATCTCTACTGAGCATGGCTGCAGCAGGAGTGGCCCATCAGAGCACTCACCACTGGCTCAGGATGCAGGCTTCTCCCTAACTGGCACATTCCTCCAAGCTTCCCACCAGGCCCCTGCTCACCTGCAGGCTGCCCTGCCATTCATCTCTTTTCCATCTACTCCCTCTCACTCACCTGTTGCTTCGTAGGATGAAATCACTGGTACATCAGTCAGCTGCTTCCATTATGAAGTTACAGGACACTTGGAGTTTTCACTGAGGATTGGTCCTCCATCACACTTCTGCTGGGATAGAATTGCTCCTCTTGGGACTGCAGAGACCTTTTATATGGAGCACAGGAGGGAGTGTGTTCTTCCACTAACTGCTGCTATGACAGGTGCTGCAGCAGACAATGGGCACCAGAAAGATCCATCTGGATCATCAACTCCATTCTATGACAGTCTCTACCCAGGTCATCTTGTTCCCCTCATCCATGTACTCCTCAGAAGGGAAAGTGGCAAGTGAAACTGACGTTCCCAGTAGTGCTATAACACCTCTAGTACTTAATCTTCAGAGAAGTCAGGAATTTAACCCAGAAGGAGTAGAGGTGAGAAGGAAGCCCAGGGAGAACTGGGGGCAGTTTTGAATGTACTGAAGAAACAAGGGAGAGGGTAACATGGGGGAGGAAGACAAGGAAATGTTAAGTACATTTTCTTTCTTTTGTTTGTTTGAAAACTGAAAGTAGTATCCGAAATTACAGTTCTTCAGCTGAAAGCCAAAAACTTGGATGACCTTCCCTTGTGCATCATGGAACAGAGTAATGAAGTCCCTTTCCAGCTTTGGGTGCAGTTGTTTCTGACTGAACACAAGATGAATCCCTGTAATCTGGAGGGATTTGGCTCCATAAACATCTATATCTGAGAACTATCATATCTCAGGTGCCCAGAAATGTGGAAGCATTGGGGGCATAGTGGGAATGCAGTGTGCAGACCTTTTACACTGGTGCCATGTCTCCTGTCCTGCACTGGCAATGGCTCCTCTAAACTTCGGGTCTCATTTGCACAGTGAAAACATCAACAAAGCAATCTACTAATGTTGGTTGTTCACTCTGTGCATAAGCACCAGCTCCTCTACTTTTCTCTGAGACCTACAAACTCCGGCATTATGCCAGATATCTCCTTTATAAGACAATTGCTAAAATGAGAGGTGTGTCCAGACAGCAATGGGGGAAGGTCTGCCTGTGCCATTCCCTGAGTCAGAGTCTGCTTTTGTACAATAAGATGTCCTCTCACATGTAAGGGGCCCCAGACAGAGCTGCACAAACCATACAGCTCAGTGCTCATGCCACCACTAAATGAGAGAGTGAAGAAAGGTGCTGAGACCTTTTTCCTTGACCAAGCAGCCACATCAGCATCCTATGCATATCCTAAACCCTCCTCTCCCAGCAAGTATCCAGTGCTGTTGCCCTCCCAAATTTCCCTACCACTGCCTGCAGCCTCCCAGTCCCTGCACAGCATGAGGCAGGTATGACCCTCTCTCTCACACAAAACAGACTTTATTTAGGCTGGAACCCCTGACTGAACAGGGCCCCACACTTCCCTCTCTATCCTCCCTGAAGGCTTCTTCTCCACTGGCAACTTCCTTTTGGGCCAAGGGGAAAGCCCTGAAGCCCTCAGCCTCCTCACCAGCTGGGTCCTACCCTCTGAGGCAGGAGCACAGTGCTCCCTACCCTCCTCCCCCACATCTGCCTTTTAACGATGATGGAAGCTGCTGTCAGCATGCTGCGACAGTAATAAACACTCTTCTTAATAACACAGGGTGTCCCTCTTATTAAAATGAATAGACTTCAGTGGTAAAGCCAGGCTGCCTGCCTTGCAGTCTGGTGTGGACAGCAACCCTCAAGCAGAGCAGTTTATCTGCTGTAATTACTACAGCAGCTTTGGCTCCAGGACATTCCTGGTTACAGCACGGTACTGAACCCCTAGGCAGAGACTTGGGTGCATGGAGATGCTACCAACACATCAGCACACAGAGAAATGCAGGCAGGTAATTGCCTGTGAGCCTGCAAACATGTACTGTAATCTCTGAGATGCAAGGACATAGCAGAGTAGGGTTAAATATATCTAGAGCCAGGCTTTTAGGCTTCCTAAATCCCACCAAAACCAGCAACAGCAGCTGGTGTCATTCTTTCTGCTTCTCTCATACATAACAGCTATAGTAATACACCTGTGCATAAACCACACTGCACTAAAAGCAGGTAAAGAAAGGCAAGAGCCTGGTCTGTGAGTGACAATCCTCTCTTTCCCCAACTCACAATATATCTGCTCAATTTTTCCATTTCCAT
Organism: Petroica traversi; assembly: GCA_025920805.1. Taxonomy (NCBI): domain Eukaryota; kingdom Metazoa; phylum Chordata; class Aves; order Passeriformes; family Petroicidae; genus Petroica; species Petroica traversi. Next base: position 19,672,100 of record JAHLSL010000007.1, read on the forward strand.
GTTGGATGGGAGGTCACAGTATAAATATATTCAGGTTTTACATACCAGTGCACCACATTAAAAAGAACTGATGTGGCACATCCCTTGTGTCCATCCTTTCTAGATTTTAGATCTCAGTTAATGTACTGGTTTCTCCCTCTTTGGGAATCTGTCCATTTCCCAGGCAACAAATTCAGATGATCTTTGTATCTTAAGCACTGACTCTCTTTCACCATGCATACTGTAGCCAAACACCAAGTTTGGAATCCACAGGACTGTGAAGGATACCATCTGACATGATGTTTTGTCAGAGGTTCTTTTGGAGGTATGTATGGACTGGCTATTACACAGTGGCCTCTGTGCAAGAATTCTCACCTGGGAAACCAAAGCACCCCTCTTGTCTCGTTTATGTTCTTATCCTTTACTAAGGTGGCTTATTCTGTAAATGTGCTCATTGTTGACATGAGTGAAGCTACCTGTACACAGAAGAAAAACTGCCCTAGGAAGCATTTTCCTCCTTTTGAGCTCTCTCAAACAGAGATCATCCAAGGGAAAAATCTATCAGAAAGATAAATGACAGTAGCACATCCCAACGTCCACTCTGTTGCCAACTCAGAGCTGTTGTCTGGATTGCAGAGACCCAGCAAGACCAAATCTGGTCCACTGCATCTCACCCTTTCAGGAGCAAGCACAGAGGAGCAATGCACAGCTATTGCATCATATCTCTCCCTTTCAGTGCCTCAAGGCAGGTTTCTGCATCACTGTCACCATCAGGCCTCACACACTTACAGGATTCCAGCATTCAGAATACCTAACTCCAACTCACCTCGCAGTGCCTCACATAAGAGCCCACAGCAGGATGCAAAGCTAGCAGTGGGCAATTTAGCAAATTTGCCAAATTCACATGCAGCCAGGAGAAGCAGTTGGCAGGACCTCACCATGAGGAACCAGATTCAGGTATGTTTAGCACAGCACAAGGGATTAGAGCAGAGGAGCAGTTAGTAAAAAAATTAAACAATCGATGAATGAACGAGTCTATTGTTTTCCTGGGCTCAGAAGTCAAATTCATCACTAGAAACCTGCAGACATGCTGCTTCATCATGTTTCCCAAGTCACCCATATGCCTTGTGGTGAATTGTCCATCTTTCTGCTCAGTGGAAGGTTAGCAAGGATGTGTTAGGGGGAGCAGCTGATGAATGCAAAACAAGACAAGCTCTAATCTAAAAGGCTTCCAAAAGGCCAGTAGTATCCCAGAGTCTCTATCTGTAGCTACTTGCAAACAGACTGCACCACCTGCGTCTACAGTACTTTCATCTTTCCAGGCCATGGCAGGGATTCTCTACAGTTCACTTCTCACCAGGCCTAGATTTCCAGATCCATGTGGTTTGTCTTGCTGAGTCACAGTCACCAAGGGCTACAGGTCATGTTGGGGGCTGGCAGCAAGGCTGCTGGTCTGGGCTTCCAGAGCTGGAAGCTTGTGCCAGTGAAGAGGGCTAAACCAGCAGTAAGCAGCTCAGAGGAGACTCTGGGAGCACTGACAGAGCTCTGAGGAACAGTCTGGCTTTGCAGCCTACCTTGTCTTGTCAGTGTCTTACTTAAGCACAAACATTTCATCCATTTCTCACCTTAAAAAACAAAAAGAAAAATAGAAGGAAGAAAATAAAGGAGAACCTTGCACAAGAAGCTGAGCACAAGAACTGGGCAGAACTAGGAAAAGTTGCAGCACATCCCTCACCCCTGTGATTTTATTTAGGGGACACTCAAGCTCAACATGCCGTGGGGTTGAGGTGGAAGCCACGTGAAGACTATTTACACACTCCAAAGGCTGCATTTGGCATGTTCAATGCCTGCAAGGCCAGGCAGCTCCTGCCTACTAGAGGTCTGGGTAACAGGCTGCCCTTGACAAAATCACCCTGTGGAACTGCTGCAGGGGTCCTGATGCTGTGGCATTGCCTGCACCATAGTGATGGCTGCTCCATGCCTCTACCCATGGAAAAGAAAACACAGTATGGAGGCTAACTTTCCTCCTATGTTGAGAAAGCAGTTGAAACTTCATTCACCACAGTGCTGGGCCCAGGTCCTCACGTCAAAGGGAAGTGCTTGTGTCTGAAGTCACCATGCTGTGGCTCATTGCCTATCATCAAATAGCTCATGGAAAAAAGCCACGGTGTTCAGACCAAAGTGTTTCTCCTAAAAGCAGATACTCTAGCTCCTTGAGAAGGCCTTGTGCCACAGGTAACCTGCAAAGCAAAATTTTGCTGGAGGATGTGGTTCACCAATGTTACGATGAAGTAAGACATGGGAAAACAGACAACCAATGATCAAAAAGTGTTATCACCAGTCACACAATTTCCCTCCTGCCACTTCTGTCAACTCCAAACAACATCAATATTGTGCTGCTGGTGCTTTTTTCTGGGATGCTGGAGGATTTTCCAGCACCCATCAAGCACACAAGAGTTGCAGAGGCATGGGAACAGAAGGGCAAGTTGAGACTCTGCTGGCAGCCTGTCCAGAGGGTGAGGAGTCAGGAGAGGATCTGCTCTTCACTAGATCCTAGAAAGCTCAGACCATGGTTCTGGCAAATCACGTCTTGAGCCTGGGTGGGCTGACCAAGGGCAAAGGGCTATAGATGCCACCCAGCTGAAGAGCCCTGAAGTGCTGAGAAGGGTGCTGCAAGAAGATGAGGGCTTGGGAGAGCTGATCAGCACAAGACTGATCCCAGACTGAGACACTCACAGAGAAACTGAGCCAAGAAGAATTCAGCTCTCTTACTTCCTGGGCTTGCATGCTCTACAGGGCTGTGACATGTCAAGAAGCAGATAAAGAAATTATTCTGAGCAAGTGTATTTTTCTCCAATTGGCCAGCAGACAAGCACATACAGATAAAGAGAGACCTCTAGTGATGCTGGAGGGACTCTGCCTGTCCTCCCTCTCTGAGCATCCCTCACAGCCAGAAACAAATGTCTTGATTGCTCTGACTAGTGCAGTAATAGCCTTCCTCCTGAGCAGGAGAAAAACACAGGCTTATCACAAGAATATCTGCTCACCCATGGAGGAGGTGGAGGGGTGGTATTCAGATTCAGAGGAATGATTATGCCAGACTTGTGGAGTTCAGAAAAGCTGACAAAGGCAAGTGGCATGAGCTCAGGTCTTGCCCACACCCTGCCTCTCCAGTTGCAGCTGTCTGAGCTCCAGCATGGTCCTGGGATCAGGCATATGATTCAGCATGTGGGGAGTGGATTATTGCCAGTGCTGGGAAATGATGCTCATCTCGGTAGCAATGTGGAATATGTGCCTGAAATTTGCATTCAGGCAGGGATTTCAGTGGCTGCCAGCTCAGTGTGGACAGAGGCAGGAGCAAGGAACAGCAGGTCCCTGTCTGAGCCCAGCCATACCAGGAGATGCCATATCCCCCTTGCACAACCCTGGCAACTGCAGCATCTTGCACTCAGCTGCAGGAAGGAGGAGTGATTTTGGCTCTTGCTGAATTCAGCCTCAAAACCCCAGTATTCAGATGTGAACAGAAAGGATGACGGAGTGTGCATAAGGGCATGCTCATGATGAGCATCCCATGCCCAGCACAGGGAGAAGGCAAGCTGTTCAACTTCCCAACTCTTTGTACCAAGGGCTGGACACATCGCAAAGAAAAGTGTTTATTCAGACATATAGTTTCATACATGAAACTTTCCTGGCATGAGAAAGGCTTGAAGGAAAACACGAGGAAAAGAGGCAAATGCAAGGCAGATTTGGCTATGGGAGAGGCACAGCAATTGTGCTATGCAATATCTAAAACCAGATACACAGACATGTCACGTTACTCTCAAACCCATGGTGAGAAAAGAAATCAAGGGCTCCTGCCAGCCAGGACAGAAGGTCTCTCTTGCCTGCTCCTGCCACCTTCTCCGCAGCTCTGAGCTGTGATTACTCAATTAGCAGCTCCTGCAGTACCTTCCTTTCACTCAGCAGTCTCTCCTTTTGCCCAGCCAGCATGTAAATCAAAAAGCAGCAGCTCTTTCCCTGGGCTTTCTTTTTCTTGTGCTAGCCCAAGCCTTGGTGACCTCCTGTTGAGAGAGGGGCAGTCATATTTTGCTGGAATGCTTTATTTTCTATGCCACATGAAGAGTAATTGTGGAGGGGAGGGAGAGCGCAAGCACAAGGAAGCATGTACGCTGCCAGCCAGGCCGATGTCCTTGTCCCACAAGGTTATGGATCCATTTTAGCTCAAAGAATAATAATAATAAAGCCTCATAGAAGCAAGGGATTCATAAAACAAAACATGAGCTGGCATTTGGCAGCAGCTGCCCATAGAGTGGGAAGCACACATTTAAGTTCAGAGGTACACAAACACTGAGATTTCCCAGAGCTGGCAGGGTTTGTGATAGGGTGTGCAGGCACGTGAGCAAATGTGTATGCAGAGAGAGCTGGCACAAGCCAACTTTCTCTTTCCCTGTATACTTCATTGGTGGTAATTCAGATAGTGCAGCAGAGTGCTGAGGAGCACATCTGACCCAAACAAGAATAAGTGGCAGGTGAGAACAGCCTGTGTGGTGAGCCCCCCTCTGCCCTGCTGCATCCCACCCCTCTTCCCCACACTGCACAAATGCAGCTTTCTGACAGTTGCGTGGGACACTTGCACTGAACATTTCTCTTCCCTGTTTAGAGGGCAAACATGAGGCACAGAACAACAGAACAGCTTATGCCCGAGACAGAAGAGCCTCCTCTGTGAGAATTCAGAAAACTTTGGGGATTTCAAGTGCTCTGATGAAATCCCAACAGGCATGTGAATATTTTCAACTGATAAATAAGGCCCTGAGGACCAAATTCAAGACTTTTTGAGAAAAGCAACGGCAGTACATTTCCTTTTGCTTGATATATAGTGAGCTCTAATAACAATTACTATTTCTGTCTTGTAACAGGCACGCATGACTCTTTCCTGACTGCAAAGGACATCTCTTGCTCATTTCCAGTATATTAGAACAAAGACATCTAGATCAAATGCAAAGGGAGCTGGGATGAGTTAAGACTACCTGGTACATTGGAGGAATTATTTAATATACTATGGGTTTAAAAAAGTACTCAATAGGTTAGAAATTCAGGCAGCCTTGTGGAAAGAAAAGATCCATTTATTCCGGATAGGTGTTCTTACATTAAAAAGTTCTACAATTAACTGGGGAAGCTGAAGGCAGGATCTGAGCAGTCGGGGAATTTCTGTGTCTAGTGCTCAGAGTGCAAAGGATTATACCATTGACAACAGCCTAGACTGTGAGTGGCTTCTGCCCATCAGCATCTTCAGGCTACAGGGAACAAATCAAACTGGAAGATAAAAAAGGAATAGAAACTGAGGACAAGTCAGAAATGTTTTTTCTAAAAGAAAACCAGCCATCTTTAGCCTACTAGAAATCTCTGAATATAATTGTGAGAAAAGAGACACCATTACTTGGACTTAACAAAAAAAAAATCATCATCATGAAAAAGCTGCTGCTGAAGCTAAGCCAGGACAAGGTAAAAGAGACAATGAAATTTTGCCATCAGATCACAGCCAAGGATGATCCCAGCCCAGACAGTGTACCCACTGATCAAGGCATGGTCCTGCAGCAATGGAAGAGATGCTCAGAGGCAAAGCTGAATGCTGGACACAGGGCCCACCCATGGCCCTAGCAAGGCAAAGTAATGAACGAGGTCCAGGGTTCCTGGTTTATCCAGGGAGTCCCACCAGGAGCAGCAAGGGCTGGGGCTGAAGACATGGCTGCAGCATAGGTCTGAGGTCAGGAAATAAGGCCAAGCTAGGGAAAGGCAGGTCCTCAGCACAGCTCAGGAAGGTGATGAGTGGCCCAGGCTGAGCTTAAATGGAGCTCCTGGGTGTGGGTCCCTGATGAGATCAGGGCAATTAAGGCCTGTTGGTGCCATCAGAACCCTGTCAGTTTTGCTTAATATACAGACCCCCTTTACATGGGGGGAGGGGATCATACACACAAGGAGTTTATGTGCAATTTCTCTGCTCTAGCTGGCCCTGAGTGACAGCCTTCCTTACACATTCCTGAAACATCTGCCTGCCTGCACTCATCACAGGAACATGTGTAACATGTGTTTGCCTCCCTCAGGAGAGGATTTAGCACCCTCTAGGCAACAGCATTAAGGAAAAAAAAAACCCCAAAGTCCATTAAAAATCACACAGATGCATTACATTTCCATTTCTCCTGAAGAATAAAACAAAAATGGATATGTAATGGGAATAGCTCATACTAAACACAAAACTAGCCTCTAGCAGTTACCAATGGTACACGGAGGATGTAAGCCCATGATTTTAAAGACAACATGTAAGGTGTGAACCTTCCTGGTCAAGGACACGTGGCAACTGCTAAACACCTTGGAAGGAGGAAAACAGTAATCTCTGGGTGGATTAGCCCCTAATTGTCCATTAGAGTGTTTTCTGGCTTTTTTTCCTGAAGTATTCAATTGTGTCACTCTAAACACTGGGGACAAAAGTCAGTTCTCTTCCTGAGAAATTCCCATGCTAAGGAAGTGCTTTATTCTCCAGGAATCCAAAAGGTGCCACGGGTGAAAAAAATAAAGTGTATTTTCTGTCCTGAGGAATGGGCTGTGCAGACGGAAGAGAGCATGAAAGCAGGCAGGCAGCCGGGAACAGTGATCAGCAGAGAGGGCAAAGGCAGCACAGGGGCTCGTAAATATGTTTTGCTGTTATTTTGGAATGGCAAAGACATGTCCTTGTAGGAGCAAAACCATACAGACTGCTTTATTATTTTCAGTCCAATTAAATTAGCTAGAGTAGGGGGAGAAGTGGGACAAACAGCAGGCAGGAGCAACAGGGATGGGGGGATCTGTTTGATGAGAGTACCTTGTGCTTGGGACTGTACAAACCCCAGCCCCAAACCTGCTGAGCTGGGTGATCCTTTGTGAGCTCAGAGTGGCCAGACAAACTGGGGTCAGTCCCCACAGTCACGGCAGCCCTGCTGGTGCCTGGATGGAGCTCCAGTCACAGGGCCCCTTTGGCTCACTGCAGGAGGCTGCATGGAGCATTGGGACCCCACAGAGTCCCATGCCTCTCCCTGCCCCTTCCCTGCTCCATGGTCCACCCTGTTCCCCTTCCTGGCCCCAAGAGTAATGAGAGCCTGTGCTCACCCCATGCATCCACCCCATGGGATTGGAAGGAAGCAGCACAGTGGCTGCCGTGCCCACAGGCACACTGGTCACTTATACTGCATTTAGTCACTTATGTATTTGATGCAGGAGCCTTTGCGTGCTCCCCCCACCCCTCATCTCCTTTCACCATCTGTCTGTTTGTTGAGAAATCTGTTCCAGCTGACCTCGAGCTGACCAGCGCTTCCCTCTTCCCTCCTTCCTGCCATGGGCTTCTCCAGACATTCCCAGCTCAGCTCATGGGCTTTTAGCTGACTATGCAAATGTCACCCAGCCAGCTGGTGTCTGCCTCCCAGAAACACATGTTCAAAGGCCCCCTGGACAGCCAGGGGGGAGAGGGGGCAAGTCCCTGTGCCCCAGCCCAGGGGCTGCCCAGAGAAAGTTACTTAGCCAGGAATTATTCAACAAACAGATGGGAGGAGGAAAGGAAGGTCGGGGAACACAGAAAATAAGACTCTGGTGCATCTGTGTCAGTGTGTAGGTGGGGGTGTATGGGGTTCCCAGGTAAGTGTGTGGGAAGTGCAAATGTAATCCCTGTGTGGGGATGGGTAGTGATGGAAGGGGTGTGTGAGAAAGATGTACAGGAGCGACGTTTTCAACAGTTTTGTGGCCTCCTCCTCCTAACAACATCTTCTGCAACACACGAAAGGAACTCTAACACAACAGCATAAAGGAGACACAGCTGCCAGAGGGCCAAACAGCAGGGCCACAAAAACTGTCTCCCCAGAGCATTAGTAAAGCAAGGCAAGGTATGAAGGCTCATTTCTTTTTCCAAATGTCTTCCCTCTCTCACCTAACATGTGACCACTCACCTAAGAACTCTAGTTCTCCACTGAGGAAGATGCCAAAACCTGAGGATTTGGGACAGAACCAAGGAGAAAAGAGAGTAGTAGGGGTGTATTGCCACAGCACCTCACCATGGCTGATGACACTGTAGGACACATGCCCAGCCAGAAGGCCCTGCATATGCACCAGAGCAGCTCACCTGGGTATCTTTGCAGGGCTGTGACACTATCATTTCCTGAAATGTTGGCAAGGGGCAGTATTAATGTGGTGATGTTTGCTAAATCCTTGCAATGTATGAAGTGAGAGGAAGGCTTGGAGAGAAAAGGCCAAAGCAACCACAGTTCCTTGTATGGATCGCCTCAGCTCTGCTGCTGCACCCAAAGGCTAATTCAGCCTTAGTTTCTCAGGCAGAAGGAAAGGTTGGGTATCTGTATGTAGTTACACAGAGCTTGGATACTCTCTCCACCACAATGAGAAACTCTTTTTCTTTACCTCTTTCAGATGCTCTCCTTCATCTGATTTCAGGTGTCTGGGTACTTACTTCTGAGCACTTACTGACGTCTAAACAGGGGGAACCCCAAGTCATGTTTGGCCTTTTGCAGGCTAAAAAAATCAGGATATTGGCTCTAAAAATTTAACAAGATTCTTCCTTGCAATTATAACTAGAACAAGTCAATGTACCTCTCTCCAACCTAAATTTGTCCTGTCACAACTGCTGCTCTGGCCCTCTGATAAGGGCCCTGTGGGCTCCCTGGGAGAAGGCAGGATGGCAGCTCCAGATGTAGCTGACAGATGATGCTCTTCCTGGCCATAGGCAAGAACTGTGAAATGGTGAACTGCCAGGAGCAGCTTAAAGAAGAAATGCAGAGTTAGTGTGCAAGGGAAACCATGAGGTTACAGCACCAATAAAGAGCATAGGGTAGTTGATGGACATTGGAGATGTCTCCTTTGTATCCTCAGAGGTGACAGTGAAGCCTGTCCCTGAGCCAAGCCTAATGGTAAAGAAAATGTAAACTGCATGAAATAAACCCAGACAGTAGCATGTGCTCCTTTCCACTGAGCAGAGTTTGTTCCCCACAATGGACTAGAAATCTCAGATAAAGAGACCGACTATTCAAGGGTGTAATGGACTGTTTCTGCTTGCATCTGTGTTCACCTCATCTGGATTTAAAGTAGCTCCCAGGTTGTCACTGGGTTTCAAAAACACCAAAGTGGAATAATGTGAATGGAATTCACTATTTCTTAGATGTGTGTTTGCTGTGGTTGGGTTTGTCACAAGAAATAAAAGTGGTGCTGGGTTTTTTTACTGAAGAAGAAATGTGGGTTATATTTGCACTACATCAAGGCTCAACAGAGCCAAAGCTAAGGGAAATCACAGGGCACTCAGTAGACTATATGATCATAGTTCTCATTGGTTCTCATATTCTAGATGACATGTCTAGGTCTCGACCATTCCAGATGTTATGGTGGGGTATCTGACAGGTTTAGCTCCTTCAGGAACAGGGGCTTGGGTTAAGGGGAACACGGAACCCTGTGCTGGATGATGCAGTCTTCACAGCAGAGACTTATGAGTGCACGCTTTGGGCACTGTAAGACCAGCTGAATGTCCCTGGACAGTTTGAGGCTGAAAGAGAAGGTCTCTATCACCTCCCTGCTGTGGCTTCTCTGGGGCCTTCAAGCCAACCTCTACGGTAAGCACACCATGACAAGCATCAGGAGCATGAGAGAAATAGGCTGTACCAGGAAGTTTGGGACATTTCAGCATGAGCCATGTCCTATAGCTTGCATTTGCTTTAATATACTTGTATAGGCATAACTGCAGAAGCCCATCAAAGGATACCAAAAGGATCCCATTTCAATGGGAAACTCAGAAACTGCCATCCAGTGGAGTGCCCTCTGATGCTCAAAGCTGAGCCAGACCCACTGGGCAAGACCCAGCGCCTCGGCCCATAAATCCTCAGCCTAACCATAAGACCAGAACTTGAGCATCCAATTTAACAGGATGCAAAGGAGCCATTCTCTCCTTCTGGCTGCCAGTGAGCAGTACTGGCTTGGCCTCACAAGCAGCCCAGAGCCACGGTGGGAGGGAGCCGGCAGCCCTCCCACCACCCAGCCCAGGCGGGGGGAGCACGGGGTTCCCACCAGGCTCCCCCATTCCGTGGGAAGGCTGCAAGGCAGAGCGAGGAGGGGGAGTGGGCTGTGTCTTATCTCTCCTCTCCCTTTGTATGTACCTCCTGGTACGATTATTAAACGCAAATTACAAAAGATGTGACCCAAACGATCTTTATTTCTTCTTTCACCGAGCGGTGCCTGCAGGGTCCTGATTCTGAATTCCGTTTCAATTACCGATGCCATTTTAACACAAAGCAGCTTCTGTCTGCAATTACCGGCACTGACGGCGGCGCAGAGGCACCTCCGGTGGCAGAACACAAAGCCTGGCATCTTCCGCTGTTTAGAAACTTTCATTTGCCATGATTAAAGGCAGCAGACACGAGAGCTGTTCGTCTGCAGACGCGCGCTGTGCAGCGCGCTCCTTCCCGGCGCACTCCCCGAGAAACCAGCCCTCAGCGCTCACCTCCACGAATCACTCAGGAGGGCTTTAACTGGTACGCCGATATTATGCAGACAAACTGACAGAGTTAAGCCATCACCCTTTAGCTAGCAAGGAAACTCTCTGCTTTTACTGCTGGTAAAGCTGGGCAGCCTGAGCTACGGAGCAGAGACACCAGCACAGGCTGAGGCACAGTCTGCATTGACAAAGATGAGTATTATTCTTTCACACTGACAAGATAAAGCACTAGTAAAAGGATTACAAAATACACTCCTCACTAACAGCTGAAATGCAGCGTCCTGCAAGCACGAGGCTGGAAGTTCTACACATATTACTGCCACAAATAAACTCGGGGAGAGATGGTGAGGAATGCCAGAGCCAAATGAAACCAGTAACAGGAAAGATGCACATCTGCCAGGGATGGCAATTATCTAAGACAAGTGGGTTGGCACCTGAAATCCATTGGGCATGGACCCCACTTTGCACCTCGTTGAACAACTTAGCACCACCTGTACAGTATCTTCTGTTTCTCAAGCAAAATTCACAGCAACTGCAATTTGACAGCTGAAGTCAGACACAAGGGAATTCAAAGAGTACATTTCTGTGTGGCAGCTGCACGTCACTCCCTGCCGCTGGATCTGAAAGCCCCTGCTCTGCCTCAAGCTGGGCACTGCCTCCATGCTGACCCATAGTCCACCACAGACACCCCCCAGATCACCTGGGCCATGGAGGGGCAGGCAGACACCACCTCTTCTTTGCCCCATCATCCGGGTTGATTTTTGCTGCTGCTTCTTCAGTATATTCAGCTGTGCCTCTTCGTCCTTCAGCCTTCTTCACAAGCTCACCTGGTCTGCATACGATGGTCAAGCTTATTATCTTCTAGATCCTTTATTTCTGTCCAGCCTCTCCCAATGGCATCTGCTTTGTGTCCCCTAGCTCCCTTTCTCCACCCCATCCATAAGGTACCAAGCATATGGGGCTTTCAAAGACACAGGAAGAAGCCAATTGCAGGTGCTGATGGCTTGTGAGAGGTGCTGTTCACATTTATTTTATTACCCTTTGTTTGCCCTTGCCTGTTCCCTGAGAAGTGGTCTATTTTTCTCAGGTGGTGGTTTACTTCTCTCACCTGTAAGTTTGTTGGAACACAAGTGCACAGCTCCAAGGCCATGTGAGCACTGCAGCAACACCATGTGCAATATGAGTTCACAGCCAGGGCGATGCTGTTTGCCAGGGAAGGCCAGGCCATGGATCAGCAGTAGGGAGTAGGTACTGAGGTGCTTAAGCTGGGCTGCTGCAGACACATGGAACACCAGCCATGAAGGCCCTGCCCTCAGAGGTGGCATGGTGCTCAGCCAGAGCTGCCAGTCCAGGAACAGATAGACTCTCAGGAATCATCCTTCCCTTTAAAACTCTCCCAAAGCTTAGATGGAACAAGTCTTGAAACTCTTGGCCACAAAATAGGACTTTAATAGGTGGTGTGTAGGTCAGGCAGGTCGTTCGCACCCCTTTGTGGCACAACCCTCATTTTCCAACAAGTCCCTGGGGCCCCTTGGGCTGCCTGGCCTCATGGGGAGTGAATCAGAGACACAAAATCCCACAACCCCAAAAGACAGAGCTGGAAAGGTCTCTGCCTTGGTGGTGGCAGTGTCCAATTCCCACTGGACTTCCCAATCCCAGGCTGTATCAGGAGAGCCCATTTCACAAGGGCCCAGCCAAGCTGCTGTCCCCAGAAGGCGGCAGAGGGTGAAGAGAGGGCAATTTACAGCCCTGGTTATTGAGTGGTGTGTGAGTCGTTTGTCACACTGAGCCCTGGCACCTTGTTCTACCTGTGTTGTGTGTGTTTTATTGGTGTTGAGCAGAGGGAGGCTGGAGCAGAGGGAAGTCTGGGAGGAAAGGCACTCAAGTGAAAAATGAACCGAGCCAAACAGGATTGAGAGAGAGAAAGAGAGAGATGCAGGGGAAGGGGGTGAAAGGGGCCATATTATAAAACACAAGACAAATGTGCCCACTGGCAGCAGGGTTAGGGAGAGAGGGAGAGGGAAGAAATGAGGGGGAGCAGGGGAGGAAAGAGAGAATAAAGACACTACTTTGTGGCCAGCACTGTCCTAGTGGGATCAGGGATGCACATGTAGTCAGAAAAATAATTCTCAGTTTAACAAAGCAAGAAGAGGGGGTGGGAATGGAGGAAAGCTACAGATCCAAACAGAAAGTGCCCCAGGGTGTCCAATCTGCTGGGTTTAAAAAAAAACATTTTGCCTCTTCCCCCTCCTTTCTCCACTGGGGAGCTGGGTCCTTCCCTGTCCCCCCCAGCCACCCCCCACCAAAAGGAATGGGACCGGGGAGAGAGCAGAAGATCTATTTAGAATTTCACATCCCTTCTATCCAGCTCCCTCAGTGCTAAACTTTCAAGACAAAAATCATAAAACGAGGTGCTTTGTTGGTGAGGCAGATTCAGAGATCTTCCTGTTAGGAACAAGAAAGGGAAGAGAGAGACAGAGAGTGAGACAGAGTGATAGCTAGATGGAGGGCTGGCTTTGTGCTTGCAACAAGCCACTAAAGGTGCATTTTTAATTAAATTTATACAAAATGTGTCAGTTTTATCTCTATGTTTCAAACCTGACTCTTTTCTATCAAAGTAAAGTATTGATCTTCACTGCCCTGAAGCTACCTGACTGAATTAAACAGAATAAATAGAAGAAGGACTGAAAGGGCTTAGAAACAACTGCAGAGAGGCGAATGTTTAATGGTTCCACAGTCATTTGCTGCAATTAAAAAACAAAACCGTTTAGAGGGGCTGTTAACACCTTGAAGTCTGGAAATCCTCACATCAAAAAAGCCCCAAAACCGCTTCCAGGCAAAACATTTTAATTGCCATAAATACTTCCAAGCCCAGCCATCACTGGTGCATGTGCACGTTATACTGATAGACAAACAGAACCCTGGGCCCAACGAGACAGAACCTGCTCAGCTGGTGAGATATCAGTACGGTGAGATATGGCACAGGGACACTTCCACCCATGGATGTTTTAGACCCACACAACTATTCCAGGTACAATTGCATAATGTGACATTGCCTTTACTGAAGAAATATTCTCCAAACTCTATACTCAATTGCATGTCATGCAAGTCATAGGTATCTTACAGAGCTTTCTTTATGCCTGTTTTATGCCACAGAAAGCTGTCACAGACAGTGCTACAACCAGTCCCACTTGTTTAAGAACTATTTTAGGGCTGAGATACTCTCTGACAAGAGCCTAAACACCCTGGAACAGGCAGGGCCCATAGTTTTGTTAAAGGCTCTTGACCACCACGTGACTTAAGAAACCAACCAAACAACCAAACAACCAAACAAAACACCCCACCACATTTGCTTGGTTAATCTTAAAGCAGTATGACTTATCAAAGCCTTTCTGAATGGCCTATGAATCTTCAGCATGGAGAATTTCCATCCCTTCTTTGTGGTAATCTGCTGAACTCAGCAAAAAACTCTCCATAGAGAGAGACATCAGCAGGCTGAAGAGCCCTAGTGGCTTCAGACTTCCAGAGTTTGCGCTGGAAATAGGTGGGCTCATTCACAACTCATCCCTTTCCCTGGCTATTTCTGGGCTAAGCACAGCAGCCTTATGGTAGAAAGCAGTTTTTGCAGGACATGATTACAGTTTCCTATCTTAGCAGGCATACTACCAGTGTGCTGTGCTGTTCCTGGGGAAGATGTTTTGTACAGAAATTATCAATATTTACTTTGTGTTTATGAAAATCTGGAAAAATATATGTAGCCTGAAACCAGCTCTTGGCTGAAAATCAAAATAAGCAAATATATTGGTCTCGTGCATAATTTCAGTAAGTAAAGTAATGTGGCTGTGAAACTGGATGGATGCTCAGAGGGGCTGGATTCGGTTCCTAGCTGTGTCACAGTCTCACTGTGGGACCATGGAGAAGTTGAATTATCAGCCTAGAATTCTGGTGTTTGGCTGGTTCAAAATGTCCCACAACACCAAAAACAGAGTCCCTCATAATTTCAGGGCCAAAAACCATCCTGAGAATTTTCCTTACTTGGGTTCAGAAAAAGGAATTATTTTTGCTGAAGGAGCAGGGTCAGATAATAAAAGCTGATCAGTTAATAGTATATCAGTTTAGGCAAGTGAATCCTGCATGTTCTCATCTTTCAAATATTTTGTTCAACATTATGGAATGATGAAGAGATTTTCTGTAAGCAGCAGGACACTTCCCATAGGAGCAACTGCATAAATATTACCATACATAATTCATACATGATTGCTAGAGAATCACGTATTTTTAAAAGATCTATGAAGTCACATACATGGGTTTGTACTATGGCAGCTCCATCACCAGCATCTGAACTGCAGGTTAACGTTCAGTCAGCTGCAATACTCGCAAGCAACAGAAGCACAGGGACAGAAGCCAGCATGGCTCTGCTTGACAGGATTTCAGAGCTACACTCTCACTTGAGCATCAGGAAGTTCTGCCCTATACCCTTCCTGGGCCCACAGCCTCTGGGGTGAAACAGCCCCACAAATCTGAGCCAGTTGCCATATTCTGTAGCAGAGGGTACATACGCATCCAGTCAGCCTGCAACTTGAGCATCTGAAATGAAGCGTTAGAGCCAAAGAATCAGCCTGTTTAGTGCTAAGGTTGAATACTCCTGCTGCTTATGGCCAAGCTCCTGCTGCTGCACTTCAGAGCGCCGTGCTTTGTTACGGACCCCTGATTAACACTTTCTAAGCATTTCAGCCCACACTCCAGTCACTTTGCAGATTGCAATGAATGCAGATTTGAGTTTATGGGTTCATAAAAGTGTGAATTAGCACAACAATTTTCTCCCAGCCTATTTGCGCAGCCCTTCCTTGAGTGACCTGTCCCTACAGACAACACAAATATTTCAGCTCAAGCAAACTGCCCAGCGAGGCATTTTTAAGAGACCAGAATGAGATCGGTGGCCGCAGGAAGCAATGCCTGGGGGAGCACAAAGCAGGAGCATCACTGTGAAGACCAGCACTTGCATCTTCTGGCACCACTGTAAAGCACTGAGAAACAAACTCCTCTAGTGCCTGTAGGAACTGCAGTGATCCCAGCAGCCTTGGCCACTCATACAGGCCACTCACACAGGCTCTGAGCCTGGCACTGCTATTGCTACCCACACTAAGCAGAGAGGTGAACAGACCTCCCTTGTTTGTCTTGCACTGGTGCAGTGTAGTCACACCGCCTTGCATCAGTACACTGGACCAGACACAGAGACCCCAAAATAAGTACCTCACAGTGACCCAGTGCTGTGTTTCTTCTCACAGCACATGTGCCTTAATCTCTTCCAGCCTCTACTCTGACATCCCATATCTTTGGGCTGTGGAAAACACTGTCACTCAGTAATCTGCCCCTTTTCCTGCTCCCTCCATATCACTGGTGTGATCAGTCCTATCTCTGCATGGAGGAAGGGCTGGCTCACCAAATTTCTTTAATTAAAAGAAAAAGGATCAGGTTTATTTCAGATAAGCAGGCAGGATTAAAATAGACAGAAAGAATAGACAAGGGGCAGCTGTCAGCACTCCAGCTGATCCAGTGTGATTATTAATAACGATAAGCAGGAGAAGAGGGCTAATAAAAGGATAATGAAGTGGTCCTGAAAGTGACAGGAGATGGAGCCTGATAAGAGGGCCCATGGCCTGGAGCTGTTCTGGCCCCAGCGAGGTCTGTGCAGAGCAGCCTGCTGGGGCAGACACAAGTAGCAGGGCACTAGGAGGAAATGTTTCATCTCCCCAGGGGTCATGGCTGAGAAATTAGTGGGCTCAGGAGCTCTGGACGTCCATGCCACACAGCATTCATGACCGAATCAATCAGGGTCCTTCCTAGGCTGTGACTGCCAGGAGTGCAGGTCATCCCCCTGGATAAATTACAGCACTGAGAGGACTGGTCTCACCAGGGCAGCCAATTGTGGATCCTCCAGGATACTCTGCCTTGGCCCTCAATCAGAACATCACCATCCCTGCACAGCCCAGGACTGGGGCACCACATTTCCAAAGCGAAGACACATGAAGAAGGTGCAAGGAGCAGTAGCCAGGAGAACACAGAAACAGCGTGGGGCATCTCTGCCCTGCCTGGGGATCACCCACCACTCCAGTTTCTCCTGGCTCTGTCAGCTCTCCAGGCCATGGAAGTGTCCCATATCTCAGGCAGCTGTCCAAAAAGGTGGAAAGATGTGGCTGCAGAAATAGCAGCCTGGGGGGCTCTGGATGCCCTTTCCTGAGCGAAAACTCAGGAGCAGATCATGAAGCACAGGCAAAGATTACCACAGCACCCTGTACAAGTGGTCTGGGTCAGTCAAGGGGAAATAAGGTGAGAAAAGTTATTTCCCAGAAGCCATTAAACAGAGAATGAAATCCCATCTAGCACCAAATACGTCTGTCCTCTCTCTCAAGGAGAGGATCAAATCATCTGTAAAAATATGGTGGGAAAGAAGGAAGAGGAAAACTGAGGGCTCAGAACTTCCCAGCAAGACAGAATAAGTCAGATGGCTGGAGAAGGGAGGTCTTATCAGTGAATGCTGTGGGAGGAATTTAGGCTGTTTGGGACAAACTGGATTAGCTTTTATTCAAACTGGTCTCTGTTATATCCAAAGATCCCCTTCTCCCTCCCCAAGCCTAGAGCATGTCTCCTTCTTCAGAGGCAGAAACGCTGTGGCCTGGGCTGTGAGAGCTGGGTGTGCCCCACGGAGCAGCCACGCCGCCCCCACACCCAGCCACGGGCAGCAGCAGCGCTGAGCAAGGCCCGGGAGAGGAGCTGGGAATGCAGGCTCTGGCTGGCACTGCCTGGCACTCGGCTTCCGCCACTCCGGGTCACCGCGGCAGATGCTGGGAGCATATGCCATGAATTAATTCCACTTTCCCTGAGAAGCTTTGGAGAGAGGAATGGCAGTGCCTTTCCAGCTTATTAACATAGGAGCTCCCCCCCACCTCCACTCACTTTGTCACACTTAATAAAACAGCCAGCCTGAGTCCCTCTAAGAGGTTCTTTAATGGAAAGTTGCTGGGTCTGGCTTTTTTTCAGCTTTTATTTCCTCCATTTTTTCCCCAGTGTTTTCTAGGCTGTCTCAGCCCCAATATTCCCCCATCACAGCAAACTGCACTCTAGAGTAAGGCATCTCCACCAAGAAAGCCTATAAATATCATATGTATTATTACAAGCAAAACCAGGGATTTCGAAAACTGACAGGATCTAGTTTTAATTTTTCCTTTATGCACTTCTTTCACTTTACCTGTGATGAGGCTTACCATTTGCCCAGTGTTGCTTTGTGAGCTCTGAGTCTGCCAGGAGCTACCTGCAGGTAGGTATTTACACCCATCCAGAAGTCCCTGGGCAGACACCTCATGCCAGCTCACTGAGCTAAACATGCTGTTGACACACACACTTTGACAGGTTTGCAGCTCTTCATCAGCAATGTAAGTACAGAGCAGAACAAAGACTAAGCAAGACTCTCTCCATTGAATTGCCATCTTTGAATTGAAAATGGAAAACACTTGCCAGGTATATGAAAGCCATGTTTGACTTGGGAACTTGAGGTTCTTCATTTCTTACCTTGATTCTGCCAAAGATTTGTGTGTGGTCCTAAGCACACCACTGTACATTGCATTACCCCTCTGTAGTACAGGGTCTGTGGAGACCAGCAAGGGAATGCTGCTCTATGCCTTGGCCAGCCACTGCCCAGAGGGCTGATCCAAGTTCCTAGGAACTGGGGGCACTGTTTTGAAAACTGGTCTCACTTCTTATCTCACCTGAGGCTCAACCAGAGCTACACCTTTGCAGTCTACAAGAAAAAGTTCACTTGCCCTTTCCTCTCTTGCATGATCTTTCCACAGGACTTGTCAGAAATGTGAGTTCCTGAGGCAGCTTTGTCACAGCCCATACACACTGGTGCATCACCACGAGCCTGGGCATGCAAAAGCAGCTCATTGTTTCTCTCTAACAAGCACAGTAACATGCGTGTGACAGCATCAGGACTTGAGAAAGAAGAAGCAACAGGTCTTACTCATCTTCCCAACACTGCAACCAAAACACAACTGTGGAAGGAAGGTGGGTGGGAACAGTTTACCAGAGAAGGGCCAGGGGCCCAACTGCCACCTCCCCTCCTCCAGCTGTGGAAGGAATTGAAGAAACATGGAAAAAAGTCTCAGTCTATTAAGTTTATTAAAGGAAATGAAAGAGACAACTTGATCCCAGTGCATATAAATCCTGAAGCAAGGAGAAAATATCTGACAGCATGGCTGTGGAAAGGTGAAAGCAAGCAGGCTCAAGAAACAAAAGATGAAACTCAGTCTAGAAATACTGAGTCTAGAAATAAAGCAGATTTTAAACCATAAGGGCAATCATCTATTAAAAAGTAACCAGGAAAGAGTTTTAAATATATTGCCTGCCTTTATGAAAGACAGGCAAAGCTCAGCCCCATCTCATTAGACTTTGCCATGGCCTGTATTATAGCAGGTCAGACTAAATGATCAAAGATACCTCTTCCTGCCATAAAATAGATGAGGCTGGCATTTTTTTCAGTCCCTTCTCTCCAGCTCTGCTCTGGTATTTGCTGGGTTCTCAAGGTCCCAGACAGGGCATAGGCCAGGCCCACACACACTTGCTTTCCACTCCAGAGTATCCCTGCCCAGGGTCCCCAGCTGAGGCAGGTAGCCAAAAGTGCCCATTTGTTCCCCTCTCAGACTGCCTGTTGTCTGAGTTACTAACCTATTTCAGTTTGCTGAATTTAATTTTTTCCTGGAATGTACAAAGCATTCTAAATTCTCTCTGGCCAGAAATCATGTCACAGAAAAGTAGATGCCAGTTCAGCTGGGAAGTTTTTGCTCCTACCAAAACAGGTTTCTCTGCTCAGAGAAAGACTTTTGGATTATCTTACATAAAATGGCCTCCCAAGCTTCTGCCTCACTTACTTTCCTAGTTATAGGAGAGATGGAACATCTTAGTTGTAAAAAACTTCGTGTTTCCTTAAGACAGATAAGCCTCCCCAGCTCCAGACTGGGGCCCAACTACGTCTCTTTTGTTGGTAAAGTTGTTTGGCATATCAGCTCTCACCTGAAATTCTGCAGAGTAATGAATTCACAGCGAGCTATTGACCTGTCCTCCTGTCCCAAAAGTGGGAATGCAGTGCTCTGTTAGACCAACCAAACAAGCAAAGAAAAGCAGCACAGCAAGCTTCCTCCCAGCACCTGCACTCCCCAGAAGCATATAGCAAGATTCTCCAGCAGGACAAGGCTTTGAAGGACATTGGTTTAGAAGTAACATTACTGTTTCCTGCAAATAATGACCATAGTTCTACAGGGACAAGGTATTAACAGCTAAATGAGTTTTTCTTTAGATAACAGTAAGAGTGAGTTAGTTGGTTCCAAGGAGATGCCCACCAGGGAGTGACCTTGTGTGAGAGCATCAGGCTCCATTCTTTCATACACATGGAATAAACATTTTCCTCGCAAAGTACCTATTGCCTGAAGCGATCTCCATTCAGTTTCATGTGATTGCAAAAGCTAAGTGAGGTTATGCCTGGTCAGAATTTAGCTAGGAAACCTCAAGGTATAAAGAGGTGCTGTAAGAAGTGGCAGTTTAATAGGTGATGCTGCTTTCTGAATCAATACAGAGGTAATGTTCCAAGAGAGAGGTTAAACTAACAAGGAAAGGCTGGAGGCTGCTGGATGAAATGTAAATCAGATATCCTGACAACTTGAGGTGTCTGTTGTGAGGAAGATGGTAACCTGGATGTCCTATGAAAACAAGTCGTATGAGCCTAGGCTTCTCTGGTAGCCATCAGTGCAAAACCCCACTCCATAGTAGGATGGTCCACTCCAGAGAGACTGTCTTTCCATAGAGGAAAGATCGACCTTTGCAGTTTTCTGTAGAGGTGCTACTGAGGTGGGATGACTCTTCATAAGTAAATATTTTATTATGCTTAGAATTCTTAATTTCTTTTGAGAACAAAAATTCATATTAAAAAATAACCAAAACTTCTCCAAGACAATTTTTCTATGAAACAAGTTCCTATTTATTTTCATGTCTGAAATAAATTCTCAATACAAACAAGTGAATAGAAAATAAAAGTGCTTAACTATTTACAGGAGATGGATGTATGAGACATCTGGTGCGTCAGAGCTCTATGGGAGACTGAGGTGGTCCTCCCTCTCCGACTGTCCCAGGTCCCACTCAGTCACTAGTTCTGAGGATACCTCTGTGAAGAGATGGTCCCAATCCCAGCTCACATCATCCTACCAAGAGGAAAAAAGACAAACATGCTGAAATGTTACTGGTGTCACCCAAAGTGCTCTGAACAATGCCACAACAGCAAAGAGAGAAATCAAAAGGTAACTGCCCTGACCAGGGTGGTCTCAGATTCAGCTAGCTAGAACATGAATACTAGCCAGAATAAAATGTGAATATCTGCTACAGTTTTTAAAGGTTCAGAAAATTATTCATGTTCCAAAATTCAAAAAAGGAGATCTTTTTTCATACTTGTTAATATTAGATACTCCCAGACGGGAAAGGAGAAAGGAGCCCTTCCACTCTTCTGCAGAAGCATGTGCAGTTCAAAGCTGCAGAAGTCCTTTGTTGCAAGTCCTGAGCTCCTGCCCACCCAGTTGTATTGAGGTTGTTCTGTCATGCTTTAAAAACCCCCTGCCCAAACCCCAAATGCTTTCTGCCTTTGTCCCTCTGTACTTCTCTGTAGAACCACCAGTAGCTCATGGTGGCTACCAAAGAATGAAACACTGTTCCTGCAGGGATCTCTGACAGTACTAGGCCTTTCCCAATTTCCTGACTAGCTCCTTCATACTGAAGGGGGCCAATTATAGTGATGCCATAAACTCACACCAAGAAAGCACTATCCGTCTTAAAAATCATCTGCTGGGGAAATCAAACCTCCAACAGCTTGGACAAGCTCCTCCTCACATCTCTTCTCCATCCCACTGACAAAGCTTCCTTTCCTAGTACAGTCTGAGACAAACAAAAAGCTTTTGCCTTGTTGATATTTCCACAGAACAAAGACTTACCTCTCGTAGTTCATGCTCTGGAGCCAAAACTTTGGTGAGGAGCTTCAGGTCTACCTCCCCATCCTATGAACATATAGAGTCACAGTCTTACAGAACTGAGAAAACAGACACCATCATTTCACCAGAAACATCTGTTAGACATTGCCACATTTGCCTCATAAGGTCACTTTGTCCAGGACAACAGCAAGAACCTCATCTGAGCAACAGATACCATATCCATGTTATTTACAGACACAAACAAGTACAAAAGCCATGCTGCAGAGATGAACAGACTTGCAAGGAGACTGCAAGTTCTTTGGGTGATAAGGCTGTGCATTTTGTGCAGCTGAATATCACTGTGGAGGATGACATGAGCCCAAAGGAGAGAGCGTCACACTGGCCAGCCCACTGCAACATCCACTTACCAGAGTCTGGAAGGCAGCATATTTCATTAGATCTTTGTCCAGGTCATGGTAGGTCAGCACTCGGTTCACCTGCACACTGCAGCCAGAAAGGGTCAGAGAACAAGCCTGTGTCAGTGTGAAAGGATGTGTGAGGAGAAGGGGGGCATAAACAGTAGCCTGGTGACATCTTGAGTGTCCACATCCCCGTGCAGACTCTTGGGATGGATGTACCCAGACAGAAGCACAGCTCAGTCAGCAAATATACAGTCACTGACAAATCTATGTGCAGGTTGTGCACATGCATGAAAAGAGGATGTGGAACAACCATGGACTCCCTCAGAGGAACCAGCATGCAGAAAGAAGATCTACAGACTAGCTGCAAGGGCTAGAGAGGAAAGAACACCACAGTGAGCATTCAAATAGCCCCAATGCCTTAGCAAAGGAGCTTCTGATAGCAACACCATACAAGTTACAGAATAGTAGGGATTTTTGGATTTTCATGTCTGAGATGCACCAGAGTTATTAAATATGACTTCTTCTTCTAAGAAAAACATGGTATAGGAGTGTGATACACTGCTGTACCACACCTGCCTTCACAGGTGATGCAACACTATAGAACAGACCTCTATTAATTGAATTTGCTTGTCTTTGTCTATGAAAATCCTTTGTCTTTTCTATTGCAGGAAAACTACGAATACAGGAGGATCAGATAGCATTATTTAAAAAAATACAGAAAATTTCATTCCAGTGAGAGACACAGTAATTTTAAATTTACTACTATAAAGTGTCAATTATTTTTGTTAACAGCTATCTAATTACAATAACTACTCCACACTTGTCAGAGAGGCATCTGTGGCCAGGAGTAAGATATCACACCCCTCCAAATAAAGGTCAAGACAAATCCCAGTCTATGAGCTTGGAAATAGGCCCAGTAGAGGAGAGAAGACTTTCCCGGTATATTTAAGACAAAACTCCAAAAGCTTTAATTTCTTAAAGCTTTCTGGTCTCCCTTGAGCTGATTCCAAGGCTACTGTGGTAGCACCTTCAGACAACAGGACTGTACTTTGCAAATTAACTATGCACTTGAGTAAGAAGGATATCCTGTGGAGGGCAAAGCAGCCTACAACCATCTTAATCAAAGAGTGTGTGATAATGCATGTGTATTGGAGACATTTGAGGTTATAGAGACAACCTTAAATCAAGAAATTCCCTACTTTTGAGTTTGATTTTGCAACATCAAGTAAGCTATTCTAATGTACCTACACTCTCTTTTTATATAGAGAGAATATGGTAATTGCTTTCTCCATGTAATAGGAAACAAGAAGTTAGCACTGTTCAGCTTGGAGCCCTACTGTCACAAAACACTGCACCAAATCCTGCTGAATGGCACTCCTGCTGACATCCAAAGAGCATGAGTAAAATGGGTTTAATTTCACTAGCCAGTTTGCACTGCTGAGGTTTGAGCAAGCCTCAAGAGCACCTGGCAGTGCTCTTACCTGGGGGGAGCTGCCACTTGCATGGCCAGATCTTCCTCCTGGACATCCTCCAAGTCAGGGATCACAGGAATGTCTGCAACAAGAGAAAGCAGCAGCAGTAAGTGGGGAGTGTTGTGCTCCCCTCTCACTGAAGACTTGCTTCACAGATATAAAAGCAGCCTGTTTCTTACTAGAGGAAAACACAAAAGGGTTATCTAGTAATAATTAAAAATATATTGTTTAATAATAAAACAAGGCAATACAACTTTGAAGTCTAAGGTCACAAGAAATATTACAAGAGGAACAGATGAATCCAGGTAGGGCTCTGTAGGCCATGGACTATGCATCTGAACACAACCTTGATGCCAAAAGAAGCCACCTGTACTAAACCTTGCTGCCTACGTTGCCATCATAAACTGACAGGAATTTGCTTGTTATGAGTAATTATTTATTCAGACACCAGTCACCTAGACTCTGTTAAAAATGAAACATGGGGCAGAAACTGAGAGAATTCACATAAAACTACATGTTGAAGGTTCTGCTGTTGGGGTCTCAGGCGGTGCAGAGATCTACGACATTCCTCACAAAGGAAGTGCTGGTGGGTGGTCTATCAGATTCAAACACTAGGGAAGACATGTCTAGTTGTGCTGTCACAAACCTTTTCATGATTTCCAGTGTTGTCCTGGAACGGCTGAAGGTCACTGGGTATTCCCAGCAAAAGGAAATGACTACTCCAACTAGAAAGGATGCTAGAAAAAAATAATTGAGGATAGCAGGATGTGTACTTTTCAACTTGCTAAAGAAGCAAGGCTCTGTCATTTGATTAAGCACTGCAAAAAGCTAGTGCACAAAAAGGAGAAAGAGAAGGCAAAGTACTGGAGGCACAAAGAAAGAACAGAGTACACCAATACAGAGTTCCTTTAAAGACTCAAGACCACAAGGGCACTCCAGAGATCATGAGCCCTCAAACCGTGGAGAAGCTGTTTTGGCTCAGGGAAGAGGTTTCACTTGCCCAATGTGCAGGCAGAGCTGGCCCCTAAGCACTGGAATGAGCAGCGTGCTCGCAGCTCTGCCGGCAGCGCAGCAACGCTGCTGCTGGACGGCAGCAGGCAGCCGAGCCTGGCTTTGCCCCGCTTCGCAGCCCAGGCTGAGATGAATATTCAGGAGCTGGAGAGACACTCCCACCTATGGTGCCGAGGGCTCTGGGCAGGGTCTTCCCGAGAAGCCCCTTGTCCGGCCGCCTGTCAGAGCGGCGCAGGTTCTCCCCTGTGCCGGGTGCCCCGCTCGCCGGCCCGGAGGCAGCGCTGGCCA
>JAHLSL010000007.1:19697190-19712577 GCA_025920805.1 Petroica traversi
TGGCCCAGCTGCAGCAGGGCACGGGTCAGCCGGGCCCTGGCGCCGTGGCCGTGCAGAGCTGGCCACACAGTGGGATTTCTCGCTAATTGGTTGCCTGGCGGAAGGCTGAGCGGGATGGGGGCTGTCACGAGTGCCTGGCCACGGCAAGAGGAGTGACAGCTTGGCCGGCCTCAGCAGAGCTGTGCCTTTTAGCTCCCCAGCCACCCAAGGAGCAGGTGCCTGCGAAAAGGTTCTCCAACTGCAGCAAACTTCCCAAAGACAATTAAAGGGAAACTGCAGCAACAGCCCCTAGGCTGTCCCTAAGACAGAGGAGGCACGTGCAAGGAACGTCTCACCTGTGCGTCGCTGGGCATTTGGGGCAGATCTCCCCACCTCTCTTGTGAGGACAATACCTGGTAGAAGTTGCTATTTTGCTGGCTCTTCCCTGCAGAAGCTCCCACCTCTTGGTAAAACTTGTAGCAAAATGCACTTATGGGACAAAAGCATCTCCAGGGACAGACAGACTGACATGTGGGGAGGCAGCTGGTAAAGTCTGCTCAGGGATAACGTGGGAGAAAGTCCCTGAGTATAAGCAACAAGGACCAAGGAGGGAATAGACTGGTGAGACTGTCCAAGGCAGGGAATGAAGCCCTGTGCAGAGGTGCCCTGTTAAGTCCAGGACAATGAACATGGGAATGAGAAACCATTTAACCTCTCCTGAGCTAATTTATCCTTTCAGGACGAGACTATGAACATTTCTCAGCAAACACAAGCAAATTAAAAACTACCTGGGAACAGAGCTGTCTTCACAAATAGAGCAGGAGAAGGACAGACACTTATCCACTTTAGACAGCAGAAATATAAAAGGTGTTTGCAGGAAACTGAATTTCTTCACTCAGTGCTCATTTTGGCAGCTATTTCAGGAGTCTCCTCTTCCCAGTTCTCTTTTGGTTTTGTTGATCTCTTTTTACACTGGAAAAAAGCTGTAAACTTAGGGCCCTGATCTGTGATGTCCCTTCCATTTTGCAGGTTCACAAAGACTTCTGGGTTCTCTAGTGCTGATTTTATCTCATTGCTGTTGAATTCCATGGAGAGATTTCTAAACCCCTTGCAGAGCATGACCTCCACTCTGTATTAGCAAAATTCAGGCGATCACTTAGAAACTCTTTCCAAAAGAAATTCAAGGCTCCAATATTTTATAGACACTTTGAAAATATTTCAGACAGAAGAGCTGGAAAAGCTCTGGGGGCCCCTGCCAGCCCCTCAAACAAAGGCCAGTGCATGCTTGTTCTTACTGCAAAGTGCAGATGCCTTGCCCATTTCTAGGCAGAAGCAATGCCCTTTAGGACTGTGAGACTGACAGGAAACAGTACAGAAATGTCTAATTTTAAGAAAATATCAGGTCCCTGGGCTAACTGCTATCAGGGACAAATAATTCCTGAAATATTTGGGTCTTTATTTCACTTGTTACTTATAATTACCTCTTCCCTCCGCCAATTCCCAGGGTGCCGCTTCTGCACAATCCCTCTCCCTTCCCTCTCTGTACAGTTTGCAAAGTGTCTCAGTTCTCACTTGTCACCAAGGACCCAACCTTACCCCCACTCATTCTCCAGCCATCTAATTGTTTTTGTTGCTCTTCCTGAGACTCACATCTTTTTTCCTACAAGCTCTGGTAACATAGCTAAGTTGTGGCACAGTGTCAGCTGCAGGGGGAATAGCACAGCACAGGCTATTGTGCTGCAGGAGAGTAGGCACATGCTCTACTTTTAATATTCTCACTAGCTGCAGGGAGGCTTTACATATAGCATTATTACTTGCAGAAATGCTCACAGGACCATGTCCTCCCAATCCAGCACTGCATCTTTTACCAATAACAAAGTTGCATGACAAACCTCCACTCTGTGTGCTTTGCTCCACCCCACAGTTTTCCTCTCCTGTTCAGTGTGGGGGTTTCAGATAATTTTCCGTAAACCTGTGTTTCTGGTGCAGAACTTTGACACACTTTACTGGCCAGGCTCTCATGCTGATTTGGCAAAACACAGAAATGACTGCAAAAAAGGACACACCTCACAGATACTAGATCACTGCAATGTAGTGAACAATTAGTGAACAAAAGGCCTGTGCAAAGATGAGTGAGCACCAAATGCTAGATGACAAATGAAAACTCCACTCCACCTCCCAGATGGTTATGAACAAGTTAACAAAGAACGAAATCAAAATGAGTGTGCTCATATGGAAGTTATGGTGGGGCAGGAGTCACCAGTACCAAATGTTGGCTAATTGGGGAGTTAAGTCACTGCACAAAACTGATTGTCCCAGAACATCTAAGTCCCAGCATATAATTAAGAATAATTATTTCAATGGCTGAACTAGCTAGGTCTTGCACAAAAAGAGCTTCATGACTAAGTTATGGCAAGGCACCAATGACATAAGACAGAAGTGTGTGAATGGGAGGAGGAAAAGATGGAGGGGAAAGAGTGAAGGCAACCCATGCTACATTCAGACAGTCATACAATATGCAAGGAAACCCAACTTTCCAAGTCATGCAGAAAGGAGGGCTTTATGTGTTCATATCAAAGTACATGTACTAACCACCACTTTTTTTACCTCTTAGCAAACAACTTACTCACTGGCAAAGAAGACAGCCAAAGAAAGCAAGGAGCAGGAAGTGGAAGAACCTGTACTAACCTAATATCCAGCTGCTCCTGAAAGTTGGTAAACTGCACCTCCCCTGCCAAGCAGGGCTGATTTTTGGTTTAGTAGCAACACCTGCAGGCTGGGTCTCTTAAAATCCTGAAGCTCCCAGTAAGATCTGGTCCTTGCCCCAAAGAACTAAGTAGTCTGCTAGCTACAAGATGGCACATAAATAGGGACAGATAGAACCTCTTCCAAGTCAAGCAATAAATCACTGCAAAGCTGCATCTAGCAACCATGTTCCAGTTTAGGCCTGCAGTTAGTCAGAGTGTGGTTGCTGCTTACTCCCTAAGCTGCTTTAAGAGTACCCTGAGCCCTCATCCCGGCACGCATAAACAAAGAAGACTCCATCTCACACAGTCTGGTTTCCCCAATTGGGTCAATGTTTCAAAGGCCAGTTCAGAATGGACACTCTTGTGATGGGTACTGTGCTGCCCTCCCTGTGCACACACCACCATATCCAGAGAACACAAAGAGGATAGTGACTTCTGGAGCTGGCAGTCTCCTATCACCAAGCAGGTATAAAAATGAAACTGATTTTATTTTATCTTGCTTGCTCATAAAATGTAAAACTGAAATAATTACAATATCTCTGCTACTGCAAAACTTTGTTTTACCGAATGCTGTTACCTTCTGCATCACGTTTGGGGAATTTTAAACAGGCAAATGGAAGGTCTGATTGAAGATGAAGTTAAGTGAAAGAAATTGGTCTCATTTAGCACATGACAGGATTCATCTGTGTTCCCAAGTCCACTGAGGTAGCATCATGGGCGTTTCATATTCATGAGCTGCTGCGACACTGTGTCCCCTCATTTACAAAGCACCGTGTTCAGCAAATTCTGTCCCTGTGGACACTCTGTGCATTTCATGGTCTTGTCAGAGAGACATCAAACACTTCAGTAACCAAATACCAGAAAATGGCTTTAATTAGCGCATCTCAATGCAATAAATAATTTTTCTCTCTAAGTGGAAAAATGGAGAATTAAAAAAAAAAAAGGAAGTAAAAAAGGGGAAAGCAACAGGCAAAAAAAAATCTTCAAAAAACCATAAAGAACAAGGGACACAGACAGCTTCTGCTGAACACACAAACAAGCTTGAAGCCTCTTGGAAGCTTTCTCAGGAGAGCAGCAGGAAAATGGAGAGAATAAAGAACGCTTCTTTGGATGCTTGGACATTAATTTCACAGGGATGTCTTTCCCTGACTGAAATTGCCCTACTAGTAGGCCAACATGGAGCAGCGTACCTGCCTGATCAACCAGCAGGGAGATGAAAACAGTAGAGTGAAAAGCAGGCACTACCACAGCTACCAGGGCACTGTCTCAAAAGCTGAGATAAGCAGAAGATAACCTGAATGTCCCATGTCCCAAAGCCCCCTTCTGAGAAGAGAATGGTGAGCAGAACCTGGCCAAGCTGATGGGAAAAGTCACCCTGTGAGTGGGTGCCAGAGGAGTCACAGGATCTAGGAAACATCATACAGCAGATCAAAACTGACCCTACAGCCCTGTCTTAAAAAGTTATGCATTTGCCCTGATGTAATATTGCATCTCAGCTAGATGGATGACTGGCTGGGGGTCAGGTGGTCCAGGAAACATTCTACTTCCTTCAGCAGTGTCGTGCTTTCACACACTGCCTGGTGTGGTATTGCTTCTTCTGCACCTGGGACAGGCAGCAGGCATTTCTGCTGCTTCCCAAGGCTGCTGTTGGCACAAAGGCTCTGCCCAGTTTCAGTCATTTGAAATGTGAGAAGAGGCACAGAACAGCCCTGTCAGATGAGTCACTGGGCTCAGTGCAGGGCTTCACAAGCAGTAGTGCATGGCTTGTACTCAAGCAAGAAGCAGGAGCAGACACCGATGGCTTTAAAGGAGAGGAATATCTTAATGTAGAGGTTTTTTCAGCAGCAGAAGACAGGAGAGACTTGAGGCCAAGCACAAGACCTGGAGTCCACCATGCTCCTGAGGTTATCGGCATTTCGAGGGTAACATAGCTCCTAGTCTTACCAACACCCTCTGACAGAACACTACATCTGCCCTCCTTTCCAGTAACATGTGTTTTTCTCTTTTCAAAGGCTGTTCCCTGTTCCTTTGCAGTATTCCCCTGCTAAAACATACTCAGAAGGTAGTGGGGCAGAAGATGAGAAGGCATGAGGTGTCCTGAGAGGGTCTAGTGAACTCAGAAACACAAAACCCTCTTCAGCAATGCTGGAGATGAGGGACTTGGCATTAGAGCATTACTGGGGCAGGGAATGCAGCTCCTCAGGATGCTCCTGTGGAAGTATGTTCAGGAGCAGGCATGCCTGATTCTATTTCATCCTCTTCATGTTTCACTGGAAAAACAAGACAAACTACATTTCTTTTATGCTAAATCCTTAGGTGTTTTTTCTATTTTTTCTTATATATATTTATTAAAAAATGCCTCTTTGATCGGCAGCACCCATGACACCTCCACATCCAGCGACTCCTCAGAAGCCTCCCTCCCTCCACACAAGGCCACCGCTGCTGACAGCCAGCCAGGTTTGATCAGAGCCACTCAGAATCGGATTTTCATAAGACAGATGAGGAATCTTACTGCTGCTCTCTCTCATATCAGATGAGAAACTGAGGAGGAGGGGGGACGGGTCCTGAGGGAACGACACTACAATCAAGGGCTATGCGGTTCTCTCTCTGTCCCTCCACTGCTGCAATTTTCAAAGGAGTTTGCCTCAGGCAGTTTTAAATGATGGTGTCTCAATTCTGTAATCATCTTTCAAGAGCTTTTTCTTAAAGGGTATTTTAGGTAAACCTAGTCCATCAACTACATTTATGGACTCAGCAATCACAGACCCAATAGGACTGTGTACCAACCATATCGCAGGATTTAGCAACAGAAGATGCTTCTCCAGACTGTCATTTTCAGCCCTCAACAAGCTGTGTGTGCTCCCTTGTAATTAAGGAGCCCACTGCCTCTTGGCCAGGGGTCTGTTGCTTCAAATAGAACTTTAGACAGACTCTTGGGACATACTCTCTCCTCTCCCCTGCCCACTTGTGGCTCCCTCAAGAGAGAGCTTTCCTCCAGCACCAGAGGCTCTAAATCACAATGCCAGCAGTTGTCGGAGGAGTCCACACTGGCCTGGATCAACAGTTCAGTAGAAACTATCAGGCTGGGCTGAGTCTGCCCTTCAGTGACCTTGCACAGAGACTCAAGAGTACTGAGAGCAGCAAAGGGGAGAACTGTGGTGTGCTGACAGAACCCCACATGAATTCACTATGCAGAGTCCCAGAGACCCAACAACCACTGACACTCTCTGCCACAAAACCTTCTACTCAGCCCATTCATACCACTTCCACAACAGCATATCTTTCACTCTGTCTCCATTTCACTGATGCTCAGAACTTTTCACCCATTTAGTTCTCCCCAAATTACTCCTACACTGCCTTCTGAGCCTATGAAGTATCCATATACCTGACTGTTCCTGCAAATTCTTCTGTCCTCTCTTACTCTCATGCTCAGCCACTGCAGCTGTCCTTGCAGCTCGTGGCCTCTGGAATCCACCAGCACTTGGTGTGCTCTGTAAAAACAGCAGCTCACCAGGGAAGCAACTGGCAAAATTGATCAGGAATGTCAGAGCCAACAATAACCCTCACTGTGCTCTATTCTTAGCTCTGTTTGGAGCAATATCATCATTGATCTGTGTTTGCATGCAGCTAAAGAAATGTTAGATATTTTATGTCTGTGAATTACAGATCTCCCACCTGACAGATATCACTGCCCGGAAAGCCTGGGGACCATGGCATCTGCCCACTTCCCCTCTGTTGTTCAAAGTCTGGACTCTCAACCTGTTCAAATGCAAAGGAGCTGCTGGCACATGCCAGAAGGGTAAGAAGTCCTTCTAGAGGTTTGACATTGCATAGAGATGTCTAATCATCAGCTCTGCTTCCTTGAGGATGCTTCCCAGCAGGTAGGAAGGAGTTTTGCCTTGAGGGCACAGATCTAGTGACTGTCTCCTGGCATCTTTCCTCACCTGCAGGTCAGGTTTGGGTTGTCTATGTAGCACAGTTGGGCTTTCATTTCAATTAGCTGTCTCATTCACACACACTATCTGCTTTAAAATAACAACCTGTTGTTCCTGCAGACAGAAAATCACACATCTCTTCCCAGTCTTCCAAGAAAAGCCCTGTTCGAGGAGCTGTGCATCCCAAGAGTAATAGAGAGAAAGCAGAAAGAGACTTCTGATGATGGGGCAATAATCTGTGTGGGAATAGCTGGAAGAGGAATTACAACCTTAGTTAGTAAGTTCCCATAAAGTGCTGAGGAGAAAAATCCAAGGGCAAATTAGTAAGGAGAAAGACATCAGGGGAAATACAACGCAGCAGTGCAGAACTGGTGGACAAGAAAGGAACAACTTCCAGCCAGAGGACAAATCAGATTGCTGAGATGGGGGAGGAATGTTAGCATTTCTCACCCTGACAGGAAGCAGCCATATCTAGCTCTGTACCAGAAAGAGACACACAAGCATAGTAAAGCCCTCTCTGCCTTGCTGGAGAAAGGAGCAAAGGGAGGAGAAAGCCCTTCAGCTTGGTTGTCCCATCTTCCTTCCCACCTCATGACAAAGGATAGTCTGCACGTGGCAGCAGCTCTTGACTGCTACAGAAAAGGAGCAGTGCTCTGCAGATAGCACCTTTTAAATTCCACGGAGCGTCTCGCATCTCCCATCTCATGCAGTTTCCCTGCCATACAGAGCTCAGTCACTGCTGCTCATTTTCCCTGTTGACATGGACAGAAAATTGAGCAATTACCCTCAAACTCCTCTCTCTCAGATTGCACAGATTGCTACATACAAAGCATTAAGCCCCCAATTGCCCCTGGCCAAAAGTGACTTAACTAGGCCTGTCCTTTAGGAATTAAACACCTTTGTGTTGCTTGTGAAGGTTTATTATTCCTCAAGTGTGATGCATTAAATCCTGCTAAAGCAGATTTCTCACCATGCAGAGGAGCTGGTCCCCCATGACAAGGTCCAGTGGGCACACACCCACAAACAAAGGTGTTATCTATTTTCTGTGCCTGAGCACTCACGAGTACCAGCATGTGTTCAGGAGGGTGGGCACTAAGATGGCAGAGGGTGCTGTAGGAGATCATCCTAGCTATTAATTAGATAATACAGAGCTACTTTTGGAGAGACACTGCACTTTTTCAAAACTGTCTCCCCAGCTTGGAGTTTTACATGGGCAAATGGTGCTTTTAGCTGAACACAAGTCTTTACTTTCCTATAACTCAATACTGGCACCTCTTTAAAGGGGCTGTCTTGCCCTGGACTAGCCTCTAGAGAAATATGAAATGGAGAAAATGAATTCTGAGCATTATCTGAGCCAAGGCACTTCACTGCTGGCATCTCAAGGGTATTTATTGTGCAGTATGGACGACTTCCACCTTCTGGGCTTCCCTGTGCAACTGTAGCAAATGGCTGAAACTGCAGATCATTCCATGCAAGTCCTTGTCTGGTCCACCCACTTACCATCTCCCATACTGTTTCAGTCACTCCACACAGCCTGAGATGTGTTCATCCTTCTCTCCCAAATTCCCACGGAGATAAGGAATCAGATGCTATTTCATACACAGGCCAGAAGCAGTGAAAGAATTCTACTTTTATTTCTGAAACTACAAGGCCTATCAAGCCCAAAAGTCTCCATTTGGCTGTACAAACTTCCCTCCACTCTCCACCTGCCAAACTGGGCTCTCTAGAGCCCCTATACTTTTTTAACACTTTTCTCAAACAGAGTCCAAACCAGGAGCCTCTGGTTGTTAGTGATGTTTAAACAATCACAACTGAGCACATTTCAAATTCACAAGAACGCCTTTTTAAGGGCATATAGTTTTGTCCTTCATTCTTCTAATGAAAAGGTTGGATGGGGGACAAACAATGTTAATGGAATGGTACAGCTCAGCTTTCTAATAGGTTAAAGGAAGGCGATCCAAATGTATTGGTTGACAGCAGCAATCATTACGCAACCGCGCCTGTTCATATTAAGGTGTACAAGCTAAGACATTATGCAGCACAAAATAACCGTGACCCATCCTTGGGGATCCATACACCAATGTCTTGATTTTTGTATGTTTAGAATCTGAACTTTACTGTTACAGTTAAGGACACAAACTCAAGTGCAGTTCTATGCAAAGGCGAGGCTGATACAGCTCAATTTACTGCACTGCCACTGCATGCTACTCCCTCCCTTCTACACTAGGCAGTTATTTGTATCTCTCTGCTTATTCAAAAAAGTAATTTTATTCAAGGTCTGGAGTTTGTTTATATGTCACTTTTCTTCACTCCAGTTGCTGAGCCCACATGGCAAATTCCTCTCCCAGAACAGTTTGCTTAATTTCCCTGTTGAAATAGGCAATGCACTATCCATTTAGAGATTTCCTCTATGCAAATTAGATCCACAACCCAGCATATTTGTAGCAGAAACTGCCTGGGTAGGAACCATACTGTATCTTTCTTCTAATGCATAGATTTAATCCAAAGCCAAATGCCAGTTTGCAAACAATCCAAATTCAACTGCTAACCACAGGTTAGGCACAGAAAAATAAGTGAAGTCTATTAGGATTCAACATGTCTTTATACCACACTCTGCATCAATTCTATTCTATATTTATTACCCAAGGTCTTGGAGTGCTCAAAGTCACATGTTACAAAACAAACCTGTGGCAAGCATTTTTATGCCTGGTTAGCAAAGACAGTCATACTCCAAGTACATGACCAAGGTTCAACAAAAAGGACAGCACGTATGCAAACAGTCAGAGCTGTTCAGAACAGAATACCAGCCTCAGTGACATACACTGAAATTTAAGAAGCCCAAAGAACTTCCCAAGGGGGAAATTTAGTCTGTTCTGAAGATGCCAATGCTATAAAGGTGCCACTTCTGGCAGTTGTATGTTGCAATGTTTAATCTGTCTGGAAGAGCCAAATAAGTCTTCATTTAATCTCATTAACCATACTGATGTCTGATCCTTTGTGACTCCAGATAATTCTTCTGATGCTTGGTGATATTTTACAGGTGCAATTTTTTTTACACTGTCTAAAATTCTTAGCCCTTGAAAACTGAGGTACCTCCTAGAGGCTTTAACAAATTTCTATGTCCCTCACAGTTGTCTAGTGCTTATCTTGAAATTCATACTGTGGATTTTTCCTGAGATTTCTCTTGATTCATCCAGTCCTAGAAGAGCAAGTAATATACACTATAAAGACAACTAGTGCTAATCAGTATATTTCATAGCAGCCTGTACAGGGATTACCACCAGTGTTTATGTTTAGCTTATGATCTATGATCTTGGGTTAGGGCAAGCAGATTTTTTAAATTAAGAATTCCATCACGACAGAAACCCCAGGAGAGTGGTGCAGGCCCTTGTCTTGCTGGCAACAAGGATATTGCCATAGAAGATAAGAGATGCTTTAAGCAGAGCATATTATCACCTAAACCAGGGGAGAGCAGAGACTTCTTTCCCCACTCTTAACCTTTTATTGTGCTTTTAGCTCTCATTTTGCCCTATTTTGCCTCATTTAGTCCACTATTCTCCATTGAGGTAATTACAGAGAAAACTGTGTCCTCACCACTTTCCTGTTTTCCAAGGGTCTTCTATAATTCTGTGCTCATGAAGAGACAGAGTTAGACTCCAAGTTCATTTCCTTATCTACACTCTCCATCTCCTTTACCCTTTCTCCTTCATTCCTCTGGCGAGATGTAAGCAGCTCTCACATTTGTTTACCCCTAGAGTGGTTAATTTCCTAGCAATTTCTTACAAGATGTCTCTTCTCACTTTACTGGAGAGCCCCCAGACATGCATGAAGTCACTTCTTGCAGTCCAGTAGGTGATACCTTACCTCCTCCATCATCTGATGCCTCCAGGCTCTGCTGTTTGAGACGGTGGCTGCAGCAAAGCACAAGAAAGAATTTAAATTGCAAGTCCAGAAAAACATCTTTTTGTGTCCCCTTCCTCCCCACAAACTTCATAGCTTGTCAAGGAGAGTTTCCCAGTATGCTTAGCCCACAAACTGATTTTCCATACTCCTCATTGCTGGGCTCAGCAGAAATCTCAGCTTAAGCAAGATGTACCTAAGACCCCTAGGCTGCAGACAGTAGGGCCTGGGGTCGGTCTGGGAGGAAAGCAGTTGTTTCTAATTTTCCTTCTCTCTGTTTTATGGGAGTGACAGAGCCATCATCTACTCCATATCCAGGGAACTATAGAATGATAGCCCTGCCCCATCCTAGGACACATGATATGAATTCTTGACAGGCTCTGCATCCTTCCCAGCTTTCAGATCTTGGTGTACTGGTCAGATGATCAGAACAGATGTAAAAGTTGTGGAAGAAGTCTCAGTAACAATGGGAACTTACTCTTCTACTTCTTCTGCATGCTTTCTTCCTGACCTGCAAGACAAGCAAGGCTTATGTTTAGAAAAGGCTAGAGACAATTAAAAACTTCACCTTTCCCTATATGATTGCTATTGTGCAAAACAGTTCCTGCACCAGGTCTGATATAACACATCACACCTTAATGAGTTCTAAGTGACTATTAAGCCAGGGTATCAAAAAGTCCCTGAGTGTGACAGACTGAAATAAAACCTCTTGAGTCCCAAAAGACAGCATGCCTAAATATGGCAAGAACCATACTCTCTGGTTCTTTGATTCTCAGATACTTTTTTATCCCCTTTTTTCATCAGCTGCAGGTAAAGCTGGCCATACCTGAGTAGAGAGGTTGGCACATTAAAGAGTGAAGAAGGTGCAATACTTTGTCTACCTGTTCCTGAAAGCTCAACAGTTTCTCCCTCCCCATGGTTGTGCATAAAGACTTTCTGGTTGCCTTTTAGGTTAGGAGTCCCACCTTAGCTGGCCAAGCTCAGGTCAGATATGCAGTTGCTGCAGAAAATCAGGGTTGGTCTGGCTGAGTTAACAGGAGTTCATAATAATAACATGGTGGGGAGGCACTGGCAAATGGCAGCTCCCTTGCTCTCCACCCCAGCAAGCCCAGAAGTAATTCAGTCCCGATTAGGGACGCTTGTTCAATATTCAAAATGTAAAACATGGAGGTTGCTGAACCAGCACTTTGAAAAGTTAATTAAATGCCAGGTTTCTTTTTAGCAGATACTCCATCACTCGCTGATTGCTTTGGCCATTTTGCAGAGTGAAGTTTCACGTCTATGCGTTGGGAATAAATATTCTCCCCTCCCCTGAAGACAGGCTGCCATGACAAAGAATACATGGGCCTCTCCCCTCTCACATGCACTGTCCCAGGACACACCAAAATGTAAGAAAAGCTGCTTCACTGCCTTGCACTGCTCTTTTCAAACACTTCATGACATGGCACAGGCCTCTCCTCATCTGCTTTCTATTCTAGCAAGTCACAGTCTTCACCTAGCTCTGCTGTGAATAATCTGTTCTAAGAGCAAGGAGCAGGGCACAGAGGATGTCTAGCTATACGGAGAATTGGTATAAGGAGAAGAAAGTCCTTTGTTCCTACTGCTCTCTCTGGAGTTTGCAGTCTGTGAGAAGTTAAAGATTACACTGTATCAGGGATCTGAGCCCAGTAATATCCGCTGCTATAATCAGAACTGCAGCTGTTTGGTGACATCTGCATCTGGGCTTTCAGCAATATCCGCACCCTCTGTTCAGAGGCAGAAATGCAACAGAACTGGGGAGTTTAGGGAAGAGTTCTTCCAGTGAGGATGAACTGTCCAGCTCCATCCTTCTCCCCAGTGGGAGTACAAAGGACTTTTTCTGAACGTCCTGATACTATGGAGAAAGAAATAGATGCCTTCAGAGAGCCTTCCACCAGGGCTTAGAGGCGTTTAGATTCTCAGAAGATAGAGGTAGAAAGATGATGCAAGATTTCTCCCATTTTATTCCTCCTTTATGCTTTCACAGAACTGGTTCCCTCATAGCCTTGTCCTCTCTGAGCTGAAACATCCCAAATGATGGCATTGCACAGCCATGCACAGTGAGATTATTTCCTAGGGGTTCAATTTAACGTATTCTTGGCATGATCCCGTTACTCTTGATGATTGTCCAACCCCAAGTAACACTCTCTTCCTCAGTACTCACACTCCTCACAGTTTTGCTCCTGTCTCCAGGCAGGAATGAAACACTCCACATGTTCATGCTTCCCAGGAGAAAAGGTCACTCCTTCTATCCCTGTAAGCAATTTCTATTTCTTTTTTCTAAGCTCCCTGTCATGACTGATATCCAGGTGGTCCATAGGGAAGGCAGTCCTGTTAGTCCTAGAGGCAGAGACTGCTTTGCTTATGTTCTGAGACTAAAGCTTTCTCGATTTTTCCGCATTATTAGGAAAGGGCTTATTTAGGACAATAAGCAAATACCTCATTATGAAACAGCTACACTATATATAGGGAAAAAAGTTATTTAGGGAACAAACTCATCAGAAAGGATGGGGGAATAGTACTGGCTTCTTTAATCCCAGAGCCCAGGTGTTAGAACTCTCCCATCGAACCAGACTGTTCCTTCCTCTTCACAGGGAAAGTTACAGCCCCATGGTCTGCACCCCAGGAGAACACCTTAGTCCCTGTGCCACAGGTCCCAACAGTGGCACTGGGTGAGGCAAGTCTCTCACGCTGAGAGTACCGTGGTTAATATGGAGCATTTATACACTAATGGCATTGGAGCAGGAGCTAGAAATTACTGCTCTTCTGTTTAGGAGAGACATCTGCTTCCAGTCACCTCTACTAGTATGTTTATTAATATACAATTTGGTACAGTATTATTTGATGAAACTAGGATTTCAAGACAGCACATGAGCTCACATATAGAAAACTACCCAAAAATATAGTATGAAGCTTCTGTAGCACAGGAAGGAATTGTATGTTTTACATTCTCTGTGGCCTTAATGATCAAGAAAAGAGGATACTGGGCAAGCTACTATTTCCTCTGTTGTTTTTTTTTTTAAATAATGCTTCCTTTAATTTTGTTTGGTTCCAAATTACTGTTTGAGTTCTTGTTTCAGATTGGGGAAAAAAATCACAAAACATTTTTGGCTTAACTAGTCTTATGTTCTTTTGGCAAAACTGCAGTATTTAGATCTACATAACAAAGTGATTCTGAGAGGAAAGACAAGCTTTGTTTTGTGTCCTAAGGTTAAAAACCTTCAAGGCAGCAAGAGAAATTATTAATAGATCTTCAAAACGTGCCCCACCTTCAATTCTGTCCATTCCATAAACTTAGCTGAGGGCTAAGCTATACCTGGAGATAGTATTCCTGCAGAATGAAGCAACTGCTTGTCTCTGTTCTCCAAGTACTATGGGAAGCCTCACAGGATTTCTTCATTATGTTATCACATTGCTTTAAGGATTGTGGAGCACCCCTTCCTAAGAATAGTCTCATCTTACCAATGCCAATTGCAACACACTGAGATCAACATTTCCTCCGTCAGGAATATCAGGTCTGGGTACACAGCACCCTCTTCATTCATCTCTTGAGCTTTCTAGTGGTGAGTGGAAGCAGACACAGAATGAACCCAACTAAACTCAAGCCAGCATAAACAGCTTTCCTACTCTTTTCTCATATTCTCAGCAACACGAAGTGCACAGCCCTGCTTTGTCTGCTGCAGCAGCAGGCACAGCCCAGGAAGGGCAGTAACAAGGACCTACAAAATGAGCAATTTAATATGAACTACAGATACAGTCACTCAAGTAAAGATAAACAAAACAATACAATCCCAGGAACAGTGCTCAGAAATACATTCAGTCTGTGTATTATACACCAGACACTCCCCATTTTTGTGAGACAGGGATACATCTGGTTTCTTCACTTATGTTCCCAAGTCCATTGCATCTGGAGGGGCAAAGAACATGGACTCACTCCATTGCCTGGACAGTTCCCTTTAAACTCACTTTCCCTGAGAAGCCGCCAGCACTCCCAAACATAACCATAATCCCAGAATATTCCCTCTGGCTTTGGACAGCTGCTTACCCCCTCTCTGTTTCAGGGTGTTGAATAGCTGTGAAACCGGGTGAAAGACCCTGACAGTCCTTGCATAACCCCATGGTATGTAACTCCTACAGTACAGAATACCTGCTTCTCTCCTAGCTCTGCCCTGGGCAGAGGATATAGATCTGATCTCGCTCTTGAGTGTTGTCTTTGCTCAGTTCTACCCAGGAGGAATCCTTTGTCCACATTATGAGAAGGGGTTAAACCTCAAACCGAGACTTTACTCCCACACACCCCCTGATGTACAGCTGAGCTGCCTTCAACTTCTGTGCTGAAGGGTGAAAGGCAGTTCCAATGTAGACATCATCTCTGTTAAACTGTTTCTTTCTCATTTAATGGACTACCACGGAGATCTAAATGGAGATAAAGTGGCAGGACTCAGATAACAGCCAGGATGCTATCTTTATGCAGCATGACAATGTGCAGTGGTTAATTAGACACCGTTAACCTATTTTAGCAGAGGACATAACTGGGATGAATGGGGAAAAACGTCCTTGAAATCTTTTAATGTCCACAGCTTATGAGAGCTCCAGACGCACTTGTGTCCTGCACTGCGCCAAGTGCAGGACCGGAGGTTCTCTCAGGCGGCCCGGGGAGGTGTGAGGCCGGGCAGCACAGCCAAGGCAAAGGGAAGGAATTTAGCAGTTTGCTAAAACGCACCCGGGACGGCCGGGAACGCCCAGCATGGCGCGGCGGAGGAGCAGAGAGGGCTGGGGTTGGGGCAGCCCGCTGGCCGGCCCGGCTG